>CM050218.1:20592500-20690000 GCA_027475355.1 Coilia nasus | reverse complement strand
AGCCATTGCGATAAGCGTTCGACATGGCTGGTGGGAGAAATATTAATGAAAGAATGATAGACTTGATCTTAAAATTTCCCCGAAAACGTCCCGAATTTCAGACAATCCCATCTGGTCACCCTATATGGATATGACAACATTCTCTTGCTTATATTAAACATAAGTTGATGTACTTGTAAGTGAATCAGATTTACTCCCCAAAGAAAACAAGTTACTTTAAAAAAAGAAGCCAGTCGGGGGTGCAGGGGTGCAGTGGTTAGAGCACCTGACCACGAACAGGCATTTGCCCATGTGGGCCCAGGTTTGAATCCGGCCTGCGGTCATTTCCCAACCCTACCCCATCTCTCTCTCTCCCACTTACTTCCTGTCACCATCTTCACTGTCCTGTCCCAATAAGGCTGAAGAAATACTTTAAAAAGAAGTCCATTAAATCAGCTAAAGTTTTCTATGCATACTTGCATACTGTAATGTTGATCTGATTTGAGCACTGTGCAAGTTAGGAAGCAGAAGGGACTCTTTGGTAAAACAGACTTGTGTGATATGTCACTGTAAATTCTCAAGCGTAATGTACACTGATCAGAACAAAATGAAGACAATTACTGCCCAAGGACCTTCTGGCCTCTTCTCTGCACTCAATTTCAAGTCAGGTTATTGCAGAGGCTTCGATGTCAAGATCAAGCCCTCAGATGCCTGAAACCGTCATTCTCTTAGAGTTGCTCACTGCAGATATTACTCTGTTGAAAGCCCTGTCTGTGGTTTTATAGGGAGGGAATAAGAGTGAAATTAAATATTGAAGCATTATTCTTTGATATGTGTTTTTTTTTGTCTTTTTTATGTGTGTGTGTCTCTCTCTCTCTCTCTCTCTCTCTCTCTCTCTCTGTGTGTGTGTGTGTTTTTATGTACACATAGTAATCCCTCTCTCTTGCTAGCATGCAACATTCACTGTAGAGCAAGGACAGAATATAAAACATTTGTAGTGTCTGGCTGAGAAAAAGAGTACTGTCATTCTAATTATTCAGTTCAAATAACAGGCCATAACAGTGGCTTGATCCTTTAACAACTACTCTGTCGAATAAATAATTCTGCTGTTATTAATGAACAATGCAATTTTATCGCCAGCGTTTATGAATTCAAATGGCTATAAATATGTTTTCCGTAGGCTTTTTTGTATGTATCCCCCTGTCTTTTATCCTCTGTTTGTCTCCTTGCCAAATTGCTCAGATTTGTCTCTCTGAGGGCAAGAGAGAGAGAGAGAAAGAAAGACAGAGAGACAGAGAGATTGCTGAAAATGCCTGCCGTGATCCATGAAGAACGTTTTTTTTGTTGTTGTTTCACAGGTGGACAGAACTGAAGTAATTCGCAGCTGCATCAATCCCACCTTCTCCAAGCTCTTTACGCTAGACTACTACTTTGAGGAGGTGCAGCGGCTCCGCTACGAGCTCTACGACATCAGTAGTAACCACAATGGGATCAAGGAGGCCGACTTTCTCGGGGCGATGGAGTGCACACTTGGCCAGGTACTGTAGTGCCTAGACCCCTCATACAATAAAAAGTAAAGCGTAGAACCAACTTTAAAAATAAAAAGTGACATGTTGCAAGGATCTTGGTTACGTTGGTTTAACTTTCGACTATTTTAGCATCATGCCATTGTTTATGATACTGTACTTGAAAAATAGTGCATGTTAAACTACCGTAAAAAACATCCATGCAGCATGTTGGCTTTTTTTTACGTTGGTACTATTTTTCACTTCTTACACTGCAGGTCTTTTGGTATCTATTGCATTTAGCTCAACAGTGAAATAACTGAAATAAAAGCACTCAATTGATCGCCACTGGCTTCAAAACTGGCTGCTGATGGCCTAAGTTTTTTTTTAATTCACTGCTGCAGGATAATGTTATGTGTTTACATTACAGACAGCTACCTACAGCACAAGGTAATTATTTGTGCATGGCCAGTGAAGGGTGAAATTTCTATAAACAGCGCTAACATGACAAGAGCAGTCCTAATGAAATTAACACAGTCGATGAGAGCTGCTTTATGAACACCATATTGAGGATACACCAGTTGTGCTTTTAACTCGTGTAGAATGAGATGTTCTATTCAGGTGCATCCTTTAATGCTGCTCCTGCATCATTGTTGTTTAACTACACTCTGACAGAAGCAGGCTTTGTGTTTACTAAAGCACCCTACTGCTTCCTCTAATTTGGTGCCACTTTCTAGATTCATAAACCTGTCAGGCGTTTCAGCCATGCTCCTAATGCAGGTTTGTTTTTATACAGTAATCACTCAGGACAGCCAAATATCAATACATTACATACAGTCAACCAAAAATAATGCTGACCTCTAGAAGACCATTTGAAACTTGAACAGTAAGTGTTTTAAATGACTGAGGATGCATTAATAAGATACATGGTAATGGAAGTTATTTTAATCCAGTGTATGTGCTAACACAAGCTTCCCCATGGAAGCCACTGGGGTTCAGCAGGCAGTTACTTAGTGAAACCAGATGTATTACGTATGTGCACAGGTACACGTACAACCAGGTGATTGTGAACATGTGGACCAAATTAATGAACAGGTGTACTGAACCCAGGTCCAGGGTAAGGGGGTGGGGCGGTGGCAGGTTAGGTAAGGGGTAAAGTAAAACCATGTAAGCCCCACTGACTGCTCCTGCTCTTGGGTTGACCCTTGACAAACAGTAACAGTGCTGTATACATAATGCGAGGCAGGTTGGTTTCAGTATAGCTAATTGCTGTAGCTCAGTGGATCGAATGTTCCAGAGCGAGCACACTTATTATACAAAAACATGCAATTCTAAAACAGACCTTCCATGTAATATAACGGTCTCTCAAATTGAAAAACAGCTTGTAGCCACCTAAATGGAAAATAATAATCTTAGGGGTGGAGGGGAAAGGTGATTTTGTGCCCTGAGGCGCTTGAAGTGTTGTCTGAGTTCCACTGCATTCAGCTCAACTATGTGAACTGGGTGATTGCCCACTTATAAAATCCTCAAACATGATGGCCTACCCAGGAATTTCTCTGAGTAGTTTTAACAAATGGCAAAAATGTTCACCTAGAGTGGTGATACGCTCACACCAGATGGTTGATGGCCTCTGAAGTTCTCATCTCACGGCCAACGATTCCCTGGATATTTCACCTAAAGTATTATGAACACCGGCAGTTTGTTTGATTATCTCTCTAAAATCTCTTTTCTTACTCCTCTCTCTCCCTCCTTACCATCTGCCAAGCCAGCAAGTGATCTCACTCTAAATTTCTCAAACTATTCCCTCTGAATAAATGACTGGCAGGTCCTATCATATGAGGTAGATAAACTCTTTTGATTTCTCTCACAGTGCCTCAGGTAAGGGGTAATATGCTAATGAGTGTGATGTAACAGTGCCAGGGAAATTGAAGGTTTTTTTTGCCTGATATTGAACTGTCAGTCAAACGTTTAGCTGCAAAATAAACCTTTTTTAGCTACTGTGTGGGATACAGAGCTTCATGACGAGCTAGTTTGTTGTTAGAATTTTGTCACTAAATCAAAGGGTTAGCAGGGGTAACATTTCACTGTTAAACTGGCATTTGCTTTGATTACATATTCCGTCTGTGAAAGGCAAAGAGCAGCACTAGTTAACATTCAGCTGAGAACAACTGTCGTGAGCCCCCAAGAAACCTCCGCACACCTTGCACACACACACACACACACACGCACACACACACACTCACACACATACACACACACACAAACAGACATTTACACACATGCACACTGTTTCTGTCACTCACACTAACACACACACACACACACACGTGCAATCATACACACATGCACAATTTCCCAAACACACACACGCACACACACACACACACACACTTTCTTACACACACAAACACACATACACACACAGAGACACACAGACACAGACACACACACACACGCGCACACACACGCACACACACATACACACACACACACACACACACACTCACACACATACACACACACACAAACAGACATTTACACACATGCACACACTGTTTCTGTCACTCACACTAACACACACACACACACACACACACACACACGTGCAATCATACACACATGCACAATTTCCCAAACACACACACGCACACATACACACACACACTTTCTTACACACACAAACACACATACACACACAGAGACACACAGACACAGACACATACACACACGCGCACACACACGCACACACACATACACACACACACACACACACACAGGCAAGGCACAGCAGCCTTTTAAACTCTTATCTCTGTCCAAACAGATTGTGTCCCAGAGAAAACTGTCCAAAGCCCTTCTCAAACAGGGGAACACAGTGGGAAAATCCTCTATTACGGTGAGTGGCCTCTTTGCTGTCTCATTTCATTCTTTCATTTCCTTTCTCTCTCTTTGTCTTTCTTGTTTTTCCAATACTTTTTGTCTGTCAATCACTTGTTCACTTTGTAGTTTTCAACAAACTTTATTTCACGTAACACATTCTCTTTCAACTTTCAATTGATTTTTTTTGTACATTGTAATAACAGTGTTGTGTTTTTGAAGCAGCACTGTGCAACTTTTTCGAGTTGACTAATCATTTTCATAAGTCGGTAGATCTGGGTGTCTGTCCCGGCACCCTCAGACTCACAAAGTCTTGTATATCGCGAGAAGCAGGATCATGTTAAATCCTGAAGAAATTCAGACTTTACTTACCTCGGTAAATATGACTAATTTTGTTACTCTGGTCAGTTACTCTGATCAGTTGAATTGAAAACACATGCACCGGGTGAGGGGAAGGGAAATCGTTCAGATTTTACCAGTGTCTATTTACTTGGAGATATTAGGGCGAGCTCTGTTGACAAAAAGCACTCAAAGTTGCATAGTGCTGCTTTAAATGCAGATTACAAAACAGGTGTTATACATTTATTGTGTACAGTGGTCCCTCGCTATATCGCGGTTTACCTTTCGCGGCCTCGCTGTTTCGCAGATTTTTTTAGTGCATGCAATCTCCTGTACAGTACACAATGCGCTCAGCTTGTAAAATTTACATAAATCTTCCACCACTAGCTCTGTGACTCTGGAGTGCTGTATGTCTGCAAGTGTAAATTTTGCCTGTCTGAGAAAAGTGTATAAGTGTAGTGAGGGGTTTTACAGCTTTAAAACATCTATAATTGTAAAAAATAAAGCTGACTACTTTGCGGATTTATAACGCTGGTTATTTTTAGAACGTAACTCCCGCGAATAACGAGGGACCACTGTATATATGTTTTTTTTATTAATTATTTATTGTTTAGTTTTAATGTTTAGTTATTTTTAAGTGTTTTATAACATTATGCTGCCATTTATTATGTCAAAACTGTTTTTAAGTGCTGATTTCAATGAGTAACAAATCTCCTACTTTGAAATGAATATTTGCTAGTTCTTATTGTAAAGTACATGCAAGTTTCTATCACCAATCTTCCTGCCCTCGGTGAGCACAGATGAGTCACCTCTGTGTGACTGGCATAATCACAACCCCTCCCTCCGAGTGCTCCCCTTTATATTTCATTGCCCCTCTGTACCAGCAAATTACAGTCTTACAGTGGACATCAGCCACAGGGTCAGGAAGGAAGGAAGGAAAGAAAGAAAGAAAGAAAGAAAGAAAGAAAGAAAGAAAGAAAGAAAGAAAGAAAGAAAGAAAGAAACAAACAAACAAACAAACAAACAAACAAACAATCAGTTTGCATAGGGGACTTGTAACAGAACTACTGATTCATACCTAAAACCATTCAGGAACATTGGCGGCGCCAGGGGGGGGTGAGGGGGGGCTTTAGACCCCCCTGTAAAAGGCTCTGCCCCCCCTTAGCCCCCCCCTGACTGACCTAGTGATATTTATTAAAATTATAATATGAACATTTACACATAAAAAGAACACATTTCTCTGATTTATTTACACTGTATGTAATAATCCTGACGAGGAATTATATTGTTTATAACATTCCTAAATGATGGTGAACCCGGAACTTTGCTGCACCTGCGCCGTGTGATTTGATTTGCTGATTTAAACTCAGACGGCACGCTGGGATTGTTAGGTATGCTGTAGCCGCTAGTTCTCTCCAGTTGGTGAAAGTGGCAAGTTGTGAAAAGTGAAGTTCGTTCACTGCAGCAGCATTCCTTTATTTTGAGCTGGTTTATGCACCTAATAAATATATTGTCGACAAAACAGCATGGATATTTTATTTCTATGTATTCTTACCGACAGTCCGAAACCAAGGTTGTCAGGATCAAGAGTATGGTTTACGATACAGGCCACAACAAACGGTAGGAGTAACGTGGGGAATGAGCGCAAGTATGTTTGAAATGTTATATTTGATATAAAGAAGATCGATTAATTTACAAAACACAATACTGTACTTGAATCAATACTTTCAGCAAATATCTGGCGTCGAGTTGCTACGGTAGCCTACTTGTATGAATAAGGGATTGATGAGGGAGAGCGCGGTGTTTGAAAAAAGATTAAATCCTGGATGAAAAAAGATTAAATCCTGGACCGGACTGGCCTGGGTTGGGAGTAATTGGCTTCTATTGTGTTATTTGTTCGTGTAGTAGGTGTCTTGTGTCAGGTTTCATCAGCCCCCCCCCCGCCCCTAAATAATTCGCCCCCAAATAATTCGCCCCCACCATAGCCCCCCCAATAATAATTCTCTGGCGCCGCCACTGTTCAGGAACAAGCAGCAGGCCTAATGGCCCTGCTATCAGCACTACTCCCCAACTCCCCATCAGAGGCCTCTCTCTGCTGGATGAGATCAATCCGTAGCCAGGCCTAAAAGTCCAAACAGCAGTACGCCGGGCGGCTAGTTGCATTAGCGGCTCCCAGAGAAATCCATAACAGCAGTTCACTGCCTCATCACTTTGTCTCCCTCACCTGCCATAAAAACACACCCTGCCACCTTTGAGGATTTTTTCATGTTAGTCAGCAGGCCTAGAATAGCCCAGTGAGCTCACTAATCTTTAGTCGTAATGGTAAGTGCTTCCTTTCTTTTCTGTGTTTCCTATCAACCATGCAGAGTTCCTTGCAGTCATTCAGAGTTGCGTCTCACTGCACAGCACACCACGCTTGCAGTTGTTTCTTCTTAGCAGGAACTTATATAAATGGTTGCAGTGAATTTACTTAAATGTCAGTGAAGTTACATGTTATCAGAGGTGGACAAAACAGCCTGAGAAAGTAAAAGTCCTGCCATATATTCCTTCTGCCTGAGCTGTTAACACAGATTCATTTCACTGATTAGCTCATCTACCTGGCTGAAGAGGTGTGCCAATTAGGATCAGCTGGTTCAGTGAATTGGCTGGAACAAATATGTGGCAGAACTTTTACTTTCTGAATCTGGAATATCTGCCTCTGCATGTTACTGAATTACATGCATTTAAAATTTGCTTTTTTCAGCTTTTTTGCCTTCAGTTGGGGATGGCCATAGTAGAGAGTGACAGGCAGTGAGTGAAAGAGAGAGACAGGGTAGGATATGATCTCGATAAAGTTACATGTTACTGAATTACATGCATTTTTAAATGTTTTTTTGCAGCTTTATTTGCATATGACAGTAGTGTCATAGTGGCAAGAAGAGAGTATGAGAGAGACAGGGTAGGATCAGGAAATGGCTCTGGTTGGATTCAAAATCAGGTCCCCAGATTTCTGATGTGGATGCCTTAGCAAACTGTGCCCCTGTATGCTCAAATTTCTCTGCATCTTAATATGTTTCACCTCTGGCAGATAAGCGGATGTTGCTTGTCCTCCCTGACGGTGCTCCCTTCTCGTGTGTCTGTCTAGATTAACGCGGAGGAGTTGTCGGGGAATGACGACTACGTGGAGCTCACCTTTAGTGCCAGAAAACTTGACGATAAGGTCAGTGTCACCGTGACCCGTCACCCGTCATCATGCCAGTGTCTGCACAACTTTCTCTAGCTTCCGCCCTGAAGTGAAGGATTCATATGCGGCCACATTAAGCCAAGGACTATCCTAGAAAAGCAGCAGCAGACACCCATTGATGTGCGAGGCTGTGCTTTAAAAAAAAGCCCTGCGGCGCTCTCCTCTCTCACACACTGCCGAGAAGAACTGGCACCAGATGAGTGGCAGAACGGAAGTGGACTAGAAGCCCGATGCCATGCACACCTCCCAGTGGAAACCCCATCAGCCCCCATCAGTGGACTCATTACCAGTCTGAGATTAATACGTGGGATTTAATAGTCGTACAAAAAAGTCCCTCACTCTACCTTTTCTCTCTCTCTCTCTGTCTCTCTCTTTCTCTCTCTCTCTCTCTGTGTCTCTCTGTCTCTCTCTCTCTCTTTCTCTCTCTGTGTGCCTCTCTGTCTCTGTCACTCTCTCTATCTATCTCTCTCTTTCTCTCTCTCTTTCTCTCTCTGTCTCTGTCTCTTTCTCTGTCTCTCTCTCTCTCTCTTTCTCTCTCTCTTTCTCTCTTTCTGTCTCTCTCTCTGTCTGCCCCACCCCCTGACTGTGAGCCCTACAGACTGCATTAGAGAGTCCGTAGGAAGAAACGTGGGGAGGGTATGCGACGTTACGTAAATCAGCTTCATCTGAAAGCACTTCTACAGTACTCCCTTTCTCATCCTAATCCTACTGAGTGATTGTCAGCTCCCCTGTGCCATTCTAATTAAGCCCTAATTAAGTTGGATGCGAAAGGTGGATTTCTAACAAACCCCCAGATCAATGGGCACGGCTTGTGGGTAGCTCAGAGTTTGGATTTTGTGTCTTTTTGTTTATCTCTGTGGATTTCATGGTTATCTGTGTTGTGCTCTGCCGTGACAGAGCAAGATTGAACGGCGGTGATGCTTCTTTCACCTGCCTGGCCCAAATCCCTAAATGGTGTTGGCTGAAGGAAAGTGTCTGGTGTCTGTTGTCATCCCTGATAGACAGACAGCATTGGAGATTCTTTAAATTGCCGTTATTACTCTTTAATATTCTCATTGGTCCACTGTTAGATTAATCTGTCGACGCCTAGATATTTCTGCACCATCACTTCTAGCCTAAAGCTGTCTTCTATGTGAACTATATCCTTGTAGGAATATTGATTTGTGTGACCTGATGAGTTATTTTTAGATCCAAAGTAATCCATGACTGCAAGTTGGATAATTGGATCCGCACATCATTCCCAAGGCAAATTTAAAATGGCTGCATCTAAAGATATATTTTAAAGGGGTGAAAATAAGGTCAGAAAGCAGATTTACATTATGCAGGCATTCAAACTTCATAACAAAAAAAACATAGTAAACTAAAACATTTTTTGCCTTGCGAAAGTGGTCAAAACAACATTTACCTTCTTACTAAGATTTATCTTACCTTATCTTTAAAGCCTGTCAAATCTTTTCTGCAAACCCAGACATGCCGTTTAGCAGTGCTTGAAGAGGGAGAAAAATAAGTGCCAGAACTCAAATTTTCTGACATTTAACATTCATGCAGTGAAAAAAGAGCAAGTCTTCAGCATCGATTCAAAAACAATTTAAATTTAATCATTCTTCCAAGCAATAACCTGTTGACCTACGCTACTTATTTGTTGTAATTCACAAATGAAATGCTTAACCATTAAAATAACATGAACCAGGCCAGTGTCTGTGTGATAGTTGTAGGGCTACAAGAGCCTATGAACCTCAAAGCCAAAGACCCAGAAGAAGAGAACAGTGAAATAGGCTCTACTTGTTCCATTTAAGTAACAATATTAACAACCAACCAGAACAGAGACTCAAGTTCAAAAGTCAGAACAAGAGAATGTGTGTGTGTGTGTGTGTGTGTGTGTGTGTGTGTGTGTGTGTGTGTGTGTCTCACTCTACTGTGAGAGAGGCCCACTGAGGTAAGTTATTCTTATGCCTGTGTGTGTGTGTGTGTGTGTGTGTGTGTGTGTGTGTGTGTGTGTGTGTGTGTGTGTGTGTGTGTGTGGATGTGTTTGGTAGGGGGCAGTCTGTCCAGTCAATGCTGTGTGATGAAGTCATTGGTCACTAGGTGTATAGAGGTGTACCACATCTCCCATAGGAGGTGAGGCAAGTCTGGCAGGTTCTCCACATAACGTAAGCGCATACATACAGAATCAACCTGGGGTTTTCTATACAGAAGTATTGGGCTTAATCACTTGTCCAGCAGTCTGGCTTATCACTGCAAGCAAGCCCATTGGTATCATTGGTATCATTTTCATTGCCATCATTAAGCTAAAAATAATGGCAAATTAGCTAAATCTGACACCAAATTAACTATGTGTACATGAAACACACCTTCAGATGCCAACACAGCCCCAGCACACAGTAACAGTTCGCATCGCTTGAGACCTGCCCTTACTGTTAGGACTCGGAACGGATGTCATGTGATAGCCAGTCTTGACGTGGGGTAGTGTATTCCTCGGTCATATCGATATTGTCTGGGACATTCAGCCGGAAGGCTGAAAAAAGTGTCAGAACCCAAAAGACAAAAATACAGAAGTGCCGGAACCGCATTCCGGTGCGTTCTGGCTCACTTCAAGCACCGCCGTCCAGTAAAGATTAGTGACATGCACACTGGTAACTTGTCAACAGTGGACAGGGCTAAATATGTCCCTGAATTCAGATGTAGATAGATGGAAGTTTCTAGAACAGAGTCTCATCTCTGAGAGGCCTGAGGTGCACAGAAGAGGGTGATTTTTTTAACGGATAAGCCAGAGCCCCATGGCACCACACAACAGCAATCTGAATTATGCAACAGGAGTAAGAGACAGCTGTATGCCTTCTGCGGACAGGGAGACAAGATAAGAGGGAGTGTGGTTTCATTATGATGCACTTACTGTGCCTGGCGCACAGAGTGCTTTAAGTGTGTGATATTGAACTATTTAGTACACTACGAGCATGCAGCCAGCCTCAAGGCATTTTGCAATCATAAGAAACAATAAATCGAATCATGCATGCATCTTAGACTTATAAAGCCTATGATTAGCCTAAGGCTACTTGATGCATCGTGTTATTTTGGTTGAGTGTATGTTGAGCACTTTTCATGGTGCCAAGAGTGTTTCCCTTTTTTCGTTGCTAAGAATTTCTACCTCATAATTCATCTGCCAACCCTCTTCCACTCGGAGTACTGGAATACTTTGGCCATTGATTAAAGACAGGAAGCCATCCATTTTCTATTTGTGTGTTTGTGTGCATCTGTGCAGGACTTTTTCAGCAAATCAGATCCATTCCTGGAGATTTTCCGAGTGAACGATGACTCCACCCAACAGCTAGTGCACAGAACTGAGGTAAGCCTGCCATGTGTACAGTATACTGGCTCCAAAACGCTCTTAAACCCATCACACCAACCGCTGATGACGTACACTTCTGTTGACATCCACAGACCGTCATGAACAACCTCAACCCAGTCTGGAAAACCTTCAAAGTTTCCCTGAACTCCCTGTGTAGTGGTGACCATCAGCGAATACTGAAGGTAAGAAGAACGGCAACCAGGGAAACCCCGTCATAACGTCAGGGGTAATCATGGTAATGTGAGCTTGATGCTGGGCTCTGAGAACCATATTGTAATTATGTGAGCATAATATCAACTAGAGTGCCTGCCTCAGGAGGTGGCACAGATTTCCTTTTGCTGATGAAGAGGTCTGTCATTAAAACTGTGGGCTCAGCAGTATTCTCTCTCATGGCGTTGTCAGTGACCCACACCTGGAGAGGATCTATTTTGTTGTTCGCTCTGCCACTTTCTCTTCTCTTCTCTTCTCTTCTCTTCTCTTCTCTTCTCTTCTCTTCTCTTCTCTTCTCTTCTCTTCTCTTCTCTTCTCTTCTCTTCTCTTCTCTTCTCTTCTCTTCTCTTCTCTTCTCTTCTCTTCTCTTCTCTTCTCTTCTCTTCTCTTCTCTTCTCTTCTCTTCTCTTCTCTTCTCTTCTCTTTAAGTGAGTCACTGTGGCGTGTTCTGCTATTTCTGTGTAGCTGAAATCACAAAGCAAGGACAGTATGTCCCCACATCTTAATTGTGTGAGCAGAAGAAAAAGATAACAACTATAACCTAGGGGTTCCCTGTGAGTCCTATCAGGGTAAGGAGTCTTAGTGTGTTTACCCACCTCACAGGCACCAGACCGCGTCTTTTATTAATATTGTCACTAATCTTGTGCTGACAATCACACACAAGAGCCTTATCTCATCTTCTTGGACAGACCCTTAGGGCTCCTGTGTGGACACGACAGGGCCGCGGCCATAGCAGTGATTTGATTCTACTATCACAGTCACGTCCCAGTGACATACGTGCAGAGCATGTCTCCCCAACACACACACACACACACACACACACACACACACACACACACACACACACACACACACACACACACAAATCCCCGGGTTCCTGTAAGAACCAATCACCCAGGAACACAGCGACCCACTGTTGCTGCACTGTAATGTCCCCCCTGATGGGTTGTGACACTAGACCTCCAGACCTCCCGCTTTGGGGCTCGTGCCATGCCGGCAGCCAGGTTCAGCACTGACTGGTCAGTAACAGCACTGATAAGGGGCTCTGCCTCTTTTTTCCCCCCGTTCCTCCAGCGTGAATGTCTCTGTTCTTGGCAGGGATTATCCTGGGACTGGTGGGGGCTTTAATGGTGTTGTTGCAGAGGCAGAAAAGCGAGGAGGAGAAGGAGGAGGAGATTACCCCACTGCACTTCCGATCGAATCCAGGCAGCATTTGGTCTCTACGGAGGAGAGCACTCAATGGGTGTAACCTGGAGCCTGCCACCTCCCTATGAACTCAGAAGAGAGATAAAGAAGACAGGCTCCGACAAGCCCGTGCTCATTGTTTAATTTCTCCTTTAATCCCTTTGTTTACCAACGTCTCTTTCACTTTGGCTGTAATTTTAATTTTTCAGATGCGCCTGCAGTGTAATGAGAGCCTGCAGCAAGAGCCACATACCTTCATGAATATCAATGCACATACAAGCCAAAGTATCCCTACTTTGGCTTGTATGTGCATTGAGATTCATGAAGGTTGTAGAAATGTGTTCTGTGATTGTTCTGGTGTAGTGAATCATCCAGGCAGCGAAGTTACGCAGTGTAACAACATAAGTGTATTGAACCGTGGTTAATATGAGCTACTGTAGACTGACGTGAAGCCAATTTCATTGGGCCCAATGATTCTTCAGGTGTCCAATCCAATTAGAAGACAATGGGTGGGGATATTTCTGTGGCAGTGGAAATACTTTCTCATTTAATCCATTTCAACTTCAATTATGTCCTGTGTTTTCAGATGATGCTCTGATGGAAGAGCTGGAACAAGCTTGTCTGTGTAGGAACCCTAGTGCTTGTAGCACATTGTATCTGCTTCCTTCTTGAAGCTTGCCAGCTGGATGGTCTGATTGAATGACCTGATAGGAGCGCAAGGTAGAAGTAGAAGTAGAAGTCTTTTAACAGATAGAAGATTTAAGATGGAACAGTGGAAGAGGGAACACACAGGGGGATAGGTGGGCCTACAGTAAAGTAAGTCATTCTAGACACAGACTCACACACACCCATACACACAATCATGGGCTGGGTAAATGAGGTGGGTGCTAAGGGACTCGGTGAGTGGGAGCACTGAGTGGGGTGGTTCGTGCTTACCAGAGCAATCAGTTATTGGTGATGAGAGTTTTTGCTCCATTACCTGTGCTAATGTCGTGTGAAAAATAGCTGACATTCTGGTTGTGCCCATTATTCTGTGTTGAGGAATTTGTTGTTTTTAGATTTAATAATAAAATAAGTTTTGTTTCTGTCTTAATAAGCTGACCGGCTCCCTCAGATGAATTAGTCGCTTTTAGATTTACTAATAAAATTACTTTTATTAGTTCACGTTTCTGTCATAATAAGCTCATTATCACAACACCACTAGAATGGTAGATGTTGTTATTGAGCACGGGTGACACTGCATTCCACCAGTGAATCCTGGTAAGAATGAGCTTATATTCTATTAGTTTGGACATTCTCACTTGCAGGCATACTGATTGTGTTGTTTCCTGGCTGAGAGTTGCATAGCATCCCTGATTAAAATGTTATTTTTCCCCTAATGAGTGTCGTGATTTGATGCCGGCAGAAGTGAATGGTTAACGAGCGAGTAGTTGTGGTCTCACAGTAGTTGTGGTCTCACATCTCACACAAAAAGAAAGAAAGAAAGAAAGAAAGAAAGAAAGAAAGAAAGAAAGAAAGAAAGAAAGAAAGAAAGAAAGAAAGAAAGAAAGAAAGAAAGAAAGAAAGAAAGAAAAAAAAACCCTGACAGGTGCATCCTCGGCCTCCCCCAAATCCCTGTTGGTGCTAATTGGCCTAGTCTAAACTTCACTGCCATTGACCTCAACAAGGGAAACCTGTGGAGAGGACTACACCAATTTAATACTGAAAGAGCATTGAGGGATCGCCGGCTCCATTTATAGCAGCTCTACGCCAGTCGGGCTGAACGGGCCAGACAAGAATCCTCCACCGAAGCCTCGGCTGACGCCTGCTCAGCTTGTGCATTATTCATGACTTTGTCGAAGGGAATGAAGTGGGGCAGATTCTCTGAGAAAAACCAAGGATGCTCTCTCTCTCTCTGTCTCTCTGTCTCTCTGCCAGAGGAGATGGCAACAGTATGTCAGATCTGCCTCTGATCTGCTGACGGCCACACTCATAGATTCATGTCGCAGAGGAGTTAAAATATCCTCTTGGCCTGGATCTGTTGGAGAGCTCCCCCTGTCGTTCCATCAAATTGCAGCTGGTAACAATGTTATGGCATAAACCATTGTGTATCTGAGAGCCTTGAAAGGAAGGCACAGGTTTGTTTGTTTTTTTTCTTCTTCTGCTTTGTTTCTATAGGAAAAGAATAAAGAAATTGTTTTACTGTCATTAGATATGTAGGTCATTTAACTTAACTTTGTTTTATTCGAATTAGAATTTTAAAAGCTTTTAATGAGCCTTCACATCTGAAGGATGAGGTATGAGAGTGTGTTTTTTTAGTACAGTAAGCAATGGCCAGAGGACTTGTGGAGTGGTGTCTGCAGGTTATATAATGAGGATGAAATTACATATTCTGAGAAATTCCCTCGTAAAAATAGTGTATTTTTTAAGTAAAGATGACTGATTACTCTGGAAGGAAATTAGATACATTTTGACCAAGAGCAGTACAGCAAACAGTGTGTTGGGCAGCATAGGAGACATTATCAAAAAATAAACACTGTTTGTGCAGAGCTGTGTCAACAGACATTTGATACGATTGTAAAATATTTGAGGTCTTTCAGGATATCAGATGGGGTGAAAGATTAAATTATTAATTGGAACATAATCTGTCTCATGTTGCTGGTGTACCTGTGGAGGAAAAGAGTGCTGAGTGCTGTATTTGACACAGAGAGGGAGGGAGGGAGGGAGGGAGAGAGAGAGAGAGGAAGTGTGAATGTGGAATGTCAACAGGAACAGCTGGTTAAACCCTGAACAATTTCCCACCATTGATTTATTGATGCCCCCAATTAATCCACATGCGCTTCACATGCGTTTTCTCTGCCACTTTCACTGCTACACTCCATTTCTCTCTGTCTCTCTCTTTTTCTCTCCTTCTTTCCGTCTCTCTCTTCCTCTCCTTCTCTCTGTCGCTGAGAGAGTCAGCAACTCAGGTATCTTCTCCGCTCCTATTTTTTCATTCCAGTAAGTGTCTGGGATCTTGTATTGCCTGTTCCCCTCTCTCATAGACTGTAGAAATGATGTTTACTTCCTCTTCTTCTACCGGACTGATCTTGAAGCCTTATCTTCAGCACACTGTGATCACGACAGGGTCACTATGTTCCCAGCGCTGCTTGACTTTGAATATGGATGCTACACTGTTTGTGAGATCACTGTAGCATTCAGAGAATGGAGGGACAGATGAATGATTGATAGGTTTCTTTCTCTATCACCTGCTGCGATGCCCTATAGATCTATCCCATTACAAGGATTCTGTCCTTCATGACTGAGTGCGTATCCTGAGAGAGCATGGAGACAGTCAATTGAAATAAAAAAAAGGTTTCCATAAAAGTTTTATCAGTAATGCCTTTTTGTCTGCATAAATAAAATATACCTCATCTTATAGTGAACAGCTCAGATGTCCATGGCCACTGTTAAAATACTCATGTTAACATTTCATAAATGTTTAACGGCATGCTGCATATTTAGTAGTATAGCCTATTATCAACAGAGGGAGATAATTTTAGAATTTTACAATAATTTTACATAGTATTTCATTACCCATAACCATACATATACATTTACAGGACATACTTCCTTCATGCTGTTTCATGGCTCATTGTCTTTTGCCATTTATAAGACATAACTGACATAATCAGATCAACTAGTTTTGACCTCAAAATTAGCATTGTACTATACACACATGCACATGCATTTACAGTAAGATGACACCATTTAGAAAGATGCATATACCTTTAGCATTATGAGGTATATTGTAGTTGAAATTCAAAAGGCCAAGGAGATGGTCATGCTATGCATTTATACTCCATTCCAGGAGTTTGCAGCAACAGCAGCAGCCTATCATTCTCTGCCTGTCACTCTCAGAGTGGTTGAATTTAATTTTTTATTCGCCATCAAACTTTAATTACTTCCATAATGTCCATTACTGACTAATTTATTTCACCATGGCAACCAAGGTGCTGGCTGTCTTTACCATTCCCCGGTGTTTGCGATGTTTACAGCGAGGTCGGTGCGCAGAGTTTACGCTCCACTTGCTCGGCTGGTGCCACTGGAGTACCATTTGAGCGCAGAGGGCTAAGCTAAAGCAGATATTCACTCAGGGACACATTCCTTGCCTTCTTCGACATGCTTCCAGAACATTCTCTCTGCACACTGCATCAGCATTGTATGCCGGCTCCGTCTATGCGCTGGATAAAACAAGCAGAAATATTGGAAAATAAAAGTTTAAAAACTGTAGTAGATGTTTTGATGTTTTGAACTCTGCGCATTCATGTATTTTGTTTTGGTTTGACTGAGTTTTTTCTTTAATGACTGTTTCTTTAACTTCTGTTTGACCAGTCTCTAAAACCCAGCCTTTATCACCTATTGAATTTGCCTAATTTGGATTTAAAAAACTGGGACCCATTTTTTTTATTGTTGCTTGAAAAATGAAAATGTTTATAACAACAGATGCTTGTGTCTCTTCACAGTGCAAAGTATGGGACTGGGACTCTAATGGAAAGCACGACTTCATAGGAGAATTTGAGGCCACCTTTAAAGAGATGCGGGCAGCGATGGATGGGAGACAGGTAAAGTGTATTGCTAACATGTCAAAAACAGTTTTTGGCCATTTTATTTTTGATTAAATCCACCTGAGGAGTAGATAGATAATAAAGGAACAATTTCAACTACAGGTAAACCAATTCACATCAATTAACTGATCCATGCTGTTTCATGCACAGAAAACTGTTCCGCATCACTTCACAAAATTGTTCACAATCCACCTGAGATAGTAAGCAAAGAGGCTAATACTTTGGTCCCATACTTTTTCTTACCCCGTGCTAAGTGTCAAAGTCAGACATGCTGCTAGTCCTTACTAATCACAAAAAAATGTTGCCTGCCTCCTCTGTGAGTAAAAATAAGCGAAGCTTGACTCTGTGATGCTGGTAAAGTGTAATGGAGACAGGCCAATGGAAATGTATTTACTGGAAATTGCTCAAGAAAAGTCACAGATTGCTGAGAAGGAGAGACGAGGCTGATTCATCACAAGACAACAGCACAGGGTGGGCGCTTCTCTTTTTTATTTATTTTATCTTTTGTTTTTATTTTTTTTCTTTGCCTTTTCTCTCTTTATTGCCATACTTACTCTTTCATGTGTGTATGGCTGAAGGACTTCTTTGAATATGTTTCATGAGTTTAGTGAAGAGGACAGAAATAAGCAATTTAAGGGGATACTGAGATTCTTACCATATCCATTGAACCTGTTCTAGAGTTTGATGAGAGGGAGATGGGTACAGTATGTGCTACAGAAGAGCAAGCAAAGGCAGCAAACTAGTCATTAGCACCTCTACTGGAAATGACAGGTGTGTGTGTGTGTGTGTGTGTGTGTGTGTGTGTGTGTGTGTGTATGCGCGCGCACGTGTGTGTGTACATGTGTGTGGATGTGCATGCGTGTATGTGTGTGCATGTGTGTGTATGCTTGTGTGTGTGTGTGTGTGTGTGTGTGTGTGTGTGTGTGTGTGTGTGTGTGTGCTTGTGTGTGTGTGTGTGTGTGTGTGTGTGTGTGTGTGTGTGTGTGTGTGTGTGTGTGTGTGTGTGTGTGTGTGTGTGTGCTTGTGTGTGTGTGTGTGTGTGTGTGTGTGTGTGACTTGCAGGGGATGTAGTGCAAACTCAAAGAAAACCCAGTGGAACTGTAGAAATAATTGGTGGACACGGATCCCCCCAGTCCAACTTTTATCATCACCCCAAAAATCTCAGCTCCCAGGCAGAAGCCTGCCTCTGGTGGACCCCCATTATAACCTAGATGATGGCAGTGGGCTGGGAATAGACTTTTCTTGGACTCCAGTAAATGACTAGTCAGTTTTCCATTCAACTTATTTCCACTAGTTATGCGCATTCATAGATCTCTGGCTTAACGAGATACCTGTCGCCGACCATTTTTAACTGCGAAGATTAATGCGCATTTCAAGTGTGTTCAAGTAAGGACTTCTTATTCGAATAACTTAAATGGGCATTAACAAGTTGGATGGACACTCGGTTACTGTGAAGCACTGCATTTCATTTCATCTCATCTCAAATTCTCCCCTCTTTCTTTCGGCTGTCTGCTGTCACACTCATGCAGGGAGAATTCACTGTGCCTGGTGCTCAGACATCTCATCTGTGGCCCTGGCAGAGCCAATGCATGCGTGATAGCCAGACAATCACTCAGCAGGTCCACCTAATGAAGTTCTGAATGTGCTGTCTTCTCAAAGACTCTCCAGTTGGTGAATCCAAAAAAGATCATAAAGGCACTCTGGAAAAAAAAAAAGAAAAAGTATATGAAAGCCTTTATTGAAGCATGGCAAATTCAATTAAAAGCACATGGGCTGAAGTGTTGCAGCCATATTGGTCTCCAATTGGTGTCAGGCTGAATCAAAACATAGGCTGATGCACTGAGTAGGAACTCTACACTAAATAAGCTGTGGTTAATTAGACTAATTGAGCATGACTTAACCTGGCCATCTTTAATACGTAGATCCTAATCTATGGACATGGGAGGCGCAATGTAAAGAAGAATACCAGTCTACATTACCCATAATGCCTCTGTGTGTTTCACCAGTGTGGTTCCAGCACACGAGGCCGACACGAGGCAGACACGGAGAGTAATTGTGTTACAGAATGCTTCAGGAGTTGAAAGCAATCGGTGCATTAAAACATGGTGCCCATCCCTAATTGAGTCTGCCATGGCTTTTAGGCCACATAAGCATTGCTGGCCTGCTAACATGATCCTGGATTAATGATGATGTGCTGGAATGTAAGATGGCAACTGGCAGCGGTAAATGAAAAAGTAATAGAAAGGCTCGTGCACAGGTCCTACATTAGCATAGCTCCCTACGTAAGACAGAGAAACCTTACAGCATAACTTTAAATGGGTTTCTTTTAATATACAATGATTGCTTTTGGAAGAAATATTTTTTTTTTAAAGAATGTTATCTATTTTTTCATTTGGTCTACATGGAAAGCTGAACAGTCATTAAATGGCTCATGTTTCTTTCTGTGGGAGGAAACAAAAGATTTGAGCTGTATCTCAATTGAGCAGGCAAATCACAGCCAAGTGTGGCTAATTAATTTTTAACAAGCACCAGGGCACCCTCATCAATTCCATTGTCATAGGAGGTATTGTTGTTTTGTGCTCTTTTTTTTACTGACACGCCTGCCACCTCAGCCCATTCTCCCTACTGGTGCAGTGTCTCCGATACCGGCAGCTATCTGAATGAAGTCATTACACCATTTAAAATGCAAATGCAACAATTAATCTCTCTTTCTCTCTCTCTCTCTCTCTCTCTCTCTCTCCCTCCCTCTCCCTCCCTGTGACAGGTGCAGTGGGAATGCATTAATCCAAAATATAAAGTCAAAAAGAAGAATTACAAGAACTCTGGGATTGTTATTTGTAATCTGTGCAAGGTAAAGTATAATACACGTCTGTTAAATGTCCATGTGCTATTAAAAGGAGTACCAGTATAGCTTATGGCAAATTCTACTTGACAGTTTGCTTTCCATCCAGAGTACATGTAAAAAAAAAACATGTGCATTCTACATCTTGTCATGGTCCCATGGGGAATTAATCATTTACTTCAGTATGGGGTTCTTTAAACAAAACATGAAAGTGCAAACGCTAATTCTTAATATATAGCTAAATCACATCCATGAGTTTGCGTTATGATATAGAAGTACACCAAATTTTGACAAAGTTTCAGTGTAATTATTAACAGGCCCAAAACTCTTTAGCATGACTGGTGCATCATCGAGAACCATATTGTGTCTCCACAGACTGTTATCCCATATATACGGTCCCAGCTGATTGTTATCTCATATATACAGTCCCAGCTGACTGTTATCCCATATATACGGTCCCAGCTGACTGCTGCTCACTGGTGCAGTGTACACACTATGCTCACTGTGAGGAAAAAAAGATCAGGAGACAGGTGCAGCTGCTGTTCTTTCATTTAGCTGGCGAGGGGAGCACACAAGGCATCTTGATGGCCAATTACTGTCTGAATAACATTAGCATCCCTCTGCTGCAAGGACGGGCTTTTAATAACATCCTGATGATGTATGCATAATTAAAAAATGGGTGCCGTTATTGTGGTCTGTACTTTATATTTCCAGATTATTAAGATGCATTCCTTCCTGGATTACATTATGGGTGGTTGCCAGATCCAGTTTACAGTGAGTATGAAAGCTGATGAATATGCTTTAATAGCCTGATTGTATTTCACTGAGGCCTAAGAGACCCAAGACTTCATTCATTATTTAAATGTTTCATGGTGAAATAATGGTCAAATTAGAGAAAATGGTGTATTTGTTAAGACAAATACACTGAAAGGATCCCCAACATCCTTTTGCTGGATTCAGAATGTAATTATCTTGTTTTATTATACAACCTTTTAGAATGCTGGCAAACATCCCACTGACTTTGAATCAGCCATTCCAACATTCAGAGGTCAAATATTTTTGTATAATGACAGCTGAAAAAGTATAATGGCTGCTGTCAAAGGCAACAGGCTTTGTGCTTCTTTCATATCACTCCACGTTCACTTATCGCAATGAAATATCAACAATAGCAGCTGAACATGTTGCTACGTGACACTTAAACATTATATTTAATCGATTAACTATTTTTAGCAGCGGAGACCATGAGGCGGCAACAAAATATTTAAAATATGACATTGTTACAAGTTTCAAACTCTCTATTAATCGCCGTTTGGCAAGCAGCCATACAGTATTATAAGTGGGATTATGTTCAGCGAGGTGGTTATTTTCGTGGAATAGGCCCCTTCAGAGTGACCCCTCCGCATTGTGTCAAGGTCCTGCATCACTCTGTCGGGACTTATTACATGAAAATGACCACCTTCCAGAACATTATCCCTTACATATGAGCCGGTGTGATCTGCCCCCTAATTGGAGCAACCTTTAACACACTGTCACACTAATTAGGAACATTGTACACAACAAATGTAACCGTTTAACAAAAACTGTGTGCCGTGTATTATCCATGCGATTGTGTGATGTCCAAGTGGCCCACTGAGTCAGGATATGAGGCAATAAGTGTTGGCCCTCAGGTGGGAGGAAGTCTGAGGTCTATTTAGAAATCTGGCCAAGGAGCCGACCCAGTGGCATACTGGCACGCCTACTTGCAAGCTCTCTGTGGAACAGCCGGTAAACAGCAAGCACACTTCCTTCTCTCGGCCGTCAGGGTCATGAGGCACCAGTCTCCGAGCGCCCTGACAGAGCAAATGCTCCTCGTTCCCAACCCAGCTCCCTCTGCTGTGACAGCTCTGGGCCTCTGCAGCTCTTAGAGATGTGGCCAGTGTGTGAAAGACAGCCATGTCTCCTGAGCTTGAACATGTTAATGTTTCATAAAACAGAAGTGTGGCATTGGCTCTGTGTCTCTTTAGGCATAACAGTGGTCTCTTTAATGTGGCAGAAACAGAACTTCAAAAGCAAAGATAAAATCAGACAAATGTTAGCCCTTTTTTGAAGTAATATTGCTCTGTAGTTGAACTTTTTCACAGCTTCAAACCATGATTTGTTACTGAGATCACAATGAGGTCTATACCTGGAAAACTATCAATATTGATTTTAATTGACCTTGTCATACCAGATGTTTTGGCTGTTTCGAATGTTTTTTTGCCTAGTGGCCTGTAGCCTACTTTTACACCTTTCTCTTCCCTTGCCCTTATTGAACTTTCCACCTCTCGTCCGTACCGCCATGACCTAGGGTACGGGAGTGACATAATTGGAGCCTGGTTAGCACAACAGGTTCACTTCTACTGTACTTCCATACAAAAGCTGGAAGATGGATGACTACAGACTGGGCCACGTGCATTTAAAACCGGGCCTGGCAGCTGATGCGCCGCGGACACACCGTGCCACGTACATACCGTGCCACAGACACACCGTGCCACAGACATGCCATGCCACAGACACACCGTGCCACAGACATGCCTGGTGTGAATACACACACGTGAATGCGCCGTTTGCCCACACAGCTTCCGTACTGCACAGTTCACAACACTATGTGGTGTAAATGAGGCCTCAGCCTTGCTAAAGCCTCAGCCTTGCTATTCCCCACTGTGTGCAGTTAAACCCAACAGAGCACACTAGCTCTGTAGTCTATACACGGCCTAATTAAACACCATTCCAGACCTCATTGAAATGTTCTCTGGGCAGTAGCTCTGCATTTTAAAGGGCCGCATGCGAGTAATGTGTGGATATTAAACGTATAACCGTGTCAAAGCTGCCCTTTGATGACCACCTGTATTCTCCAGGTCGCTGTGGATTTCACTGCCTCTAATGGGGACCCGCGGAACAGCTGCTCGCTGCACTACATCCACCCGTACCAGCCTAACGAGTATCTCAAAGCCCTGGTAGCCGTGGGGGAGATCTGCCAGGACTATGATAGGTGAGGCCAGAGCCCGCTCTCCACACCCTGACTCAGATGGAGTTCTAAGCATTTGTTTGCTGCAATTGTGTGTTGTATGTTTTCAATCCATAAAGGGAACTGCACAGGCTTCTTACTAATAAATGGAATAAGTGCAAACAGTGAAATCAACTTGGCAGCGAACATTAATTCCACATCAACTGGGACACACAGCTTTAAAATATTTTAATTAAATGTGTTTTCAGAATTTTTGTTTTTAGATTGTTTTGTAATAACAAACATGATATTGAACATATGTTAATATTCCACATTTCAGAGGTGTTTCTTTATATACCTTCAATTTGTTTCAGGAATATTCCTGATAAATGTAGTGCCGTATATATTTTAAAGCCACCGTCTGTTCTGTGCTCTCTCCATTATGATAAAACTACTGTGAAATCAAATTATTATTGGATTTGCATGAATACAACCTCAAACAATGTCACCCTCTAACCTGAATTCTAAGTAAAAGACATGTCAGAGCATGTAACCGCAATAATTTGCCCTATGTAGTTTGGTAACTGTAAACTCTTTGGGTCCATCAGTATAATTTGTTAAATAATTGACATATGGTATGACATAATATTTTTTATTTTCAAACAAATGTTGAGTGTTGATCAAGTGTACATTGGAAGTATTTGCCAGAGGCTTCTTTTGAACAGTGTGTTCTTCTTCACGAGAATAACAATGTAATCTTCACAACATCATTTTAACAGGTTTAATTGAAGATAAGTATCTATTTTTTCCCAGCAGATGAACCTCGCTATGATGCAGTGTTCATTCAGTTCATTCTACCAGCCTTTTATCGATTCTCTATGTATGTTTCCCATCCACCGTTGTTAAGGCTTCAAAGGCCTCAGCTGATCAGATATGTTGCGTCAGATCAATATACTTTCCAGAAACAAGGAACCATTAGCTTTGATGGGTCATTACCAAGTTTTTTCATCTCATAGATATCTGAAAAACATCTACTTATTATTTTGTTATTCATTCTTATCCTTACATCCTATACCCCTTTGATGACAACTGACATTTGAAAGCTATATTGATCTTTTTTATCAGCCCTAGTAATCCAAGCTTTTTAAACATCTATACAAACTCCTTAAACATCCATACAGTATATAAGAAACTATATTAATGAAAAAGGAGTGTTACTGGCCTTATGTTGTGATGTGTGATGTTGTATAGCTATGAGTAAAATGGGTCAGGATACAACTATGTGAAAGCCTATAGCAAGCCTGTTACAACTTTCCTCACTCTCTAACTTTGTTAGGTCAACCAAAACCTGTGTAAAAAGAAAGTTCGAAAACATGACTTTATCTGTACATTGTGGCTCCTTTGAGGCATTAGGCATCTGTGTCTGAAGCCATTTAAACTAGGACACGGAGCACTCTCCTAGAAAAGGAATATTTCTTGCTTTGTTTACCCTATCCCCCAGGTCATTCTATGGCACTGAAAGTGCTGCTGTACCTAATATAGAGGGAATAGATGGAGACAGCAAAGCGGTCAGATTCGCAACCCACTACCAAGGCACAGCTGCAATTATGCAAATGCAGCACAAATCTGGAATGGCCACAAATTCATACCGACTCTTTGTGAGGAACTGGGATTCCTTTGGGGTGAGGCAGTTTGCAGGTCTGTGCAACTGTAACCCTAGTTTTTGTTCTTTATCTCCCTGCAGTGACAAAATGTTTCCTGCGTTTGGCTTCGGTGCTCGGATACCTCCGGACTTCAAGGTAATTTCTGGTGACTGTCCCCGTGGAGCTACTTTGAGTGCTGTGTGCCAGTTAAGAGCAGTGTGGCATGTCAGTAGTCATTAGTGAAGTCTCAACTGATGTAAAATGTGCTCTCCTGATATGTGGGAAAACATTGGGACTTGCATTCCATTAAATCAACAAATGACATTAGGTGTTCTGTTCATCGCCACGGTTTGCAGGGGCCGGGTAATCACTGTCTGGGAGTTATAGGAGCAAATTATTGTCTGACCTGCTTTTCACAAATACGCAGGAGGTTGAAGTGCCTCTGCCTTTGCCCCTTAGCACAGCTGAGATATGTTTTACCCTTGGTGTGATGAGATCTCTCATCAAGCCCTACCCTCTTTTTTTAGGTCTCCCATGATTTCGCTGTGAATTTTAATGAGGACAACCCAGAATGCGCAGGTATGGTTTTCTCTGTTACAGTACGTTGCAAAGAGACATATGGTTCGTGTGCTATATTTAAATCTGCTGCTCCTCCAATGAACAATCCTGAAGGTACACCTCCCCAATGTCTAGGAGCGTAACAACTCAGATTGGCGATATGGATCGCCTAGGCTTGTGGGCTGTGTGTTAAGATAAGGACAGGGCTGCAATATGCAGATAATGCCTGGTGGGTTTTGTTACAAAAGGGTGATTTCAGAGCATTCAATGCTTTGCTGTTGGTTTGCACACTCATATTTTTATGTATTTATTGTGTATAAGAATGCAGATCAATATCTGCCCACCGTATACTGTAAATAAAATATATCACCATGTTTTAAATGTGCTGGCAGACATGCAGCCTTTAGACTTGAAGAAATCCCCACGTCCGGATATACTCAATCAATGAAAATCTGAACCAAAGCGATAGCAATGCAGGTCATTAACATTTTACCTGGATGTTAGTCACACCTCACTGAGATAAAAAAAGAATATGATAATATGCAGTGATTTTTGTGGGAGAAGTCTAGAGGAGGTTTACAAATTCGCTCACTCTCTCTCTGTCTGTCTCTCTGTCTCTCTCTCTGTATGGAGGAGGTTTACAAATTCACTCGCTCTCTCTCTGTCTGTCTCTCTGTCTGTCTCTGTCTGTCTCTCTCTCTCTCTCTCTCTCTCTCTCGCTCTCTCTCTGTATGTGTGTGTGTGTGTGTGTCTGTGTGTGCCTGCATCTGTGTGTCTCTCTGTGTTGTAACACAGTGCAGCTGTTAGCTGTAGTTTTTTTTTTTTTGCCTTACACATGCCCGCCTAACAGATTGAAATGAAAAAAAAAGGAATATGCAATCAAGAATTATGAATAAGAATTGTTCTTCACATTAGACAAAAGATGATGCAAATCTGAATCCTTTATGCAGAGGCATTTTTTCTTCAATGCATTCTACTGTTTCTTCTGGAGCCAATACATCCTAGAGCAGTCTGATAAACTTTAAAACTACATTGCAGTTATTTTCTGTGCTGTTAGTGTACCTGTGTCTTCATCACGTATAGGGTAAATATGTAAACAATAGTAATATGCAAGTAACATATCCACTTTCCTGTCCGTAAGGGTACAGTCAATAGTGCTCGATAGTGCACCTCTTCTTCCTCTCCTTCTCCTCCATCACCGCCTCTCCCATCTGTCTATCCACAGTACACATTGATATCCACCTCACCTCTCACTTCTATTGACGTCTCTCAATTCGCTCCTCTATTTTTGGGCCTGCCCTCGATCCGTGCCACCGACAGGCACCCCAGAGTGGCGCCCCTGAATGGGCGCAAAGCCTCCGGGTTCTGGAGCCCTGCACCCAGACTGCCTCCGCTTGCTAACTTGCTTATTCACACAGCCTGCCAGAAATAGCTGGTGGCCTCCTGCCTCGGCTGTCTAAACGTCTGCCAATCGCTCCAGGCATGAGGAGGGGTATACCTTTTCTCTCCCTCCGCCAGGAGTGCCGAAGCCAGGTCATGCCACCAAACAACAGTGGCTGAATACAAAAAAAACAGTCCTCATTGCTCAAACACTGTTTTCTTCCCAACATGGGTTTTAGTTGATGTGTTTTTGTGTTAGGCTTTGCTGCTTTTTTCCTCACTGAGGGGATTTATTTTTTAATGTGCGTTACAAAAAAATGCTTCAAAGAACAGTGTGAGGACAAGGAGCAAGCTTGTGTTGACAGGTGGAGAAAAACTCCCTTTCAAAGGAGAGAAAACCTAAGTGGAACTTTAGAACAGAAAGCCTTCTGGGGATGAGTTCACGAAAGTAAAACTAGTTTGCTACAGGCTAGCCCTAGTGGAAACAGGAGGAAGAATGATGAACACAGGCTGAAATAGAGGAACTATGGACACAGAGGAGAAGCAGTGTTGTGGCACAGAAATGTAACCATACTGTGTTTCAGCACCATCGACACAGGGGGGAAAGCATGGCTAGAGGTGGTTTCCCCCTGTAGCAGGGGACTGTTAATAACACCGTAGTTTGTGTAATTATCCACACTCATGCTGTATGTGAGACATCCCCACTCTGAGACATGTGTGCATTATGCACTGTACTTAATACATGTACAGCATTAACACCAATGTGGACTTCCCTCTTGGGCTTGAGAGAAACACTGAGTTGCCAGTCTGTCTTCCTCACACACACACAGACACACAGACAGACACACAGACAGACACACAGACAGACACAGACAGACAGACCGACAGACAGACACACACACACACACACACACACACACACAGATTTTGAACTCACAAGAATGTAGACTTTAGGACTTGACGCAAGCACAGGTTCCTTCTACTGTTAACTAAACAGGCAGACATGTGTTGCCGTGAAACATGACCTTTAATAACCCATGTTTGCTGTTCTCATTCTTACCACCTCAGAGATTTTCTTTTTCTGTCCTGTCTCTCAGACTAATCCTTGAGCTTAAGTTAAAAAGCTTCAGCACGTCACACCTTTAAGCACCAAGGAATGAAAAGATAGATTTGTGTGTGTGTTTGTGTTTGTGTGTGTGTGTGTGTGTGTGTGTGTGTGTGTGTGTGTGTGTGTGTGTGTGTGTGTGTGTGTGTGTGTGTGTGTGTGTGTGTGCGTGTGTATGTGCACGTGTGCGCATGTGCACATGCATGACAGAGAGAGAGAAAGAGAGAGAGAGAGAGAGAGAGAGAAAAAGAGAGAGAGAGAGAGAGAGAGGAGAAGAAGAAGGGAAGATGAAAAAGGTGTGACAGAGAAAGAGAAAGACAACAAATCAGAGAGTCTTTATCAAACTCACTGGAGCGATCGCAGCTGCTGACCCATGTAGATGTCCCAGGTCTTTACTCTGTTGCCACAAGACACAACATCACCCCCCCTCCCCCCTGTAAATAGCCCACATGTGGCCCAGAGCAATGGGCTGATAATTAAATGAAACACTCTGTGACCCAACACAGAGGCTTAGTCTGACCCCCAGTAAACAAACCCACTCAGTCAGAAAATAGTATTAGCGATGCTGCGCTGTGTTATCAGTGCTGAGGCATAATTGGCAGTGTGTGTTTCTCACTGGTCCACTGAAAAACTCAGGTGTGTTGTTCAGCCATGTTTGTATTTGTAAGTAGTGTGAAATTGGTGTCATGCCTTGTGGGCATGGTGAGGGGGGAGGATTTGAATGCCTGCCCACTTGACGGATTACCTGACCCCTCTTTTCTTTCTGTGTGTGTACACAGTATGGAGGTGGTCATTCTCGGTAATGTTTCTCTGTGCTGACCTTGTCCAGGTATACAAGGTGTGGTGGAAGCCTACCAGAACTGCCTTCCCAAGATTCAGCTGTACGGGCCCACTAACATCGCACCGATTATACAGAAAGTAGCTAACTCTGCCTCCGAGGAGATGCACACCAAAGAGGCTATGGTAAATATGGGCCACAGGACTTGTGTGTGTGTGTGTGTGTGTGTATCTTATATAATAACAGTAATTATTATCTCATATCATCATATGTAAGGAAATAGACTGCATGGAAATAGATGGTTCAGTATGTAGTAAGTTCAGTAAGATCATACACCAGGCTGTGACCTTAGTAGAACCCATCTCCATCAGCTCTGTGATGGGCTGGATGTTTAGAGGGGAATGTGTTGTGTTGTGTTGTGTTGTGTTGTGTTGTGTTGTGTTGTGCTGTGTTGTGCTGTGTTGTGTTGTGTTGTGTTGTGTTGTGCTGTGCTGTGCTGTGCTGTGTTGTGCTGTGTTGTGCTGTGCTGTGCTATGCTGTCCTGTGGTGGTTCTGTTGTGTTGTGTTGCATTGTGTTATGTTGCATTGCACGGTGCTGTGTTGTGTGTTAAAGTAGTAGTCTAAACAGTGTTATCTGCACACTTCCTTGATTCATACTTTGCTAAATGTTCCAACAATCATTTGTGCTTTTAATTTCATTTCATAAATAATTTTGCTCTTTCTTCATTTAAATCTTCTCAACATCCTGAAATTATGATATATTTAATATTTATTCATTTTAATTGAATTCGATTCTGTAATCACATTTCTATTGACATTAACATGTGCCTTGCTGTTCTGTGTGGTTGCGCTCTACTCCCCCAGCAATACTTCATATTGCTGATTCTGACGGACGGTGTCATAACTGACATGTCGGACACCAGGGAGGCCATCGTCCACGCCTCTCAGCTGCCCATGTCCATCATCATAGTCGGGGTGGGCAACGCCGACTTCAGCGACATGCAGATGCTGGACGGGGACGACGGCATCCTCCGCTCGCCCAAGGGGGAACCCGTGCTGCGGGACATCGTGCAGTTTGTGCCCTTTCGCAACTTCAAACATGTGAGTGCCAGCGCATTGCTCTCAGACCTGAGCTGCAGTTTAGCCAACATGTATTTGTACACTCTGACATGTTGTTAAAAGTAATAAAATTACTTTTAAGTTGAATTTGGAGACTCAGTCAGCCTAGTGGTTTCGAATCAAGTACAAGGTTTATTCTTAACATTAAGGACATCACAGACAGACAGATAGACAGACATATACACACAGGACAGGGACACGACAAGACAAGACAGACTAGACAAGACAAGACTAACTCAAACAGTGGTTATTCTGACCTTAAATGTCTGTAGACAGCCAATGGCTGCACCCAAGGTTACACCCAAAATGCATATGCAATGTCTTTGTTGAGTACTACAGTCTTTTCCTAATCAGATCAGAGGTGCCAAATGGTCTGTATGTTAATCCACCAGACAGGGACGGTTATTCAGAATGGTTAAGGAAGCCAGTTATTCACACCTCATAGCTCAGCCAGAGACACATACAAAGCTTTTGATCTTAATACAAGAGTTCCAAAAACCAACCAAGGTATTTGAAATAATAATAAAATGTTTCAACATTAAAATGCTATTTACAAGATTATTATTATTACTCAAATACCATCAGTCCCCCTTTTCAAGTCTAACTGACTTGACACACAATCATAAAACAAAAGGTATTTGAAATAATAATAAAAATGTTGCAACATTTAAAATGTTATTTACAAGATTATTACTTTTACTCAAATACCATCAGTCCCCCTTTTCAAGTCTAACTGACTTGACACACAATCATAAAACAAAAGGTATTTGAAATAATAATAAAATGTTGCAACATTTAAAATGTTATTACCATCATTGTTTTCTTGGTGATGAATGCTTTTTTAACGTTTTGCAATGTGTGTGGGGTTATTATCTTGTTACCTGGTTGCTGGAGGCATTGACCAGTTGTTGCAATGACCCTCTCCATCTGTGTGTCTGTGTGTCTGTCTATGTGTGTGTGTGTGTCTGTCTGTCTGGGAGATCAGGTTGCACAATCTCTGATTGTGCTTGTTGAAAAATGAAGTGACGCTAAAGCACATGTGTTATATAGTTCAAGCAGCATTTTAAATTCTTTCTTTAATATCCACAATTTAACTTCCACTTCAGATATTTTCTCATAGTGTGTTTTGGCTATGCCATATAAGAACCCATTTCCTTAATGAGAGTTGTAGAAAAGAGTTTCTGTTGTAAAAAAGAAAACACTAAATTGTCACGGTTACTTATATTGTTAGCAAAGACTGAAAGGAGTATGCTGTATTTAGTGACATGTCTGCAGCAAGTAGAAAGTTGTGCTTCCTCTAAACTTATCCTAAGGACTGCTGTGGGAATGAAGAAGGGCTGGAGGCTTGACACTGAGGGAAGAGTGACAATTACTGTCCCATACTTATGTCACCTCCCTCTGGCGGCTGGTCCTTCACAGGTGATTGGAACAGCTCTGCACCCTGCAGGAAGCTGAACTCTCTCTCTGTCTCTCTCCATTAAAAAAAACCTCCGGGCCCCTAATCAGGGCATTGCTATGTGCACAACTCCACCTGGACTCAAAGCACAGTCTGAATTGCCTGTGAATAGGCCACTTTCGCTCCTTAATTAATCCTCCAGCCCTCCGCCTTACGCAACATGCTCTTTTGCATTGCCTCAGGCAAGCCCTAATAACCTGTGAGACTAACAACTCCATTAATTACAGCACATCCTCTTCCACTGTGCTGTGGAACACAAATTACCAGGAAAGGAAGCATTTAGGATGGAGCTTCAGGCTAAGATTTTAAGATTTTTAGATTTTTGCTGGCATGGAGTACTTCAGAGGATTAGTGGGGGCATAACCTCTTACTAAAAACTTAAGCTGCTTTAAATGTTTGTACATTAATGAGTCAACACAGATGCGACCCTTATGAAAAAGTGTCTACAAAGTGACTCAAAGGGAACCATACACTATTACAGTCTATTAACAACACTGCTTCAGATACACAGATTATTTTTTAAGCTTAAATGTCAAGAACATTTAACCAGGATCTAGGGCCACATCTTTAATATATCACACTGAAAAAGCTTTCTGAGTTGGAGATGCTTAATATCATGTTGGAGACATCTTTTACAAATAAAGGGTTTTATCTTCCTCTGTTCTATCAGAAAGACTCGACAGCAGATTAAGTGAAATGCATTTAATAAAATGTGTGAGAGAATACAAGACAATAAATATAACGCACAGTCAAAACAATAAAGAAAGTCTCTTTGGTGCAGGCCCCCGTCTTCATGGTGAATGTCCGATGAATGGTTCGCATATCCCGCCGGATGTACAAGGGAATTCCCGACGCCGAAACCCGTGATAGGTTAAACATAGAACGAGAGACTGACGTAGTAGGAGAAACCCTTAGGGAACTACGGGGGAAGATTTGAACCACGGGGAAAGGCGAGTGATAGACTTAACAGACACAGTCGTATCTTCCAGGCAGAACGTTCCTCCTTAGCTCCCCTTTCTTTTATTGCTAATAATAGCTGTGAATAACAGATGTCCTTAAAAGACCTCTCCTAAAAGCTCTTGTCTTATTACATCATGCTACGTCTTTTTTGCCTACTAGGATATCAATGTGTAGCGATACACAGCTATTTTCCCCTAGCCCACATGCCAGTGTGCTGCACCCAGTCTGCCTGGCATCTAGTTGGCATGTTGGAAAACAGACTACCTCATTTCAACTTCCACAAGTGATCGGAGGGATGTCCTCAGTGAGCTGAAGGCTGAAGGGGATTGGGCTGCCTGTGGGTGAGGTGCGTGCGCCACGGTCTTTGGGGATGGCCTACATCTACAGCAGGGGCCTCGGGGGCTCTGGGGAGACGGAGGCAGTGCACCTCCAGCTGGCTAAAAAGATACCCTCATCAAACTGATATAACATCATAGCGAAGGATTATGATGCAATGCACTGAAATAGTTTATTACGTGTCACACACAGTATTTCAGAGGCAGATATGAAGATACTGGGTGCTTGTGTTTCATCAGCTGTTCACATAACAAGAAAGGAGACAGACACAGTCACTAAGGAACTACAGTATATCATAATAATAGTAGCCACAGCCTCACCACAGCCTCACTACACTCAGATGTACAAAGCTATTTGTGCCCATTTCTGGCGTAATTCTCTCACAAGGAGCTCCTAAAAACATGGCTTGGTATGTACAACACTGAGCTGACACAATTCTGTCGATGTTGACTCACACATCACAGGAATGAGTGACGGAGAAGATGGGTCCAAATCCGAAGTTGTACTTGCTTGAATTAACGTAAACGTAAATAATGGCCAAATCGGCCAGCTTGCACACAAACTGTTACAGAAATACGCCCCCAACAACGTCTGCAACAAATTTGTGAAAGATAACCTACTAAGTGGCACCTTTTCTGAATCACTGCTAATAACGCTAGAAGGCAGGGTAAAGTGCTGATTACGTGATGAGCTTCAGCCATGATACATACCACACCAAATCAGGGCAAACAACGTGTGGTTTTTGCGAAATGAAGAGGGCGCAAAATATGTTGCATTCGCAAATGTAGGTACATCTGGCCCAGAGAGCTTCTATCTTGATTTGTGCCAACAGATATTTACTGTAACAAACACTTTTATCCAATGACCTACACACACACACACACACACACAGCATTCTGGAATGGGGCCACCAATCAACCGCTTTCTGAGTGGAAGTTCTAACCCCTGCACGCTGAATTTAAAGTCTATTTTAGCCATTTTCATGGCTTAATTTGATAGGTCAGTAAAAGCATGGACAGGAAGAATGTGGGAGAGAGAGATGTGGTAGGGTTCGAAGATGATCCAAGTTGGATTCAAATTCAAACCTCACGGGCACTTGCCAGTACATGGTACAAATACACAGCACTAGCCTGGTAAACCAGCCCCTTGTACTTCATTTCATTTTGTAGAGAGGGTCTGGCCTTGTTGCATAGAGAAACGATTTTTTCCTGGAGGTGTGGACTCTGTTGAAGTTTAAAACAAGTGGCACTGCCGTTGCTCAATCGCTAACGTCTGGTCGTCAGATATGCAATTAGCCTACCTAGGCATTACAATTCAAATGTAGCACACAAAGCCAACGTCATCACTCAGGAACACTCCCTCTGTTCGCTGATTGGCTAGGAGTTGCTCGGTCTTCATACATGAATTTCAGCGGCAGCAACTCTCTGTACAAACCCTCTCAGACCCTCTGTACAAAATGAAATGAAATACAAGGGGCTGGTTTACCAGGCTAACACAGCACCCCCTCCCCTGGAGTATAAGATGCTCTGGTGGGCCACAAACTTATGCTGTAACATGTCGTTATTCACTCAGCTAAGTTAACTCCCTGATGTCTGTCTCCTGTGTTTTTGGGTCTTTTCTTTTAGGCTACTCCTGCAGCGCTGGCAAAAAGTGTCTTAGCTGAAGTGCCCAACCAGGTGGTGGACTACTACAACAGCAAAGGCATCAAGCCCAAGTGCCCGAGCGAGTACGACTCTTCCAGGACAGTCGGCCATTAGGCCACACTGCTCAGTCCGAAACCTTTGCTCACTGCGGAATTAAGCACGTTACTTTAACTTACATGATATATGACAAAAAAAAAACTCAATGACTTTACCTTTTTAATTGTTTTGCATGTGTAGCCCTGGGTGGCTTGCATCTGTGCAGTGGTAGAATTAACTGCTGTGGAGAGAGAGAGAGAGAGAGAGAGAGAGAGAGAGAGAGAGAGAGAGAGAGAGAGAGAGAGAGAGAGAGAGAGAGAGAGAGATGAAACCAGTGAATGACCAAAACAATCCAACACTATGAGCATGTAGGCTGGGAGTGTACCTGTTATGTAATGTATTTGTTTTTATATATATTTAAAAAAAAGGTTTGCTGACGTTTTGCAAAATTTCTTAATATTCTTACAGTGAAAAAAGCATTTTGGATTGTCAGGAATGGATGTTATGTGTCCATATTAGAGTTACCTGCATCTTCAAAGCACAGACTTTTTTGCAGATCTATGGCAGATGCATGAGCTGAATTTTGCATGACACTTATATGATATTCTTTGTCCAACTTCATGTTTTATTAGGAATTAATTGTGTACTGGGGCTCTGTCCAGTTTGTAATGGGTATGAGCTACTGTATGAAAGAATGTTAAGCACAACACATTTTGAGCAAATCCTATCCTATAAGAGTAACACTTTAGAATATGTTCTGATTGTTTACATGTATATTGCATAAGTTAATGAAATGAATATTCTGTAATATTTATGAAATATTTAACAACTGTAAAGAAAGTGTTGCACTAAACCAATGAATGTAGCAGCAAAGATTTGTAGTTAATTTGTGATCTTTATAGACAGTGATATTACAGTGTGCTTTGTGCATGCCATCACAAGTCTTCCATTGTTTCGCCACATCATGAGTTGATACTGAAGTCAAGTTCTTCTGTTGTTTGTATTCTAAAGTGTTACCAAACCATGAGCCTGATATATTGTGATATATATATATTCTTTTTAATCAAAAATAAATAAATAAATAATTGTGATTTCTGAACACTGCTGTCATGTAAATCATTGTCTATTTTGGCTAACCAGTGTTTCACACAACACAGAGTGTACAGAATAGTTAGTACATTTCACACTAGCTTTTAGGGTTGAAAAATAAAGTACGAATGAATAAAGTACGAATGAACAGTTACATTTAAAATCAAATTAAGATATCAACTGTTCATGATGAAAATTTGCAATCCATTTGCAATGGAATCCTGGTAGAGAAGGTAAGCTCTTTGAGGTTAGAGTTTTCCTTTTAAAAAGGAGATCCCAAAAGCTAGTGTGTGACATGTTACTACATTAGCTTACACGTAGCATGTAGAAAAATTTAAACGAAAGTTAATATCATGAGTGAGGGATATTTGGTGAAGATTGACATACCATCATTATTCCCAAAACAATGGCCAAAAAGCAACATGCTACAGTAAGTGTGAGACTGAAGAAAAAAATGCAATGCAGGGTCATTTTTACTGTGCAAAATACTTTATTTGAGATGTTTACAGTGATAATAATAATAATAATAATAATAATAATAATAATAATAATAATAATATGCAGTATATTTACCGAACTTTGCAATAAGTAAGGGATAATGGACGACACAGTGTTCGGATATCAGAAAGTTAATGCACGTTCGAGGTGGTAATGCGGCCATGACGCGAAGCGGAAAAAAGGGCTGTAGTGTTTTAAGGTTAAGTAGTATTTATTTTCTAAAATTAAACTGCACGTTTCCGTTTATTGTGAAGTTGGACATGGAGAACGGCAGATCCATGCGTTGAAGCTGGTGTGGAGCGGAGTCGACCCTGTTCTGAGGCTCCGTGGCTGGTGGTGTTTCTGTCACAGTTGTTTTTTTCGTCAGGATGTCACTCCAGTGTCTCCTATCCGCAATAGATGGTGCCCAATAACTTTTTAAGCTGGCTTCACATTTGTGACCAGTGACGGACATTGGCCGTGTTTCCCAGTTAAGAACCTTCTTGCTGTTTTCACTGTTTTGCCGCTAAGAAGGGTGTTAAGAAGGCTCCAGAAACTTCTTAGAGATCCTTCTTAACGGCAGGCCTAAGAAGCATTTTGGGAAATGCGGTTGCTTCTTACGGGAGCCTTAAGAAGGGTCTTAAGAAGTTCTTAACGCTAAGAACTTCTTAACTGCATCTGGGAAACCCGGCCATTATCTGCCTGCTCTCCAATCCAGCCTCAGTCAGCAGTTGCACCGCAGTGCTTCTGATTGAATGGTTAGTATATCGCCTCGAAAGGCCCAGGAATTCACAGATGCGTGGAAACATGACACCCAAATAGTTCACACCCATAGGCTCGAGGGAGTACCAGCACTGTTTCTTTTCCACCGTCTCTTGTGGTGCCCACAGGGGGTGTAGGTAAAAAGCTTTTGCGTTGGGTGGGCATTTTGACACATATTTCTTAAAGCTAGCAACTGGGCAAAGTGGGTCGCCGGGCTGGGCAAACATGAAGCCTCTGTATTGCTGTTTTTTTGGATCTGTGGCTTGTTTGTGATTTTTTGTTTCCACGTTGTGTGACAAACACACATATTCAACTCCATTTTCGTCGTTTTTTACAACAAAGGAATCCGGTTTCAGGTCACGGTTACCCTCTCTCCCTCTCCTCGCCAAGTTCAACTGTAGGTCAAACCAAACTTTTCAGACCAGTCCTGCGGCAGTGTTGGGTGGCAGATATAAGGAATTGCGGATGATTTGCATGTCAGCATCAGAAATTGGTGGATGATGTTCACTGACATCTTTGCCAGCCTTTCTGTATCTTTTGCTTTACATTCTGGGTCCGATATTATATTAACTGTCGCTAAGTAACGATTCAGTCAGCTCTTAGGGCCAAAACACCGAGTATTCCTTCCCCGCAGGTGTATGCACGGTAGCGTAAAACTCTCTGATATATTTGCAGAGCGAATCTGCATCCAGTCTCTCAAAATAATCAAGACTTAACTCTTTTTCAGACAACCAGTCTTTAGGTACACTGACTGCCCAAGCTGTAGACCTCTTGGTGTTTTTTCGTGTTTGTCCGACTCTAGTTGGTCCAGCTCTTCATCACGATGCTTGCAACTTTGTATTTAACGGTTACCTTTTAGAACATTACAATGAACTTGAACTTGGCACATTGATACATAAACATAATAAGGTCGGAAAGCAGGGACTACTTCATAGGTGTGCGTATATAGAAAGTTAATAACCGTTCTAAAGGACGCATCACAATGTGAAATTGAACGAAGCCTTGGTATAATCAAAATTATCCAACATAATATTAAATAATAAAAGATAATAATGCCCTTCCAATTGCTGTCCATGTGAAGCACTCCCCACCTCTGACCCCCCACCCCATTTTTAATTTGAAATGAAAAACAAAGATGAAGAAGATGTAGATGTGGAAGAAGGCTCCTATTGCTTAGTGGGTGCCAGCAGGAGATGCGCTGGGACACGTCCATTTCAAGCCACAATGTAAAAACATGTCATGCATTAATTTAATGAAATTTAAAAAAAATCTAATTGGCAAAATTAAAAACAGCAATCATAAAAAGCGTGACATGCACACCTTAGATCAGATTGAATCCTTACATTAAGTTGTATCATCGACTTACCCGTGTTCAAGTAGCCACAGAAAGTGTTGTTCTCTCCGTAAGGGCTCTGTAGAGATTCTTCTCTCTGATCACCCTTACACTCTGCCAGGCCAGATGCCCTGGAACATTTTCAATACATCAGAAAGAGCGGTAGTTGCTGTCAGTAGTGTTAGTGTTCATAGTGCTGTGTCCTAGATCAGTTGAAGCAATGCTGAGATTCCTAATATGTCTTTGTCGTGGCCACGCCTACCCTTAATCCACTTTTCTTTTTGGGGGAAGATTCTATATCCCCCAGGTACACACCCACTTATCCCCTACAGGAACATAAAGGACCCCTTGACCATAAGCAACACAGATACACATAAATGCAGTTCACAAATATTTATTATTACCCCCTCGCAACCCTCTCATACACATACACTTGACAGCAGGGAAAATAATAATCAAAGTGGCAAAGCACACACAAAACAGTTTAGCAGCACAGTTCACAGTTCAGATCAACAGCACAGTTCACAGTTTAGTAGCACAGTTCACAGTTCAATTCAGCAAGGTCTCACAACACACAACTAGGAGAGACATAACCACAGCAAAGCTGAGAAAAGGACACAGCAACACCACGCAGTGCAAGATCCACTACTGCAGCATATCAATATAAGCCTTTTGCGAGGAGGCACACACAAACATACACAAACAAACATATAATAGAAATCTAGTAACCTGGGGGACCAGCTGGCTCTCCCACCGCCAGCACCTGAATCCCCCAAAAAGAACAAAGAAAAAAAACAACTCAAAAACAAACCACAAAAAAAAAAAGTCACAAAGCAATTTACAAAACACACCAGCCTCCAAACATTGCTACAGCAAAGTCCATAGTCGGTCACACAATCCTACACTTAACTGGCAGCCGTCGATCCCCCATACATCCAGGTCACTAGAACGCAGCCCAGCCAGCTGCCACAGACGCACTTGCACTCGTCTCCTCAGCCTGAACGCGCCCAAACGTCCACTCGGGAGGCTCCGCCTGCGCGCTTTAGCTGCAGGAAGCACAGACAGGCTCAGGGCTGCACGGACACCGGCACACACATGCAACTCTTACTCAAGGTACCGACAGGCAAAATTACTTCCCTTTCTTTCGGGTTGAGTACGCTGTATCACTCCCTCAAAACGCTGCTCCCCCGCTTCTGCTAGCCGGCGCTCGCTCCAGAACCCGTCGCCTCTGGCTCCGTCTCTGACCCTCACGTTCCTTTGTTGTCGTCTAGTAGTCACGCCACAGCAACTCCATTCCACCGCGAAGCTCCACCGTTGGGTCCGCGATCACCAGGCAGCCAAGCGTGTACATAGGGAACAAAAACAAAGAACAACACACAGCAAACATGCCACGGGCAGCGGGCAGAACTCCGCCGTCTTCTTCTCTGCCGACGTTTTTTTTGCCAAAAACCCTGCAACTCCAGTCCCAGTCCCAATTATCATAGCAATCAGCCAATGCAAAAGTCTCTCGCTGATTGCTCACCTGCCCAGTCATTAGTGTCTGCGTCTGGCCGCCAGTCAGTCCATTAAACACCTCATTAAAACACACATTGCACAAGCACAATAAGCAACAGTTTAACTAATTTTCCACCCCTTTGGATGTGACACACCCCCCCACTAAAACATTGGTCGTCCCGACCAACTACATGCAGTACCTGGCTGGCTTCTGCCCTAAATTAGCCCTTTGAGACCTTCGGGGTGCCACCTGACTTTCCTCTAGCCCGCTTGGCCCCGACTCCTCTATAAGCCCTAAAGGTTCTCCAGCCCCAACCTCCACAGGCTCAGGGTGGGCTCCAGGCCCACTAGGTACAGCCCCCGGCTGGTTGGGAGCAGCCTCAAGCTGCCCCCTTTGGTCACCCTCCAAAGGTAACCGGCCAGGCCAACCCAGAGCCTGCTCCTCCCGCCTAGAGCCCGTCTCTTGGCCCCTCCCTGCCCCTCGCTCACCTACCGTCTCCGGAGACTGCAGTGCACATCCAGGAGGACAGACACGCAGGTGACGTCGATGGAGGGTGCGGACCGGCCCTTCCCGACCTTCAGGACGGATATGATATACCGGTCCATGGGGGTCTGGTTGTCCAACCACCACCTGTGGGCATGGTTCCCAATACGGCCCCAGCTTACCATGAGCTCGTCTCCTGAAGCTCCGCACCAGAACCCTCTCCCCTGGCATCAGAGGTAGGGCCCGTGCCCGATGGTAATATCGACGCTGGTCCTGTTCCTGCCTCCGTCCAGCTTGTAGCTGAACCTCCTCAATTGCCCTTTTCAATCTGCGATGATGGCCCTGGAGCCACCCCACCCCCTCGGCACCTCCATTATCACCTACACCCCAGGACTGATCCACTGGTAGCCGGGGGTGGCGACCAAAAAGGATGAAAAAAGGGGCCAATCCAGTGCTGCTATGCGGGGTACTGTTGTACGCTTGCACAAGGTCAGGTAGGTGTTCCACCCATCGCTGTTGCTCCTCAGGGGTCAGGGTATTCAACAGACCAAGCAAGGTCTGATTCCAACGCTCACAAGCCCCATTGCCCTGGGGTCGATATGGGGTAGTGCGGATTTTCTTGCACCCATAAGTCCTACACAGCTCCTGTAGAAGGGCAGCTTCAAAGGCAGGACCCTGGTCAGACAGCAACCGCTCTGGACAGCCATACCTCTGGAAGACTTCGCGCCATAAGCACCGAGCCGCCGTTCCAGCCGTCTGATCACGTGTGGGCACTGCAAATGCATACCGGGAGAACAGGTCGACAGCAACCAGCACATACGGATACGCATCCCATGGCCGGCCCAATGACAAAAAATCAACGGCTAGGACCTCCCAGGGATAGCAGGTCTTAATGCTACACAAAGGGGAGTACTCACTGCGTCCCATAGCCCCGACCAGGCACCTTGAGCACTCCTTCTCCCAGGTCTCCACGTCGTGCCTCATTCCTGGCCAGAAGAACCGGACCTGGAGCGCCTTTACCAGCCGTCTCCCCCTAGCATGCCCTAGGGCTTCATGGTATTCCTTCCACACAGCCGGACGCATGGCGTGAGGGACCACCACAGCCCCCGACTCTTCTCCGGGTACCTGATAGAGCAGCACTCCTTGCTCAACCTTCAACCGGTCCCAACTCCTGAGCAGCATCTGGCTGTCCCCTGACATTGCTTCACCGGCCCCCACAGAAGGTGCCGCCCCCGCCAAGCGCCACTCCCGTACCTGGGCCAAGGTTGGATCCGACCCCTGCCGCTCCGCCCAATCCGCTCCTTCCAGAGCCCGGGCTTGCCGCACCACAGCCAAGCCAGGCTGCCGAGACAACGCATCAGCATTCCGATGCTCTGTTCCTGGCTTGTGCTGCAGGTCAAAGTCGTAACAGGCGAGCTGGCCCGCCCATCGCTGTTCCACAGCTCCTAGGTTTGCAGTCTTGAGATGCAGCAAGGGCCGATGGTCAGTGAACACGGTAAACTTCATACCCCATAAATAATCCTTAAACTTGTCAACTACAGCCCACTTCAAAGCCAACAGTTCAAGCTTGAAGGCACTGTAGTTTCGATCATTCCTTTCAGTCTCATGCAGGCCCCTGCTAGCATATGCTATCACTCTCTCCCTACCGCCCTGCACCTGGGCCAAAACGGCTCCCAGGCCCTGGAGGCTGGCATCTGTATAAAGGCGGAATGGCAGAGTGTAATCAGCATAGGCTAGCACTGGGGCTTCCAATAGGGCCTGCTTCAATCCTTCAAAGGCCACTTGACACTCATCAGTCCACTGCACCTTTACCTGGGAGGCCCCACCAACCCCTTTCAACAAAGCATGAAGGGCTACCGCACGCTTCGAGAACCCTGGTATGAAGCGGCGATAGTAACCCACAAACCCCAAGAAGGCCCGCACTTCCTTCACAGTGGTGGGGACGGGCCAATCCTGCACCGCCATGGTCTTCTCAGGATCCGTAGACACGCCCCCCTTGCTGACTACGTGGCCCAGGTACTTGACGGAGCGCTGAAAAAGGCTGCACTTCGCTGGTTGAAGCTTCAACCCATGGGCCTCCAGCCGCCTAAACACTTGCTCCAGATGACCTAGGTGAGAAGCAAAGTCAGATGAGAACGCAATCAAATCATCTAAATATATAAGTAAAAAGTCATGCACTTTGTCTCCTAGGCAACGCTGCATTAGTCTCTGGAATGTTGCCGGTGCGTTGCAGAGCCCAAAGGGCATCCGCTCAAACTGGTAGAGGCCCATGGGTGTAGCGAAGGCAGTCTTCTCCTGGTCCTCAGGGTGAACCTCCACCTGCCAGTATCCGCTGGCCAGGTCGAGGGTTGAGTACCAGGCAGCCCCCTTCAAGCCTGTCAGAGATTCCTCAATGCGTGGCAGGGGATAGGCGTCTTTGTGTGTAACGTCGTTGAGCCTCCGATAGTCCACACAAAAACGCCAAGTTCCATCCTTCTTCTTGACGAGGACTACTGGCGCAGCCCAGGGACTAGAGCTCTCCCTAATTACTCCTCCCTCCAGCATTCCTCGCAGCAGTTCCTTCATCTCAAAATACAGACTAGGGGGCACTGGACGGTAACGTTGCCGAATGGGTGCAGCATTGCCTGTGGGGATGTAATGGTACACTGCATCTGTCCTGCCGTAATCCTCTTCATCTCTGGCAAACACCCGCTGCCACTTCTCCAGCAAGCGATGTAGTTGCTCCCTCTCTTCCACCTTTAGGTCCTCGCCCTGCTCCCCGAGGGCCTTGAGGTGCTGAGGTAATGCATGTCTGATGGGACGGACCTCCACCTCCACCGTCCACTCCCCCTGAGGGCGCAGCACCAGCTCATTAGGCAGCTGCACTGCATCCGGCCCCACCCTCTCAACACTGGCCAGCGGCCGGCGTACAGGGAGCTCCACAGGGTAGGTATGCAGATTACACACCCGGAGCGGCACCCGCCCACCCTGCACCCTAGTCAGGACGCGGCCGATGCACCACTCCTGGTCACCCCCTCGGAAGTCCTCCACCAGCACCTGGTCTCCATCTCGCAGCTGGCCTCCCGGCACCTCAGCCCAGACGACCTGCTCTGATTGGGGCTGTAGTGTGGAGGGTCCGGCCATACGAACCTTGGCAACCGACTCCATAGGGCCACCCCTGGTTACTTGCACACGCCGGCAGGTTGCAAATGCCTGACTCCAGGCAGTCCGATCAGGCCTAGGGAGAGCAGAGACAAACAAAGAATAATGAGGCCCCCCACCCCGTGCTTCAAGCAGCTCCCAACAGTGTCTAATGACATTCATTCCCAGGATGCCATATGATGTAGGTAAATGCTGATCTTCAACTATCACCACCCCCCGCTGAGGGATGACTACTCCTGCTACAGTAAAATCCAAAATCACATATCCTACATAAGGGAGCTTGAGTCCATTCACTGCTTTGAGTGTAAGCCATGGGAGTTCCTTTGCATCCCGCATCTTCACTCCCTGCACTCCACGCTCAAACAGAGTCTTGCTGAACAAGGTGACCTGGGAACCAGTGTCAATAATGCATGACACCGGGCGGCCTGCGGCTAACACTTGCACCTGAGGACTATCTCCCACCAAGGCCTCTCGCAGGGTCGGCTCTGCACCTTCTCCTTCTGCCATAGGCAACACTGCACGGCCAAATGTGGGAGAGTTTCGGGCTGGCTGCTGGCGGTCTGGACAGTCCCTCCGCATGTGCCCCGCTTTCCCACAGTGTAGGCATATTGGTCTGCCTTGCCCGTCCCACCGGGCCACTGCTCCAATACCCGGTCGTTGTCGTCTCCTCTGGGCATCATCTGTCGCCGACCGATCTGTTCCTGCTCCGGCTGCGGTCCTTCCCCGTAGCTCCTCCAACAGGGAGTCCCGGAGCCCCTTAACCTGCTCACGCAGCTCCTGGAACAGTTCCTCTTTCAAAGTGGCATGCCATGCATCGGGTTGGGCTGGGGGGTCACCAGTAGAAACATCCTTGCCACCAGGGTGGGGGACATACGTCCGGCGGGCCTCTGCTCCATCGAGGGATCCTTCAGAAGCACTCTCCTTCTCCACCGCACGAGCTTCCTTGCAGGCTTCAGCAAAAGAGAGGCCAGAGGACCGTCGGATCATCCGCTGTAACTCCCTCTTTGCTGGGCCTGCTAACATGCCTGCTACCAGTTGGCTCCGTAGGGTGTCGTCATCATCTCCCTCTGCTGGCTCCTTCCTTCTCCACCTGGAATAACACTCACGGAGACGGAGGATGAACGAGCCCACCCCCTCCCCTGGATGTTGCTTACACATGAAAAAGGCCCCTCTTAACTCTGCCAACCCAGCCTCGTGCCCATACAACTGCTCTAGAAAGGTCAATATCTTATCCACTGTATCCCTCTTATCCTCGGCTAAAAGGTCCACCTCCCTTCTGGGTTCCCCACCTAGCGCACCCATCACTAGATCAATTTGCTGTTGGTTATTAAGCGTTAAGGCCCTCAAACACACCTCAATATTACGCTTCCATTCCCCAAACTGCTCACATTTATCAACACCAAATTTAGGTATCCACGGGCCACCAGCAAACCAGGGGAAAAACCCTGGAACAGCCCCCGGTTGCTGTGACACTGGCTGTAATACTGGTTCTGCTGGTAGCTCGGGTGGATTTTCCATGTTGCTATGGTACAGGGGTCCTTGCCGACTACGCCAAATTAGTGTCGTGGCCACGCCTACCCTTAATCCACTTTTCTTTTTGGGGGAAGATTCTATATCCCCCAGGTACACACCCACTTATCCCCTACAGGAACATAAAGGACCCCTTGACCATAAGCAACACAGATACACATAAATGCAGTTCACAAATATTTATTATTACCCCCTCGCAACCCTCTCATACACATACACTTGACAGCAGGGAAAATAATAATCAAAGTGGCAAAGCACACACAAAACAGTTTAGCAGCACAGTTCACAGTTCAGATCAACAGCACAGTTCACAGTTTAGTAGCACAGTTCACAGTTCAATTCAGCAAGGTCTCACAACACACAACTAGGAGAGACATAACCACAGCAAAGCTGAGAAAAGGACACAGCAACACCACGCAGTGCAAGATCCACTACTGCAGCATATCAATATAAGCCTTTTGCGAGGAGGCACACACAAACATACACAAACAAACATATAATAGAAATCTAGTAACCTGGGGGACCAGCTGGCTCTCCCACCGCCAGCACCTGAATCCCCCAAAAAGAACAAAGAAAAAAAACAACTCAAAAACAAACCACAAAAAAAAAAAGTCACAAAGCAATTTACAAAACACACCAGCCTCCAAACATTGCTACAGCAAAGTCCATAGTCGGTCACACAATCCTACACTTAACTGGCAGCCGTCGATCCCCCATACATCCAGGTCACTAGAACGCAGCCCAGCCAGCTGCCACAGACGCACTTGCACTCGTCTCCTCAGCCTGAACGCGCCCAAACGTCCACTCGGGAGGCTCCGCCTGCGCGCTTTAGCTGCAGGAAGCACAGACAGGCTCAGGGCTGCACGGACACCGGCACACACATGCAACTCTTACTCAAGGTACCGACAGGCAAAATTACTTCCCTTTCTTTCGGGTTGAGTACGCTGTATCACTCCCTCAAAACGCTGCTCCCCCGCTTCTGCTAGCCGGCGCTCGCTCCAGAACCCGTCGCCTCTGGCTCCGTCTCTGACCCTCACGTTCCTTTGTTGTCGTCTAGTAGTCACGCCACAGCAACTCCATTCCACCGCGAAGCTCCACCGTTGGGTCCGCGATCACCAGGCAGCCAAGCGTGTACATAGGGAACAAAAACAAAGAACAACACACAGCAAACATGCCACGGGCAGCGGGCAGAACTCCGCCGTCTTCTTCTCTGCCGACGTTTTTTTTTGCCAAAAACCCTGCAACTCCAGTCCCAGTCCCAATTATCATAGCAATCAGCCAATGCAAAAGTCTCTCGCTGATTGCTCACCTGCCCAGTCATTAGTGTCTGCGTCTGGCCGCCAGTCAGTCCATTAAACACCTCATTAAAACACACATTGCACAAGCACAATAAGCAACAGTTTAACTAATTTTCCACCCCTTTGGATGTGACATCTTCTTTATAGGCCATGTGTCTGCATGTATGTTTATATAATATGCCTCTATGTATTTATGTGTTTTTTAATAGACCGAGTTGATTGTGGTTGTGTTTGGTAGTGAGATCAAAGACAATTTGCTGGACAGGACGATAAATTCTATTCTATTCTATTCTATTCTATTCTATTCTTTTCTATTCTATTCTATTCTATTCTATTCTATTCTATTCTATTCTATTCTTTTGAATGTTATTGTAACACTATTTCCCCTAGATGAACTTGCACTGGCATGGACAGGAAAGGATGCTATTCTATTACTAATTTGCAGAGACAAACCGGCTTAAGAAAGTAAAAGCACTGCCATATACTCCTTCTGTCTGTGATTCTAACACAGGTGATTTCACTAATTAGCTCATCTACCTGGCTGAAGAGGTGTGCTAATTAGGATCAGCTGGTTTGGCTGGAACAAATATGTGGCAGAACTTTTACTTTCTGAACCCAAGATGTCTAAGGGGACAACAGTCTGCAGAAAGGGTAGAAGGAAAAAATATGGTTAGCTATCTTTTTATTCATCAACACTCATTTATGTTGCTTCCTTGTACAGTGTGTTCCTCACGTTCTTACTCCCCGAGTTGTTGTTCCCATGACCATTGCTTGTTTTGACCTGTGCCTCAGCTGGCCTCTGTGGGACTTAGTAGTCATGCTGTCCTCAGTGAAAGTCTTAGTAGTCATGCTGTCCTCAGTGAAAGTCTGAAGTTATACACACAATGAGATCTCTGGGCGCTCTGGCTGACCTTCTGGACATTGTGTTTTTGCTGAAAATCCTGGAGACTTTCCTGGAGTCTTAACCACCTCCATGTTTGCTATCAGTCCTCTCCCCCTCTCTCTTTAGCTTCGTGATGGTCTGCATCTTAGAGGTGCGGGTATTTTGCCGCTTCTGCCTCAGTAGTTGTTGTTTGATCGTCTTCCTGACGCTGGCAAATGCCGCCCTCAGGACATTTCCAAAACATCCACAACACTCCATCTTCAGGAGTCCTGAGACAGCCTTACCCCTCTCGCTTTCACAAAATCTATTAGTTTGTGTCTCAGCAGATATTATCACAGACAACTACAAGCCTACAAGCTGGAAACTGAAAACAGAAAAATCAAAAGAGTGAATTGGCTCAAGAAACACATGCCACATACTGGGGGGTTATCTGAACTACTGGTATTCGGCTAATCTAAAAAAATAAAACATTTAATTTACCTTTTAGTTATGCCAGCTGCCATGGAATGAAACAACTCCAGCCTCAACTGAGCACACTGAACACTAGGCTACTTAGTGCATATTATCGAATCCAATCCTGCCTGCACTCTTCATTGTTGTAATTCATACTCAGCTGTAAATGAAGCTTACATGTTGTTTAAATAAATCTTGTTCCATGTGCCCTTTTTTAAAATATTGAGCCCGTGCCTCTTCAAAAGTCTCTACCCAACCCTGTGACTCAGTCCAAATAAATAAATGACATCATGCTGATGTAATGACACAGTACTTTACCTAGATATCAAGAAATGGCACAGCAAACTTACAGATATCAAGAAATGACACTGCATATTTACAGATATGAAGAAACAACATTCAGTAAGACATTAGTCATTAGAGGTTTCCATTTTCCCACTTATCACCTGAAGCCAGTCACTTTTACATTATGAATATTTTTTAAATGAGACGATCATCTTGTATACAGCTGCTCCTTACCCAAACTGAATTGCAACACATGGGAAGACAGTCTCACAAAGCACACACAAAATATGTTTGGATACTTCAGTATCTTTGGACACTTCATAAAGTCAGTTTCCTTAAAGCCATCACATTAGACTTGGCATTTGTCAGCCACCACACTTGCATTAGTGTTTTCTATACTATTATTTTTACTATTGGACCTCGCCAGTGCTGTTGGGCTAATAGACTGGCACACATGGCCGTTTAGACCGATCATTAGGAGGCCACTGATAGCTTTCCCCACAGCCATTTACTGAACACCTCTGCTCTAGCCAACGCATGCGCACAGCATGACTTATGCCATTACCAATCTCTCTTAGTTTCACCAGAGCTCCTGTGGGCCTCTGCACTGATTAACCTGCTACTCGCTCCATTATCATCATCATCATCATCATCACCACCACCACCACCATCATCATCATCACTGATGTATCACCTGGGATTGGGCACTTGAAGATGTTTCAGTCATTACGTCTGACTCATTCATTGAGACGACTAATGGGGATGCTTGTTGTCATGGAGACCTGGCTGTTATTCAACAGGGTATGTTTTTTTTTACACAATTACAACACAGGTTAGGAAGAAGGGGGGGAAAGGAGGCTGGTGCTAGACAGTGCTTTTGGCAAAAGTGGCCTCAAAGTACTGTTCATAATGGAAGAAAAGCTATGGGGGTACATCTTGACAGAGAGCAATGTGGTGGCAAGTTTGCCTGTGGCAACCTTAATGCTTACATTTTATGAAATGTTTATATCGGCACAGTATCTCTCTCTCTCTCTCTCCCTCTCTCTCTCTATTCCTCTCTCTCTCTCCTTCTATTCCTCTCTTTCACTCTCTTTTCCTCTCTTTATGCATTCTCACACCATGGGGGTGTTCACTAGTTCATGTGGCCTAGTTTAATAAAGCGCACTGCATATATAAAGTATTTATGTAATGATAGAGTTTTTTACACACATCCCACTCCAGGGCATTTTTTGACAGCTGTTGACGAATGCCAGCTGTCTGTCAGTGTCATTTCTCAAACTGTCTACAATTATGTGTGTGGGCAAACATGGTATTAAACATTGTGCAGTGCATTGTGGTACTTCAGTGGTCTCTCAGATTTTTAAACATTTTGTTTGGACACAGCAGTTTCCACAGTTAGTTCAACTGGCATGGAGGTAAAAGATATTTTCAGAGAATTAAAAACCTGAACATAGCATAGCATAGCATAGCTGCATATACATTACATTGCTATATTTTATTCAGGCAGTAGATAACAATATACCACAGACTGCCTGTATAAAGAGTAAAACCATAAACACATCTGGTGCTCTCCTTGTTAGTTTCCTACAGATATTTTGTGTGTGTGTGTGTGTGTGTGTGTGTGTGTGCGTGTGTGTGTGTGTGTGTGTGTGTGTGTGTGTGTGTGTGTGTGTGTGTGTGTGTGTGTGTGTGTGTGTGTGTGTGTGTGTGTGTGTGTGTGTGTGTGTGTGTGTGTTATTAGTGTTTTTGAATAATCCTTTGTTGTCTGTCGCATGTTTTGGAATATTTCCCATAATTGAGTGAAGTGCCTATTCCTGTTAGCATGTTTCCTTGTTTATTAATGAGGGTTTGTTTTGTGTGGGAATGTTAGTGGTTTAAAACAACAATGTGCCCACTTTTTCTTCCCGCTGATAAGCCAGTTCAATGCTGATGTATTTTTAGTACCTGTCAGTCAAATGCATTTTCGCCAATCTTGTCAGCAGTTTTGGCCAGCATAAGAATACTAAACTGCATTGAATCATTATCGGTCAATAGTAATTACTGAAAGACACATGTATATACTGTAAGTGGACCTCTCCAGGCTGGTGCCTCTATATGGATTTTCATGTGATGGCAATGGCAGTGGTTGTAGCACTGAAGGATGGATAAGTTCCGATAACTTTTATCATTTACAGTTATTGTGATCGGGTCAACCCACTGTCAGATGATGCCATACTATCGAGGGGGAAACTTTTTAAATTGGCCCGGAGCCCTCTGGAGCTCAGCTCCTCTTCCTCATCTCGACAACATAGCCAGCAGTAGCTGAGCTCCCTCTGCTATAGTATTTATAGTAATACAGTAGAGTGAGATATTGACCACTGTCAGTAAAGAAGGGGTCCCCCTCCTTACAAAAGCCAATTTAACCACTCATCATAAGCTGGAGACTGGACACTCATAAACTTTTAATTACTGAGATTTAGATAACTGAGGCTTCAGTTAGTTCTTCACAACCAAAACGTATCAATACATACTGGATAGCCAGCTGTAGCAGCTATTGGCAGTTACTTCTTTCACTTTTGTGTTTTTTGTGACACCAATAAAATTAGAGAGCCTGTGATTTAAAAAAAAAAAAATACAAACTAATACATATTAATAATACATATACACGCTAGTCTACCACCAAATTTCAACACAGTGTAATGTATGTGTGTGTGTGTGTGTGTGTGTGTGTGTGTGTGTGTGTGTGTGTGTGTGTGTGTGTGTGTGTGTGTGTGTGTGAGTGTGTGTGCATGTGTCAGTGTAAATGTGTGTGTGTGTATGTGTGGAGTTACCTCAATTAACAATTAATACAATTAATTCCTGTACATAGCACCACACAAATGACCTGATCGATGCAAATACTTTTCTGTATGCAAGAGCAGACCAACCAGTTCTCACCAAATTCATATTCATAAATTATGTGAACTGAAAAGTGGCATATCTGAATAACAGTAACAATAACAAAAAAGAATAACAAAATACCGAAAGGCACATTTGTAACATAAAAAGGCTTGTGTGGTTCTTATTTTTCTGTTGTTTCACAGGAAAAGAGAACATTTAATAAAGAATAAAGATTCTGCTTGACAACTTCACCAGAGAGTGTAGAATCTAAGATCTTTGACTCCACCCTCTGTCTCCATGGTAACCCAGCTCACAGGGTGGCTGTTCCATGTCCTGTCAAACATGCACTCATTATGCTCCGTTTTATTTTTCATGTGTTACGTCCATATAGTGAAAGTCTTATCTGTATTCAGCCTAAGCTCTGTCAGAGGTGGGCTTTGCTACCAGTTATAAATAGAAACTATACCCCTGACGCTGCATGAGAAGAAGTTCAAAAGGTTAGTGTCGGTCCAATTATTGATTATCTCTCTCTTTTCAAATCCCATGTAAGATTGATCCCTTCCTTCAGAAGGCATTTGATGTTAATTGCTGCCACATTACCATCTAACCTTACAAGGCTGACTAGTATTCTCACTGGCTTTAAGGCCATGGTCACACAGTGTGGTATTGGCACTTAGCATAAACTCAAAGACAAAAGCCATAGGAGTTTTTAGTTATGACTTCCATGACCTCATTGACTTCCATTGACTATTTTTTGTGCTATAAGATGCAAACACATTATGTTGCACTTTGTTTATATTCAAGTCTGTGTTATTTAACATAATTAATTCCTTATCCACGCATGTTTAAGGTTATTATACACTACATTAAACAGTTTTCCCCCCACCAAACAACAGACTATTCAATATGCATAAATTATTCTATGTTTCCACATATATAGTACAGTGCCCTCTGTGATCTAATTGTCATGCAAGATCCCCACAGCTAAGAGTACTGATTCAATCAGATCTACAAGGTCTCCTGCAATGTTTTCTCTGTGAGCTGGAAAAGGACAATCACCTCAGGGGTGCTGTCTAATAAATCTGACTAAAAATGTTTTTATCCATATTTGGTGAAGAGAGTTGTTTACACTGCATTCACGTGTGATTTAAATAGTGGAAGAGTGAAGTAGATTACTACTACTGGTTGTATTCATGTCATGTATAATGTATAATGTATATGTATATTCATACTATCGAAGCATGAATGGCATGTCATTAGTGTCGACTAAATGCTTGGTGTCTTTCACTAAAAAGCCTTCATCAGACATACAGAATGTCCTGTAGAGGACTAGATATACAGCAGAGCTGTACGTGACACACTGCTATACACAGTACAACAATAACTAAAAACTAAAAGTTATTTTATTGTGTATAGACCATCAAAAAATATGTAAAGATATGTACCAATGGGTTTGTGTAGTATTAATGTGTCGGTGGTTGTGAGCGTAGGAAGTGAACCCACTTCCACAAACTTAACTACAGCGCTAATATATGGGTCTATTTTCAGACAGACTTTGGTGTTCAGTAATGTCCCCTTAAACATTTCTAAATGTACTTTCTCATTATTATCAAATTCAATTCCACAAGTAAAAACAGACGGAATACAATTAGACTAAGAAGTTTTCCTCTTTGGCAAGTCACAGTAATTATCTCCACAATACCCAATTAATATTTTACACAGTACTTTAGAATATCCCAGTTATCAATGATCTAATTCTCCAGCATTAACTAGACTTCCCCCTGTGATCGAATTGTTATGCTGCAGATCTAGAGAGCTGATTCTTTTAATGCAATCAGGTTTCTGAGACCCCCTACTCCTATCGGCTGATTAGAGCGGGACAATCATCCCACGGGTGCTAATGGAGCATCTTCAGCATGCTCGCTTCCACACAGATTCCCCATCACCAGCAAGACAGATGGGCAGAACAACAGAGAGGTGCATAAATGGACCGGAGTCATTGCCCATATTGATTGGATAAGTACTGTACATAAATGAGCGCTGACTACAGATTGTGAGAGAGTTGTTTGCTTGTTTTACCCATTAAGATCTTCAGTGTATCTTTGGTGCTCATGTTACGGTAATACGAAGTGCGTAGGTCTAGTCATTGTTCATTAGTGGCAGTACAACTTGGCAGGAGCACAATCAGACATGTTTGAAACTAGATGTACCACATGGTGTCTTGGACAAAGTTGTTGAGTTATTTAGCAAAAGCTGTTTTTGGGCATCTGGCTTCGACAAGAAACATCACCCCATATGATGAAATGTCACAAAATTTTGTGCACATGAAAAGAAAGCTGCTTAGACTTGGCATGTCGACTTTGACCAAATTTGAGGAATTATAAGCCAAGATATGGATTTTTTTGGAGAATTTCAAGCTACGTTTTAAATTTTTATTGACATGTAACTTTGAAACGGTTCATCTCAAGATAAATGCTTTGCTAACTTTTTGTCAACATTGCCTGTAGATGACGTACCAAATTTGGTGAGATTCACATGAATGGCCTATGATGAGTTGGTTCGCTTTCGCGATGTGAAAATTTTGCAGAAATTGTTTTCATTGGAAGTGGGCATCGACCACATTTTATGGCGTTTGCTGTGCTTTTATAGGTTTTTGTGATAATTGTGCATGACATGTTTTGTGCAGTTCCCACCTTCTCTGTCCAAGACCCATTTACCCATATCACTAGGTGGTGAGTGAGTGTTTATATGCTGGGTCAATACGCCTCTCTAACACCGACATATCACAAAAATTTCATGTTGTTGGGTGGTATTCAGCAAAAATGGTTGGCCGTCACTCCCCCTCTTTGACGGTCAGTGGCACAGCAGGGTGGTTGGCCCTTTGGGGGCCAAAAGCTTCTAGTCGCTCACAAATTACTGGGGCTACATGCCTACAAAGATTCATGTCCCCCAGAGTTCCAGTGTCTCAGCACATTGATGAAATATTGGTGAAAAAAAAATGTCACGGCAACACCAATGTGACCGCTTTAGCTAGCTTCGGAAGTTGCGGCTCCCTCGTTATTAATAATAATATTAATAGTGTCATCAAAGGGCCAGCTGTCAATGCTGGACCCTTAGGATCATCCTAAACCTGTACGGTTCTTGGTCAGAGATCTTTAATACTTTGTCAGAAGTGATGGGTGACAAAATGGAACCCAATGCACCTACTGCACTATTTGGGGTTGCCCCTTCTTTTTTTTCTCTCACCAAATCATCTCACCAAAAAAAGATGCTCTTGGTTTTGCCACTCTGCTAGCTTGCTAGCTAGAAAGCTGTATGAATTTGTTAAGAAGACAGATCTCAAACTTATTCCGGACTCCAATGACTAAAGTAGTTATACTGTTCAGGACACATGTTGGATACAACAATGGTTGTCTGCTGTTCTGTATATTAGTGTGTATGTGTTCTTGTTCCTTAAGTATGCAACATTACATGAATGAGTATTTTTTAGCTTGCTTTCTTTTGTACAAAAAAAGAAACACCATTGTATAATTTACAGTCATAATGCTGTTACAATTGCAATAAACAGGCCAATAAACAAAGTTGGAAAATATCATCCTAACCCCTCTTCCTATTTAGCCAGATTTAATCTCACCTCTGCTATCCAGTTACAGTAGTTTAGAGTTCAGGAGTCAAGATGGAGAATTGGTGATGTGGTCACTGTTGTTTTCAACACCAACACCAACACCTACAGCACACCACCATCACCACCACCAGCACCACCACCACCACCAGCACCACCACCACCACCACCACCACCAACAACAACAACAACAACAACAACAACAACAACACACAGACACACACACACACACACACACACACACACACACACACACTCATGGCAGCACTCCTGCAACTAGGCCACAGACACTTAAGCATGTGAGAGCTGAAAGTAGTCTTGCTTGCAACTCACATGAATTTCATCTTTCCCTAAACATGTCAGTGTCATTTTACTGTTTTTTTTTTTTTATGCAAGAATGATTGTAATCTGCTTCACAGATCAGCAGAACCCATTAGTTCAGTCATTGTTTTTTTTTTTTATTATTTACTTCCTTAATCCCTTCAGGGAAATTTGTCTCTGCATTTATCCCATCCATTGGTTAGTGAATCACACACTAACCTGGAGTAGTGGGCTGCCTGCCTGCTGCAATGCCCGGAGAGCAGTGAGGGGTTAAGTGCCTTGCTCAGCGGCACTTCAGCCATGATCCACTGGTCAGGGTTCGAACATTACATTACATTACATTACATTACATTACACTTGGCAGACACTTTTATCCAAAGCAACTTACAATAGAGGACATAATCACAGCGTACAACACTTGCAGACACAAAGTGCACAGGAGATATACAGAGCAATAGGTGCAAATGCCAACTGGGGTTAACAATTTTTTTTTTTATTATTATTATTATTTTTTAAGTGCATTAGTAAAGGGTCAAGCACACACACAACACACAACATGCCTTAGAGTCAATCCCGGGTCTGGGCCAGCTCAGGCATTGGTGCAGTACGTAGTCGTGGAAGAGGAGGGTAAGGAACGATCAACCCCGACAGTTTCGAGGCCGAAGCCCTAACCAGTAGACCGCAACCCGTCCCCCCTCGAACAAATCATTCCTGCTTTGTAAAGAACAAACCACAAGAAATTAAATTCTTTGGTCAACAAGATAATGCACTTGCGCTGTTTGCCTTGCAGCGTGCACTATGCTAATAAAACGCACAGGATTTATGCAAAAGCTTTGATTGTGATGGTAGCTTGAGTCAAGATTTACATTGTGATTATGGTTGGATCATGCAGAATATTAGAGTCTCAAAAGGATAGAAATGTCAGCTATTTGTTTATTCTGTTTTGATTAAGGCAACGGTGTGAAAATTTTCTCTTCCCATTCATTCAAACAATCGGATGAATAAATCAAACAAATAATTTAGATGTGAGCAGAATCCAGATGTCAGTTATTAGGTTCAGAAAACAGGTTTAGTTTGCTCAGAAATGTAAATATAAAAGGAAAAAGGAATTGCATACAGTGCTGTTCTGGGCCCAGAAAAATTAGGAAAATTTAAGATACATGATGAAGTCAGTGTGTGGGTGTGTGGGTGTGTGTGTGTGAGAGAGAGAGAGAGAGAGAGAGAGAGAGAGAGAGAGAGAGAGAGAGAGAGAGAGAGAGAGAGAGAGAGAGAGAGAGACAGAGACAGAGAGAGAGAGAGAGAGAGAGAGAGAGAAAGAGACAGAGACAGAGAGACAGAGATTTGAGAATGGCATTATTCTATGAATTCCAAGGCAATCTACAAACATTGGCAGAGGCATTGTTTTTTTTTTTTACTTTGTTAGACTAGAACACATATCCAATTTATATTAATTAATTCATCACTCATTCACATTCATTCGTGCACTCCATTCTGAGTAAATAAAGACTCAGATCACGATCACTATGTCTTTGTTGTGCCTTTGCTACAACTGAAAGGAGCATCGCAGTGCAAAGTTCCTCATGGACCGCAGCCACACGCGCGTATCACTGAACCCATTCCATCGTGCCACCTGTTCCTTCCTGAGCGCGCTGCCAGCTCTGTCTCTGTCTCCAGCCAAGGCGGAAGAAGAACAGGTTCAAGTCACTGGGTCTGGCTACCACAATGCCCAGTGGGGCTTTTAAATTCAATACAATGTGTCAGTGTTAGCAGAGCATTCCAGCGATGGAGTGAGAAAGCAAGAAACCACAGTCTTCCCCCCCCCCCCCCTGAGATGCATGTACTTCGGATTCAAGCTGTTGTCTCTGAGTTTGTGGGGAAGACTGTGAATGTGGGGAGTGTGATGGTTTCTTGCCTTGTGTGTTTATTTTTATTTAGTTTTCCCTTCTCTTGGTCATTTTTTTTGACAGGGCCTCCTGTTTTAGCACAAGGATACAAACACTCTTGATATTAAATCCTTTTGCGTGGGAATGCATAAACATTTAAACGCACATGCATACCACACACACACACGAACACACACACTTGGTGAATAACAACAAGATGGTTTCTGTAGTCCAAACTGACATGTTATCACAGTCGGTTGTGGCCTTGCACAATCAGAAGTACAAATTTTGCTGTAGTTCCTGACGGCTGGACTTAACGAGGATCAACAGTAAAAAAAACAGCCACCCCGCTGCACACAAGTCAGCTGATACAGCCATTATCAGACCCATTTTAAACACACACACACACACACACACACCTACATACACACACACAAACACTAACACACTAACATTTCACGCAGCCCCTGAGCACAAGCTCGTGAGACAAATGAGGTTTTGAAGAGGTGGACCACAGCAGAGATAAGAGGCTAATCACCCACCAAAGACACCCAGCTCCCAATGTTCGCATACACAGGGACCCGCACGCTGTCAGGACCCCCTGAGAGTGTAAAGAGACCTCAGGGTTTGGTGTCATTAGCCTGCAACCTTCCTTTGCCAGACATCTCAGGCCAATTATAAAACCTGTTTTATTTCACATTGGAGTCCATTCGACAGTAGGTGAGAGGGGATAGAAAGAGAGAGAGAGAGAGAGAGAGAGAGAGAGAGAGAGAGAGAGAGAGAGAGAGAGAGAGAGAGAGAAAGAAAGAGAGAAAAAGAACATGTGTATTTGGGGAAATGGAAAATAAGAAAGACTGAGTACCAGAAAGTGATTAAGATGTCCACGTTCCTCCTTTACAACTTAAGGCTCTCCCTAGGAATGACAGAGTTCAGCTCTTATTTCATAAACAAGCAAAGAAAACTAAATCGACTGAAAAGGTAAGGCCACATTTGCATAATCTCCTCTGTGGTGTGTTTAGGGATTGCACAATTACAGTAAACAGGTTAACATCTATGGGTTTCTCCGACAGGGCTACCTGCTGATTCTCTAATAATGGGAAAGCTTGGGTGGGATAAGGCTGGGTCAGGACAATAGGGTTATGCCGCTTCCTTTGCATCTTCTGGACTGGAGCTAATTGTGTAAGAGCAGAGAGCCAGTTTCCCCTCTTAGGATTACCTTCACCCCCAAGGGAATAAATTAAACGAATTACTGTTGCTAAATCCAAGGAACCTCACTGCAATTTCAACTTAAAGGGTACCATATTCAGCTGCAACATACAGTACTGTACTGTGGGATAATGACATGCACAAATAAGAAGGCACACTGGGTTCACTTGGACAATTCAGACTGCAAACCAGCACACTGCGCCTTACTGTATACCTCCTCACACTTTCTTTGCTACTAATACTCCATATTTATGTAGAATAGTTTTGTACAAATCATACTACTAGCCACAGTGCTCTGCTACAAGCCATGCTCTGTCTAATGTAGTGGTGGGCATAGATTAATTTTTTTAATCTAGATTAATCTAGATTAATCATAAAATTAATCTAGATTAAAATGGCTCATTTGAATTCTGCCGAAGGCATTCAGAATATGTGTGCTACCTAAATAATGACTAGAAGTAAGTCTTTGAGAACGGGTTTCTTAAGCCAGGTGGCACAGTAGACCAGGGGCTCATCTCCTGTTTCCAAAATGCATCACTAACTGCTTGAAAAAGCTGTTCTACTTTGATACTTGGTGATGGAAATAAATCATGTTCAATAAAATGTACTTGTGTTTACTAGCTGTTTATTTAGTTAAACATGAACTAAATGAAACATGAAACATGGATTTTGAACTGTAAGCCTACATAAGAAGTTGTGATGAACTGTTTACAGTCAGTAGCTTTGTGTCAATCAGTCCAAGCTCTATTTCTCCTTCTTCCACCAGTCACTTAGGCAGACCAGCTTGTTCACATTTTCTGGTGACAAAGTAGATCTCCTTTTCTGCACAATATGACCTGCTAAAGAAAAAAGTCTCTCGCATGGGACAGTTGTGGCAGGAGTCCCCTTCAGTGCAATTCGGCTAAGTATACATCCGCATTAAAATATAGAGGTAGGGTATACATCCGCGCTAAAATATCAAGGTGAAAGCAGAAAGTGTTGAGGAAGGGAGCCATTTGCTTCTGTGTTCTATTTTCGCAAGGGGAGGGGGGGAATCCCCCTTTATGCAGTGCAGAGCAGATTCTAGGTTCGTTTTACTGAAATGAATGGGACACATGTGGAGTTTAACTAATAAATTGGTCATTACGTTTTTCTGGAGTTGTTAAGGGTTTTTTTGGAATCATGTGTCACAATCTGCAACTATTTGTAATAATTTCAAGCCTAATAGTGTAAGTTGTTACTGTTTGGATTTTGAGAAAATTAGCTTTATTTCAGGTCAGGCAGCAACCACTTACTATGTGGTTGTTAGCGCGCTAACGCTAGCGAACTACGCTAACGTAATGTTTTGAATTGAAAGCTGTCACTAACAGCCACCTAGATTCTGTTACTGGTTATAGTGTAAGCAGACAAAGTAATATAAAGTTATAGGGCTACAGCAATGTATTAAATTCAAGGTGAGCCCAATCGCTGTTAGCGTTTAGCACATGATGTTGTTATAGTTACTACTATTCACTTGAATGAGCTAGAGCTAGTTCGTTAGCTTGCTAGCTCGCTTTACAGACACACTAAATTATTTTCTAAGAGTTCGAAATAGGAATTTGTTGGCATTTTGGTCCCATAGTAACGTATTATGTTGGCTTATCTTTGTAGAATCTAAGATCTTTGGTGAAAGTCATCATAGTTTGTGTAGTATAGACCCAGCTCCCATCCCAACTTTGAGAATAGATTAACGGCGATATTTTTTTTATCGCGCGATAAGAGTCTCGCGTTAACGCAGCACGTTAACGCCGATAACGGCCCGCCTCTAGTCTAATGTGTTTGTTTTGTGTCACCTGTTAACTTTGACCTGTGTGTGTGTCCATACTGCGTTCCAACAGTTGCGTGTATCACCAACTGTTCCCAGTAAAATGTTGTCTGGTCTCGCTATGTATTATTTGTGTATATGGCTGAAACAACAATAAAAACCAAAGAGCACCCTGTCAGTGCTGGGCTTTTAGAATCATCCTAACTTTGAAGTCCAAGGACCCTGGTTGTGATGTAAAATGTCACCACGTTGTCATTTTATTCAGATACAACATACTGTGCTGTGGGGTAATATAATGCACAAATACAAAGGCATACCAGACAAACAAATACATTAGTAACCCCACTCTCTGTGTTGCCAAATTGTTTTCACCTATGCTGGTGCCTTATTTGTGAAAACCTCTCCTTACCTCCTCACTGTACCCTTAATCCGTTGTCCCATGACTGGCAGCAACCACTTATTTTGTGGTGACATGTCCTTGTGGGCTTTTTTTTAATTTAGCCAGATTTACCCTCGCCTCTGCTATTCAGTTAGTTTAGAGGTCAGTGGTGGAGATGGAGAATCAGCACTGAGGTTGCTGTTGTTTTCATCACACCTTTCCCACCTGAAAGGATGTCACACCTGCTGCGCGTCCCTGAGGCATTCAGCTAGGGGCAGACTTGGCCCAAAAAAAAAAAAACAACAAAAAAATATGAAGGATTTTTCTCTTAGTTTGGCTGCCCAAGTTTCAACTGCAGTTTTTTTGCTTTCATTTTAAAACTGTAATGTTGTAGGGCAGTATTTACTTGTCAAGTGATTGAGCACAAGAGGGATAGCTCCATTCTTAGTGTGAATGGAATAATGTGAAATTGTGTTGTAATTTAGCTGTGTTAACATTCCCCATGTTGTGTAGACTAGATAATAGCACTCCTGATGTCTATTGGTAATGGCTCACGTAGCCGCGCATTTCTTGATTGCATTTACCATGACTGCAGACATCCCAAATGTCCCGCAATCTCCGAAAGTCTCCCGCATTTGAAAAGCGACGCCCATAAGTAATAGAAAATAGCCCGTAACACGTGCACATTTCTTTAACGAATTAGGACACAAGTTACAGATGCAGCAAGTGACAGGGGTCTCCCTGTCGGCGGAGAGAGTGAGAGTAACAGACCCGTCTAGGAGTCTTCCAGACGTAATAGACCTCTGTCTCTCTCACCAGGCTATTCAGACCGCACTAAAATGAGTTTCTGGCAGTTGGGATGCCTGAGTGTGCCTTGCATCTCTGATTGTTTCTACCTTTGTGTTACCATACATCACCGTTTAGCCCTTTCATTGCAACTCCCTGGTTAATCCAGACTTGGTTTTATGCTCTGTTCTCTCATTTGCAATGAATGCCAGCAGCCTCCAGATCAATTCATTCAATCAATCTTTCAGCCAACCAGGAACTCTCCTGCTATTCTCGGTGGCCAGAGCTGGCCTTTATTCATTTGACTTTATTCACTCCACTAACACATATGAGTGTAAGCACTCACACACACAGTGCTTCAAGAAAAAGTCAGCATTAGCACAAAATAAAGAAGACTTAAAAACTTTTATTGTCATTGAACAACGAAATGAAGCAGCAAGTTCACTAAGGTGCAAAATGAAAGTATCAAAGTGTTGAGTACAAAAGATACAAAGTACAAAGTGTCAAGTACAAAAGGGCATAATAAATAATAAAAATATGTGGTGACTATTGCATGCTTATATAAAAATGGATTTTAAATGACTTCAGAATTGTCATTAAGAGAATATTATTAAGGAATTTATTTCTGTAGCATCATTTTTACAATGCTTGTGCATCCTTCAGTGGTTGTCTCTCCTGGGCATAGGTTAGTATGTATGATAAGAGGAAAGCCATATGGATTTGTTTGCCGGATGTTTACAGATATTGCCCATGCAGAGCCTGGCTGTGGAGACAGTTTGAATGATAGTAGTTTCATTTTGGGGAATGTTTTTGGGGAATAAACATTTATCCCTGTAAATTGATGCCGCTGCCAGCCTCACCAAATATAAATAGCATCATTTATCATCTACATTCCTGCGTGTGCTATATTATCCACAGATCCAATATGGGCTTAGTCACAATGATAGTTCTGACTGGAGGATATTCATCTCAGTGTCAGCATTTCTCTCCCATGCCAACAGCCTGTCACCAACACTGAGTAGTGCAGCTCACTGTAGGCAAATTCCAGAAAGTTCTCAATGTTACAGTTAGAGTGGGGAAAAAAAAGCCCTTGATCATCAGCCCCTGTACTTCCCCCAAAAATGTGTACCCCGCTGCTCACCTGTGCTCCACTTCACTGTTCCACTATCAGAGCACACTCACATATTCCCTCCACGCTGCAGCGACCTCATCTCCTGGGACGAGAAGGCAAAAGCACTCATACATCTAAACTCCGTCAGCATTTAAATAGTCTGCATAGGGAAGAAAAAGCTACAGCAAAGAGATACTTCCAGAACAATTGAGAAAGTATGACGTTCTGTACTGTTATCCACTGCGGAGAACCAAAACTAGTTGACCAGTTGTTTCTCTTCGCACCCTATAAAGGCCCATTCCCTACATTTTAATGGCAAGTGTAGACAACAGATATCGTGTGATGTCCTGTGGATTCTAATGGATCCCAAATGGCTGCAGTGTTTTTATCCTACATGAAACTGCTCTGAAAGTGATCCAAACTATATTGTCCAGTCCTATCATTGTTGTTATAATTGAGAAGTGAAATCCATCATCCACCTAAGTTACAGCAATTTTAAAACAACACTGTTACAGTATTATTGGTCTGGTATGAATGACCTTTAAGAACCCATATCACAAGTTATCTTGGATTTGTCCAAATTACACAATAAAACTATAATTAATTTAATTCTATCCATATTTATTATAACATGCATGCATATACCATGCTTATAACATTTTCAAACAATACCACACAATGTTCTAGCCTGGTAAACCAGCCCCTCGGGCTTCATTTCATTTTGTACAGAGGGTCTGGACCAGACACCGTCAGAAACGATTTCTTGGAGGTGTGGACTCTGCTAAAGTTTAAAACAAGTGCCTCTGCCTTTACCCAATCGTTAACGCCTGGTCATCATGTATGCAATTAGCCTACCTACGCACTACAATTCAAATGTAGCACACAAGGTCAATGTCATGGCTAATGAACACACCCTCTGTTCGCTGATTGGATCGGTCTTGCTGGGGCCGACTAAATGACCCTCAAGAGACTCCGGTCCAGACCCTCTGTACAAAATGAAATGAAGTACGAGGGGCTGGTTTACCATGCTAACAGTGTTCTACATTGAGGATATAACTCAGACAGAGTCTTTACATTCTATGTACTGTAAGACCTTTTGAGAGTAGAGAAGTCATTTGAAAGGTAACATAACTAACTGGGACAGAAATCACAAAGACACAAGTTGACCTTTTATGACACTCATTTACACACACACACACACACACACACACATACACACACACACACACACAAACACTCATGCACACACATGCAAACACACAGATGCAAGGTATGATCTATAACCCTCCCAGCACCCTAAGTGTAACTAAACTGTGATTTATGCTACAAGAAGGCAGGGCTTTGCCACAACTGGGCCAAACAGACCATGGTGTTGTTCACCCAGTCTCCCAGCGACATGCATTTACATATCTCCCTGGAATTAACATTCCCATGAATAATGAATGGAAATGGCTGGCTGGCTGGCAGAATGTGTGAGTGTACAAGATGCCAAAGGAGAAAGCAGAGCTTGAGTTTTCCAGATATATGCTCAACTGAAGCGACTCTAATGAAGAAAAAGCGTTTGTCTGACAAGCACAGAAAAGAAACAGGAACTGGAGTTAGAAACATGTTACTTTAGTTTTAAATATGGCCACAAGACAGGATTTTGATTAGTGTGATGTGAAACTGTTGCTTTGATCACAGGTGTTCATCCACAGTATGTAACATCCCATAATAAACAATAGTTCTGGTTATAAGAAACCATTTTACAAAGTAGGATAAGTAAGTTCAGCGAGGCGGTCATTGTTGACGAATAAGCCCTAACAGAGTGATGTACAGTAGGACTTTAACAGAAAGCACTGTGTAATAAAGTAGGGTGTATGGACCCTGATTATGTCTGCTTGTAAACTTTCAAAAACGCTTTCTTGTCATTGTATATAAGTGACAGAAAAAACTGACAGTGTAGTTATACTATATACTATATTATAGCTATACTTGTACATCTCACAATATGTACAGCAATTACTGTTTCATAAAGCCACTCTTATCCTCATCTTTACCAGACAGGACCCAAATCAGCAGAAGTAAACTCAATGGTGCTACGTGACTGCTTGTAAGAGTACAGCTGTCACATTTACAAACCATAGCTCCTTCAGTGTTTACTTATTGTTTTATAGTCTGACTGAGATTTTTTTTTTAAAGAAAAATATTTCACTCTTGCTTATTCTCTATGTTTCTGCAGCAGTCATATTCACTGTGCCCTAAAATTATGGACCTGTTGTTATTCTAAACTACACTCCTGGGTGGGTTTGTGTCCTAAAGAAATTCACCAATCATCAGAGATTCCGAATGAAGGAGAATAACTATCTGGGAGATGTTTATATTATGGGCAGCAGATGAATGAGAAGTGGAAGAAGATCTGAACAAAATCAAAAATGCCACCAGGGGCAATGACTGGGAAGGTACAAGGCGCATTAGAATGAGGAAGAAAAATGCTTCCTGGAAATATCGCATACGCATTATTTACAAATGTAGACAGTGCTAATGAAAGAGCATACTTGTGGCACTAGATGCATTCTGCTATTTCAAGCCCTGCCAGGGCTGGGAAGAAAATTTCATTTTTTGTTGGTTGACACGGAAAAGTAGCCAGGGACAAAGGGGCTATGAGGTGGTTATGGCCTGGGTTGCCTTTGCCTGTCTGACCTGCACATAGTCTTTTCCTTCACAGTGGTCATGTCATGAATAGAAACTGTTAAATAATTCACCACTTGAGTGAGTCCTTTGGGTTAGGGAGTTGCCTACTGTAGACACAAGATCATTCAAAATTAAAGTACAGAAAGCCAGTTTTATCAGTGTATTATTGTATTCGACTGGTACATTAAAAAGAATGAATGTTCCCGTAGTAACGATACTAAAAATATTGTTTGATTGGGCTGGACCTTTACCATCAGAGTTTATATTCCCTGAATTCAAAGATGTTAAAGGAATTGCATAACCAAGCACTCCTCTAGATCCTTTCATCCACTTTTCTCACTCACAGACAAAAATGTTTTAATGAGGCCACCTACCCTGGCAAAGGGCCCTGCAGTGTCACGTTTTTCATGAGGGGCATTCCTCACCCAGACCCAGAGATCGGCTCTGCACTTGGGCAACAGCTGGCGAGGGGGAAATGACAGTCTGTACACTGAGAATGTCCCCACTTGGCAATTTACACCCTGGAAAAACCTTCTCAGAGGGGAGACTGGGAGACTGGGGGGCAGGAGCATTCAGATGTTCAGAAAAAAACGACTCTTTTCTCCTAGTAAAGAGGAGTTGTTTTAATGAGATCTACAGCTGTAATGAGCGGAATAATTTGGCCATAGAGCCTAAACTAAAGGAGGAATGTTACTGTAACAGGAGGGAGAGAGCCACAGGCTTCTTGATTTCCTCAGTTCTGTAATTGTCACTTTGATGTGAGAGGCTGTGTTAATTGCCAGCTGCAGCTTGTCGTATTAGATTTCATAAACACACTTTTGTTGCCTCATGGCGAAACGGTCGAGGAGCCTAATTATGTGAGCTGTGGCTGCGTATACAAATGGCCGCTAACGGTTTATGAGGTTTGTGTCAAGCAGAGGTACAGTCGAGAAAATTATTAGAAAGGCAATTAGGAGATTCCTGGGAAAGCCACATTAGACATGGTTGGAGTATTACAGTATGTAGCATCAGCGTGGAAGTGGGGAGAAAAGTGAGGCTGACTTACCAGGGCCCCAGCTGGGGGAAGGGCCCTTGACAAGTCTAGAATTAGATTTTCCTTTAAACTTAGGGATCATACATTTCAAACTTTTAATTCATGGATTATGTTATGTGTGTGGACTTATGTTGTGTCTGTGGACTGGCTACAGCCACCCCTTGCAAAAAAACCAAATGGCACTGCTTGTGCATAGGACCCACAGTTTGGTGTTATGCCCCTGATATGTAGTAAAGGGATTTCTGAAGATGATCATGACCAGTCAAGTAGAGAAATACCAGCATGCCTTGCAGTGGGATTCTGAAATGCTTGTGAAGATTGTGAGGAATCCGACCTGTGGAGGTTCAGGGATTTACAGACATAGTCACTAATGGACAGCAGCAGAGAAGAGGAAAATGATAAACAATGTTGGCAGGTCAGTCCAAAGCTTCTGGTTCAAAAAAGTAACTGTATTAAGAACACACAGCTTAAAAAATGTAATTTCTTATTTTTTAATTTGTTTTTAAAATTAAAAATTAGTGATGTGTGTGAGGTGCGTGACTGGGATGCCACTTGAGGTAGTTATGAATCTCACCACATGTGTGGGCATTTAGCTCTGTTTCATCTCAATGTAGACCCTGCTATCACTTTTACCAAATGCAGATGAGATGTCCAAAAAGCAATTATGGCCAACAGGCTCATGATCAGGGGTGCCACATGACCTTGGCGCCTGAGGTGGCAGCTCTGAAGGTTTCTTCTTTAGCCCTGAATAGTTCTGCAGTTTAAACTGCGCATCACGTAACACAGTATGAGTTGGAGACAGTCCATAAAACACAATGTGCACCCTATTAAACGGTTCTGTGAAGATATGCACCCTTTCTGAATTTGTATTCCACGGTAAGGGTAGACATTGTACATACCTTTGACTAAGGGCATCAAACTAATTTAGTCTTCTTCTGTTAGCTATCCAAAACTTTTTTTTCATATCTTACATGTCATACAAGTCATAACACATACCGCACGATTTATGACCCATTCAACATTTTTTTTACACACTGACAGTTACATCCTCTAGTTACAGGTAAAGCTTTAGACTTGGCTTTGGAGTGTGGGTGACCTGTTGTACATTAAGCAACAGTGATATACAGGCTACAGCTATATATGATATGTCAGATGGGGTTGAACCCTCACATCTGATATTTTATGGTAAGTCATGTCTTTGAGTAAGCACCTGAATAAACAGATATGTCTTATGTCAAGTTCATTTGTATACTTGTCATCTTCCATTATATGAATTTTCTGATATGAAGTAAACACTGTTCAGCGTTATAGTGTGCATTTAGCCGTGAGTGGGCCTGTCACAATGGGTTCAGTCAGCTATGCTGAGAGCATTACAGACATTTGAAGCATGTGCAAATACATAGATACAGTATGTAGACTTTAAGTGTGTGTGTGTGTGTGCGTGCGTGTGTGTGTGTGTGTGTGTGTGCGTGTGTGTGTGGGGGCTTTAAGTATGTATGTGTACAGTAGGCTTAAAGTGTGTGCATATGTGGAGGCTTTAAGTGTGTGTACATGTGTATGTTTTCTCTCATACCCAAGTCTGTGTATTTGTCTGATTCCATCAACAAATGGTGCTGGTGCCTATCAGCACAGCACACTGATGACCTCCAACACCTGAGAGCCTCTTGTCCACAGAAGGGTATTAGGACTCATTGTATGCCTGCTAATCCTCACATTGTTGTCAGGTGTTCAGTGTTTCTGCATTGGAATTAAATCTCAATTGAACATAACTTTTGGTCAATAAGGTGTGTGTGTGTGTCTGGCTGTTCTTAAAGAGGGTTAAGTGTGTGTGTGTGTGTGTGTGTGTGTGTGTGTGTGTGTGTGTGTGTGTGTGTGTGTGTGTGTGTGTGTGTGTGTGTGTGTGTGTGTGTATGTGTGTTTGTGTGTGTGTTTGTGTGTTGTGTGTGTGTGTGTGTTTGTGTACAGTTTATGTTTAGCAGGTGTTGTTGTGAGATTATCGCTCACTGCCATACCTCACTGGTTTCTTTGCTTGCTTCCTGCAGGGAGATAAGATATCTGGCTATTGAATAGGCTTAGGACTCAGAATAAAAAATGGCTGTATATTGATATCTGCTTTTGCAAATGTCCATATATATGTTAAAAGTGTGAATGACTTTAGTCACAATAGTCAGAGTAGTTTGGATTCACTAGTTTGGAAAGCCAGTGTTCAGCACACAAGGTCCTAGCATAGTTAGCAATTTTAATACTGTAAACCTCTTAGGAGTTTCTGGTTTACAGTTGTATTTACTATAGTCATTGCTGCATTTATCTCTCTCTATTTAACACACATTTTCCTGATTTAGCTGTTTTACCTCATATTGATTTCTTTTCCCTTTGTACTACAACAGGAGGTGGTGCCAACATGAATTGTCCTTCTGGTGCCCTATATGTCCCTAAGGGTAGTGTGGTTAAGCAGTAATGCATCTGCAGTGCCCAAGCAAGCCTGGGAAATGTGTGATGTGCCTCTTATGTGATGTGCCTCTTGTTGTGTATTCCCACACACGGAGGGGACCCATTAGGCGAAAGTAATGGTCTGTCAGTGCTGTTTCACACCCCTTCAGCCCACAGCCAAATTATGGAGATGGTTGGGGGTCATTACTTCTGCCATTCCTCGTTTGGGGGATGCTCCCAAAGGATACAGATGTTTGTGTGGGGTCAGACGGAAGCTGTGTGTGTGTATAATGTCTATTTTCTGTGTGTGTGTGTGTATGTGTATGTGTGTGTACACGTATATGTCGTATGTGTGTGTGTGTGTGTGTGTGGAAGGAGGATGAGTGGGATTCACCCAAGGTCATTACTGTATGTCCTCTCATGAATGGCCCCCCAAAAGAGTGTGCTTAGTCTTGATGCTGCTCTAATTCACTCCTCAGAGAGACCTTTATTACATTTGGTTGTTCGGTCGTCACCTCCCATCCACCGACAGATCTAATAGCGCTGCTGGGAAATCAAATCAAGTGTGAAGAGTTGGCTCAGCTCTGATCAGTGCAGGAATACATCATTTCACTTGGTCTGGGAGGTCTGCCTCAAACCCCTTTGGGGAAATGGATATGACAGACATTTATACACAATGGTATATGCTTGCCATAAACCATACATTTCTATTTAGCGATGTGCGGATGACGGCCAGTAAAGCATGACAGAAGTGTTGAACACCAATGCATCAGGAACAGTTTGACTGTTGTGGCTAAGTCTCAGCATGTATCAACCTGTTGCTAAGTCAGGTAAAAAAAGAAAACGTTTCTCTTGTGAAATCAGGTGACAAATACCTTGACCGGATGCCAGGTCCCAGCAGGAGAGAGAGGGTTTCACTAAACAGGCTATCCATTTATTGTGACTGAGGGCCTCCAGGAACAACAATGGTGTGTGTGTGTGTGTACACCACACAGATCACAAGCACAATGCTTTGTCACTGTGAGGCATTATCTGGGGAAAGCTTTGCCATTCGTCTTTGCTAAAGACAAGCTCAGGTAAAGTGTTTTTTTCTGTTAGGTACATTGTGTTCGTGATTGTGAATGACACCGACAAAAGAGCCATTCTCTATTATTTGACCAGTCTAATGAATAATAGAGACAATACAATTCAAAGGATGCCCAATGTTTCTTGTTCAGGGCTTTCTGCAAGTAGCTGCTTAAGAAGAGCCTACAGGTTATCAGTAGCCCTGAGCCGCTGTCCATGGTGCTGAAAACCAGTGGCCATTAGCAGGAATAATGCTGTCTTGTCAGACAATGGTGGTTCTCTAGACGTGTACAGATGTCTTGGTAACTAATATGCAAATTCTGGGGAAAGAACCTATTGAATGTGTCTCATGTCAGTGTTTGCTGTAGCTGAGTTATATTAGTGATGCGGTTTTAAATGTCAAAAGTTATCGGTGACTTATCTTGACGTTCTACACAAACGTGCCCTAATTGCCATGGATAGCAAGATATACAGTTTATATTTCCATTCTCAGGGACTGGAGGTTTTCTTTTTCTTGCCATACCAAGGCTAATTAAATATTATGTTACACTGGAATGCTGACATGGAACCAAAATGGCTGCAGGCACATGACAGAACGTAATTGTGGAGGAGGTGACACCTTTACAGTGTCATTTTTAGCCATGTTGTCCATAATTGGGTATTTTCTTGCGGAGATGGGGGGAGGAACTCTATATGCATGCGACACGTCCTTCGATTCTCTCTAAACTGACTGGATTGGCGCCCAGATAGTCCCCACAGAGGACACAGCAGAAATGAGATTAGGGAGCACGAAGGCATAATTGATTCCCACATGCCAGGCTAAAAGTGTGCTTGTTAATGAAAAATATGGAGGGATTCTGAAAAAAATGCAGATGCTCCACAAAGAAAAGTGAAGAAGAAAGACCACAAAGTGGTGATAATGAGCTGAAGGCTTATGGTTATGTGGAATTTAGAAGTGCACTCAGTCACAAGAGCCACAGTGCTATGTTTGATATTTTGATTAAATGAACCTCCTCCTAAATAATGAATCAGCTGGGGAGAAAAGGGCGAGCTATTAATGTATGACCTTTTTTTCTGCATGTGCTGTTTCTTTGACAGTCTACAAAATCTCCCACTTATGTCTCATGATCCCACCACCCCTGGCCAGACCATCAGGGTCCACTTCTGCAGCAGAGCTCCTGTCTTATGTCATTAACTGAAGTCTGATCAATGTGGTCATGCAAAAACCTATAAAAACTTTTCTCCCAGGAGTTCCTTTAGGTGAAACTAGAAAGCTAGAAATGGGAGTGACTGTGACAGCTCATTAAGGAATTCTTTATTGTATGTATGTATATATATTTATAATGTATATATATTTATTAATTTTGTCACCTGTGCCTGTTTGCAAGTCCGAGAGATTTAACTTGTGCATGAGCTGAGGAAATTAATGTCATTGTCATTGGGTCCAAGTACCTCAAGAAGGATAGAGGTTTTTTGGTGATACTGTAGACACCCAATGCCACATCATGCCAGTATTAGCCTTTGGACTAATTTTCAACTGCAGTCCTTTGGCAAGATGTTTTTCACACGTACACACTGTGGTGTCAGTCTCAGGTTCAGCGACACCTCTGTGGAGCACAGCTCTGATGTCAGAGGCCTGTTTGACGTCTTTAATTATGTGTGTGAGAGAGAGAAAGCAGGCTTACCCCACACCATCTGATTGGTGCATAAAAAAAGAAATTTTGGTGGTAGACAGTCAGAAGCTGTAAAATGCTCAATATAGGCAACCTAGGTACTGGTTTGAGTTCACCTAAAAAAGTGTTGGTTTCCAGAAAAGAAGTGTTCCTTTCCTGTGTAAAATCAACAATTATATTATCATTTTTATGAAGCTGAAGTAAAGTCATAAAAGTGAATGTTGTTTTCATGGTGAATAGAAATGTCATTTTGTTATTATATGCATACTGTATATTATTATATTATATATATAAATATTTGCAATGGTATTTTTTTCAATACACTTCCCAGAAAAGGGAAGTGTAACAGGACAAATTAATGCACTTTAAAACACCTGCTGCAACTTTTTCTGCACTAACTGTTGAGAAGTATACAGTAAAAGTATACAGCTAAAGTATGTACTACTGGCTGTCAAAAACTATACATCAGCAACATTTACTAGTGATTAATTGAGGATCAAAATATTGAACTCCTTTGACCAGTACATTAAGACAATGTCCTGGTGTGGTGGGACTGAATCCAATTTGAATAAAAGAGAAGGTTAATGCCTCATCTGACCATGACTCACCTGGACTGTGTGTGTGTGCGGTGAAAATGTGTGATGTGATAAGGGAATGTCTCCTTCGGCCCAGCCGTGTGTCATCCTGAGTTTACCTGCACGTGATGCTAAACAGCTTTGACCGCTGCTCATTATGCTGATGAAAGGGGAGCAGAGGAGAGCTGAGGGTCCATTTTTAATCTTGCCACCTTTGCTTGCGTCATGCATTAGAAGACTGGAGTGATTGTAAGGAAGAAGATGCCATTTCCATGAATTGCCCATGGAGAAAAGAGGTAAAGTTATTAGGATGCGCCAAAACAGTTTAGGCATACAGAGATTTGCACTACGGATACAGGGATTGATTTTGTTTTCTTTTTTTTGTGATCAATTTTTTATTGAATAATAATCAAAGCATTATAATACAATGTAGAAATGTATACACAACATCATAAATGTTGGGGAACAAAAACATTCAAACAAAAATACAATGAATAAGCCCCCCAACTCCCCCTACCCCGACAGTAATACCAAACACCAAAAACTAAAAACCTGACTGCCAAGTAACCACTGTTTCCCAGAAGCACCATGAATGCGGGCAGTAGACAATTCCAGTCCAGTGTCTGATGCTAAGTTCCCATTTAGTTCACCATTGAGCAAGGACACATCCCCGTCTTACTCCGAACACATACAAAAGTGAAAAATGCAATGGATAACCCCCCCCCCAAAAAAAACAAAAACAACAAAAAAAAACAACCCAAAACCCTTCATAACACAAAACATGCAAAACACAAACACCGAACAAAAAATAATAATATTAAAAAGGAGTACAACAGCACCATGCACGTCCGCCTATATGCAAGGGGTGCCGTCAAACAGAAGGGGAAAGAAGGAACATGTAAGACACTAAGCCAAGGACACAGACACACAATCATTTTTCAAAGGGGAAAGAATTGTAGTCTACAACACCAGTTATACTAAGGCCAGTCTAAAGGCTACCCTGATCAATCTTTTAAGGAAGTCGCTGCTGACTGCCAAGTAGCCAACGTTTTTTCAGAAGCACTATGAATGCGGGCAGTAGACAATTCCATATAAATTACGTCTAACAATGTGAGAATCCAGTGTCTGATGTTAAGTTTCTGGGGTGGTTTCCATTTTGTGACTATCAGCTTTTTGGCAGCAGTCAAACCAGCTAAGATGATGCGCTTGGTCAAACCAGGTAAGTGCAACTCTGAGAAGTCATTAAGTATCAAAACGGGCAAAGTTACAGGTATAGGCGTGCCCACCAGCTCTGATAAAGCTGAAGCCACATTGTTCCAAAACTGCTTGACTGGTGGGCACTCCCAAACCATATGTATGAATGTACCAGGACAATTTAGACTACAAAAGGAACACAAAGGTGAGTCTATTAGTTTCATATAGAAACGCTTAAGCGGAGTCAAGTACGTTCTATGGATGAAGTTAAAATGTATCTGCTGATGATTGGGGTTACGCGATGCCTGTTGTATATTTCCCCAAACAGCCTCCCATTCAAATTCTGGATCAAGAGCAGGGTGGTCTTGTCGCCATAATCTGTCTAATGCTAACTCAGAGTATGAGGATTGCAGAATGAACCTGTACAATATAGATACCATACTCATAGTACCATGTCGGACTAAAAAGACATTGGCTAGGGGATGTGTGGGTAACGGTTGCTGCCAAGGGACTCCATATGCCTTCAATGCTGATCTTATCTGCAAGTAAAAAAAGAAGGAAGAGCCTGGAAGATTAAACAGTGTTCTAACACACTGAAAAGAACCTAGGCAGGAGTCAATGTACAGGTCATTTATGTAGCAAATGCCTGTATTGCTCCACACTGATGGAGAAATAGGCCTACCCCCGATCAACAACGCTTTGTTATGAAACAGAGGAGAGAGTGTATGCCATTTACAGGATATCTTGCATTCTTTTTCTACCAAGCGCCAAATACGAAAAACATTAGAAATCAAAGGGCCAAAGCGTAGCATTGTTTGTTTAACAGACATTTTGCAGACTCCATGGTTGCACTATTTTCCCCTCCAAATCACGCCAGGATACAGGGATTGATTTGTTTTCATGGCCTATTTACCTACTGGTCTCATTCTGACCAGAGAGCTCAAGGTCATTACTGGAAAACTGTGGTGAAACCAAGGACAGAAGATCACACCGCTAAATTATTTATCTAAATAAACTAAAACACTATATTGTCAGTATTGCACCTCTCACATAAACCTGGTGCAAGACATCACAGGTTAACTGATAATGTTTCACCATAAAAGGTAAGAACCAAATGGTGACTTGTACACTAAGCCAGCATTAATCAAAATGTACCCTCAAATAAATCTGACCTTTTTGGAAGGGAATAAAACTGTGGAAACGGTTGACCTTTAGAACTTAGTCTCCAAAGAAGACTGTTGTAGTTCTATTTTAGGGTTCCTTGTGAGACAGACCCATGACTTAATGACTTAGTCATGAGCAGCTTTCTAATGTAATAGCCCTCCATTATTCTGGGTTATGATCCAGTGACAAGACCTAAAATTTACTTTAAGTATCCTCATACGCATCACATGAGAACGATAGGCATTCTTCATTACGCTTAAATTACAGCATCAGTCCCACTGTTTAACATACAATACTTGTATCCAATTAGCAATTACAGACCTAAATGCTTTATCCAAATTCTGCCCCAACTGCTGTTCTGTATGAGCCTAACTCCCCTAAGCCAAATTTCTACCAAATAGTGGTTAGGGCTACAAACTCCAGATTGGAGCCATCATGGCATTTGACCTAGATAAGTGTGGCTGAACGGTATTAAAGAAGGAAAGGTAGTCAGAACAGAAGGAGTCATACTACTGGAGGCCAACATAGCAGATGTAGAGTGACGCAAATACCTGACAATCCCACAAGCAAATGGGAACCATGGGGAGGCCACAAGGGAAACGGCAACGGCCAAGCACCTACAGAGAGCAAGGCAGCTTCTGAGAAGCCAGCTGACGGAGAAAAATAAGATGCTATCAACAGCTACTAAATGCCAGTCATCAGGTACTCTGCTGGCATATTAGCTTGGCCAGTGGATGAGGTAGATGGCAGTGACTTCAAGGCAAGGAAGCTCCTCCCCATGCACTAAAGCTTTCACAGTATAGCATCCTGCGGTTGTACACTAAGCAGAAAGATGGAGGCTGAGGATTAGTAAGTGTCAGAACCACTATCCACGGTGAAACAACAAAAAAATCCACAAACACATCAGGATGATGGCCGATTGTGATAAGATAGTAAGCTAAGTGAGTGCCTTGAGGCAGCACAAACCTGAAGAGAGGATGGGAGAAGAGGAACAATTATGGAAGGACAAACCCCTGCAGAGTCTGTACCATTGGCAGGTAGACGAAGTGGAGGATATCAAAGGATCTTACCATATGCTCAACAAGCTGGACTGAGTGACAGCACAGAGGCACTGATTATCACAAGACAAGAACAGACCCTACGTACAAGGTCAACAGAGGCTGAGAGAGAGAGAGAGAGAGAGAGAGAGAGAGAGAGAGAGAGAGAGAGAGAGAGAGAGAGAGAGAGAGAGAGAGAGAGAGAGAGAGAGAGAGAGAGAGAGTGTTTAATGAAAGGTCAATTTGTGTCTTTGCTCCTTCTGTTCAAGTTAGTATGTTACCTCTCAAATTCTCTCTTCTCAAATGGTTTTATTAAGAATCCAAGATGACTTGCGATATGGTGCAAAGAGTACTAGAATACTGTATGATGCAGCTTATTTCATAGAGTATTATCGTGCAATCTTAGGCCTGCAATAGCATTCTTCAAAGATATCATCTCTCTATCTCTCTCTCTCTCTCTCCCTCTCTTCTCTGTCTGTCTGTCTATCTGTCTCTCTCCCACTCTCTCCCTCTGTCTGCCTCTCTCTCCCTCTCTTCACTGTCTGCCTGTCTGTCTCTCTCTCTGAAGTGTCAAGGCCTACCATAAACGCATATGCTTTATTCTTATCTGGCCCGTGATATTATTAAACCTAATTACATATACAGGCGGCAGATGAGGAAGAGCGATTACGTGAGCGATTAAGTATGGCGGCAGCATTAGTAGCAGCCCATCCCTCTCCAGCCTCCTCAGTCATCCACAATCACTAATGAATCAGACTCTTTTGCATTAGAGATATAAATGGAAAAGATAAACTGATTGTGATATATCATAAGAGGAAGATAGTTTTGCAAGAGTCATCTAACAAAGAGCTATGTCAAAAACAAAGCACTTACCCCCCACCACTGGTAAGAAGTTCTTCGACAAGGAAGTTGCAATAATGGGTAACCCTGCTATCAAAAACAGGTAAACCTAAATTCAAAACAAAAAGAAAAGACATTTTGGGTAAAAAAAAAACATTAAAATGTTTATTTTAATTCATATGCTGGCTATGTGTTTTGTGTAGGTCTATTTTGTAACTGTTGGGTAAGTTGTTCTGCGGTAACTGGGAAATCTTGAAAGATCTTCAAAAAAAAAAAAAAGAATCTAATGTATTAGTCAACAGAAATTCAGAAATTATCCACTTCAACTCTCAAAGCAAATACCTTTCCTCTGCTGATTTTGCTCCTATTGTCTTACTCTATAAAAAAGCCAGCAGATATTGCACATCAGACATTTAAGAGACAGTGGCTGTCTGCTCTGGTGCTCTGATCAGGAGATTAGTAATCATTACTGATCGCCGTCTTTGTCATTTCAGGCATTTCAATTAATCCTTTCCATCAACACTGGGCCTGTTCTTAGTCCTCTCTCTTTGTAGGTAAGGTCTGCCAGTGCAGGTCTGAGGTCTGGTCAGCTCGCCCTCAATTAAAATTCCTTCCTCGGTTTGGGGAAAGTGGGTCAGTGTGAAGTAGTGCAGGACTGTCGCTCGTCTCGCTCCCCCACCAAAATATCAATTATCTATCTATGCTGTGTGAATAGCCTCCGTAAAGATGTGTGTCTGTGATATACTTAAGTACATTTACGTATCCTATGTAAAAAACATATGCACAGTATACTGTATCTACATTATTATTTATAAGGATTATTTGTAACTGATTATAACTGATAAATTGACAAACAGACTGCAGATTCAGGTCACACATCAAAATGCACTTACACAACAGCACAGTGGCGTGAACTATAGTTTGGGTAAAAGCTCCGTCAGAGTAGTTGCTACAAATGTGTATGATAATACACACTAATAAATGAATGTGTCTTTATAACTTAAACATAACATAAATCACATACTTGTGAATCCATTAACCTTTAAACAAAAAGTTTTTTTTTAGATTTCTTTGTTCTTTGTTTAGATTTCTTTGTTCAGAGGACCTTATGCTGTGCATACTAATTAAAAAGGTTCACACATTTCAGTTTTGATCAGTGCCTCATACTGTGTGTAGAGTGTGTCTTTTTCTGTGCATGTTTTTTTTTATCCACCCTATCTTTTGACCATAATCCAAGTTACAGAAGTCTTCTCTTTAGTGGAAGTCTACCCACTGTGACCCTAGCAAGTTTCTCTCTGTGTAAATCACGTCCATTTACAGAGACGTAATCAGGCCCCATTCTTCTCAGCTCTCTGCAGGCACACCTCAGATCTGCCTCTCTAACTTTTTCTCTGATTCTATTCGTTTCTTTCTTTCTACTGTTTCTGTCTCACTCTTTCCCCTCTTTTCAGGTTGCTCTCCCTCTTCCACTGCACACAAATCCACTGCACACATAACATGCGACACATTATTTTTTAAATACGCGATGCCTCCTTGCATTTGGACAGGTAGGCGTTTCTGAAGTAAACAAGCATGGGCATGTTTTTGGCTGCAAGAAGGAGGTGGAGGCAAGATATAAACATTATTTTAACAATCCACGCATAAAACTCACCAGGCAAATGAACAGTTTCTGCTACTCCTTTCCAAGCCTCATCCCTAAGGTCTCATCCCTTTATACATTGTATTTCAGTTATTGGCAGAAAATTTGAAAACCTACTTCTCACAAGAGAAGCACACCACCACGCGACCACCCTTGTACTGGACAGTCACGTCGCATTTGACTGATTAATTTGCATAACGTTGAACAGAGCCTCCACTGACAATGTATTGAAGGCATTTGACGTGTCGTATTCGATGCTTGCAGTGGATCCCCACTGCTACAGTACATAGACTATTTCGCTTTCTTTCTCCCCCCCGCCCCCTACTGTGGTCTGATTGCTGTAAAGAGGAGCGAGGAGCAGCAGGAAGCAGCAGGCCTCTTATTATCGTGACCTCTAATTACGCCCCAGCCTTGCGCGGATCCTGGTCACGGCGCCCCCTCACAATAACACTGAGCAAATACACTCCTGTATGACTTCTGGGGCCCCCTCAAATGGATCATTGTAATTGCAAGGTCGATAAGGTCTTTGTGTGAACAGAGGGAGTGGTCAAAAGATGCCTGCCTGCCTGCCTGCCTGCCTGCCTTGCCTGCCTGCAATTGTCTTACACAAGCCACACAACGAAATTACTATGTGTCACCAACATACTTATCTGGTGTTTGTTTGTGTGATAATCAACTATTGTGCACTTTTGGTGGGAGGTGAATAAATTCTGCATCTGACCACTGGGTTGAACGCATTATGTTTGATTGTATGCAAGTGTGGACCCAGAAAAATGGCGCAATGAAAAATGAACATTTTACTGGTGTGTTTAAAACTTAGGCCTGATGGTCTCTGGCAATAGAGATCTGAAAACTTATATGAAAGTATAAAAGTATTAAAAAAAAAGTATATGGCGTAACTGCAATATTTAAGTGATGAAATGATTTATTTTCCAACAGTAGTAAATCCATCACTCTAAATGACCTGTGTGGTCTACTGCTCTACTACTAATTGAAAGGCCTAGTAAGGATTAGAGATTACAGGCTAAAAAGACAACATAAATATTTTAAAAATATATACATGGGTGGGGTGTGGTCTGTTGGAGTTAGTCGGTGTGCTTCAGTGTGTGCGCATATGTGCACATAGAAAGTGTGGAAGCTGTGTGGGTGTGTGGTGACAGTAGGATTCAGTCAATGTGTTTGTGTGTGTGTGTGTGTGTGTGTGTGTGTGTGTGTGTGTGTGTGTGTGTGTGTGTGTGTGTGTGTGTGTGCGTGTGTGTGTTTGTGTGTGTGTGTGTGTATGTAAGTGTTGGTGGAGTGGAGATGGGGTTTGACAGGGGTCTTTATCTTTGTGCTGTAGCTTTCTTCTGTTTCCTTTTTTGTAATTATCGATTTTTTATGAATATTTTGGATTATAGCTGTGTTTTTGTAAGATCTGGCTAGGGATAACAGATGGAATGAGCAAAGTAGCCAACTCGGCTTGTTTACAGCAAGTATTTTGTCTGCTGATCAACAAGCACTGTCCCTATTAACTAAATGAATGAATGAATGAATGAATGAATTAGACTGCATGCCTAGGAGTATTTGTTGTAGAGTGCTTATCATAATATGGTAAATCGGACATATTTTTATGCACTAGATATACAGTAGGCTGTTGGCTAATGCATTCCATTCCATTCCAGTGTATAATCTCTCTGACTTTCCCTGACTAATGTCCCTATTTAGACCTTAGGGTGTTTAGCTTAGAATCTGAAAGTCTCAACATGACTATTAAATCAGAGACTGCCTTCAGAGGGACATTAAAACCAAAAACACAAACATGGATTGAAAATCCACATACACCCCTTTTTCCCTTTGTTTGTTATTCACAAACCTCCGCAAGTGCAAGCAGCCTTGTAATACAGTACCTCCATTTCCCCGAGGGCCATGATATATCACGATTAGCATAATCTGCTTTAATTGTATGTTTTTCTGCAATGTCCTGTCATGTTTATGTATTCTTGTAATTCTTATTCATCCTGTAATGTCCACATATAGAGAATGTATGGAAAATGCAAAATATGCAAAATTGCATTATATTTTCATTTCACTGTGGGCTTCTATCCCCCCTCTGCAGTGTGTTGCAGAATCAGCAGATGATTACGGCTGTTTACCTTTACCAGTTGCAGTGAAGCAGGTGTAATATAGAAAAGTATGTTTTTTTAATCATCCTCTAAAAATGTACATATCCAGGAGATGTTGTTCTTCAGGAGAACTTGTGTGTGGCTGTGTGCATGTGTACTGTATATGTTGGTATGGTAGGGAATATCAGAGTATGCTAGTGTGTGTGTGTGTGTGTGTGTGTGTGTGTGTGTGTGTGTGTGTGTGTGTGTGTGTGTGTGTGTGTGTAAGGGGAGATTATCCTAAAATCAGTTCATCCCATTTGGTTAAGGGGGAGATTTAGTTATAGAATTAAGGCCCAGGGAATTTCACCTTTGTTTGTGTTGGTATTGCCAATGTCTGTGGAGAAGAGCTTTTACTTCACAGTACAGCACAGATTTAGCACCTACACAAAGCTGGGCTATTAAATTAAAAAGACTGATTGCTTATATGTTTACACAAATTATAAAGCCTGCACTTCTATACTTATACTCCAATATATAAACTTTGGCATCTTCTTCTGGGAGTGTACCAACATTTGTCCTGAGTTAATTGCTGATTACACACTGGTCACATCAGAGCCACTAGCACCATCAGTCAAGGTGCCTTGGGCTTATAGCTGAGGATTTTAATCAACAGGAATAATATTTTAGAATCAACATGTTTGTATAAAGCCAAAAACTCTGTTGTGCCACAAGGCCTATGAGGACATATTGTGTTCACAATAGACCAGAGTTTTGCACCACATTTTACACCCATGGATGGCTTGTACAGGTAGGTGATTCAAAGAAAAAGCAGTGTTAATGTGGCTGACTCTCTTTCTCTCTCTCTCTCTCTCTCTCTCCCGCTTTGATTTCTGTGGAAAAAAGTCTTCATTTTAAACTGCATTTCACTTTGGTCTCCCCCAGCTCTTCTGAGCCACATTCACCCACAATCCCCTGTGTTTGGAATATAAACTAGGCATGAAAGCGTGGAGAGGAAGCTATGCTCTGTTGTCATCCATGTCCTCTCAGGTGAGCCTGACAAACCTATTAAACTTACACTGTCTTTTGGGAAGAAAAGTATGGCTGTGATCACTCATGCCCTGCCATAAATATTCATTTAAAAAACAGGTTGCCTCGGTTACTCTCCACAAAAGTACAGATGAATAGCATTCATACTGGTTGATACGCTCTGTAGGGAAACGAGGCCAGTAGGGAACATTTCTACAGTATGATGGAAAGCCTTGTAAACAGTAAGCGCGTGTATGTGGAGGTGTTGGATGAGCCGAGCTATCCAGATCAATAGTGAATATTAAAGTCATCATTCTGAACCAAACGTGCCAAGTAATTGACTCAGAAAGAGGGTCCGGGCCCGTCTCCACTGTAACCCAACAGTCTATAATTTGTAGTAAATGTCCTGTGGTCTGTGAAAACAATGAAAAGAATAATGGCTTCTCTGGTGGTTTGGTTAGAATGTAGCAGAAATATTGATATTTTACAAATAGCCCAGTCCCTGGTTCCATTTTTTTTACATATTTAACCGGTTTGTAGATACAGTACAGACTAAAATATTACACTTGAATTAAAAGCATGTCGGTGCACAATATATAAGACATTAAATTATATGTCCAACTAGACAGAAATAGATTGTTTTATCATTTGCTCATACATTTTGGCAAAAACTCTACCACAGACCTCAGACACAGAGCACTGTATATAGAGGAGATGCAAAGGTTATGTTGTTTGGATATTAAACAGCTGAGTGGGCTTACCAGAATGTCAAAAACAGAAAATTTTATTTTAAATATCATGCTGTACAGATGAGTGTATAGATACTTTATTAAGGCGTTATAACATGCTGTATCTTTCATATCCTGTCCCCACATTGGCGGTGTTGTTCTTACTGACAGCAACTACTAATAAGATAATAATTCATATAAGTTTATTCTTTATCATTATTTCATGAATGGCTTTACATTTCAAAGTTTCATAGAAATATTACCGTATATATATATACAACAATTCTATGACATCTGAATGAAAAAATGCAGGAATGATACGTTTACTCTTAGAATGTTCATAGTTAATGAAGACCACACAGATTTGAAATAATTTGATTCGATATATTAAGCATTCATATACTGGAAATACTAAAGGGGAGTCATAGAAAGATGCCTCACTAACTACATGACATTTTTACTATCTGGTCTTTTCAGTAATATAGACATAATACAAATGTATATGATTTAGAATTGGCTTGATTTAGTTATATAGTCTGTGTTTGTTTGTGTCCATGTATGTTTATGTGAGTGTGCGTGTGTGTGTGTGGGGGGGGTGTCATGTATTTCTATGGTTGTGAGGGCCAAATGTCCTCACAACGATAGGAAAACTAGAAAAAAATGGACTTGTGAAGACATTATAATGGTCCTCACAATCTCACAACAGTGTTTTCTTGGCCATTTTGTTGCTATTGAAAAAAGTAAAAGTGCAGCTTAGGGTTAGGTATTATTTTGGTCTGGGCACAGTTAAGCATTCTTTAGTTATTCTTTTTTGTGTGCATGTGTGTGTGTGTGTGTGTGTGTGTGTATGTGTGTGTGTGTGCACATGTATGTTTTTGTGAGGGTATGACTGTGTGTGTGTATGTGAGTGTATGTTTGTAGGCACCCATGAATCATCTAGCTCCCTTTCTCAGCCTCCTGGAGCTGTTCCTCATAATAGAGCAGCTGGTCGACCTCAAAGCAGTCGCTGGGTCTCTCCACCAGCCTGCCCAGAGCCTCTTTGACCGCCACCTCACTCTCCTTCCTCCTCCTCGCCTCCCTCAGATAGTCGTACACCCGCTGAAAGACCTCCTGTCCCAGCCTCTGCGACACGGCCCTGGAGAGCGCAAGCAAATTAGAGAATGGAGGAACAAGTGTTTCGTTTCCATTAACCACACACAAGAATATTACATTATTCACTCAGTGCGGAGTCTGTTTCATTTTCAGGGCAGTATTGGAGGCCTTCTACACTGACAGTGGAGAAGTTGTGATGTGTTAGTGTGTGAAGAGTGTAAAGTTTATTTCAATGATCAAAATCAATGAATACTCTTCAAAAAAGTAAAACAGATTATCTAGATCAGTGATGGGACTGAATCCACCCAGATTCAGAAGCTACAATCTAATCTAATCTAATCCAAATCACCTGGTTCTACATGTGCACGTAATACAGCCAATTTCAATAATTAACTCATCTACCTGGCGGAAGAGTTGCGGTAGTTACAAGCAGCTGATTTAGTGAATTGCTGGAACAAATATGCGGTGATCAATTTTAGCTTCTAAAGCCAGGTTGCCCACTACTAATGTAGACGGAAGGAAATATATAGAAACACATAGCTGATATGGGCAATACTGCCACTGGTTTATCAGTCCACACAGACACATCAGCACCATGGACAGGGTCACGCCTGCCTCAGCACCATGGACAGGGTCATGGCTGCCTCAGCCTTCTCTGAAGGGCTTCACAAGGGCTCCACTTACAGGAGACCTTTAAAGACGTGTCATTAGTGTGAGAGGAAGCCTGAACTAACACAGGAGTGAGGCACCCTGACTGCTCACAGTGCAATTGCCTCTCAAGCTAGTGCTCACCTACTCAATCTATCTGGAAATCCACAATCAAACACTATCCGCAAATAAGGGCAGCATTCTATAGCCCATTTGTGCTTAAGCAAATTTACATTTAAGGCCACTACAATCCAATTTTAGAGGCTCTCATCTTCTTTAAATCACACAATGCCTCACAGGATAGCTTTATGAATAAAAAAGCATTTTAGATTAGATTGAAATAGATTATAGAGATTATTCATGAAAGTAGTGTTTTATTTAATGTATTATTTAAATTATATGGAAAGAAAAAAGAGCTGTAGATGCCATATATTTAACTGTGGAACAGTGACTCTATAATACAGGACAGAAATGTGAGGGGGAATTATTTCAGAAGCTGCCATCTTGAAACTAACTTTCTCAAATGTGTTCCTCAAGTCTGCTTGGGTTCTACTAATTAGGGACTGTTTGAAGAGATATTTCTTGTCTTGCCAAGTCTTGTAAGTCTTGCCAAAGTACCTGAGTCATTACTTTGAAAGAACAAAAATGTATGACCAGCCACAATGGGACACAGACTAGGCTGAATATAGTTCTTTAATATGGGTACCTCTCAGGAGACAAAAGAAGATTAAGCGATTCTAAATGAGCTTTGTATTGCAGTAGAGCTAGCGAGACAGCAGTGGAAGTCTTTTGGAATGTGGAAGTGGAATGTCTGTTTGACCACTTTGGAACCCTTTTCATTTTTGGAGGTAATGAACCCAGGTGTATGTGAATAAAGCCAATTCGCACTTGATTTCTGGCCACAGTTATAACATGACATATACTGTGAGGAGTTATAGTTCCGGAATGTAGCTGCCTGGTTTTGCTGCCCCTGAATGGGTCTTCAGCATAGCAGGGAAGGAGCCATGTTGCTAACATGTAATGAAACAGTTCTACAAGGTTCGGTCCAACTGAGAGATAAAAGCTTGGCTCCACAGGCCCCGTCGGCTACAGGAAACTCATTACTCAAGGTGGAGAGCAGTGGAGTGTGCAGGGGAGAACTAGACTGAAATCTCAGACTCAGAATACAGCTCTCCTATGTATGGAATGAATTCCCTGCCAGAACGTCTGTACTCGTAGAAATATCTTGTGCTCATGAAAAGAATTTGTGTACACGTGGAAATATTTTGTGCTTGTGAAAAGAATTTGTGTACACGTGGAAATATTTTGTGCTTGTAAAAACAATGTGTCCTTGTGTGAAAAACTGTCATGTCTCTATAACAAAGTTTTGTGCTTGTAAAAAATAAATGTGTCTCTGCGTGAAAATCTGTTTTGTCTCTGTAACAAAGTTTTGTGCTTGTAATAAAAATTTGTGCTTGTAAATAGATTTTTTGTACATGTAAAAATACTTTGTATTTGAGAAAAAAACCAAATCTCCCACAGGCACAAATCCTATTCACAAGCACAGATTCTTTTTACGAACACAAAACGAGTCTGTGAAATCTCTGCCAAAACTTCTCAGCCAATCACCAAACGTCTTACTCACCGGCCAATCAAGTTGCCGCCTTTACTTAGAGCAATGAGCGGGAGCAATGGTACGTGAATTCTCTATGTAGCCATGTACAACAAAGTAGCCAGGTTAACGGCGAACTTGCTGCAGTTGTCTGGTGTTTTTAGCGGAGTGTCTATTTGCACCCTGGGTGTAAATTATGAAATGGACACGTTTCTTCTATTTACACCCATCTGATGACGGGAAGCTGGATGGGAGAATTCTACCGGAGACCAGACCACGGCACGGGACAAACTACTTTGCCTGTTTTGTAGCTAATGGGACCAACGAACGGGACAAAATCAAACGAAATGGGACAAGAGAAATAATTTCACAAAAGGTAATGTAATGTCGTTGCTACAAGATATATTTGCATCCCCAGTCCCACCGCGAATATTTGTGTAATTAACGTAAGCACAGCAATATGGGCATGTTTAGCTCGTCCCAGCAGTTAATATAGTTCAGCTCACCTCAGGTAGAACAATCGTAGCCTAACATTATAATTGTGGTCCAAATGTAAGCATTTGGTCCCTTGTAAGCAATAACTAAAATTTGCAAAAAGGTGTGTTAAATCTGTAAACTAACTGACCAGTGGCCACAGCTCGCAAAGTTAGCTAACACTAACAGCAAATCAGTTAGCTAATCGACCTACTGTCAATGGAGAATAGAACATACAACAGATTGTTTAGGGAAAGCTTTTATAATTGATGTGGTCTGGATTTATACTGTTGTTTGTATCTTGGACGGGGTTTTAGTGGGTCGCAAACATTGTTAAGGCACCTCCTAAATTCTGGTGGTTTGCTACTTGTCAATGCTGCAATATGGCGTTCCACGTGTCTCAGCCGCACTATCACACGTCAATAACGTCGTAGACGCATTGAAATGGCATTGAAACAAAACAAAGTGCGATTGTGCGCTGATTGAGTATGTCTTGATAAGGGGAAGTGAAACAGAACGTTCAATTTATGTATGGAACAAGATCTCAGAGTGAGCGAGTGACAGGAACACCTAGGTGAAGGGTGTGCACTGCACAAGATACCAGTCATGTAATGTGAAATGTGTTTATATTCTCATTACAAAGCAACACATTGTTTTACTTAGTCCAAATGTTGGACTGTTGTACAGTCTCCTCTGTATAATGAACTGAAAATGGTTAAACATTGTGTTTCAGATGAAAGATGAAGAAAGTGGTTCTTCAGAGACAGTCTGTGGTAAACAGCCCACCCACATCTGAAAAAAGGTGAAACAAATGAGACTGAATTGTCAATATATCCTAATGGATGTAACCTGACTCTTGTCATGTCCATTTTGGTCCATCAACCTACACACATTTATCTGAGATTGCTCAATAAGAGATGTATGTAAGAAGTGGAGGCCTATCAAAATCCTTTGATGTTTGGATAAACCACATGTATGTCATTATTTATTGGCATAACTAACTACAGGTAGTTGAATAGAGTTTTAGAGGTTTAATCACTGAATATTTTTATGGTTTGATGTTCGAAACCAGGGGTAACATGGTTGTGCCAAACAAGGCTGTCCAAGTTGAAATATGGAAAGGTGCAGAGGGCAGAATATTAGCTGTGAAAATTGTGAGCCTGACTGTAATATCAGTATAGTCTTATGCAAAGTTGTTGCACTATTGATTGACTTTTTATTCTTCAGAAAATTCATGAAAGAAAGAGGTGTTCCATCAGGAGTGCATTGAGGGCTGGACATTGCAACCAATGACGGGGTCGAAACAGCATGATGGTGCAAGCTGTGGCTTGTTTGTGCTGATGGTAAGTATTGTTTTTAAAATGTCTGACTTCTCTGTTGGGGTAGTTATACACAGTGTGGTTCTCAATTAAACTTTTCTTTTTCATCATTTTCTATGTTTCCATCCAGAATGCTGAGGCCTTGCTGAAGGACGCTGACCCTGCAATGGTCAGCCAGGAGCACATGTCAAGACTCCGTCAATATATTCGGAAGAGACTGATTGAAGCCCAAAGGATAGGCTAGTGTATGTGTGTGTGCATGCATGCATGCGCATGCCTGCGTGTGTGTGCCTGTCTGTGCGTGTGTGTGCCTGTCTGTGCGTGTGTGTGCACGTTCAGGGGACAGTGTTTCTATGGGGTGGGGGGGTTACTTACATGTAACCTGTGTTTCTGTTAATGCTGCAGTATGTTTGTCTAGTAAAAGTTTGTTCAAACACTTTGTGGTCTTTAAGTTTTACTTCAGAGCATGCTTTATACTGTTTATACAGATGCCGTTTTAAGGTAATTACACATCATTGCTTATGAATGCCATGCACTGTGGACAACATTAGTACCATACAAAAAGTTGTAGCGTAGTGAATTGGTTAAAGGAAAACAGTAGATGTAACAGTAGATATACATGTACATGGCATGCCAGTGTGTATGGTGAGGAGTGATTCTGGGCTAGACTGCAGCATTTCGAAGTTGGCCAATTTCAGCTTTTGCGGAAATCACTGCTGAGTACTGAGTGAACGGGGCCCTCAACAATCTTTAAGAACAATAAAACTCCAAAAAAAGTCCATACTTTACCAGTAGTATTACAAAGGCTTCTTCAGTGAAACCGAGGCACTGATAAGTTAACAAGGTTTTTTACTAGCGAGTGTGATTTTGGGGACCCTGTTCACCCACCAGTTGCTATGTATGTCAATATTCAATTCAAGCTGACTTCAGTTAGGCTACACATTAGTCTATGTATGGTTGTGAATAGCACTTTTGAACACTCTGGTGTGGCTGCCAACGGTACACTGTTTACTCACTGGGTGTTAATAACATTATTGAGATGGGGGTGCAAATGGCATTATTTATTATAAAGCCTTGGGTATATAGCATTACTGACCATGATGACTCAGGTGTAAATAGCTTTTTTTTGTCTAGGAAAACCTGGGTGTAAATAGCATTACTGACTATGAACACCCGGGTGTAAATAGTGTTTTTGTCTAGAAACACCCGGGTGCAAATAGCATCTGCCTGTTTTTAATCGGGAGTTTTAAGACAAGTTCTAAATTACATTATGAACAGGCGTGCTTGAAGTGGGCCGCGGTGTTCTGGCACCTCTTTTCATTTCAGGGGATGTGAATATGAAGGCACTGCATTCTCAAAACAGCCCTGTCTAACGGTTTATCATTGATTATTGCCCTACGCAACATGCGTCAGGAAAAGGCAAGTAGGACTACACTCCCCGCTGTCACGCTAGCAAATGCTGACGAGGAGACCAGACTACTGACATTTCGTAAGGATAGACTTTTGCCCTGCAATAGGGTTGGGACTCAAATGGATTGTAAAATACATTTTCGGCGCTGCATAGTAGTGCCTTCATATTCACGTCCCCTGAAATGAAAAGAGGTGCCAGAACACCGCGGCCCACTTCAAGCACGCCTGTTCATAATGTAATTTAGAACTTGTCTTAAAACTCCCGATTAAAAACACCAGACAACTGCAGCAAGTTCGCCGTTAACCTGGCTACTTTGTTGTTCATGGCTACATAGAGAATTCACGTACCATTGCTCCCGCTCATTGCTCTAAGTAAAGGCGGCAACTTGATTGGCCGGTGAGTAAGACGTTTGGTGATTGGCTGAGAAGTTTTGGCAGAGATTTCACAGACTCGTTTTGTGTTCGTAAAAAGAATCTGTGCTTGTGAATAGGATTTGTGCCTGTGGGAGATTTGGTTTTTTTCTCAAATACAAAGTATTTTTACATGTACAAAAAATCTATTTACAAGCACAAATTTTTATTACAAGCACAAAACTTTGTTACAGAGACAAAACAGATTTTCACGCAGAGACACATTTATTTTTTACAAGCACAAAACTTTGTTATAGAGACATGACAGTTTTTCACACAAGGACACATTGTTTTTACAAGCACAAAATATTTCCACGTGTACACAAATTCTTTTCACAAGCACAAAATATTTCCACGTGTACACAAATTCTTTTCATGAGCACAAGATATTTCTACGAGTACAGACATTCTGGCAGGGAATTCATTCCATACCTATGGCCTTGCATCTTGCTGTTATGGTCTTCTATGATGTGAAATAGAGTACTGTGCAAAAGTCATAGGCAGGTGTGAAAGAATGTTGTGAACTAGGAATGCCTTCAAAAAGTGTTAATCATTTATGTTCATCAATCAACAAAATGCAGTGAATGAACAAAAGAGAAATCTAAATCAAATCAACATTTGGTGTGACCACCCTTTGCCTTCAAATGACCATCAATTCGTCTATGTGTACTTGCATACAGCTTTTGAAGGAACTCGGCTGGTAGGTTGTTCCAAACATCTTGAAGAACTAACTACAGATCTTCTGTGGATGTAGGCTTTGGTGTATTTGATTGATCATACACCTGACTATAATCCTACAAAATTCCTGACTTTGTGTGTACCCCCTTGGCGGTGGAGCAGGGAGAATGACAGGTTCTCGGCTATGCTAGTTACAGGCTACAATCATTCAAAACCCATTCGGTCATAGCCCACCAAATAGAAGATTTAAACGTTCTAAACAAACACACATACTTGTACAATGAGCACTCCTCCGGTAATCACAACTGTGGCATGACTTTTTCTATTTAACAAACTTGCGTCACTTTGTTGGCCTTTTCCTTATTCGCTCATTTTTCCTCCTATTTTTATTCATTGACTTATGGAGGCAATCAGGGTAGAGGAACATTTTCACATGCAGCATGCATATGCAACTCGGAGTGACCTGTCATATTTTAAAAAGAGCAGTGCTAAAAGGTTTCTCACGGAATGAGGCTTTTAAATCATTCAGGCCACCACTATGTCAATATGCTGAAGACAGCAAATCAGTAAAAACAGCTAGAAGTCAACCTCACAGGAATTAAATCACATACTGTATGTGAAAACAGGCTTTTAATGACTATACAAATTGATCTGTAAATATCTGAAAAAAATACTGTTGGAGAATGAACTGCCAAAAAATCATTTTCCTCTCAACACAAAACTAAGAGCTGTACTTTTTCATTAAATTATACCATTGAACTGCTCTTATTTTTCCTCCCAACTTCAAATGACAAATGCATATAAATTCACCTCTGCTATAAACATGTATCCATCCCAAAGCTACATGCAATTCCTATGTAATTTATTAGGTATGCATGAAATGGGATGCTGAAGATGCTGGTTTACTGTCTAGGTTAGAGGAATGGATTTGGGGAAGGGACACAATTGTTTCTTGTTTTCAACAGGCTCAGTGAATCTGAAACGAACTCTGCTGGACCCATGAAGCACACTGGAAAAAACAATCATTCAAATACTCAGAGTTACCCAACACACACACACACACACACACACACACACACACACACACACACACACACACACACACACACACACACACACACACACACACACACACACACACACACACACACACCTACACAGTCCCCCCCAGAGGCCTGATCTGCTTGTTCTACAGTATCTGTTTCCCAGGGACCAGTGATGTCTCTGGAGCTTACTAAGGCTTTGTGCAACACCCCTGCCCCTACCCTTCTGGAGTGAAGCACGAGGTGCTCTGTGTTCCTATGCAGGGCTAGCAGATTAGGAGCATGTGGCAGTATGTCCCTGGCCGCGGATCTGACAGGCTCAAGGGCCTCACACAGTTGGGTGAGATCCATCACTGTCAGGTGTCACTTCGAGACTGCCAGTTACCATGGAGAGCTAAAAGGGTGACACCCCCCCTTCCCCCCATCATGTGACAACACCTACTGTGAAGTACTGCTAATGTATGTGCACAAACACACAGAAGCAGCCTCCTTTCTGCTATCTGATTAAATGTGAGAAGTCAATAAATGCACACACAGACACACATAAATACACAGAACAGACTCGATGCACTTAAATGGACACATGCAGATAGACATATGTATACAAACACACACATGCAGACAACACCTACATTACACAAACATGCTCTTTACCGCCTGCTGCAGATGTCATACTCTGTTCACACACGACGTTACTATTTTGACACTTACTGGGATAAATCATAAGCGTGATTCATGTGCTTGTGGTGGAAACATCAATATCAATACAAATGGCCATCAGACACAGCAGCTCTGTCACACAGCTTACCTCCACATACCTGAACATTTACCCTTCAGGTGTTTAACCTGTAGGTCAGAGCTGATTAAAGAAGAGCTCTGAATCTTAGCAAAGGGGATATGGGAGAGGACTGAGGGTCTGACATTTCTGTCGGAAACTAGGGAGAGGGTACTAATCTTCTTCACAACCTACCAACCTCTTCCACAGTAATGGGGAAAATGTAAAGAGACAGAGGTAAGAAAAGAGAAAAACAAAGAGAGAGAAGTAGAGAGAGAAAAGAGAGAGAGAGAAAAAGAAGGGAGAGAGAGAGGGAGAAGAGAGAGGGGAATAGATAGAGGTGTAGAATAGAGAATAAATCGATTGTGCCCAATTAAGTGGGAGCTAATGGTTGTCTGCTTCTCCTCTGTCTGCCTCTACCCCACCTCTGGCTCACCACCTCGGCTGCCCACTGGCACAGAGCTGGACCATTATGTCCAGGTTGGACCAGGTTCATTAGGGTAGGGGTGTAAGGGGGCCTTACTCATTCTTATTCTTAGAAAGGCTTTTGCTGTGGGACTGCTGGCTGTTGCTGTCGCCTGTCAGCCTGGGATTTTGTGTATTATGATTTGGATTTTGTGCTGTGTATTGCCGTTTTTAGTTAACGTTAATAAATCCCACTGGTTGGGTTACATTTTAAAGGTGTTTTGTGTATCACTTGGGGCAGTGGTGGCTTTGTTGTTCGCCCCATTAGGGCCATCCAATGGTGGGGCGTAATAAATGTTATGCATTGTTATGCCCCACTATTGTATGGCCCTACTGGGGCAAACAACAAAGCCACCACTGACCCAAGTGATACACAAAAACATCTTTAAAATAGAACCCAACCAGTAGGATGTATTACATAAGGACAAAAGACACAGACATCAAACTAAATCCACAAACAAGGTCTGAATCGTAATAACACAAAATCCCAGACTTAGAGGCAATGGCAATAGCCAGCAGTCCCACACCAAAAGCCTCTCTCCTGCCAGCTGGAACCAGGTGGTTTTAAAGCAGAGCTGGATCATGTGACCAGGTGCTCCTACTCAAGTCAATCAGCTGGATCTCCTGAGCAGGTAGATGTAATGGAGAATGTAGAGGGACAAACGGCACCAGGAACAAAGACAACACATACAGCCATAACAGGCATGTGTTCAGTCACTGATGCATGGGCTACTAACATAAATAAATAAATAAACTAGATGTACCGCATAGCGGTACATGGTATGACCGCCGCAGTATATTGAAATGTGGGAACTGTTGGTGTGATGAGTGTGTGATAGAGCAGTGTTGTGAGGTGAGAATTTCTGTGGAAATGATTTCCTGTAAGTGGGCATGGATGTGGGTTTTGAATGTGTAGTGTGAAGGACTGATTTGTGAAGGCAAGGAATCGGCAAAATGAGATTTTGTACAATTACAGCGCCCCCTATGGACCAAATTTTATGGCATGTTCTGTGGTGTTAGAGGTCTTTGTGGTGATCGTGCATGATGCATTTTGTGCAGTTCCCACCTTCTCGGTCCAAGATATTGGCAACTCAAAATCCCAATTTTTGCATTTACCCTTATCACTAGGTGGCGCTATGCTTCAAGTGAGAGTTTATGGGCTGGGTCAATATGCCTCTGTAACACCTACATACTAACACAAAATCGTTGTCTTGGGCAAAATTGTTGATGAGTTATTTAACAAAAACTGTTTTTCAACACCTAGCTTCGGCGATAAACATCGCCCCGTATGACGAAATGTCACAAAATTTAGTACACATGAAAAGAAAGATGTTTAGAGATGGCATGTCAACTTTGACCAAATGTGAGCAATTAAAAGCCAAGATACGGCCATTTGAAGAATTTTAAGCTACGTGTTAAATGTTCATTGACGTGTAACTTCGGAACGGTTTATCTCAAGATAAATCCTTTGATAACTTTTTGTCAGCATTGTCTGTAGATGACATATACCAAATTTGGTGAGATTCACATGAACGGCCTATGACGAGTTCGTTCAGATTCGTTTTCGCAATATTAAAATTTCACGGAAATTGTTCTCGTTGGAAGTGGGCGTCGACCAGTGTTTTCAATGCGTGAGGGTCAACAGATTTCATGATAAAAAAAAAATAGTTGTAAACGTAAGCATTCTCTAGATAATAGGCAAAATGACATTTTCTACAATTACAGCGCCCCCTATGGACCAAATTTTATGGCATGTTCTGTGGTGTTAGAGGTCTTTCTGGTGATCGTGCATGACGTATTTTGCACAGTTCCCACCTTCTCGGTCCAAGATATTAGCAACTCAAAATCCTAATTTTTGCATTTACCCTTATCACTAGGTGGCGCTATGCTTCAAGTGAGAGTTTATGGGCTGGGTCGATACATCTCTGTAACACCAACATACTAATGCAAAATCGTTGTCTTGGGCAAAATTGTTGATAAGTTTTTTAACAAAAATTGTTTTTTGACACCTAGCTTCGCCAATAAACATCGCCCCCTATGACGAAATGTCACAAAATTTAGTACACATAAAAAGAAAGCTGTTTAGAGATGGCATGTCAACTTTGACCAAATTTGAGCAATTAAAAGCCAAGATACGGCAAATTAAAGATTTTTAAGCTACGTGTTAAATGGTCATTGACGTATAACTTCGGAACGGTTTATCTCAAGATAAATCCTTTGATAACTTTTTGTCAGCATTGTCTGTAGATGACATATACCAAATTTGGTGAGATTCACATGAACGGCCTATGACGAGTTCGTTCAAATCCGTTTTCGCAATATTAAAATTTCACGGAAATTGTTTTCGTTGGAAGTGGGCGTCGACCAGTGTTTTCAATGCGTGAGGGTCAATAGATTTCACGATAAAAAAAAATTGTTGTAAACATAAGCATTGTCTAGATAATAGGCAAAATGACATTTTCTACAATTACAGCGCCCCCTATGGACCAAATTTTATGGCATGTTCTGTGGTGTTAGAGGTCTTTGTGGTGATTGTGCATGACGTATTTTGCGCAGTTCCCACCTTCTCGGTCCAAGATATTGGCAACTCAAAATCCCAATTTTTGCATTCACTCATATCACTAGGTGGCGCTACGCTTCAAGTGAGCGTTTATTGGCTGGGTCAATACATCTCTGTAACACCGACATACTAACGCAAAATCGTTGTCTTGGGCAAAATTGTTGGCGAGTTATTTAACAAAAACTGTTTTTTGACACCTAGCTTCGCCAATAAACATCGCCCCCTATGACGAAATGTCACAAAATTTAGTACACATGAAAAGCAATCTGTTTAGAGATGGAATGTCAACTTTGACCAAATTTGAGCAATTATTAGCCAAGATACGGCCATTAGAAAAATTTTAAGCTACGTGTTAAATGTTCATTGACGTGTAACTTCGGAACGGTTTATCTCAAGATAAATCCTTTGATAACTTTTTGTCAGCATTGTCTGTAGATGACATATACCAAATTTGGTGAGATTCACATGAACGGCCTATGACGAGTTCGTTCAGATTCGTTTTCGCAATATTAAAATTTCACGGAAATTTTTTTCGTTGGAAGTGGGCGTCGACCAGTGTTTTCAATGCGTGAGGGTCAATAGATTTCACGATAAAAAAAAAATTGTTGTAAACGTAAGCATTGTCTAGATAATAGGCAAAATGACATTTTCTACAATTACAGCGCCCCCTATGGACCAAATTTTATGGCATGTTCTGTGGTGTTAGAGGTCTTTGTGGTGATCGTGCATAACGTATTTTGCGCAGTTCCCACCTTCTCGGTCCAAGATATTGGCAACTCAAAATCCCAATTTTTGCATTTACCCTTATCACTAGGTGGCGCTATGCTTCAAGTGAGAGTTTATGGGCTGGGTCGATACGTCTCTGTAACACCGACATATCACAAAAATTTCATGTTGTTGGGTGAAACGTTCATTGAGTTATTCAGCAAAAATAAAAATTAAAAAAAAAAAAAAAAAAAAAAAAGGGAAAAATTTTGCAGCAACTCCAATATGACCGCTTTCGCTAGCTTCGCTAGCGGCGGTCATAATAAAAACCATGTACAGGCCATTATTTCAAATATATCCATTCCATAAACAGTCAAAGCAAAATAACTTTAGTGAAAATAGCTTTTCTGGATATAACCAGCAGCAAAATACATCAAAATATCAGCCTTGCTCCACATAACCGCTGCAGAAGGATCATTTGTTTGGCTGAACAAAGCCCATTTAGATATCATACCTTGAATGACAGGTGCTATTGATTTTCATAAACCATGGCCATGTGCATGTTTGTGGTCAACAGCAGGAATATGGGACTGATAGGTCTGTCCTCCAATGGCAAGAATCTATGGTTCCCTACAGGGTGGGTTTGGGTGCTGAAAATTAAATTGGCATTTACTTTGTCTATTTTTTTAATGAAATGTTTTAAAATTACTGTAACAAATACTGTGATTATCCCAATAAAAAGATACAAAGCATTCTAAATACTTCCAAATTTTCTTTATTATTGATGTGTTATGTGTATGATATTCTATAAAACTACAGAACCTTTAGTAGCCCCCTCAAAAGTGAGATAATAGAATGTGTTTCAAAAAGGTTTTATCTTAATTAGTTGTACCTTTGGGCCATAGACTAAGGACTCATAAAAGACTGACTCAGGTGACCTTTCCAACAGGCCTGAGGTGATTCATCACAGGTCACAGAAATTAGGATCTGTGATCATGACAAATAACACAACCCAATAGCCGAATGAGGTGCTATTTGAGACTGTTAAAACCTAATAAGGATGAATGGAGGGGTTGAGCTACCTATGAAGAAATGTAAAGAGATGAAGCATCATTCTGATTAGCGTGCTGACAGTCATGTGTATCTAAGTATGTGATTTATAAACACAAAAATTAGATTGCAACTGCGTGCATGTGTACCCAAGTGTGCGTGTGTGTGTACTGTAGGTGTGCGCTTGGATGTGTATCTGTGTGTGTGTGTGTGTGTGTGTGTGTGTGTGTGTGTATGTAGGTGTGTGCTTGGGTGTGTATCTGTGTCTGTGTGTGTGCGTGTGTGTGTATGTAGGTGTGTGCTTGGGTGTATACTGTATCTGTGTCTGTGTGTGTGTGTGTGCGTGTGTGTGTAAGTAGGTGTGTGCTTGGGTGTGTATCTGTGTCTGTGTGCATGTGTGTGTGTGCATGTGTGTACTGTAATAACGAAACTATCAGTAACCATGACAGTCACCTTAGCATATGATTAAAACCGTTTTTCATCAGGGATAGATTAATATCACAGGTGAAAAATGATAAACTGCTGTACATGGCAGTTAAATGGATTTTGCTTCACCAGCTTGCAATAATATCCACAGGAATGATGGGAACCAAATATCCCAAAGCCATACTTCTGACAGTCAAGACCAGAAAATTGTCATCAAACATTATAGCCATAGAGTCCCTGTCATATCCATGTTAGCTTATGATTAACACGACTGACCGTTTATTACTAGACTACTACATGAGTTACATAAATGCATGGATTTTACACATGATGACATGTTGCATTTTGTGTCTATGTAGCGGATGAATAAGTGGTGATTATACTTAATAAAAATTATTAAAATCAACACACCTCTCTCAGAACACATCACTTCCCCTTTTTGTTTTCATTTAAGGCAAACAAATATACACAACTAAACACACACACACACACACACACACCTACACACACACACACACACCACAATCAGAGCACATAAACATCTGATTACAGGAGGTAATCAGAACTGTGCAATCAAGCCATCCTCTCCTCCTCGGTAAACACTGGCCAAATCTCCCACCTCCCGCCCCGTAAACAAACCCTCTTCTCCCGCAATCAGCCCTCCACACAGTCGGGGGAAACTCCCAAATAATGAGAGCCGGCTGACACATCGGCCTCCGCGCCCCCTTACCCACCCACCACCACCACCAGCTCATCCCCCACCAGTTTCCCCTTTCCTACGAGGGGGTACGCAGAGTCCCTGATTCAGTCCCTAACCTCCACCAGTCGCTCGGATTCTCTGTCTGCGTCAGCCACTCTCGATCTCCCTCTCTGTCTCTGTCTCCCTCTCTGTCCTCATTGTTTCCCACCACCTTTGTTCCTCTTATTGCTCTTTTTCTCTCTTTCGCTCTCTTTTTTTCATTTGCTCCGCTTCTATATATTTTGTGGACCTCTATCTATTTTCTTCTTCTTCTCTCTCCCCATTTACCTCAGTATCCATCTCCCCCTCTCTCTCTCCCTTTCTCTCTCTCCCTCTCTCCCCCCCGTCTTCCTCTTTCTCTCTTTTTTTTCATTCTCGTTCTCTCTTCCTCTCTCTCTTTCTCTCTCCCCCCTCTTTCTCTCTCTCTCTCTCTCCTGTCCCTTCCTGCCACTCCATTCATCGTCGCGTCCTCCATCTAGATTAAAGAGGCATCGTCTCGGTAAACGTGTTTCTCCTCTCCCTCCCTCTCTCTCTCCCTCTCTCTCTCTCTCTCTCTCTCTCTCTCTCTTGTCCCTTCCTGCCACTCCATTCATCATGGCGTCCTCCATGTAGATTAAAGAGGCATCGTCTCGGTAAACGTGTTTGCCTCAGAGGGGCTTTGATGGGCGCAGTGGTGCCGGCTCCTAATGAGGCCTCCACACACACAACAAACCGCTGACAGAGGGGATGGGGTGGGGTGGGGGTGGTGGCGATTGGAGGGGGGCGATGGTGGTGGGGGTGGGGGGTGGATGCGGCATGCGTGTAAACGAGCCTCATGGAGCTGCCACCTACCCGTCAGTCAATCGCCTTCCCCCCTGGGGGTAGGTCATTGAAAAAAAAAAAAAAAAAAAAAAAAAAAGACAGACATCATAAAACCTGCGTGTGTCTCCAGCAGAATGGAACTGCTGCCAGTGTGAGACGTACAAGGTGTAGGTACTGGTGGAATGAGACAGCGGCATTTATTTATTTCATTTTTTTTTTTTTTTTGAATCAATATCTGAATGTCACTGGAATGGTGATGAATCACTGCACAACGCTGTCACGTCCTGTCTCCTTGTCTGAAATCTCTGTGGTCACACCACAGGGACAAGCAGACGAAAGGAGAGGTAAAGATTGGAGATTTTACACAAAAATGCAGCTGTTGCAAATTGCTAACTGTTCACCTCGCATTTCTTTCTCCTCCTCCCCCTCTTCTGCATCTCTCTGATGATACTCTGATATCTCTCCCTCTCTCCATCCTCATCCTCCGCTCATGAAACATAATCTGTGCTGGTTATGATAGGGCCTAATTATTCTCTCTCGGCTATAACAGGAAATGCCCCTCCATTACACATTACATTATAAATAACAGTGTCTGAGAAAGGCAGCGGGACTGAGAGAGACAGAGAGAGGTAAGATGCAGGTGTTTGTATGTGTATGTGAGTGAGTGTGAGTGAATTAGGTGTGTGAATGGTATGCGATATGTGAAGTATATGATTATGTATGTGTGTGTGTGTGTGTGGGTATGTGTATGTGAGTGAGTGTATGTGTGGGTGTGTGAATGTATGTAAAATATATGATTGTGAGTGTGTGTGTGAGAGAGAGAGTGTGTGTGTATGTATAAGTATATGATATGTGTATGTGTATGTGAGTGAGTGTGAGTGAATTAGGTGTGTGAATGTATGCGA
>CM050218.1:20487500-20587500 GCA_027475355.1 Coilia nasus | reverse complement strand
GCATCAGAAAAAAAGACCTTCAATGACAGTTAACCTGTTTAGCAACAAAACAACAACAACAACAACAAAAAAATAAAAAAAAATAAGGTGAACACCAGCTAAGCCACTATCCGCCGTCACACAATCAGGCCAGGCCGGGGCAAGGCCATTTCCGGGCTAGTTGGTGCTAATGGCCTGGGGCCACTACTCTCTACTGGTGGGTGCAGACTGTTGAGCTACTGTCCCCTCGCAATTACACCTACACCCGCCCCTTTCTGCAAAACCGCCACAGTCATAGTCATACCGCCCAATGTAAACAAAGTGGGAGGTTCAAAAGAATACAGATGGACACTGTCTCCCAAAATGTGCTGTTTATATAATACAAAATCATGTATAACTCACTGCACTAAAGTTTGAAATATGTTCTTAATTTGAATGCTGTAGGCCTATTTGTACTGGTGGCTCAGCCTTCATCATGCAAATGTGCAAGGAATGATACTCCATATTTTGTAGTTGTTTAGAATGTGTTTTAATGATAAAAGCTGAGCCAAAATGTATGCAAGTTACCAAATGCATAATTTTGAATTAAAAACAAAATGTGAATTCACTACCGGTTACCCTGGAAGCCGTTGTGTCGGTTTAAACCCTGAGTTGGCGGTAAAAATACAACGATAAGATAATGGACGTGATAGATGCTGATTTATACATAATTATGTTCTTTAAACAGCACATTTTAACAAGGGATTGTGGTGCGTGCTTTTCAACCGTGGGTGGAAATGGGTGGAAAGAGTCAACATTTTAAAACTGTAGCAGTGTAAAATGTTTGATGATCGCACTGCTGTTTACCATAGTGTTGACAAAACATATCCAGAGCCTATCTATCTAATATATTACCGTATATTGTAATTATGCAAAACTATGTGACTATAAATATCCCCTGAAACAGAGCCTTTTTGCCCAGTGCATCTTCACGCTAAGTCGAATTTCAAAAGAAAAACAGGAATCAAAACCAGTCATACCATGAGTCCATGATATCATGAATAACTTCTGTCAAGCTACCTTGTTTAATTGACAGCAGTCTCCAGAACTAGTCACAGGTACACCCCGCCCTTCACCTTGACGAGTAATAGCCCTAAAAAAATAGCCAACTGAAAAAACTTGGGGTGCGATTGTAGCCTTCAATCGGCACAGCAAGGGGATGCACTGCAACAAGCAAATTACATTTCTAAACAAAAAACTTGAAATCTAATAAAGTAACACCAGCCAGAAATGAATAGAATACGACAGAAACAGAGGAGAACTTTGAGTGGGTCTGTGTGTGTGTCATTGTAAATGTGTGTGTGTGCATACGTCAGTGAAAACCTGTGTGTGTGTATTTGTGTGTGTGTCAGTAGAAGAGTGTGCGCGCGTGTGTGTGTGGTCATGTATTTCGATAGGGAAGCTAGAAAAAAAATGTGACATTATGATGGTCCTCACAACTTCACAACGGTGTTTTTTTGGCCATTTTGTTGTTATTGAAAAAAGTAAAAGTGGAAAAACATTTCTTTACTGACAGGTTAGGATTAGGGATTGTTTTGGTCTGGGCACAGTTAAGCATCTTTAGAGTTAGATACTGTATGAATGGGAGTCAATGGAAGGTCCTCACAAGCATAGAAAAACAAGTGTGTGTGTGTGTGTGTGTGCATGTGTGTGTGTGTGTGTGTGTGTGTGTCTGCGTGTGTGTGTGTGCGCGCGCGCATGCGTGTGTGTGTGTGTGTGTGTGTGTGTGTGTGTGCATGTGTCAGTGTAAATGTGTGCGTGTGTGTATGTGTGGAGTTACCTGATACAATTAACTCCTGAAAATAGCACCACATAAATGACCTGATCGATGCAAATGCTTTTCTGTACGAAAGAGCAGACCAAACAGTCCTCACCAATCACAATTAATGCACGCATGCAAATAGCTCATCAATACCACGTTCTTCTTACAGAGAAAAAAATAGTCCAAAGCACCTCATCAATCATTGCACAATAGGCCCAATTACACTGTCCATTCCATTTACGCTGGGCAGTGACCTTTACGCAGGAGAGGGCGAGAGCTTCCTGTGTGGAAGTGGCTAGTCACGTTGAAGTGTACGCTTTTTTTATTTTATTCTCTCGTAAACCACTGAAGGTCAGCTGAGAGGCTTGTTTTCCTCCTCTGTGACACGCAAGGACAACTGTGATGTTCCTTAAAGTGGGTGGGGGTATGATGTACTGTAGGGCGGACTCAGTGCAGTCTGCTGACCTCTTGGTGTGGTGGAATCACTTCCCAAAGGTTTTCAGAAGACCTTGCCACTTTCCTCTGACTCATAACGCTGCTTGTGTGTGACCAGGTCTAATGAATAAAACTCACTGGTCGGGAGATATCCAGATACATTTTGTTTGGCATAGAAGGTCCACAATATGTTGTGTGGGCATGACTGTAACCATGATGAAAACAGTACATGCAGTTAGTACGATTCTAACATCCATTGACAGGGAACCTTTTGAGGACAATATTGGGCAGGAAGGGCCAAAATTGTATTCACTCGTCGTACCGAAATGTTCTAGAGGTACCTGTGGTTGTGTCAGTTTTTATGCTTTCTAGTTGCAAGTGTTTTTATGATGGGAAAAAGTAAAAACCATGACATTATGAAGTATGCCTTGTACATGTACATATCCACAAAATACATTTTTGCATTTTTGTCTTATAAAGACTGTCACAGCACTGCCAGGTTCTGTGGCAGTACCTCGTTTGCCTGATTCCCCAGCCACGCCCACTCACCAATCACTTACTCGTTCCCTCTCCCCCACTTACTGATTCCATACACCTGCCAGTACTCAACTCGCCCGGTATATCTAGCCACTTCCACACCAACTCTTTGTCTGGCCTCGTCTGTGGTGACGCAAGGACCTCTCCACCAGCGCTCCTTTTTTCCAGCCCTACCGTCAGTTTTTTTCGCCTGCAGTTAAGTTCTGGTTTTGTGGATACCTCTTCTTTAAACATTTCTGTGCCTTGATCCTGGATTTTGATTTGGTTCCTCCTGTGTGTTGGTTCTTTTATTGTGCTGGCCACCAAGTGCTTTTTCTGTTGACTGTTTAATAAAACTACCCTGAGAGGATCTCCTTGTCCTGGGTCTGTGTGCCGTGACACTAAGGTAGAGCAACACAACACCTCCAGCAAAGAGCTGTAAGATTTGAATCCCAGTAATAAAACGTCTGTCGATTGTTGTTGCATTAAATTCCGACTGCGAGAAATGAAGTCAATCTAAGCAGTGTTTAAATGAATGCAATAACAATTACCCTACTATTTAATTAACAAGTAATTAAATTACTAAAAGAGCAATACATTTTTAATCATTTCTTATTTGAGTGATTTTACTTCCATCCCATTATATACTGACTCAGACTTAATTACATAAATATCAAGTTTCATTGTACAGACAATATATGAAGACAGACAGACAGACAGACAGATAGATAACTACACAAATAAATAGACAGACAGATGCCCTTTTCTTGCACAGACAAGTAATGTATAATATGACCACAGATATCAGGAGGTATATGAAATAAATTGGCTGGCAAAGCTACTCACCGCTGGGCTCAGTGTCGAGGATGTTCTCCATATGCCACACCATGGCCTCCAGGTCACCATCCTGGGGAGGAGCACAAAGGTCAGAGGTCACACCCAAGCCCGTCACTCCCTGCTGCGCAATGCAGTGTGAGACCCTACAGAATCACGGTGCCCTGTCATATTCATGAAGGCCGGGAGCCCTATTTACATCTAGTGAATAATTAAAGCCTCCGGAGAAGTGGACTGGAACCAGGACCAAGAGGAGCTCTGAGCTACTTCAGTAGCACAACATCCAGCTGGAAGAAGGGGAAATGAGAGGGGTTTCTCCCTAGGAGTCAAACTGAGGTTGTAAAAAAAATGGTAAAAACTACTTTCCTGACATTTCAAATTTGGGTATTTTAAATATACTTTATTAATTAGGACTTTGGAATAATATGAAAGATTTTCGGCAGAATAGTATAATATTGTTCATGTGATGGTGCACACATTCCCTTACCCAAATTCATCATAACCCAGATACTACGAGAGTTTTCAGGCAGGGAAAATATAGAAATAGTGAGGGGGCCGCACCAAGCAGGAAGAGGGTCTTTCACAAAAGATGTGGTTCACAGCACCAGCTCCCAGAGAGAGCATCAGGCTGTCACAAGTTTCCAACATCTAGCCAACTTCTGGCACCACAATCTGCTCTAAAAAATCAGGCATCCATCTCCAGAGATGTTCATCTGAAGCAAATGTCAACAGTCTTGGTAAAATGCTTTCACCCATCACAGGATCCCACAGGGGTCTCCAGCAGATGACCTGTGCAACCTTCCTTCAGAGTAGTCAAATCTGGGCAGCACATGCAGTGTACTGTAGGTCCATCTTCATCATCATGACCATCATCATCACATCTGTCATTCCTTGCAGGAAGGCTACATCACGACATTGCCTGAGTTGTCCCGTTAGACTCTTGTCACATACTGTAAGTGGAGATTCCAACCTGTCAGAGTGGCTGTGTCTTGGGATTTCCTATCCGTGTTCTAAATATGCTGTGGACTAAATAAATAATTGCATCTATAGCCCAACAGAATTTAACCATTAAAAACACAAGTCTTGCTGTATGTTTTTTTTTTTTTTCACTTTAAAGTATGCTCCTGCTAGGATTGGAGAAGCTACGTAATTAAAAAGAGATTAAAACGCTCTCTCATCAATCTGTCTCTCATTCCCTCTCTCTAACTCCTTGTCTTTCTCGCACTTTGTTTTTGTCTGTCCATTCTGGCCTTAACCCACAACAATGACAAATAGGTTTAATCTAGCTTTACTTACTCTGCCTGTTCTAACAGAGCGCCGGGCAGAGATTAGATTGGAGGCTATAAGGTCGACACCAGCGGACAACTTGGGGACCCTGGGGACGTCAGCGCAGAGAACCAGGGCCCAGGGGTCTTACGGATGCAGTGTCTGCACTTTATCCTACCCTGCTCACAGACCCAGGCTGTCCAATAAAGAAAATCTCAGCATTCCTACAATAACAAGAAGACCTGCATTATATGTGGACTAAGCCACTCATTTGTGGGAGATGTTTCACATGTGGGCATATCAGCATGCATACACTTATCACAGACTTCGCTTTACTGTACACCTCCATGCGGAGTGGCAACTATGTGCAGACCTTGAGGAAGGGGACAAAGGCTAGGCAGGGCTAATGCGAGTCAGGCATATATGTAAGTCGTATGAATAATTTATGTTAAGCGAAGCATCAGGGCACTCTGTTGATAACATACTGTGAAGCACAGCAATATGAGTGCATTTGTAATACAGGAGCCTGGAAATTATTGTATAAAATTACTGTTCCTTTACAATACAGTGTTATTTGTATTGTCTCTCAGTTTGTCTCTCTCTCTCTCTCTCTCTCTCTCTCTCTCTCTCTCTCTCTCTCTCTCTCTTTTATTGTTTTAGTGTTATTGCGCAGCCTGACCATTCAGTGGAGCTGAGAAGCAGTCACTGAAACCTGGTTATCTCTGTGAGGCCAAGCAGTGGAGAGGCATTCTTCAGCCAAGTCAATTCTGGCAAAGAACTGTCGGCAGTTCATAATTTATGTTTCTGTCTCTCAACAAATTTCACGACCTGTCCACAAATGTTGTTAATCCCCTGTGAGGCATTTGTTTTTCTGTGTGGAAGAAAACAATGAAAAAAATGAAGGGACCCTACATTGTGAAAAACCTAAACTTCTATTTCTACACTGATGCAAAGCAAACTATGGGGAAGAAATGGCAAATAAAATACAGAAATCATTATAGACAATGTACAAGGATAACCTAAAAAAAAAAAAAACTGTTATAATTGCGTTCAAACTATTTCACAGTAATTGTCTGGCCACAATCTGTGCTTCAGGCTCTACCTTCAGAGATGCACTATGACTAATAGTATTTCCTTTCTTACTTTTTGCGGTATGGTAATAGGCCTTTTGCAATTTCCACTGCAATTGACCATTGTTATAGTAAAGTGTCACAGGAAAATTACATTTCCAGGCAAATGAATGAGATCAGCAAAACTTTTCAGAATTTTAAGATCTGTAAGAGACAGTCTAATGTCTAATTGACCTAAATGAACTATGTATGTGGAATTTTTCCGAGTTGTTCAAACTAAAAACTGGATATCTGAGAAAATTTGAAATGTGAACCAACGATGAGCTAAGCTGTTATCTGCTTCAGTGCACTTTCCTGAATCCTCTAGATTGACAGCTGTGTTGGAATGTGTGTGTACTGTACATCTGATACTATGGCTGATTCCTAAATGTTCACTTGTTTACTATGTAGTGTCTATGTAGGGAACAAAACAATGCAGCTCACATCCTCTATACTATAGTATGCACTATATAGTCAATAAACAAACATGTCAGACACAGCAATTACCTATCTATCAATTTCTAGCCCCTTTCTGGTCTGTTTGCATTTCACTACTAAATTAATATGGCCCACCTGCCCACAGGTGTGGTGAAATGTGTCATAGGCCTCAGTCTCCACATCATATTCCACATCCACATCTTCATCCTTTATATGATCCTCCTCATCGTCATCCACCTCATCCCTTGCTCCATCTCCATCTTCTTCAGAGCATGACTCAAAGCCATCCTCGTAGTAATACGCCTCTGCAGTCAGGGGGTCCTCTGGGATTACTGCTAACAGACATACAGTACATACACATTCACCTCAAATCAAACACACACACACACATACACACACCTCTCAAACACACACAGACACACACCCCTCCCACACACATACACATAATCTCCGTACACACACACACGCACACACAGAGCCACACACAACACAGTAAGCACACACGCGTACACACACACACACATGCTTATTTCACATGGCCACGCTTCTGCATGATATTTATTAAATCTTGCCATACCTGTTGGATACCCTCCCACACACCTCAATGGGAGCCCCACTGGACACGGTGGGTAACCTGAAGGACATGGGGGTCAGTGGGGGCCTGAGCAGCAGTACTGAGCAACGCTGTACCTAATACCTCCACGCTCGCCCCCTCCACCCAACCACACTGCACACGCCACAACCTCCCCCTCCACCTCTGCGTTAGCACAGGTACACAGGTGCGAATGAGTCTGGCAGGATGATCTAAATTCCCAATTACACAGTCACATGCCACTGATCCTATTAGCTGGCCTCAGGCATGGAGTGCCAAGTTCACAGCACGTGAAGATGTTGGGGGTGTTTTCTGGATGTGTGGATGTGTGTATGTGTGTGTGTGTGTGTGTGTGTGTGTTTGTGTTTGTGTGTATGTTGAAGGTTGGAGGGGGCAGTGCAGATGGGAATAGAGACGGAGGGAAGGAGGGAGAGAGGGAGGGAGGGAGGGAGGAAGGGAGGGAAGTGTTTGCAGCTGTAACGTGCGTGTTGCGAGACTCTCCCATTCCGCGCCTGAGCGGTTTCAATTTCTCATTTAGGCCTCTCCACCTGAGCACCACACTGGGTTGCCTTCCACATATTAAGGTGTGAGAGAGACAGACACAGAATGGGAGTGAAAAGGTAGATTAGATAGATAGACAGACAGACAGACAGACAGACAGACAGACAGACAGACAGACAGACAGACAGACAGACAGACAGACAGACAGACAGACAGACAGACAGATAGATAGATAGATAGATAGATAGATAGATAGATAGATAGATAGATAGATAGATAGATAGATAGATAGATAAAGAGAGAGAAAGAGAGAGAGAAGGACAGATAGAAATAGAAAAGACTGTGACAGCTCAGGGAAAAGGGTATGGCTTTGTCTTGCACGATGGCGATTCGAAGATATACTTCAGCGTACGAAGTGGAAACGAGGGATAAAAGAAACTACTCTACGCACCAAGAGATTTAATGACCATTCTAAACTCCCCAAGACTCTTTAATCTCACAAACGAGCTGATAGATCAGAGTGCCCTTTCAAAGTTCAAAGTTTCAAAACACAGCAATCTGTAATATCCCATCTTAATTGATGCCCAAGAAGCATCTTTCATCATTGAAGACTTAAGTGACAGAGAGGTCAGACGCCACCCTACACTGCAAGCCTTAGTCCAGGTAATGATAACAGAAGAAAACAACAATAGAGAAGAAAAAAATAACCTTTTTCTGCTACCTGTATTTTTAAGCACCATACTTCTCAGAGTTGTTTCAAACCCCAAGCGTGCTCCCCATTGCACCCTCCCCCCCTCATCACCCCTGACTGCAACACCAAGTCTCCTGATGAAAGGCTTAGTGGGAGCTAGCATGTGGTGGAGGTATTGATGCTATCGTTCTCTCTCGGCGGCGTGCGTCATGCTCCAGTGTTTGAGTAAATAACAATGTCTCCCAGCCACCAGGCACACAATCGTGAGGCTTGTTGATGGAAAGGGGAAGACGGTTCCTTTCTTACAGCTTTTTTTTCTAAGAGCAGGATGGGAATTTTTTGTATTAATTTAAGCTATTTATTACACCTCATGCTGTTCCTACCTGCCAAAGCAGACTGTCTGAAGTTATAATCTGATTGTGTGACATGAGCTGATGCAAAGAAAACACTAATAATAACTTTACAAATATATATATATAAACAATATTTATGGTCTTATTATCCTTATTTCAACAAATGAAACAGCTATCAACCCCATAGCATGTTTTCTGCAATACAAAAAAATCCCAACAGCATTAAAGATTTTGCCTGTATCTTATGTCAAACAGATGTTTAAACTGAAAATAATGTGCAACAGCTTCGTACTAAGCAGCATCATGAAAACAGAAGGTGTACATCTTTCTAGACTTTATACTGTTGATCCGAACAGATGTTTTGTCGTTAGCATCTGGTGATGCTAAGTCAGCTTTCTAATTTGATTTCTAATTAAAGTTCGGTCTACAGTGCATTTTCGATATCCAGCTGTGATTCACAGTAAAATAACAATTACTAATACATATTTTTAATTATTATAAAAAAAGATTTTCCCATGCTGTCAGTGACATACAAAATGAAAACAAGATTAAACTTATTCTCAAGCTGTGAGAAGTCACACTTGTGCATTTGGTGTAATTTCAGCCCCATTGACACTCAGTTATCATTCGACGAAATTATAACTGATAGATTAATTACTGTTCTTCTTTTATCCCTGTACGTCTGGCTATTAACTGGACATAGTCAAAGTGCACAGTCAGTGCATAGTCACGTACCAAACTTCCCTTTGATTTGCCCCGTGCTTGAATGCATAAGGCATAGTTTAAGCCATAGTGGATACCTAAAACATACGGTACAACCAAAAAACCCCACATCAACAGACACAACCAACTCAACGTTACACCAATAACTTCTCTAACTTTTCTTTCTATTTATTTTCTGATTTCTAGGCACATGGCTTTAGGGAGGAAGTAGGGCTGTGTGATATATCAAAATTATTGTAATATTCATGTTTTAAAGGAGATGTGTAGTTATGACTCACAATATCTATATATTTTTTGATGCTGCAACACAACTTTATTGTAGTTACTTACTCTCGCTCAGACCATTTGGACAGCCACAGCTTTCTCGGATCGCTCAACTGTGTCCCTGCGCATGTTACTGTTTCCATTTTTTTTGGCAATACGTTTGTCTTAACTCAAGATTAAATAGGCTGTGTTTTCCTACTTGTGTTGAGTGAACACTTTGCTAATTCTGTTCAAAATATCACTACATATCTTACATCGGCAATCAGCCCAAAAATATCTGGATATCAGTTTTGGCCCATATCGTCTAGCACTTAGAAGTACTATAGACACAACCCTGCTAAGTAGTAAGTGCTCCCACACAAGTCAATGTCCTCTGTGACCACAAAGGCCAGTCAGCACTTACTGTGTCCTATACTGGACCTCAGCTCTTCACTGATCTTAATTAGCGATGTAACTACCCTTCTGGAGCCATCTATGCAAACAAGGATTGAGGGGTTTTAATTCAGCAATTAGGCATGCACCCTCTGACACTGGGCTCACTGGGCTCACTGATCTCATACTATAGAGTTACAAATGTGTATGACCTTAAATATACTACCCCCCAAATCACACACACACACAGATGGACACACTGTTCTGCGGTTCGGTACATGTGATGGAATCTGGGGAGGATGATAGACAGGTATTAGGATGGGTCAGAGGTGTAAGTTTTTTTTTTCAGAAATGGGGAAGAGTAAGTCAGAACTCAGAATGAGCTAGGCTGTGAGCCATTTAGTGGACCGTCTGACCTCATACCTCATACCATGGCCTGAGCATGGTAAACCAGCCCCTCATACTTCATTTCATTTTGTACAGAGGGTCTGGAGCGGAGGCCGTGAGAAACTATTTCTTCCTGGAGCTGTGGACTCTGCTGAAGTTTAAAACAAGTGCCTCTGCCTTTACCCAAGCGCTAATGCCTGGTCGCCACGTGTGCAATTAGCCTACCTACGCACTACAATTCAAATGTAGCACACAAAGTCAATGTCATGGCTCACGAACACACCCTCTGTTCACTGATTGGATTGGTGTTGCTCGGACCGCTTACATGCTCCTCAACAGATTTCGGTCCAGACCCTCTGTACAAAATGAAATGAAGTACAAGGGGCAGGTTTACCAGGCTACCTTTGCCTTGCAACATATTGTTTAATTTATCAGAACACCTATGACCTCCAAAATGCTTTGCTCAGCCCACTAGTACAGCTTCTTCAGTGCTCCCCAAAAGCCATTATCTAAAGACCTAAAAACACAAGGGCGCCCCCAGGCAGAGGCACTTCCTCTCTGGGAATCCTAATGGTGAAATGCTCATTGTTATTGTCATTACCGTAGCTTGATTGCGGATGCTAAAAGGTGTTTTGGCATCACTCAGCATGCTTTTGATTAGAGCGCCCGCAACGAGGATAATGAAGATCCATTGCATATCAGAAAGCAATTTGGCTGGACTTGCCCCTGCAAATTTATAAGCCAGGAAAAAAAAAAAAAAAAGTGGAACGCCAGGAAAGAAAGTGGCAGAGGCAGAGAGACAATTCAAATATTTACTGCGTACCCACCTCACAAACAGAACCACATAACTTCTCCACACTTGGCCATTCATAATAATTGCGCAGATTTGGTTGCACACCTAATCAGCTACACCTTAATTAGTCTCCATTTAATTAGCATTTCGTGACTGTTCACTAATGGGACACTGCCTACAAACTCCAATCCAAGCCTTGATTAGCAAATATAATAACACTCTATTGAGAAATCAAACAGACACACATCGCACAAAAACAAAATAATAATCTGGAGTGTCTGTTCGGACCCTCATCATCTTGGAAATTTGAGACGGTAAATGTTAGGGTACAAAATAACACACTGAATAAATCATCTGAGGTGTAAACATTACATGCTAATAATCATTACAGATGGTTAAAAATGATTCAAAATGATTCGACACTCTTTTTTGTCATGAAATATCCATGGAATACCCAAACAGTATCCAATGAAATTGATTCTTCATGCTTCTTCAAACACCTGCATTTTGCTATTTTTCACAATGAATGCAGAACATTAGGTGAAAATACCAGTGCACCTTCACAACTCACCTTACATATATTATAAGTTTAAGTCAAGTTTAATTCCTTTATAAGTCCCTTGATAGAGATATTTACAACTATGCATTAAACCCATCACACAGGTAAGCAGGGAAAAGCCACGACAAGGGCGCTCGGTGAGCAGTGTGTGGGGACAGTATCATGCTAAGGGTCTCAGTGCCACTTCTGGGTGGATTCAAACCTGTGACCCTCCAGTAACTGGGCCATTAACTTAATTGACAGGCCACCACTGCCGCTTGCTTTTATACAAAGTTGTACAGTAGGCATTTCCAACATTCAAGAGTCAAACTCAGGCCGAAAAACTATTAGACATGAAAGCTGACTGCCGCTTGACCACACCCCCTTCATCAAGCTGACATCATATAAGAATCTAAAACACCTGCAGGCATGAGGGCCTTTGTCCACTGACAGACTAAACCCAATGGCAGTGAGTCATCGGAGAATGACAAGCTCTGAGAGACCCAGCGGTTTCAAAGTCCTTTAATCTTAAATGGCCTATTAATATTACATAACCCTCCCCAATCACCTCCAGGGCTGTGTGATTTTAACATGCATCCGCTTTGGCTCTGTGTGGGTTTTGTGATGGAGAAAAGAAGTGATTTTACGATGGGCCTGCATGCTGATCTGGTTTTCGCCCCGCTTCCTGTCTCCCATTTCCTATTTTTTTGGCCATATACCACCGCTGTCAGGCTGCATACTGCCTGGGGTCTTTCAAAGGCTCCTTTGGGAGAATGTGGATATCGGGAGAGGCAGGGTCATAGGGAAGAAACTGACCCTCCTCTACAGCAGTATACCCTGGGAGGGTAGTACAGCATGCTCTGTAATCAATCACTCAGGGAAACAAGACCAAGTCCATGTCCTGGTTTTATATGGAAGTCCCAGCAACAACACCCAGGCTTTGAAAAAAGGATAAAAGCTTAAGCAACATAAGTCAACTGAGCACATCCCAAAGTTCATGCTGAAAGAAGCCACTTTAGCAGTGTTATATTAAGGAAGAACTTATTTCTTGTATTATTCTTGTAATAAACATGCGGCCAAGTGAGCCAAACTCAACCATTTTAAATGAACAGCTACATTTGGCTAAACCAACATGCCTTGCCCATGTCTGACGGTTAACAGGGTAGGACATACATAACAAGCAGTATGGTCAATACATGTATGTGCATTACACTGTATATGTAAAGAGACTTACTTTCTAAAACAAATACAAACTACTCTTTCATCAAGGCTGCTGATTTGCTGAATCCACTAAAATCATTCACAAGGTATCAAAGTTTCTTTGATTAGGCAGGCAGGGAAAACAAACACCTTTTTTTTATTTTCGTCACACAATTGGTTATATTATGAGTTATTATTAACTGCCATTCTTGATAGACAGGTAGAGAGATACTCAATTTACCCTAAACATTGAGGGTACATGGGCCACATTGTCCCTCAGTTCCAGTTAAACAACATCAGACAATGTTCCTTCATTTGCCTCTATATGCAGACAATGTGCAATAATTAGTGACTGGTCGAGAACAGATACAGACTCTTGCTCCCTGTCGATTTCACTGAGAGTTTCACTGAGAGTTGCCGCACCGCTTGGCACCTGACGCTTCCATCAGCACTTCCCATCATGCACCCTGCACGCTCTCCACCTCCCACGCCCCCTCCTATCCCAGCTTCCAATGGTTCCCTGATGGTTTGCCCCTCTCAGACCTTTATGATTATGAATAGCATGATTACAAAACACTGTTATAAAATGTAATGGGTGGGGGGGGGTGATGTTGCTGTTCAACCCTGAGTCCACCATTACTGGCGGTGTTCACATCACCCAGGCCTGATAAGGCCTGCCAACTCCCACCAGCTGTGACCGCTGATGTGGCAATTTGCATGATCTGACCTCCGAATTGCTTCGCTGGAGGGATGAGACGAGGCGCCAGGTACTCACCGCTCTCCGCTTTCGGCGGCTGGCACAGCTGTGCCGAGATCTCGGCTCCCACTGGCTCCGCAGGGCCTGGCAAATGGGTATCCGGAGGTGGCGCTGGATGGTGCGGGCTAACGACTTCGTCATCTCTGGCGTCCTGTTAGGCATGAATAAATCAAGAATGTAATAGATGGACATTATGGAAAAAAAAACACCGCTCTAAATTAGATGGAATGCTATGGTTAATGATCTACTTTCCTCACAGGAAAAGTCTAAACAAATGTTATCTGCAGCATCCTAGTATCACAGTATGATTCAAACATGACAGCAGTCACAGTACGATGCAGACATTTTGGTTTAAATTGGGCGCATTTAGGGAAATATCTGCAAATGAGACCACAGCGGGAATAATTATCTTCACAACAACTAAGTTCTATTGAATCTACCCTTAACTAATTAACCACTGGCAAACTGCTCTGAGATGAAAGCAGTAACTTCATTAAACCGCAGTTATACACACCCTCTGGAAGTTCTGAAATATAGCATAATGCAAACTGTCTTTCCACATTTAAAGGAATTGCCAGTGTTTCTTTTCTCATCGTGAAAACTCACAGTGAGCACATCCACGCTAATGGTCTGAAAATGGCGCCATCGGAGCTCCCTCATACGAAGACAGTTCTCCTGGTACTGCTCCTCTGCCAGCTGCCTGAGGAGAAGACAGTAATTAAGAGCAGCTGAGGCGGAAAGCAGAAACATAGCATTAAAGAGCTTCACCGCTGTCAAATACAGCATAAGCTGCTTGCGAATTATCGCTCTCCCCTTACCATTGTTATGTGTGGCACGTACAGTAAACATAGATCTCGGAAATGGTTGTTTGACTTTGAAAAGGGTCATCTCGGCCGACAAGAGGAGCAAGGCAAGAGGAGAGAGGGAGAAAAAAAGGGTGAGAGAGGAGAAGGCTGATGGAGGGATGGAGAGAAAATAAAAAAGCAAAACAAAAAAATAATCAGGAAACGACACTGTGGTGTGTTACTGCGTGTCACATCAGCTGTGTACAGACCCTTGTTAATGCCGACGTGATCATCAATCAATGTGCAAGAGAGCTATCTTAAGTGAATTCACACAACATTTATAATCCAGGTTCCTGTGTGCTGTGGCCATCTATAGTCCAATCTCTGTTTGCACATCTGGTCAGAAAATACATTCTCAATCCTGAAACATAACCCTTTTACCAAGAGTCACAGCCTGAGAAAAATGATCAGTTCTAAAATGGGTGTTCACTTGGGCTAAATTTTTCACAGAAAGAAACAGCTTTATCAGTGTCTTCTGTAGTTTTAAATTGTATTTTTATTCCTTTTTTAATGTTTTGCACTCTTTATTTCTGCTTCAGAGTGCAAAACGTTATTGCAAGTTCTGAGTTCCTCAACTGTATGCGTCACAAAATGTCCATATTTTTAACGCAATCAGCTGGATTAGTGTCATTCCATTATTCCATTATTTTTACTTACAGTATATATATTTTGTGCTAAAATCAGAAAATATGCAGACTATACTGTACCATATTTCCCTTGCAACCTGTTTTATTATAATTGATTCCTGTCTTTTCGAAAGGACAGCTTCACTGGGATCCAAATCTTTAAAATAATATGCATTTTACCATGAAGACACTTCTGCGGGTGGGATAAATAATGAATAAAGCTGATAAATGAAACATCTGTGGGGTCACACATGCACCCCGCCCAGGGTCAATGGTCGGCCTACCACACAACCCAAGGCTCATCAATATTCCTCACACACCTCCCGGTGCTTAGTCAAAAACACACAACAGCCTTGCACAGGGAAAACATCTAATACACTTCCACTATGGATGATGATGTGTGAGATAGCAATATGTAAATTTAAAAAAAGGAAAGAAAAAAACAAAAAAGAAAGAGAGAAAGAAAAAAGAAAAACAGAAAGAAAAAAAGAACAAAGATAGAAACAAAGAAGAAAAGACAGAAAGATTGACTAAAAATTAGTAAATGAGTGCATTAAGGAGTGAGTGAGTGAGTGAGTGAGTGAGTGAGTGAGTGAGTGAGTGAGTGAGTGAGTGAGTTAGTGAGTTAGTGAGCGAGTAAGCGAGTGAGTGAGTGAGTGAGTGAGTGAGTGAGTGAGTGAGTGAGCGAATGAGTGAGTGAGTGAGTGAGTGAGTGAGTGAGTGAGTGAGTGAGTGAGTGAGTAGTGAGTGAGTGAGTGAGTGAGTGAGTGAGTGAGTGAGTAAGTGAGCGAGTGAGTGAGTGAATGAGTGAGTGAATGAGTGAGTGAGTGAGTGAGTGAGTGAGTGAGCGAGTGAGCGAGCGAGTGAGTAAGTGAGCGAGTGAGTGAGTGAGTGAGTGAGTGCATGAATGAGTGAGTGAGTGAGTGAGTGAGTGAGTGAGTGAGTGAGTTAGTGAGCGAGTAAGCGAGTGAGCGAGTGAGTGAGTGAATGAGTGAGTGAGTGAGTGAGTGAGTGAGTGAGTGAGTAAGTGAGCGAGTGAGTGAGTGAATGAGTGAGTGAGTGAGTGAGCGAGTGAGCGAGTGAGTAAGTGAGCGAGTGAGTGAGTGAGTGAGTGAGCGAGTGCATGAATGAGTGAGTGAGTGAGTGAGAGAGTGAGTGAGCGAGTGAGTGCATGAATGAGTGAGTGAGTGAGTGAGTGAGTGAGTGAGTGAGTGAGTGCATGAATGAGTGAGTAAGTGAGTGAGTGAGTGTATGAGTGAGTGAGTGAGTAAATGAGTGAATAACTGAGATTGGGAATCACTCACTTCAGCTTCCTGGCCTTCTCATCTGCGGCCTGGAGCTTGCGAAGCCTCATGCGTTCCCTAGGGGTCATCTTCTGCACCTCAGACCTCTGCTTAAGTGTCTGCAGATGCACCTTCCTCTGCCTGTGGGTGGTTGGAGTCAGGACGGGGCAGAGGGCAGAGATTAGTGGGCGGGAGTCCAACAACATCCCATTCAGCTCACGGACACAAACACACCCAGTCACCCAGGCCCAGAACTCTCATTACAGATGTGGACACCCCGATTTAGCATTCATCCATTTGAAAATGTCACTGGATACCTCATGACATTTGGAATGGCTTCTTAATTGCTTTCAGCCAATAAAAATCCTCAGGTCTGAACAAAGCATCTGAGGCTAGCTGAAATATAACAGAGAACACACTACACAGAACCCCATACATGTGCACTGTAGCAGCAGTTACTTAATGGCATCCATATGATCTATTATCTGACAGTTTGAGATCCCCAGGGTGTATGTATCTGCTACCTTGGGTAATACATCAGTAAGGCGGCCCACTGTCTTCCGGGTACTTAATGAAAAAACATGTTCAAGCAGCGTCCACAGGATGTGATACAGATACATGAGCTACAGCAAAGGTCTCCAAAAGATGGACGGTGTCTGAAAGCTGAGTACTTGAAGCTTCATGCTGACATTATCAGAGAAACGGCAATATTCTCTCCATCTTTATACCGGTTCTCATACTTTTACAGAACATCTCAGAGTCTGCTAACTGGCCTAATCTGATTCAATGATTTATGGTAGTAGCTAAAGTGCTCCTGCCTGATCTGGAGATCGGCTGAGTGGTTTCAGAACCAGTAAAACTCAACTGTTTAACCTGGAATTGGAAAAAAAAACCTATTTCTTAAAAAAAGAGGAGTGTTGATATGTCTTAAAAAAACTGTTCTTTAAAAAAGTGTTATTTTAAATGGTGGCAAAATTAGTTGCCAGAATACAGTAATATGATTTTTCCTGGCTCATGTCTGCAGTGGTTATAATAAAATGATGCTTGCAATGGTGAAGTGGAAATATCCAGCAGATGATAATAGCAAATAAATTACTACAGGTAAATTTGGAGACTCTGTCAGCATAGTGGTTAAAAATCAGGAACAAGGTTTTGTTAACATTGATGCACTGATGGAGAAAGAGACATAGTTTGAGGCAAAGTTTAGCCAGCATCACTACCAGAAGGCCAGAGCCTAGGGCCTCGCCTTACCAGCAGATCAGCTAGCTATCCACGACCTTTCCATGCTTCTCTCAGGCCTCTGGCCATGTCTCTCTCTCCACCAGCACTCAACAATACTACACAACACAACAGATATTCTAAAATGTAAATGTTGTATACAGAAAATGGGTGTACCCAGTGGTACCCATCCTAAAGGAATATGCAGTAGGCAGTTGTATGAGAAAAGGGGTCTCTTCCTAATTATATCAGAGAAGGTGCCAAACCAACATCTGTATGTTAATCAATAGACCTCCTGAGCTGCTGAGATGGCAGAATGGCTGGGGCAAAGAAATAATAAAAAACACCACCAACAGCTTTTAACACCAAAGCTTTAAAGCTTTAAAACTCTGAAAGACACAGACACACGTATAGGCAGAGTGGTAGGCATCTCTTACAAAGCTCTGATTCTGAAAGTCAAACTGTACTTTATTGTCAAATCACTATGTAACAAGCATTACACAGAGGATTAAAATTGCGTTTCACCAGACACCAAATGTGCAATTTAAACTAAAAACATGCACACACACACACACGCATACACAAACACACAGCTACACTCATGGACATGATGTGTATACAGACATCAAAAATAAATAGACATAAGACATACAGGTAGACATATGGGATAGGAAGATAAACAAAGCAAAGGATAATAATAAAGAAATATATTAACACTAAAATAAAATGTTACGTACAACATTATTATTATTATTATTATTATTATTATTATTATTATTAATATTATTATTATTATTATTATTCACATTCCTGCAGTGAGACACATTTCATTAAATGTCCTTCTCACACCACGCAGATTCTGAATGTCACTGCTCTCTTCTGGCACAGATAGGTACAATTACTCCCAAAATAAGGTGTGCAGATTAGTTTCAAAGTTACAACAAGGTTACTGCGGACAGGTGAGCACAGCGTGTTTTTTTAGACAGGCCTACTTATCCTATTTATTCCATTTTCTGACATCTTCCTATGAAGAGCTTACTTGCACTTGGCCCAAGTAAATACGGACACAAACTGTTAGATGTCACAAGGAAAAGCAAAGAAAACGTTCTATCTAACTTTTTTTTCGGTGGCCTTTCCATGTACCTTTATATTGCAGCAAATCATTGCCAATATTTCAAACTGAAAAAACATTACTGTACTCCTAACAGCAAAAAATTGGGGCTAGTGCTGAAAGTTTAACAAAGGCACCAAAAAAGGAGAGTGAAAGTACATCTTCCTCTAAATGTGAATGCTGATCCTGGACGTTTTTGGGGCTAGGGACCTGCATGATTCTCTTGAGCACAAGAAATATGTCAGCATCCTTTTTAAAGAAAAGTTGTCCATACACTTCACTCTAATACAACTTGTAGGTTTAAGACTAGTGCATTTCCCATTTCATCCATCCAATTCCTCCATGCATTTTAATACCCAACATTTCTTCAATATGGATAATGCTGAAGCAAGTTAGTTTATACATAGCTAAACAATGACTATAGTGTGTGCAAATCTGTAACACTGTGACCTTGGACTGCATTTATATAGTGTTGTTCCACTCAGCAGAGAACCCAAAGCACTTTACAGCACAATGCCTTACATACAACCATTCACACAGCAATGGCGGAAGGCTGCCATGTAGGACACCAACCAGCGCAATGGGAAACGTATTGTGTTCAGTGTCTTGCTGAAGTAGGTTGTCATTTTAAGTGCTGTGCTGCGTTAGAATGTGTCAGAATAACATGGAAAGAAGGAGGACATGTTTGCTTCTCTGATCGTGACTAAGAGTGGCAGACAGGAGCCCTGGTGCCTGGTACCATGAATTGGTGTGTGTGGTGTGCGCACCAGTAGGTGGGTTAATGAAAGAGAAGTCCATGGCAGCACTGCACCTCATTAACACATTCCAAATGCCAAGCTGAGACAGCACGCAGCACAAGGGCTGAAATATTTTTACATCTTCCCCCAAAGACAAGCAGGTGTGAGGGTACAAAAATAAATTCTTCCAGGAACCCCCTGTACCCATCGCGTCATAGGATCACAAATATCAGGGGGGGTGGATCACTCAGTCTCAGTGCCAGTGGCTTGATGTTGTTTACACTCGCTCCATCAGAGGACAGAGGTGTGTGTGTGTGTTTGTGTGTGTGTTTGTGTCTGTCTGTGCATAATGTGTTGTGTGTGTGTGTGTGTGTGGGGGGGGGGTTATACTGTATACGTGTATATTTGTGTGTGTCTGTGCACAAGTGTGTGTCTGTGCACATGCATGTGTGTGTATGTATGTTTGTGTGGCCACAGAAGCGTAGTACTCACAGTGCTCTAAGAATCTGTGCGGCATGTCTCTCTCCCCCCGCTGTCCTGTCCTGCAGGGTCACGCTGGAGAGCTTGTGCTTCATGACCTGTGGAGCCAGCAGAGAAACCAGCACAGAGAACAGCAGCACACATCAGCATGTGCCTCTGCAGAAAATGCCCATCTGGAGATGCAGTAGATACTGCCCCAGAAAGCCTCTGTGCGTTACATTTTAAGACTGAGGGGTAACAATTTATTTTACAGTTCCTTCTACAGTGTACCTAAATGTAACAACATGTAATATTATTTACTTACACTGTACATACATAACACTAACCCTAATCCTTACCCTTACCCTTACCCTATGATACAGTGAAAATACGTAATGCTGTTACATATTGTTACAAATGTTGTGACATTGTAGTTCAAGATGTAGATACACTGTAACAGGGACTGTTAAATAGAGTGTAACCCACTGAGGAGAAAACACAACCCTGAGTATTAATACTACTGAGTACTGGTGTTTGCACAGGACCTAGTTGAAGGATGCTCCCCTAGGGTGGACATAGGGTGAGGGCAGCACTTTCTTTCTATGTTTCTTAGGGGAGCACAGGCCAGAGCACTGCTCAGTGGGCTGCTTTGCTATATATATATATATATATATATATATATATATATATATATATATATATATATATATATATATACACACACACACACACACACACCATTGGTGGTTGTGAAAGTAGGGGAGGAAGGAGGGTGCCTAGCTATCGATGTTTAGTAGTGGTGGTTGCAGTGGCATGTGCAAGCACTTATAACCCAGAGTTAAGAGTTATGATTCAAATTAGTGAGAACTACGTAACACAACAGCACAGTTGCCTAAGTACTAGTAACAACGTTATATACAGCCTATGGTAACAACTTTCTAGTGTGCTGAAAGTGTTGAAAGTGGGGGTCATCATATAGTCTTGGCGAAAATGAAAAACATATTTTCCATACATACAGACGTACAGATATGTATGTTTGTGTTTGTGTGTGTGTGTGTGTATCTCTCTCTCGGTCTCTGTTTGTATCTGTGTGTGTGTTTTGTCTTTTCTCAGTGGTTAGGCTGAAACATTGACCACACAAAGACAATAAATTACATGACCCAAATGGGAGCGTTTGTGGCTTCATGCAACCAGAGAATCCGGGGAAATGATATCGGAGAGCGCTGAGCATTGTGACTGTTCTGCACCATCCTTCATGCATCCGGAAATGTGATAGCATCCAAGCACTAGCTGAATGTTCCCTGGGGGGCAGCACAGATGGGGACTGCCATTACGGAGACAATACCACCAATGATAAATCATGTTAAGTAAAGTTCTCTTCAACATTGACTTGATACTTTGGCAAACTGTCACAAGGGGAAAAACTACTTGATGGTGCCTGATTCCTCAGCATGGAAACAAGTTTCTCCACAGCTATTTAGACAGAACTGTACAGAGACTGATGACATAAAGCAGACCTGGGTGATCCAGTCGATAGCGAGTCGACTTCTGTGTGTTTCTGAGTTTGCTGGAGGGTGGGTGGATGGGTGAAAATGAACAAGTTATTAAAGAACACACACACGTACAAGTTTTTTTGTGTGTGTGTGTGTGTGTGCACATGTGTCAGTGTGTAACGAAGTGTATTTGAAATGCAAGTTTGCTTCCTCCAGACAGCAGAGTCAATAAATAAGTAAAACCTGTCCGTCAATGACCTTTTTCAGGCCGGTGAATTTAAAGGGGTGACATACAGGTGGAATATAATTTAGACAGCAAATCAATCGCCCCTCGATACAGATGAATGTTTTGGTCAACAGGCGCTCTCTTTCTGACTCGTGATGTTTTCCCTCCCATTAACCTTTCTAAAAGTAGCCATGATTGAGCAGCCAATACTGTCTCTTCTCATCAGACCATGAGACAAATAGTGCAGCGCAAGACTCTACCTGCGTGTTCTTCTCAATATACTCTTTTCATAAACCTGTGTCCGAAATATTCTCTTGTTTACTGTACTGTATAGTGCACTGTATAGGGTGAGGGGGTGTCAATCCCGGGTTCAGAAAGTAAAAAAAACCCGCCACAAATTTGATCCAAACAGCTCTGAGAACTCAAGACAGGTACATCAGCTGCTCAGTGAAGTCACCTGTGTGGCAGGCTTTTTACTTTCTGAACCTGGGATTGACACCTCTGATAGGGTATGAGTTACACTGTTTTGTTCCCTACATAGTCAAGAAAGATAGTCAAATAGAAAGAACATTTCGAATTCGGCCTGTGAGACAAATAGCCCAGCACAAGTCTTTACCTGCATGTTTTCCTCAATGTATTTGCTCTTCAGGGCCTCAGTAGCAGATATCCTGGACACGGGGTCCTTGACAAGCATCCTGCCATTGTAGACACGAAGCAGAGCGGAGTTTAGAGAATAGAGGAATGGAAGAGGGAAAAAAAGGAAAAGGGGGAGTTACCTTGGGGGAAAACCTTCCTTTTGATTAAGTGCCACTTTTTCATCTGTTGGTCTATAAATAATGTGTGGTGCTGGCCAGGCCAATGCTGTAGGAATGGAAGTCCCTATCGAGGACACAAATGAATGAAAAACTCCATGAAATGGTTCGATGCAATGCCTCTGTATACTCTTATCATCTGTGTGTGTGTGTGTTCATTGTGTGAGGATTTTAGTGGTGATGTGCACACTCCCACACACTGACTGCATCCAGACAAAGTGCCTGGAGAAATAACAGCATCGATGCAACTTTTCCAGACTTCTGTTAAACTTTGTCTATAACAACAACAACAACAACAACAAATTGCACTTATATAGCACTTCATCAAGACACCCAGACTTCCCTCTGCATGGAAGGGGGGGCTCACTAACCACCTCCAACTTGTAGCACCCAACCTAGGTGATGCACAGCAACAATTATGCATCAGAATTATGCCCCACACAGCAGCTTGAGGAGGACAGTGAAGTAATGACTGCTGGAGCTAATTATACTGGAAGCTGGTTGGGAGACCAGACAAAATGAGCAAGATTGGGTAATTTGGTCAGGACAACCACTCCGAATGATGTGTTCCCAACTTGACATTGTCAAGGACGCCCAAAACAAATATGAATTTTGTAAGAATACTGATGTGGCTATCTTCGGTAGTGTTGGGTGACATATTCTAACTCTTAATCACTCCCCACAGAGCTTTGAGTTTGAATCCTTTATGAAAACTGGCACCATACAAGTCAATACATGGACACAAGTTAAAAAGATCACAGGGTTTAAGATCCAAGATGTTTTCTACACTGCTTAGAATTGATCATTCGCAGCTCAGTAGTTGAGCCATCTCTGAAGTCAGGGAACAAGATGAACGAGTACTTTTGTACAAAATCTGTTGGTACAAAGTGTTCTGGGCTTTTTGCATTTTTCTCCTAAATGCTTAGTTAGCTTGACTGATGATTATTCCAGTGCTCACCCATGCACACAAACACAAGCACACACACACAGTCTGAATCAGGGTTACATCATTGTACACCCCCTCAGCACTCACCTCTGCATCAAGGTGTTCAGTTCTGCACAATATCTCTCTGGCAGAGTCGGGGTCTCCCCATCCACTATCTTCATGACGACAGAGAGGAAGTTGTGTCCTTCAAAAGCGTGGGCCAGACAGCACATCTCATACACCACACAACCCAGAGACCTGCAGCATAGGCACATGTCAAACACAGAACCTGCCTGACGACCTAGTCCCACATTAGTAATAGCTGCTGCCAACCACATTGAAAGATTCATTCGTTTACCAAAAACCAATCGCTGTGCTGGTGTAATGCTTGTTACATAGTGAACTGGCATTGAAGTTCACTTAGACTTTGACTTGTCTTATGTCAGGTGCTGCGTGATGCCGCAATATGTGGACTACTCTCTGAGGATTCGAACGCAGACACCAACATTAGTTTCTCATTTCTCATTACTGTGGCAAGTGCTACATCGGGTAGCTGAGCAAGGAGAGAGCACAGTTGTTTTCATCACATTACGTGAGCAGTGAAACTGATACGCCACATTCACCATTCCTGAGGCAGTAACTAAAGACGGAGTATGTCTTCCTATACATTAGAAACACAATGTATATGTCCGGATAGGAGCACTTACAGTATTATCGGAAGTGTAATCAAAACGGATCTAACCCTGGATGCTTTAGCTCACAAGTTTTATATTACAGTGTGCTGTCAAAAGGCACCCGTGGGGAACATCTTCGAAATGATAGGAACAGTCTGAGAAACAAATGAGAGGAAAAAAAAACACGACTGTCACAGCACAGATGTCAAAGTCAAGCTGGCAAGGTCTTGTGGCACCTCCAAACAGGCGGGCTGTGAATGGCAGCAAATAAACACGGGCATCACACTGACAAGTTCATGACGTGACGCACGCATGGGCGCGTGGCATTTAGACTCCACACCAAAAAACTGTCTGTCATAAAATCATTAAAACGTTATCTCTGCATCTCTGTGTGTGTTTTTCTGTAGGTGTGTGTGTGTGTGTGTGTGTGTGTATATGTGCATTTCTGTGTGTGTATGCTACTGCATATGAAAATACATAGACAGTTTCAGCATTGTGTGCGGATATTATAGTGGAAGGGTTTGCCATAACATCTCAGTTTCAGTATGTTTAAATGAAAAACTCTTCTCACCTAGGCTGAGGCAAGATAAAACTACTCTCAATACAAAACAAACAAATCGAACTGCGATCCAACATGCTGCCATGTAGGACACCAACCAGCGCAATGGGAAACGTATTGTGTTCAGTGTCTTGCTGAAGGAGGTTGTCATTTTAAGTGCTGTGCTGCGTTAGAATGTGTCAGAATAACATGGAAAGAAGGCCCTCAGTCCTCAGTTTTCAGATGTTGAGAATTGAGAGGCATATTTCAACGTTGACTCCGCAGTCCATGTGGATAAAAATATGTCATTCCAGCGTGCCACGGCTCACCTGTCAGCAGATGTGTTCAGAGGAATACAGGAGAGACAGGGATGACTGACCTCAGAAGGGCTCCACCATTCAGCAGCTCTGAGAAGAACTCTGCTTTGTGAGAATCTCAGAGTTGATTTGTGAGAATCTCAAAGTTGCTTTGTGAGAATCTCAGAGTTGACATTGTGCTGTGGCCCTCGCCTTGCTGCCTCTTCCCCCAGCTGCTCTTGTGCCATTAGCAGGAGGATGACCCCCCTCTTCGTTGCCCATGAGATGTGCTTGGCCTGCTGTGCTTGTTGTGTGGAATGAAATGTCCACCCCTCTCATTATGCTGGTTTACATGGATGCTGCTGTGCGGCAACAGAGATCAATGGCCCAAAGGTGAGCGTGCGATGTGTTTGGGTGGGTACTGCATCAGTAGGAAAGTCAAGGCATACTGAACTAAAACCACTCTCCTCTCTCTCCTGTTTATATTTTTTTCATCTAAAAGATTGGCAACCTGAATTCCAAAGCTACAAACTGCTGCCAAGCATTTGTTCCAGCAATTCACTAAAAAGGTAATTGTATTTACCATAACTCTTTAGCAAGGAAGAAGAGTTTAGTGGAAATATCTATATTACAGAAGGTGCACAAGTAGAACCAGGTGATCTGGAATATGTGGTCCTGGATTGCAGCTTCTGAATCCAGGTGGCCCATCACTGATCTTATGTATCTAAGCATATCATAACTTTTTTGTCGTAGCCTCTTAGCGGTCACCGTATCGCCAGCGCTACGAATCGCTGTGACTGAAAAACACGTAACTACAACATTGCAACATTACTACGACATTACAGAAAGTCATTGCCATTCTGGTAACAACAATGTTATAATAGGTGGTGCGACTTAAAGGGTTAAAAAAACTGTGAAAGAATAAAAACAGGACAGGGTTTTCAATTAGGAAAGTTATACAAATATGTAAGTAAATTAACTGTACATTGAGCATACATGCAGCATCTAAATCGGAGGTGAAAGATCCTGGTGGAATTTCATCTTGTGCATGTCAGCACTGAGACTCGTCACACTTTACAAGCGTAGTGTTTACGTAAGCATTCACATCCATCTTCATTCTCATCCCCATAATCAACACTCATTTTAACATCTTTCACATCTGATTTACAGAGCTCCAAATTTGGATGACTTTGCTGCTATTTTTGAATGCCTTGAAGTGCACGACATATGTGATGTGAATGGAATCAAAGACTTTCATCAGCACGCTTCACTTTCACAATTTCTCACTTCAGACCTGTCAGAAATTAGCTTGTATTTATAATAACAGGAAGGTCTTGGTGTGGTTTGATGATCTAAGCTAAATAATTCTCAGTGCCTTGATCATACAGTTCAAACAGTACACATATATTCTGCAGGCAGCACACAGCACAGTCTAAAAACACACATTCATTTGTTGTTGTTTAGAGGACTTTAAGCTCTTTACTCAAGGATTTACAAACACAATGGAGGCTTAAGCAGAAACACATGAACTGGGTAATTCTTGGCAAGCTATTTGCAGCTCAATGTAATTCAGTGGAAATTCAGGAGTGGTTGGTCACAATTACTTCATTCCAACTCACCACATGTCAGACTTGGCGTTGTATCCGCGGTGGCTGAGGGCCTCAGGGCTCATGTAATATGGCGTACCAGTGAAGGTGGTGGCCAGGTCACAGGAGCCCATGAGCAGACAAGACACACCAAAGTCACCTGAAGATGACACAGAGAAACAGAGGACAGAAACAAAACAACATTATTGTTTTCCTGTGAGCCTCAAACTAACCACAGCCACAGACAAATAACAGTAAATAAATTACTTTAGGTGAATTTGGAGACTCAGTCAGCCTAGTGGTTGAAAATCAGGAACAATGTTTATTCATAACAACAGCGGACTCAGACAACAGAAGACACACAGACAAATACAATATGAGACTACATGACAGCACAACGACAAAACTGACTAAAAACAGTGGTTATTCTGAAGTTAAATGTTGTAGACAGCCAATTTGTGTACCCAGGGTTACCACCCCTAAAATGAATATGCAATGGTCTTTGTTACAAGTTGGTCTACAGTATACAGTGTCTTCCTAATCAGATCAGAGAAGGTGCCAACCTTGTCTGTATGTTAATCAACAGACTTCCTAAACCACACAGGTGACCAAATGGTTGAGGAAACCAGCTGTTCACACCTCCTATCTCACACAGACACACATACACAGCTCTGATCCTAATAAGAAGAGTTCCAAAAGCACCCAAGGGACGTGAAATAATAATAGAATGTTTTAACATTAAAATGTTATATACAAGATTATCATTATTACTCAGATACCATCACAAAAGAGCTTCAATCCAGTACCGTCAGGATTGTGGAGATACAAGTAACATCACTTGTACTTTTTTGCACAGCAACACATTACCTCAACTTCCCACAGCAAAGCTGCCTCAGACCAGCTGCTAGTGCCACAAGCTGCAACTTCACCCTCTAACTCCCCAGAGTATTAACTTTCATTGTCAGCCAAAATATTAAAAAAAACGTCTTTTTAATGGTGCAACATTAATCCCCCCCCCTTTGAAGATGGAGGTATAAACAAACACATCCATAAGGAAGCGCCGCTGAATACGCTATGGGCACTGTGTGCCCCCAGTACACTTAAAAGTCCACTCTGAGGAATTCTGAAAACATCAAAACCAGCATCCTATGAGGTATCTTCCAGGAAGCCTACCTATTTTAACAATGTTTTTCTTCAGGAAAATGTTTTTGGCTTTCAGGTCCCGATGAAGGATCCGCCTGAGAAAGAAGAGAACAAACAGAAAACAATAAATACCACAAGGCTGATGGGAGCTTGAAAAAAAATACACACTCTTCAATAAAGCTTTCTCTCATTCTGCTCTTCTGTGCAAAAAAACTGTGTGTGCAATGGGTATCCTATGTGAATTATAGTGTCTAGTGTTACACATATACAGTAGTCCTTTTGAAATCATGTAGAGCACTGTAACGTGTCATGTATAGAAAGGCCATTACATTTCAAGTTAAACTCAAAGATTCCTCATTCCATTGTAAAGACAATTATTCTTATAACTTTCCCTAAAAGGGCCCAATTATGGTTTTGGGTCTTATAATGTGTTATATAACTTATGTTTTCATGTATACGATCTAGCAAGTCCCAGATCTATATTAGGGGACAAAACAAATGAAATGACAAACACTACTTACACATGCTCTGAATGCATATCGAGTTTCCTATTATATTCCAGTGTCCACCATTTTAAGTGTAACACAAGTAACCTACAGTAGCTCAGAGAGGGGGATGGCATGCTGTGTGCCTGGAGCTGAAGTTGAAGGCTCCCTCCCTCACCTCTGGTGCATGTAGTGGACGCCGAGAAGCAGCTGAATGAGCCACTCAGTGACCTGAGCCTGGGACAGCCAGCTCCCTGAGGTCCTCAGCTCTGCCAGCTTACAGTGCAGGTCACGGTCCTGGAGGTCAGGGGCAGGGGACAGCAGAGGACAAGAGGGAGGGGAGAGGGGAAGGGAGGAGAGGAGAGGAGGAGGAGGAGGGAGAGGGAGAGGAAAGAAGAGGAGAGGAAGAATGGGTTCAAAAGGGTGGAGAGAAAACTCCGCTGGCAGCTGTGAATAGAAGGAGCCAGACACAGATGTTCCCCTGCGGTCTCAGACTCCCCTAGCCTGGTAAACCAGACCCTCGTGGTTGAAAATCAGGAACAATGTTTATTCATAACAACAGCGGACTCAGACAACAGAAGACACACAGACAAATACAATATGAGACTACATGACAGCACAACGACAAAACTGACTAAAAACAGTGGTTATTCTGAAGTTAAATGTTGTAGACAGCCAATTTGTGTACCCAGGGTTACCACCCCTAAAATGAATATGCAATGGTCTTTGTTACAAGTTGGTCTACAGTATACAGTGTCTTCCTAATCAGATCAGAGAAGGTGCCAACCTTGTCTGTATGTTAATCAACAGACTTCCTAAACCACACAGGTGACCAAATGGTTGAGGAAACCAGCTGTTCACACCTCCTATCTCACACAGACACACATACACAGCTCTGATCCTAATAAGAAGAGTTCCAAAAGCACCCAAGGGACGTGAAATAATAATAGAATGTTTTAACATTAAAATGTTATATACAAGATTATCATTATTACTCAGATACCATCACAAAAGAGCTTCAATCCAGTACCGTCAGGATTGTGGAGATACAAGTAACATCACTTGTACTTTTTTGCACAGCAACACATTACCTCAACTTCCCACAGCAAAGCTGCCTCAGACCAGCTGCTAGTGCCACAAGCTGCAACTTCACCCTCTAACTCCCCAGAGTATTAACTTTCATTGTCAGCCAAAATATTAAAAAAAACGTCTTTTTAATGGTGCAACATTAATCCCCCCCCCTTTGAAGATGGAGGTATAAACAAACACATCCATAAGGAAGCGCCGCTGAATACGCTATGGGCACTGTGTGCCCCCAGTACACTTAAAAGTCCACTCTGAGGAATTCTGAAAACATCAAAACCAGCATCCTATGAGGTATCTTCCAGGAAGCCTACCTATTTTAACAATGTTTTTCTTCAGGAAAATGTTTTTGGCTTTCAGGTCCCGATGAAGGATCCGCCTGAGAAAGAAGAGAACAAACAGAAAACAATAAATACCACAAGGCTGATGGGAGCTTGAAAAAAAATACACACTCTTCAATAAAGCTTTCTCTCATTCTGCTCTTCTGTGCAAAAAAACTGTGTGTGCAATGGGTATCCTATGTGAATTATAGTGTCTAGTGTTACACATATACAGTAGTCCTTTTGAAATCATGTAGAGCACTGTAACGTGTCATGTATAGAAAGGCCATTACATTTCAAGTTAAACTCAAAGATTCCTCATTCCATTGTAAAGACAATTATTCTTATAACTTTCCCTAAAAGGGCCCAATTATGGTTTTGGGTCTTATAATGTGTTATATAACTTATGTTTTCATGTATACGATCTAGCAAGTCCCAGATCTATATTAGGGGACAAAACAAATGAAATGACAAACACTACTTACACATGCTCTGAATGCATATCGAGTTTCCTATTATATTCCAGTGTCCACCATTTTAAGTGTAACACAAGTAACCTACAGTAGCTCAGAGAGGGGGATGGCATGCTGTGTGCCTGGAGCTGAAGTTGAAGGCTCCCTCCCTCACCTCTGGTGCATGTAGTGGACGCCGAGAAGCAGCTGAATGAGCCACTCAGTGACCTGAGCCTGGGACAGCCAGCTCCCTGAGGTCCTCAGCTCTGCCAGCTTACAGTGCAGGTCACGGTCCTGGAGGTCAGGGGCAGGGGACAGCAGAGGACAAGAGGGAGGGGAGAGGGGAAGGGAGGAGAGGAGAGGAGGAGGAGGAGGGAGAGGGAGAGGAAAGAAGAGGAGAGGAAGAATGGGTTCAAAAGGGTGGAGAGAAAACTCCGCTGGCAGCTGTGAATAGAAGGAGCCAGACACAGATGTTCCCCTGCGGTCTCAGACTCCCCTAGCCTGGTAAACCAGACCCTCGTGCTTCACTTCATTTTGTACAGAGGGTCTGGAATTGCTGCACTGAGAAACGATTTCTTCCTGGAGGTGTGAACTCCACTGAAGTTTAAAACAATTGGCTCTGGCTTTACCCAATCGCTAACGTCTGGTCGTCACGCATGCAATTAACCTACGTACGCATTACAATACCAGGCTAAAACTCCCTCTCTTACAGTAGAGCGGAAAATACACACACACACACACACACTCACACACGCACACACACACACACACACACACACACACACACACACACACACCCAGGGAGCCAGCTCCCAGAGGCCCTCAGCTCCTCCAGCTTACAGTGCAGGTCACGGTCCTGGAGGTCAGGGGCAGGGGACAGCAGAGGACAAGGGGGAGGGGAGGAGAGAAGAGGAGGAGGAGGAGGAGGGAGAGGAAAGAAGAGGAGAGGAAGAATGGGTTCAAAAGGGTGGCGAGAAAACCGATAGGAGAGACAGTAGGGCAGGGAAAGAGGAAGAGTTGGACAGAGAAAGTGAAGAAAACCACTCTGAAATACTGTTATAGAATATATGTTATAGAAAGAAAAAAAGAAGTTGTTTTTTACAGACAGCAATACATCTGCCACCATTCTAACATATACACAAATCTAGTTTCCTGTCTCACATATACAGTACAAGTGCACACACAGACACACACACATACACACACACACACACAAACTGACCAGCCTATCAAGCTTCCTCCCCCTGCTGCTTGTCAACAACCCAAAAAGGAAAAAGAGCATCTTGTTCTCTCTTCTTATGTCCTGGGGGACACCCCAAACCCTGGTTCTGCCCTTCACGCGGGCGGCGGTGCCAGTCACGATGCCAGTCCTCTCTGGAGGACTCCGCTGGCAGCTGTGAAGCGAAGGAGCCAGAAACAGATGTGCCTTCCGGTCTCAGACTACCTCAGCCTGGTACACCAGCCCCTCATGCTTCACTTCATTTTGTACAGAGGGTCTGGAGTCGCTAGCCTGGTAAACTCGCCCCTCATGCTTCACTTCATTTTGTACAGAGGGTCTGAAGTCGTTGCATTGAGAAATGATTTCTTCCTGGAGGTGTGGACTCTGCTGAAGTTTAAAACAAGTGGGTCTGCCTTTACCCAATTGCTAATGTCTGGTCGTCACATATTCAATTAGCCTACCTACGCACTATAATTCAAATGTAGCACACAAAGTCAGCGTCATGGCTCATGAACACTCCCTCTGTTCGCTGATTGGCTAGGAGTTGCTCGGTCCTCATACATGAATTTCAGCGGCAGCGACTCCAGACCCCCTGTACAAAATGAAATTAAGTAGGAGGGGCTAGTTTACCAGGGTAAGACTCCCCCCTTCACAGTTGAGGGGAAAATGCATACACACACACTCACACACACACACACACACACACACACACACACACACACACACACACACACACACACACACACACAGCCTTCTATGTGGCTCACTATCAGTCAAGCAGCTTGCAGTCAAGCCTGCATCAATTATGACAGAGCCCGGCCTCAGAGCTTATAGCATTTTAATTACAGGATGAATTACAGATTAGGATGAGATGGAGTTAAAACCCTCAATCTGATAACGGTACATTTTGTATGAATGACAACATATCTGTGAAGAACAGAGGTTATCGACAGTGAGTTCATTTGTTTTGTTTTGTTTTTTTTTTTCTCAGATGAAACAATGGGATCCAAGATCTAGCTGTTTTTACACGTTGGGCTGATTTCCATTACTACCCTGACCCCTACCCCTCTGACTCTGAGGGCTGAGTTGAACTCATGTGTCCTCCAGTCTGGGTCCCCTCTCACACAGGTACTGTACAGTCAGAGCAAGACTAAACCAAAACGCACAGTGAGGTGTATTTATTTATTGCAAGGAAATTCCCACCAGTAAGAAAATACATCCGTCACAAAAACAGATAACCCCCCAGCTTACGGAAATCTTAGCAGAGAACACTGACACCTAACACAGCTTCCCCCCCCCTCCCAGATGTATGGGTCTGTTATCGGTACACTCTGCTTATTGAAACGGCTGCATGACATGCACAGCACTTCCTGAAGAGTCACCAGTCTGGGGTATTATGGGTGTGTGTGTGTGTGGGGGGGGGGGTATCAGTACCAGATGCATCGAATCCTACCAGATCGGTTGACCGATGAACACATTTGGTCCATTTTTTAAATGTCGCTCTAATGCAAGCCCAATACAGCAGAGAACTGCCCTGAGCTACTGAAAACCCAACACCACAACAAATATTCATGTAAGTATGTGGTACCGACACAAGCTCTGAGAAGGGTGATGGCCCTGCTAGTTCATCTGAAGTCTATACTGTCACCCCAGAGGGACCCCAAGGGCCTGGTCTGTGTTATATATATGTGTGTGTGTGTGTGTGTGTGTGTGTGTGTGTGTGTGATTGATCGATGGCGCGCCACAGAGCGCTTCGAGACTGACCACCCTACACAGTGCTCAGAGCTCATCACCAGCCGCACAGACATTACGTAACAGTAATTACAATATTTGATGACTTATTAGCGGCATGTAATGAATTTGTCAAAACAGATGTGACAATCATCATTTCACCACAGCCAATAGACAGAGGGTCCAGAAGTTTGCAGCTGATATTAACGTAAACAGACACTTTAATTTCTGATGTCTCAAAGCTTGGCGGGCGATCTATGCTCTATCTATCTATGCGCTCTCTGTTTCATGTTTTGCATTTTATGGTTCTTCAAGTCTCTATTTGACAGTTCCTGGATGTGCACTTCCTTACTTGAGTATTCACCAGCATTTTCATGGTAATACATGGCTGTGATTTAATCCGGTTTGTTAGAATTTATGCACTGCACATTTCTCTCTGTCTCTCTCTTCCCCATGTGGGGGCTCTGGGCTCTGCAGATGTAATCTTTAAAGACTGGCATTTACTGGAGCAGCTATCGTTGGCCCAGCCGAGTGAAAAATCACCCCGGAGAGATAAGGTGGCTGGCCCAACCTCATGAGGCAAATCAACGGCGTGGGTGAAAAAGGGCGTGTCCATTGCTTCACTGGCAGCCCAGTCATTAGTGTGTGCATGGCTCAGGTATGGAGGCTACAGGGGTTATCTTCCCTGCCCTTTTCTCTTTTGAGCATCTCTTCATATCTCGCCTTTTTCTTTTTTTAAATATGCTAGTATTATGCCTCTCTGTCTCTCCAGTCTCTCTCATTCTGTCTCTCTGGTGTCTCTGTCTCTCTCTCCCTCTCAGCATGTAAAAGTCTAAATAGATTTTTCTCAGTACCCCTAATGACTCTTGCTTGTGGTTGCGGCTCCTGCACCAGGCCTCTAAAAGCCCTTTCAAAGTGCTCCAGCTGCTGAGGCCTCCAGCTGCGTCTTGCTGCGCCATGATCAGTGAAGCGCTCACCAGAGGAGCTACCTACTCTCCAGCTGTCGTCCAGGCCAGGGAGGTGGGCGATGAGGCTTCATTTTGGTCAAACGTGGGAGTGTTTTGATCCACGACGCCTCCGCTCGTAATAACGTTAAGAAGGAAAGGGGGGGGGGGGGGGGGGGGGGGTGTCAATTTATCCCAACAAAGCAACTCAAGCAGTGAACAAAGGCAATCGATGACACCAGCGGGTATGGCGATTTCCAACCAACGCTGAACACAGGCATTCAGCACAGACACTAATTTTATCAGAGCATTGGAACACACTGCTATGGAAGAGGTTTGTCGGGTAAAATTCAATCCGAGGAACTAATAAAGGACATAATGCTTTGGATCCAGCAATGTCGATGGGCATTTGAATGGTTCTGAGGGCATTTGAATGGTTTTTACGTCCCTTATCCATTGAACCACAAGCACATTACCATCTGGCTTGTGGGTAGGGATTTGGTTAAAGTGATGTAGTAAGTGCTGAAATCAGAGGCACTGCTGGGATGTCTGTCATTAGGGTATGAGAGAAAGAAAGAGACAGAAGATCAAGGAACTGGGGTTCATTAGTATGAAAAGTGACTGGAGTTGGCACTAAAAACCTGATGTTTTTTTTTTTCTACAGCAAACAGGATAAAAAGACAAGGGAGAATGAGGAAAGGCGGAGGTGGGGAGAAGGGATGGAGGGGGGGCAGGAGAGGGAAGAGGTGTACTTGATCTCAGCTTTCATGTGATTCTTCCCCTGCTCATGTTTAACTCCTCAGATCTCCAGCTGATTTTTACTGGACGCGATCAATCACTCATTCTCTGTTGTCTCCGTCCACACATCAATCATTCGCTCAAGCGGAACGGAAAAGTGCTGTGGGGAACTTGTAGGACAGACCTTCAGCTGGTGTACACAAACACCTGAGCACAAAAATACAGCTTTTTATGGATATTAAACTCACGATTTCCAGAGAACATGGACTGTACATGTATTAATAAACAAAGAGGCTTGTTCTTGGAGCTTTGTTTAGTTCTACACAGAAAAAGCAAATGATCATGTCTACCTAGTTTAACACTTCGGGCTCTATTTTCATGATCATATGCGCATTGTCTAAAGTCTGTCGCGCAAGTTGCTTTGGGGACGTTCCCGAGACAATATGCTATTTTGACGACGGGAAAAGTGAACATTGCGCCTGGCGCATGGTTCAAAAGGGTTGGTCCTAAGTTACCTAATTAATCATAGGTGTGTTCGGGGCGTAACATGCAATAAACCAATCAGAGTTTATACTCTCATTCCCTTTAAAAGCCAGCCGCGCTTTGTCCATGGCTTGTTGCTATTACGATGGCGTTTCCCATCAGGAGCGTTTTTCTTTTAAGACCGATCTGCTCGTGCATGAGCAGTTAATCTTCCGGGATGGATATTTAAGTCTGTTTTTTACACTTACTGTTTCCCTTTGGTTATGAACAATGTGTGTTCCCTTTGGTTATGAACAATGTGTGTATGTTTATTAAAAAAAACTGATTACGCAATAAATGTGCATTATTGCAAAATATGTATCAGTGTTTATGTCGTTGCACTTAGTAAATAATCAGATTCGTAGTCGTATGCAATTGGACATCTTTTTGTAGCTTGAAGACGTTTTAAGCCCTGTTGTTGGCATGATGTATGTGTTAATAACCATGCCTTTAGTGGATAGCTATCGTCCCCTAACAGCGACTCATCAGAGGGGGATCCCTCTCGTTATATCCCAAAGCGTTGTGCGCCCATAAAATAGCTTTTCAGCAATGCGCAACTGACGACAGACCAGGGTTTTGTTGGTCACTGGCGGATTTAATTTTTGCGTCCTTATAATAGCATCTGGCACGCTTTGCGCCAGACCACACCTCTTCTTTTCGCTGACACACCCGTGATGGCGCAGTGTCATCTGCTATCTAGACAACGTGATTTTTTGCCTGAAAAAATGAACGGTGCGCTGGCACAGAATAGTAATGACACCATGCGCATGTCGCGAATGCACAGTGATGGAGCCCTTCATGGTGATGTGTCGTGTCCATTTTCACAAGGCTGTATGGAAGATATGCTCTACTGCTCACTTTAGCCACTAAAGTGTCGACTATGATTCACTACATTGTCTTGTATATTACTGCGTTTGTATATAATGTTTTTATAGTCCAGTATGTATATTATGTTACTTGCAATTTGTTTTCCCTGTTGTAAAGTAAGTCTTATACATCACTTGTCTATGAATCACTACATGTCTACATGTCGAATGTATAGTAGAGAGTCAACATCTGCTAGAGTTAAATTCCATGTGTATGTAAGCATACTTGGCCGCAGATAACATAAAGGATTGTGCCATCCAAATTCATACTGTACAGCTGTTGTAGATACTGTATCTGCAGCATTAGCCTATATATCGGAGACTTGAATATACTAAAACTATCTTTTTGCCCATGTAACCACATTTAAAATTTAAACTGTGATGATGATTGTCTGTGACAATACTTTACATGGATTATACGTACTGTAGTAAGTGCAGTTGGCAGAGATAACTGTCTACAGCTGTCATACTTGCATCATCTCAGAAGTGGAATACGGGAAGAACAAACGAAAGAATGCAGAGCGAAATGGATGATCTAGCGAGATAGGACCAAATGATGAGAAGTGCTGCTCACAGTCTCATCTGACAATCTCTTTTCAGTGTATCAGATAACCCTTTGTAACATATGACTCCCCCTTCAAGAGATTTTTTGATCTCAGAGGACAATCCTTCGTAGACAGGAAAAAGGTAAATGACAGCGCGAAAATCGCTACAAAATTTCAACCAGCTTCAGATCTCCAATCATCCACAGCAGCATTGGGGATTTCTTGACATAAAAGGATACGATATCATTCCATCATGATTATCACAGTAATTAATGTAATTTATGAGGAACAGGGTAGTCTCTCCTGGACACAGCACATTAAAAAGCATATAAGTAGGAAATGACACCACAGGGCACTGGGAACCTCTGAAAGTGTTCTATGTGTTTTTTTTTGTGTGTGTGTGTGTGTGTGTGTGTGTGTGTGTGTGTGTGTGTGTATGTGTGTGTGTGTAAGTGTGTGTGTGTAAGAGAGACAGAGAGAGAGAAAGAGAGAGAGAGAGAAAGAGAGAGATAGATAGAGAGAGAGAGAGAGAGAGAGAGAGAGAGAGAGAGAGAGAGACAGTGGAGGTGACTTGTCCAAGATGTGCAATGGATAATACACACAAAGCTGTATTTTCTGCACAGAAAAGTGTATCAAAGTATCAACGAGTATCAAAGTGAGTCACACAGTAACAAGGTCAGGCAATGAAACTGACACACATCATCATCAGCAGCAGTGCAGTGCAGTGCAACCTCAGAGCTCGAGACACAAGGGTGCAGGACGTCCTGTCATGCTGAGGTAATGTCCCCACACTCCCGTCACTGACACCGGAGAGGGTAGCGTGACAAAGACCGAATGAGAATGACCCAGACGCTAGCCGCTAGTATGGGCTAATGGCAGCACACAGGGTGACAGATTTTGGTTGACATAATTTGGGATAGGCGTTGGGGGTGGAGGGGTTGTGGATAACGGGCCTAATTTTGAAAAGATGACAACTGCTCACACATACAGACTCACATTGTGGCGGTGGTGGGAGTTTACACAAACAAACAAATTTGCATGACTTATGAGAGTTAGAGAATGAGTCAGAAAATCCCATGCTGCTTTTCTCCAGCTGCCCTGGTAGCTAAGACTGCTGTAGTGTTGTCCTTTGAGGACAGGCTCATTACCTCACAATACTCCGTGATGATGCAGAAACTGTCTCTCTCCACGAAGCTGGCGTAGAACTTGAGGATGGCAGGGTGCTGCAGCTGTGACAGGAGCTGGGCCTCCTGATTGGCCTGGACAGTTTCATCCGGCTTCAGGCCACCAATGGGTATCTCTTTCAGGACTTTACTATGAGTCAAAGAAAGAAAGAAAGAAAGAAAGAAAGAAAGAAAGAAAGAAAGAAAGAAAGAAAGAAAGAAAGAAAGAAAAATTAAGAGAGAGAGAGAGAGAGACAAAGAAAAACTTCCTAATTTCACTTGAGGCCCATTTCTTCGCCCCTGTGATGGTGGCTGGTGATTAGTCATCCATTCCTGTATTTGTAGATGCTACTGAAATACCATCGCGAAGTAATAATAGACAAAGTATGGAGGCGATATTTTATTATGTCTATGCCGTGTATCATCTTGGAAAAAATGTGACAAATGCATAATCCTTCAAACTGCACATTCACACAATATTTCACAACGGATATGTGGCTTTAATTAACATAGTTAATGATGCAAGGATCTGTCCTCATTAGGAAATATGTACTTTCCTGAAACTTCACTTTCACTTTCCACTTTTTTCCCCTTTGACCGAAATTAAACGTATTAAATACATGAAAATGAATTGCTTTAACTTCCTGGTATTCAGCAACACTTGGCATTAAATGCATAGAGGACACACTAGGGAGTATATATAACCACAATTATAAATAAATCATAAAGACAAGTCTGGTACAGCTTTTTTGCCCCCGTCACCTTTCCCCAGCCTCCTTTTACTAGGCACATCTATTAATTAGCGGGGAGGCCTGTTTCTAGCAAACTAAGGTCCAGCAAATTAGCAAAGGTTTCCCATATAATTATATTACACTAGCTACACTACACTAGACATTTCCGTTTTAGAGCTTAGCTCGTGAAAGCAGGCAGCAGTGCAGCGATAAAGAGGGCCTGGGAAGGTCATTTAGCCTGACGAGAAGCTCATTCACTCAATATGACCTTTGACCCCCTGCCTCACCCACTCCTGTGCACGGGGAGCACTCTTATTCCCCAGTGGACTGGACACTGTCAAGTGTAATACCCCAGTGCCTGTGTGTCAGCACAATAACAGCAGCCCCTGTTCTAATGCCTGTGCTCATGTGGAAGGGACAGCAAGAACCGCCAGCTTAGCAACCTTCACTGGGTCAGGGTCAATAAAATGCTATGATAAATGCAATGACAATGATGCAGAGCTCAACCTGTCCAGCTATGGTACTATGTATGCTCTCAGTTTGTCTGACTAATTGTCTCCTAATGTATATAGAAAACCTGGCCTACTCAACGCACGCAAAGTCGCCTTTCTCTGGATAACAAGTATGCAATGCACAGAATTACAGCCAGTCATGCTCCAGCTTAGGTTAATGGCATGGCAACACAAAAAAGGAAAAAGCATCCCACGATTCACTTATAATTACTTCACAAAGACGCAGGTCCGTCCTCCTTCAAAACACCTTACCTGATTGTCTGGACCTAATGCAATGTCAAAAATGTAATTACCTGAGGCTTTGCATGGAGAGGTGTGATTGGGTTAGGGCTATGGAGAGGCCCAAAACAAAATAACAACATCAGTTTCACACCCAGTGCTCGCCCTCCAGCTATAGCACGTTAACATTACCATCTTCATGAGCAATGGGAAGTAGGCTCTTACTGTGCTTGTACTTGGAGGCCATCTTATGACACCATGAGGCATCTCTTTCAGGTTAAGGAGACTGGATCTCCATCTAAATGAATGGGGAGAGATGAACATTTGCACTTTGCAAGGATTACAATTTACATGATGGAAATCGTTATGGAAACCTGATTGAATTGGTCTGAAACATTTGGTTTTGTACAGTATCAAAATGAGCCTTAAAAATGCTCTTTTTCACAGGTTATTTTGAAGTGTGCATGTGCAATGCTTCACTACACAACAAGTGTGACACAGTTAAACACAAAACCACAAGGTGACTAAAATGCAGTTCGTACTGTTTGGCAGATAAATGGCTTTTTTGCAGCGGGAGAGGTGGGATATGTGCAGACAACTGCCTTTTTGACATCTTGAGTTTCCCCCATGCATTTCTACAGAAAATTGTGTTCAAGTGGCATGTCTCCTCATATTAAATGAATTCTGGCTGTGCATAGAGCACAGGATGAGGAGGTACACAGTGCCTTTCCTGTTTCAGAATTAAATAGGGGTCCAGTAATAATTATTTGCCAGACATAGACAAGAGTGCCCAATAGTCCAACCCCACCAAAACAACCGCTCAAGCCTTTAATCTTTCACTGTCTCTTTTCAATTTCCCACCACTTTGGCCCCATGGACCTTGAGTGAGAGGCGTGGGTATTTGTATGAGAGCTGTGTCCCTCAATTACCGGCGGAGGCAGGGTAAAGGAGTGTCATTTAGCCGAGAACAGATTGGCTACAGTGACCTTTCCAAAGCCGCTCGCAATGACACAGAGCCCCAGGCTGCAATGTAAATACTTTCTGTCGTTAGCTCACTAATAGTGAGTGTTCACAGTTTCAAATGACAGTGGCATAATGGCCTGGGACATTACGTTTCAGAATGGTGCCAAAGGACACACGTGATAGGACACCAAACAGAGAACAGATGGAGGAATACACTTCTCTGGTGCAATGGGTGCTAATATTAGCCATCTGTATTAGCACTGTCGCTCTTTGAAAAGTTTTTGGATGCAAATGAATAAGTGTGATTGTGGAGGAGAAGTGGCATGGAACTAAGACTGATTGCTGTTTCAAAACTGATTGAAATATTTGAATGTGAATTCTGGGAGCTGTGGGTTTCACCATTTGAAATGGATCTTTTTACAGGCCTTGCTTAAGGAGAAGAAGTACAAATGGGCACATTATATATGGCAGAAATTATATGAATTATTCAGGTTTTGGAAGACTGCCTTTGCCTGGAAAACTCAATCACCACTAATTAAATCCTTTTGGTTTGTGATGGGGGGACATGCAAATGAGCAAGAAAAACAAGAAGGTAGGCCTATTCCTCTTCTCATATCTGTTGGGACCTAATCAAGTCACATAAATACGAATTAAAACACCTCTGCTTCACTGGGGGTCTCTGCAAAAGTGGTCTTCTAGCCCTCTCCAGTGGATTTCCAGTCATTTTCAGTGATGCGCCCTTCAGAGATGATTACCACACTAAAATAAAGGCCTCAAGGCATCCTCCTGGGCATTTCATTTGGTCTAATATCTCATTCACTCTCGTCTCTAAATATGAGATATTCATGCCCTCTGCTAACACTTTAGCATTTGTTTGTTGTGCGCCGAAATAGCATAATTTGCTTTAAATCGAATACGGCCAGCCTCTGATCTTTTGCTAATACTGTATCACCACTTAATACCGATTCATAATGTCCTCATGAAAACTGAGCAGCAATGAGGCGTTTAACAGGGTCAAGGGTATTTTGGAGGGAAGGGTCACTTCTACCGCTTTTCTAACACCAATCATCAGCCAGCGACCCACGAGCGCAGCAACACCTGTCAATCATTTTGAGGACTGGGTGCCAATAACAGCTCAGTCTAATGACAGCGGAGCCCACTGTCTGGGATGCCTGTCCATACTCAGGTAATGGATGGGCAGCAGAGTGAGGCTTGAGGGGCGTGTGAGGCTGTCTTTCGCTAGGGAGGGGGGTGAGCTGGCAGGGCCAACTTTAATGGTGCTTATTCACACCCCTGGACACACCCCTGGGAGAGGGTGGACCATAGACCAGACACACAATGAAGGCACAATGATGAGGCTTTTTCTAACCTACAGTGAAGTTTGCAAAAGGGCATATACTGAACTACTTTTCAAGTATGAATTATATTTGATATCTCCAAAGGGTACAGTCCTCACAGATATTGATAATCAGAAAGCCATGTTCAATCCTCACATCAGGATTTATAAATGCCATGATATATTAAAGGAGATATGTGGTGTCAGTACCTGCAGTAGTTTGCAGTTGTTTCTCGTCGCCATCATAAGGGCAGTCCACACAAGGTGATTGACGAACACAAACCAGCGGGAAGAATAGGAGGAGAGGTAGTACAATCGACTTTCATCATGGCAGCAACGAGAAACAACTGCAAACTACTGCATGCAATAACTTTTTTTTTAAATAAACATTGTGCACACATACAAAGCTGTCAGTGCCTCGTTTTGAATGCTAAAGCCTTTGTTATACTACCGATGGAGTGTGGAGTTGCTTTGAGCTGCTTTTAATAGTTTAAAAATAGCGTAATCTTCATGCTTCCTCTAAGGGCGCCTAGCACTTCCATTGTTAGCCTTCTGGGCTAAACGGTAAAAACAGTGAAGTTCTAAATGCAACAGGCTAGCTCAATTTTGCTCCTCAGCAAACATACCAACTCGGTATGATGTTTTAACATGCCAATTTTCATTTTACAACAAATTTCTCCTTTAATATCATGCCACTATAGTTGGGTTATGTAGTGTACATGTCCGAGCTTCACAGAGCAATGTGGCCACTCACTTGCCAAAACAATTAGGCTAGTATATTTTAATATAAATACAAAAAATAAATAAATATTTCTGTCCATGACCTAATTGCATCCCCGCCACGTGGTATACTAATGCCTAATCTTGCAATATATCTCTGTTTATTTAATCAAGTCCCCAAATACTGGGACTTGGGAGTTGTTCAGTGCCTCCACCTGAGGAAAATTATAGTTGCACAGAAGATTTTACCTTAAGGGCAGATGACACTTTAAAACATACCAGAACTTCCTTTGTTTTTTGTCATTTTTTATACAAATGTCTAATTCAAACAAGTTACTGTAGCTTGGTTGTGTACAATGCTTATACCAACGACAGTAGTATACTACTAAACTATGTTATATGAAAATATCATTTTCTAACCCCTGATATTCAAATCAAGATCTTTTTTGTTCAGTGTTTGTGAGTAATATTCTCTAACTTCAGCTTTTCAGCAAGATTGCAGCCATGGGCTACAGAAGGAAAGGTAACATTTTCTCACAAGAAGACTTTATCCTAAAGCACTTCCCGAGTTTTCCCAGGTCAGGGCGCCCTTTGATCCACTCTCATTTCACAGTCTCACCTAGTTACGCCCCCACCCCGCCCCCACCCCCATTAGCAGGGACACAATGGCTTAGATCTGTGCCCAATGTGCAGGCATGTAATGCTTTACCTCAGAGCTGCAACTGTTCAAAGGAAACATAATGTTGTGTCTGATCCATTAGGCATGCTTCAAAGGCACTGGTAACCTGCCTCGACAGGTTTGGAAAAAGATGTTCCTATATAATGCATTCATTTCAAAAGTTATTCTACGCATTTCTGCTGTGTGCAGACTGTAAACTCTAAGGTTTGTCCACCTTAAATGCAACACTTTAGTGTACTGTACAGTAAATAATTCCACCATGTAGTGTGCGGTTATTAGAAATAAACATTTCCTACCTTTCTGAAACATATGGCAGTGCAACAGTTATGGAAGCAAACATCTTCCACAACAGGACTTCATAAACTAACTACCGATGGTTTGAACAACCACCATCCACAACTCTGTTCTATGATCAGACATTCCATACTAATTTTATGCTACTCTTGTAAATGGATCATCATACAGAATAACAAACACTAATGTTGCCATTTATATTGCAGAACACATAATCCAGACCTACACCCTCAAAGGGTGTGAGTGGTAATAATAAAAAAAACATTCATTGCTGAAAATACCAGCAGTGAATAATTAAGCATGTGTTCATGTCCCATTTCTCTGGCTTCCTCCGCTAGAAGCTGGGTGCAAATTAACATGCTCCCAGAATAGCCCAGTGACGAGCAGACAGGCTACCCACCACAACCTGCTGAAGTGCAAAATATTTTCTCAGTCTGCTCTAAAACATGGGAAACAGATGATTATGCACAAAAACGGCAATGACATGGCATCCGGTGACACAATCTAAACTTATAAACAGAACAGTTCTCCCTCTTCCCTCTCTGTTTGCCCCCCCCCCCCTTCCCAATTTCTCTCCCCCACCTTTCTTTTCTATCTCCCTCTCCCATCCTGTTTCTATATATTTCTATATTGTGACCACCCTTTTTGTCAGCACTTTTGTCACTTAACAACATACTTAACACACTACCCTAGGTCTTGTTTCTACTGAGGACTGCACTGAACATTTCATCTCAGAATCTCAGTCGGGAGAAGTGGTGTACAATGAAAAAGAGGAGCCCCTACATCAGGCAGAGAGCATGCTGGGTTAGAGACTCACAAGTGTTTTCTCAAGATGCCTTGGCAGTCCCCGGAGCTAAGCAGAGCCATCCATTAAGGACCAGGGGGAAGCCCTAGATATGTCAGACAACAAAGCTGGAGACTGTGGAGAGGCATAGGTTCATGCAGCGAGGGAGGGGATGGGGGGGAAAAAATACGAGAAGAAAGAGCGAGAACACGGGAAAAAGAAAGAGGGAAAGGGTGAAGATGAAGAAGGGGGAAGAGAATGGTGGCTTAGTGAACGGACTTGTAATGAGAAGTAACTCTGGGACCTGGTGCTGGTGGGTCTAGGGGAGTTGGTGGTTGGTGGGAGCTATGTATATGAAATGGGGCAGGTGAATAAGAGGGGTAAAAATAGTGTACCTCTCAGGGGGGAGTAGGTTACTTGTGTAGCTGGAGGTGAGGTGGGTAAGAGGGTGAGAGAGGGAGTGGGGGTGGAGGAATGGGTAGAAGTCAAAAGGATAAGAAACCCCTTCCTCAGATGAAAAACACGGTTCCTTGGAGAAAGAGTCAAGGTCTTGCATGAGTCATTGTATGCATATTGTACAAAATGCCACCATAGCAACAGTCCTAACTCAAGGACTGAGTGGTTTCTTAAACAGAGAACCTCTTTAAAAAAACAAACAAACAAACGTTGATTTGATTAATTTGTATTCAAGTCTCCCAAAGCAATACCATGGGGCTTTCAATCGCACATATCTCTGTGGCATATCAGGTCCTAGATAATGTGTTCGTGACTGCAAGGCAGACAGGCGTGTCAGAGATTCTTACAAGGTTGAAATAAATGCAACCTACGCCCAACCCATTTAGCATCAGTCTGTGTTCACTCCTTGTCAGAGTAACTTAATGAACAAGCACTGAAATGTACTGCCTTTCGTTTCAAGTCAATCATTTCAACATTTCAATTAAAAATCCTTCCATAAACAATCAGAGCTGAATTTTCTGCTGTGCTGGGAGTTCGTTAACGCCAGGCAAGTGGCCCAGGCAATTAATCTTGATCTGACACAAATAGCTCTGGCTATACTGGGATCACTGAATCCTCTGTGTGTGTTAACAGTGATGCTTTTGACGTTATGTGAATCAGCTGCAGCTATGTTCTAAATAAGCTACCAGATGCAGAATAGAATAAACAGTAGTGGACTGTTTAAAAAGCAGTCAAGAAAATTATGTTTTCTTATGCTTGGGGTCAAGCACCAAGCAGCAAATTTAATCACATTACAGTATTTAATCACATGCAACTAATTATAGTAAAAGTAATGTGCAGAATTAGGCCTTTCAAGTCAAGGGACCGAATATTTCCTGTCTTTCATGAAATATGGTCTCCAATAACTACTGAAGAATTTCTCAGATTTTTGCCTGAAACATAAAACTTGTCTTGGTTGAACATAAACAGTAGTAGTTTCAGTGACCATAGCAGGCTCAGCCTGATTTCCAGCCTTATCTCTGACAAACGTACAGTTTTTGCTGTAGATAGTAACCATAATAGTTACCAATAAGACGCTAACAACAAAATACCTATTTATGTGCCGAAAATTCTCTCACTGTACTATTTTGTTGTAGTTGATATTACATTGCAAGAACAATAAAGTGCAAAATATGGTCAATGCGGTGCTTTGTTCTTACTTTGTTATTTCTTGCTGTTGAAATTTGATATTTTCATTTCGCCTTTTCTACCCAGCCAAGATTACTGCCCCCAGAGCTGACTAGCAAGTCAGGCTATCGACTCGAGGTTAGCATACCAGCCCCTCAGAAAGCACCCGTTACAGTCTCTATAACAAGACCATCAACTATAAACAACTTGGAACTTAGAACATCTGCCTCTCAGTATGGGATGCATTCTAAGCATAGTCATGTTCTTTTGAACAGAAATTACAAAGACAATTTTTTTTGAGAATGTACACTAAGAAACAGACAACAAGTGGGCTGCTTCCACACGCTACCACTGAGATAATTGTAACTGCTATGGTTGGATGGGTGAAAGAAGCAGTTGACTGGCTTCCCCTTCGAGGGAGCTGGAGCTGACGCAGTGCTCCCCCTCTCTCGGACTGCCACATTGCACAACACAGAGCAGAGACAAAGAAGGTAATTCAGCCTTGAAAATGGGAAGTCAGAGAAAGGCATTTAAAAAAAATGGAGCTGGAGGAAAGTTGGGTGAACTTTGAAATAGAAAGAGATACTGGACTATCAAACCCAGAGAGAGAGAGAGAGAGAGAGAGAGAGAGGGAGAGAGCGAGGGAGAGAGAGAGAGAGAGAGAGAGAGAGAGAGAGTTAGACAAACGGCCTCAGAACATAAGAACATAGGTAGTGGATGTCACTTTGAGGGATAGAGAGGAGATGTACCTGTGTGATATTCGCCTGTACTGTAAGCAAAACACTATAATAATAGTGACAGCAAAATGTCATTTTGTGACAAAGACAAAAGTGCATTTGCTTGTTGGTCACTTCAGTGATGGTCAAAGAGCTTTCCTCAAAAGTAACAAATACTACTCCACCGCAGCAGATATTGAAGTCCAGCACCCACACCATAAATGGGCACGATCTGCAACTCCCACCTCTCCCATTCTCCTGCTTGCTATCTCTCTTCACTGTTCTATTGCAATACACTCAAATAGCCAGAAAATATACTTAAAAGGCACCAAAAGTTACTTATTAGAGTAAAGCACAGGCTGACATCCTGGGTTGAGAACATAACAGTCCTGCCACATATTTTTCCAGCTAATTTACCGAACCAGCTAAGCCGAATCAGCCAGGTAGATGCACTAATTAGTGATTAGTGTTACAAGCACAGGCAAAAGAAATACATGGCAGGGCTTCTACTTTCTCTGGGCAGTTTGTCCACCCCTGGAGAAAAGCTGTAAAGGTAACCATAACAGAAAAGCTAAGCAGTGTCATATGGGCTAGAGATTAAGAACTGGAGCAAGGGACAGCCTATGCTGAAATAACTGAATAGAGGAAGAAAAAAAGAAAGAAAGACAAGCAAATTCTGTCAGAGACACAGGGCGAGATAAGAAGACGTTAGGACCTTCATCCTCAGTACGGGGTCACATGGGCCTAATTTCCTCCGGCACGTGGTCAGGATATCACGCCCATCTGTGGCGGCCAGCTGAAGGCAGCAGGTGGCTCCGAGGAAGACAGAGCTACGGCATGGCACTGCTAGCTCTTTAGACTCATCTTCAAAGGGCACTTTGCCAGATGGGACTCACTTTGTCAGCCTCCTTTTCCTTCCCTCTCGCTTAAACAGCATCAACAGTTCCATTTGCATTCCCCTTCTCTTGCCCCTTCCCCTCTCAGTTTAGACTCTGGCGGTGCTGACACAAGGGGGGGGGGGGTGAATGCCTTATTGGTGTCTCTTTTTATGCATGTCTTATTATGCCATATGTCTGCCATACTGCCACTAATGACTCCATGATGCCCATGCTGCATGCATGCATGTACAGCAGCTCTGTCCTGTTTGTTCTGGTGCCAACTGGAAAGAGCCGGGCTGCTTACTATGCACAACTGACAGAGCCTCTGACAGAGTTTGCATGCTGGGTACACACACAGAACACAGCACATGATTTAATGATTCACTGTCTTATTTACATGGCCAGTGGGGAGAACGTTGTATGTACAGTATGTGGAGTGTGTCAGAAACATGAGGAACAGGTTGTTCGTGGCAACACTGACAATCACAAGCAGATTCAGTGTTAATCTATTGCAGCCCTTACTGTAAGCTATGAGAAAGTATTGGTCATGTTACAATAGGTCTGCCGTCTGTGGGAAAACAGTCTGTGGGAAAACAGTGCAAGTTACACTGTTATAAGGCGATGATGGGCAACCTATCTGGGCAATCTGGTTCACTCATAAACTCTTCTATCTGGCTAAAAAGCTGTGTAAATTAGAATAAACTGATCTAGTGAATGGCTGCAACAAACATGGGGGGTAGTGGCTTCTGAACCCAGATTGCCCATACTGATTGTCAGTAATTACAATAGGGGGTAACTGCTTAATTCTTTTTATCTATATATCTGTCATTCGCTCTATTATCTTTTGCTTATGTGTTGCTCACCTGATGCATTCATTTCTTTGAGAGTAGCACCAACAAAGTGCTCATTCCCTATTACAGACATAATGATGCTGTGAAGCAGAAATGCGAAACATAGAAAACGTAGCTTCTGACAGTATAAGGATTTATCTGACAGACCAATGCTGCACTCCACTGGCTTTTTGCTAAAACACACGCAGGCACAGTAGTGTAGGGTAGCCTACATTCACATTCCCGCAACTAATGATTTATGTACAATCTAATGTGTGTAATTTTGTTTTGTTTTTTGAGCATGGACAATATATGCACATATTTTGGCGGATTTTGTAGCATTATACAATTTATTTATATTCAGTACGCAGCAGCCTACTTACAAACCATCACCCTCTGCAGCCTTGGTATCCTGAACCAGATAGATAGTGCCAAAACTCCCTCTTCCCAGCCTTCGTCTGATGATGTATCTCTTAGCAAGCAGTTCCGCATGGTCATGGTCCAACTCGGAGCTCAGTGCATGTGTGGAGGACTTGGCTGTCCTCTCTTTGAATCTCGGCATGGCCAACGCTGCACAGAGGGAAATGTTACGACAAAAAGTTCTAAAAGACCTTCTAATTAAATTGAAACTCAATTCCATGTTATCACTTGATACATAGCAAAGGGGCAGGCCTACCTGATAACTACAGAAGAGTTAGGCTACTCTCTTATCATAACACTTTGTGAAGATGTTAACATGACGGCTTTTGACAACCTCAGGTTAAGATCTTGCGTTTGTGACGTTATGAATTATTCATTGCAGCCTGCATGCAGGGCCTTGAATCAGTGACAGTCTGTACTGATCTCACTCACCTTCATGCACATGGGTGTTCTCATCACTTGTTACAGCCGAAACTTTCATTATGTGGCTTCCGTGTTTGTATTTGTTCCTATGGCATTGGCAATGGCTGGCTGTAGCATATTTCACTCTCTGGGTGGCGCCATTAGACTATGTTGAATTTAAATTTTTATATTTTCCTAACTGCGCCTCGACCCAGTGTAAAAGTATTTTTACTGTAACTTTTCATAACATTTATTTATATTTCAGTAGACTGCAATGATTGAATTGCTGAGCGAGCCACCTTGGCTAAATTAATAAGATTATCTTATATAGTCCACAAGTTATTATAAATGTTGAATATGCAGATCTTGGGCCTTAGCAATTTCTAATATAGTTGAATACAATAACTGAAGCTAGTCACCTGAAAAGTCTTTGATGAGAAACCATTTAGCATTCTCAAGTTTATTTTGACTAGTATTGGATTGGCCTACCAATCATTATTGATTGAGTAACATTTACTACCTAGCCTACTTTATTTTCCCAAAGTACATGAAACGGTCTTCACCATAAACAGCTCTTACTTTAGTGTTACTTACTGCTTTTATACACACAATACATGTTTATGTACTGGTATTAAAATTCTATTGGTTTGCAAGTGAAGTTAAATACAAACCAGTATGCCACTTTTACTGTGGCTTTCTTTTCATGGCATCCACCTTCTGCACACTTACGCATGCATGCAGGCCCACCAATTGTGTGTGTGTGTGTGTGTGTGTGTGCGCGTGTGTGTGTGTGTGTGCGTGTGTGTGTGTGTGTGTGCGGGGGGGGGGGGGGGGGGGGGGGTAGCCTGGTAGACCAGCCCCTCGTACTTCATTTCATTTTGTACAGAGAGTCCGGCCTTGCTGCACTGACAAACGATTTCTTCCAGAGGTGTGGACTCTGCTTAAGTTTAAAACAAGTGGATCTGCCTTTACCCAATTGTTACCCAATTGTCTGGTCATCACATATGCAAGTAGCCTACCTGCGCACTACAATTCCATTGTAGCACACAAAGTCTGCATCATCGCTCACAAACACTCCCTCTGTTCGCTGACTGGTTCAGATTCGCTTGGTCCGAATGCATGAATGCCAAGAGACATCAAGGCCAGACCCTCTGTACAAAATGAAATGAAGTAAGAGGTGCTGGTTTACCAGGCTACTTCTGAACACCTGCCATCTCAGATTATCTTGTCCCGGGCCCAGGGAAGACTGTCAGTTGTCCTGCATGCATGAATCAAGAGCATATTTAAGTATACAGTTTGTGTAGTACCTTCCCCTTTCAAACAATATTAAATCAACAACAGTCTGCACAGAACTGACACAGAAACACACACTCTAACAAGGCTCCACCTCCATCACGCGCCTATCTAGCTTTTCTGGACCCACAAATAATGTTTTAATGGTGATGAAAGTTGTTTTTCAAGCTTTATGCTTGATATGGGAATGTAGCAACAGCATAACGGATAACGCTGTAAAACCTAGATAATTTGTTAAAGGTCATATTTCGTGACCAGTTCTTTTTGATAAGGGATATGTTTGGGAGCATGTACAGTAAATGATGGAAGTTACTCTGCAACAGAAGTAATTTCTTTTACTTATGCTTCTCCTTTTTTGAAATTAGATTTGCATAGGCCACTGTGGCTGGTGTAAAAATAGTTGGGTGTGTGTGTTTAAAGAAAGAGTTTTGCTTTTTCACGTATTGTACCACATTTATTAAAACAAATACTCCTGTACCGTTTTCATTTCATTCTGTTATTTGAGACTAGAAAGTATGCTTGGGTATAATGTTACACATACTGTATATATATATATAGATTTTGATTAGTATTGGATTGGCCTATCGTTACTGATTAAGTAAATTTTACTACCTAGCCTAGCAAAAGTACATGAAACAGTCTTTACCATAAACACCTTTACTTAAAAAATGTTACCATGGTAGTCAAAGCTAAGTTGTAAGCAACTGGACGTCTTTTTTGGAGCTTGAAGACATTTCACTTTTCATCTAAAAGGCTTCTTCAGTTCTTGCCTGATAATGGAAAACCAGGAGCTACTGTATCTATCTCTGGATCACTGGAAGTGGAGCTGTAGATCACACCCCTCATTCCATGAGAGGGTCACATGAGTCACCCATCAAGGTGTCAATTGGAGTAGGAGTCAGAGAATGAGAACTGCTCTGATGGTGAAAGGCAGTTAAACTTCCTGGAATTAGATCTTGCCTTGCACTTTGGGAGGAACACCCTTCAACTGGTGCGGGAATATGACAAGATCTCAAGGAAGGTAGCAGACTACAGGATTCACCTCCGATTCAACCTTACATGCAGACAGACTGGACTGGTCCCAAAAAGATTATGCCTTGGGTCTACTGTTAGAGGCCACAGAGCAGGGCAAATTCTACACAGAGCACAACAACAACTCCTTAGTGTAAGTGCACTTTGCCACGGACACACTGAAGCATAAGGGCAACCAGATTTTTCAGTGACTGACAGCACTGTTACCAGCAGACATCACAGAAGAGGTCTCCCAAGTTTGTGGACAAGGCACAACTAGCACAGCACACCAAGAGCAAAGAAAGACAGTCCCGGAAATTCAACATGCTCCAGAATAGATCACATGGTGCCACCCCAAGCTCTACTGTGTCGGAACACGAAGAGATGGAGACCACACCTGCCACAAATCAGACCAAGTGGGTAAAGATTCTATCTGATAGGGACTTCACCAAACCAGAAAGGGATGTGCTAGCGAAAGAACTGAACTTTGCCATTTCACCTCATCAGCTACCCACAGTGGAACTTATCACAGCCACAGAGTCAGCCATGTGGACCGACAAGATACCTCAGGCAGAAGCAGAGCAAATCAGGATGAAGGTATCCGCAGCACTTACTAGTGCGAAGGTTCCACCATCAAATCTCACTTACCCGGAGAGAAAAGCCATTACATCTCAGCAGATAAAGGAACACAACTATCACTCCAAGATGAACACCCTACTCACCTGCATCCCCACAGCAGAGGCAGTGGATGCAGTTAGAAACAGACTACAACAGGACACATGGCTGCACACTAGGGCCAACCTCACCCCAGCCCAGATTTGTTCCCTTTTGGAACTTTGCCTCACCACCTACTTCAAGTACAGCAGGGGCCTCTACAGACAGAAGCATGGCTGTGCCATGGGCTCTCCAGTCTCACCCCTTGTGGCGAACCTTTACATAGAGGAAGTGGAGAACCAAGCAATGACCTCATTTAAAGGAGCAACACCCAGCCATTGGTTTAGATATGTGGTTTAGATAAGGCTCCACCTCCATCACACGCCTATCTAGCTTTTCCGGACCCAAAAATAATGTTTTAATGGTGATGAAAGTTGTTTTTCAAGCTTTATGCTTGCTATGGGAATATAGCAGTTGCATAACTGATAACACTGTAAAACCTAGATAATTTGTCAGAGGTCATATGTCGTGACCACTTCTTTTTGATAGGGGATATGTTTGGGAGCATGCAATTGATAGAGAAGTTACTCTGCAAAAGAAGTATTTTTATTTACTTATGGTTCTCCTTTTTCAAATTAGATTTGCATAGGCCACTGTGGCTGATGGCAAAATAGTTACCATGATGCATGTTCTGTGTGTGTTCGTGGAAGGCATCCCCTGTTATCTCTCAGGCAATCTGTACTGCTAACCAACGTTTCATGCATGCAACACATAAAAATATCATACAGAATATACTACATAACTAAATTTCTTTAAATATAAGTCACAGAATACAATCACACTAGAAGTTGTTGCAGTGGTGTAGGCTTGTGTGTATGTGTGTGTTTAAAGAAAGACAGTTTTGCTTTTTCACATATTGTACCACATTTATTAAAACAAATATGCCTGTACTGTTTTTAATTTCATTCTGTTAAAAGTATGCTTGGGTATAACACTTGTGGCAAAAAACAACTTATGCCCATCTTACGCCTTAAAGGAGAACTTCAGTGTAAAATGAAAATTGGCATGTTAAAACATCATACCGAATTGGTATGTGTACTGAGGAGCAAAATTGATTTAGCCTGTTGCATTCAGAGTTTAACTATTTTTTATCGTTTGTCCCAGAAGGCTAACAATGGAAGTGGTAGGTGCCATAGACGAAGCATGATGACTACGCTATTTTTAAACCATTAAAACAGCTCGAAGAAACTCCACACTCCATCGGTAGTACAACAAAGGCCCTGACATTAAAAACGAGGCACTGAGAACTTTGTAAGTGTACACAACATTTATTAATAAAACAGTTTTGACAAGCAGTACCTTGCTGTAGTTTCTCATCGCCGCCATGATGAAAGTCCAAACAAGTCAATTGTACCACCTCTCCTCCTATTCTTCCTGCTGGTTCGTGTTCGTCAATCGACTGGTGCGGACGTTCATCATGGCGGCGACGAGAAACTACAGCAAGGTACTGCTTGTCAAAACTGTTTTATTAATAAATGTTGTGTACACTTACAAAGTTCTCAGTGCCTCGTTTTTAATGCCAGGGCCTTTGTTGTACTACCGATGGAGTGTGGAGTTTCTTCGAGCGGTTTTAATGGTTTAAAAATAGCGTAGTCATCATGCTTCGTCTATGGCACCTACCACTTCCATTGTTAGCCTTCTGGGACAAACGATAAAAAATAGTTAAACTCCGAATGCAACAGGCTAAATCAATTTTGCTCCTCAGTACACATACCAACTCGGTATGATGTTTTAACATGCCAATTTTCATTTTACACCGAAGTTCTCCTTTAAGTCCTTTCAGCGTTATGGGTGTTTTAACATTAAACATGTGGATGGCTAAAAAGATACAGTACTGTCCAAAGATTTAGGCAGGTGCCTTAAAACCAGCTTCAGTTCACACACAGGGGTACAGACAAAGTCAGGGATTTTGCAGGATTATAGTCAGGTGTATGATCAACCAATTACACCAAAATGGTTGTATATTTCAGGAAACATACATCCACAGATAATCTTCAAGATGTTTGTCGCAAGCTACCAGAGCCAAGTTCCTTCAACAACTCTATGCAATAGACCTAGAAGAATTGATGCTCTTTTAAAAGCAAAGGGTGTTCACACCAAATATTGATTGGAGCTAGGTTTCTCTTTTGTTCAGTCACTGCATTTTGTTAATTGATGAACATAAATTATTAACACTTCCATTTTTGAAGGCATTCCTTGTTGACAGCATTTTTTCATACCTGCCTAAGACTTTTGCACAGTACTGTATATATATATATATATATGTGTGTGTGAGTGTGTGTGTATATATACACTTTTTATGATTTTATATCATTACACATATTTAAAAGGTAAAAAATAAAGGAGCAGCCTTTAACCACAAGGCAAAGTCATGAAGTAAGCGTGAAATGCTACTAATGCTAATGAACACCTGAGGAGTTAACATGCCACTGAGCTGTAGATTACCGAATCATCATCATTCTGCTGGTCTCCACCTCTGCACCTATGTAAAATATTTATAACGCCATATCATAAAGAATTCAGTAACCAAGTTTACAGGAAAATGTTCTTTCAAAGACCATTTAAAAAATTAAGAAAATCATGCCATCATCATATTGCAACATGAGATGTACTGTAGCAATAGTCCTACCACTGAAATGTTTATTTTGCAGTTCTATTTATGCTTATAAGCATTAAAGGGAAGTCACATCACCTGTTTGGGGTTAACTTGGGCTTGAGAGAGACGGCTGCGTACTGCAGATCATCATCCCCTTCCTCAAGGTCCTTGTTTTGGTCATCAGAGGCAAGATGACCTACAGCCTGTAGAAATAAACCCATTACAAAAAAATCTTAAAACAGACAGTTAATTTATCCTGCCTCTTTATTTCTCTTTATCCCCCCCCCCCCCCCCCCAATGTTTAAACAACCATATTCACATACAAATCAATTCATCAGAACATGTAAATATGTACATTACACTTGTATGTAATGTAATGAAAAAACGCTAATAGAACCTTGCTGCTGTGGGTACTGGCATCTCCCATGACAACTCCTGCCCTTCTCCTGTGCAGCATCAGAGATAATAACAGTGAGTCACAAATAACTGGTGTCAATACTGACAAAGCTTGGTATTGTTGATTTAAACATTTTGGTTTGTCATCAAGGAGAAGTACCTCTTAACGCTGATTATAACTAATACTCCAGTGAGCACAAATACAGCAAAACACGCTCCTCCAATTGCCAGAGCCGCATTTGACCTGTCTGAGAAAGCCATATAAAAAAAAATACATAATGAAGGATCTTGTGAGGGTTTAGCATTAAGTATGCAGAGGTTAAAATCTGGTGAAGATCCACTCCAGAAAGTAAAAAAAAAGCCTGCTATGTATTCCTTCTGCCTGTGCACTTCAGGCCAAACAGCACTACAGGCGACTTCACCAATTAGCTGATCTACCTGTCTGATGGTTTGTGTGCTCATTAGGATTAACTGGTTCTGAGACTGACTGTATCAAACATGTGGCAGGGTTTCTGCTCTCTGAAGCCCAGGCTCTCCACCTCTGGAAGTACAAAGTGAACAATTACAAAGACTCAATTACATTCAACATCCAGCTTAAAAGCGTTGGACCTGTGTCCTCCTCCTCTCCAGCCACAGGTGTAGTTGCCAGAGTTGACATAGGTGACAGAAGTTAGAAGCAGCTCAGAGCCAGTTTCTTGAAGCTTCACGTCATCCTTAAACCAGGAGATCTCTGACGAGTTGAATTCAGTGCAGTTTGCACTGCAAGTCAGATTGTAAGAATCACCGTTCTTCATGGCTCCATTTCCTTTCAGTCTTACCATGGACAGCTTGAGTGCTTTGGAAATGTTTAGAAGCAACAGTTTACTTTTAATCATGTGGCCAACTGTGTGAACATGTGCTACAAATTGAGATTTTTTGTAAATGTAATGTATATAAACTAAGGTTATATTTCACTCACCTGTGACCCAAATAGACATACCGGGAACTCCAGTCCATTTATGAGAACTAGCTTCAAACCTGAACCTATACGTTCCAGAATGTGAGCTATTAATGTTTCTGATTCGCAAAGTGCAATTATTCTTTAAGTCACCGACATAACTGAACTCATATCTGTGTGGGGTGTTGCCGCTTTCGTAGACATACGGTGGCTCACGACAATACTTAGTAGTTCTACACCAAAATACTTTAGTCACTGCTAGGTCACGGGGATATTTGTAAGCACAAGGGAAAGACACTGTTGATCCTTCCACGACACACATAGTTGGTGGGTACGTGACTGCCCAGTCGTCATTCAGTTTACCTATAAGACATGAAATATGTCATTCAGTCAAATGACAACCCTGAGTTTAAACAAGTTGTTCATCAAACATGCTGGAGCAACCTGTCCACAGTTTGGAAGATATTCATACCTCGTTTTAAAATAACATAACTATACTCATGCAAAAGGGCGGGGGGGCACACAGTAGTTAAACAGAGTATTGGATCTTATTCTCTGATGTTGAAGAAATAAAAAAGATTTGACTTTGATTTTATAAAAAATGAGATCAAATGCAATTTTACAAGCCCAATAACATCTTATATTTACACTGAGGAATAAAAACGGTCCATTTGGGCTAAAAACAGTTTAACTGTAGTTGATTAAGGTGGTGTATCAAGACCTAGAGCTCCTATGACGAGACATCGCAGCTTTGATCAGAATGGCCCGTTTTACCACAGCCATTTTGAGTTTAAAAATTAGCATGTCGACGAGGTCAAAGATGAAGTTGAGGTTTTGGCATGGTCCACTCAACATGCCACGCTGCCTATATATTCAACAAGATAAAAGCAGTTTTGAATGGAAATGCAGAGTGCACCACCAAAGGACTCCAGCTCCACTGTATTTTTAGTACAGCAATGTATTGTGTAAAATTAACATGCCTAATTATTTCAACTGCTTGTAAAATGTGCAATTTTGATCTTTTAAGTTAATACGAATATAAAAGTACAGTGTTGCTTACCATGATGAATAAGCACCACAAATACAACTAACTGCACCACTATCACATCCATTTTCTCTGCTCACAAGCTGCATATAAGATCAGCTCGTTCTTGCAGTCTCTTGACCACAAGAAAACTGTGGTCAAAACTCAAGCTCAAGAAGGAAGTCTTTGCCCCCACTTACCCTCAATCAACCAGCCAATCACATTAAATGTGTACATCCTGTTTCTTTAGAAACCAAATCTGGCGTTTCTCTGGGAACCAAATAATTAAAATGTACACGGAAGAAAGTTACAATTTAGTAGCAAAGAAAATAATAATTCACACCCCACTCCCAATGAAAACTAAAAACGACCATAGATCAGATTCTACTTTGTACACCCAGTACAGAGACAGCTCATGTCCACTAGTCTCTTCAGAGCTCTGCAGCACAACGGACATGTCTTCCCAGACACATACTGTTAGTAACCAGCAGAGTATGAGTGCAACACACACACACACACAAACTGTGTATATACTTCAGAAAACCTTTATTGAAAATATTTATTTGCATCACTTCTTATGTTTAACACCTTTTCATGGTTGAAAACACACATTACAGAACATTTCTTAAACATACACACAACCAAATACAGGCATCTCTAGAACAAATATTTTTGTTTACAGCCCTTACATTAATCCTCTTTAAAATAAGACAAATAATTTTCTCTCTAAGCAGGTGATGGAGAGAGAGAGAGAGAGAGAGAGAGAGAGAGAGAGAGAGAGAGAGAGAGAGAGAGAGAGAGAGAGAGAGAGAGAGAGAGAGAGAGAGAGAGAGAGAGAGAGAGAGAGAGAGAGAGAGAGAGAGAGAGAGAGAGAGAGAGAGACAAACAGACAGAGAGGCAGACAAACAGAGACCTGTCTGTATTCATTCAAGAAGTTGAATGCCTGTGTGCAAATGTACATATCCCTCAACACTGGTCTCTCTCCCACCTAAAAACCAAAGAAAACCATAAGTGGTCAAACACTACTAAAATAACAATAAAAATAAAATAACAAAATAACAAAAAAAAAAAAAATCAACTTGCATCTTAAATGTTATTGCTATTAATGTTACCATTTGATAGTTGTACCAACATTTTCAATTCACGTAGAATAGGGATGCATATGTCTGATAATTGATAAGCTATTAAAAGCTTAAGACACCATCAACAGAATCATCTTGTAGTAGCTGATTTAGGACAGGGCCCCATCTACTGGTTAAATGTTGAACTGCCGCCTTACCATGAACGCAGGAATGCTCGGTAACTTCTGATGGTGGGTTGTCGTTAACAAGGCATGTGTGAGCGTTTCTGGATGTCGGTCGTGTCCTGGTTGACACCCTTATGAGTGCTTCCCGAAGCGAAAGGGAGGCTGGCTGGGGGGAAGGATGCCTGTAGCGCCCCAAACGATGCTGGCCCGGAGTAGGGCCACATTTGGGCCGTGCCCCCTTCTGACTCCGCTGCTTGGCCTGGTGGTGGGGAGGGACTGGGGCCGAGAGGCTGCCTGGGCTCCACGGGCTGAAGGACCAGGCTGGGGTCTGGGCAGGCCATGCCCAGCACAGGCTTTGCCAGCTGGGGTGAGGAGGCCGTGGAGTGTCCCTGTGCTGGAGGGAGACAGAGCTCCTGGATGTATTGCTTCATGTGGCCGCTGAGGGCACCCAGCTCCTGACTCACTACACCCAGAGATGGGGAGGGCAGTGAAGATGCACCATCCACAGAGGGGGCAGTGCTAATGACAGGAGGAGAGGCCCTGGCAACTTTCTCTTTGGGTTTCTAGGAGTGGGAAAGGGGAAACAAATCAAAGATAGACTGTCAAGTCAAGTAGCTCTTTATTGTCACTGGTTTAAGCCAGCGAAATTAGCCATCAACCCATCCACATACAAACAAAGTTAGAATTTACTAGAAAAGTAAGTAATAATAATAATAATAATAATAATAATAAAAATAATAACAACAACAACAACAACAATCATAACAATAACAATAACAATAACAACAATAATAATAATAATAATAATTACACGACTGTTATCACTGTTTTATTTTATACAAGTTGGAAAAGGGTGGAAACATGTACATCTTCATGTGTGTGACATACCTACAGTTCATGATGCATGCACACACTAAGATTTAAGGACCTACATACATGCTTAGAGGAAAGTATACTTGAAGTGTGTTTAAAATGTATAACTTGTACATACCTTAAGTTTGGGATTTGTTTCAGATTTAAATTTTCCACTGTAATGAACAAAGGAACAGATCAAACATCAAGTTCATTATCTTGTAATCAGTCATTTTGAACAACTGGGATTTAGTACCCCCCCCCCATGTTGTCATTTCCAGGCATTAAAGCTAATCAAGGAAAACATGAACACTGACATTGACAAGGCAATGACGTGTTGAAAAAAAGTGTTCAAACATTTATTCAGACTGTAGAATGAGCCTGTACTTGAGTTTATTGCCATAGTGGCTCTCCATTGAACGTTTGTAATGGTAACAATGGTGTAGTGGACATTTCTTTTAACAGCATTTCCTTGCCTTTTTATGACCGCTAATGTTAAATGTATGTATCCTTTACCCACATTTTTAAAAAACTGCATACATCTTTAATCTGCCTTTCTTTTTACCACTACACCACTGAATGGTAATCAACATGCACATAACTGTGCAGTCTGGATAAAGCTCTTCTTTACACCTTATGATACTAGTAACCAGCAAATATGGGATTTTGCCACTTGGCAGGCATACCCAATTCCAACGTCAAAGGCAGCATTTTAGAATCTGGCGTCGACCTGTGCAGTCTACACAACACAGGATCACACTTACCTTATACTGGTGAGGTGGAGATGGGCTTTGCAGCTCTCCTTCAGTAGAATTCTACAGGGGCACAGACCAGTGGACAGCAGTCAGGACAAACAACCAAACAACCCCTCTCTCACTCACAACCATCAGTCTTCAGACTCGATTAGAGTTTCAGGTTCTGATCTACTGGGTCTGCTGGTTCAAAACCAGCTCAGGCCAAAATGCACACAGCAAACTTGGCTGGCATACGTTTTACTCAGTACTGTTCACAAAGGGGACGATTCTCCCATTCTCACCAATTACGTAATTTAAAAATAATTAATCCATTCATTCATTCATTCATTGTTGTTTGTTTGTAATTTACCTAATTGGAGAACATGCTCGTGATATCACGTGATATTTTAGAAAAACAATGTCATGGCTATGAGAAACGTTGTCCTTTAAAGAATGAGGATCAACAACCAAACATTACTGACTCTGCACTTTGGTATGTTAAATATGGCAAAACAAATGTTGACATTATTGGCCTAGCCAACATCAAATGCAGTATTTCATTTCACCTTATAGTGGCGCTGGACCTTACTACAGCCCTTTGAGGCGCGTAAAGAGAAAACCGGTTAAGTGGAGGGTAGAATGTGCGTAGGGTTCATTTCCATGTGGCAGGCATGAACAGGGGTTATAATGGTCCAAAAGGTAGTCAGAAGCCATAACACACCTGGTAAGCATCCAACCCTCAGGCCAGAGTGGTTTCACCTCAATTTCCAGAAAGTTCTTCAAGTATTCTTCAGCATTTGACTTCTGCCGTTTCTCCTGTTCATAAAAACTCATCTTAATCTGGACAACCTCACATAGAACAGCCCTACAAAACAAACACACACACAAACACACATATATTCACAAAGTTGCTTGACCACATCCAAATGAAATGAATTCTAGTAGGGGCTGATTTATGAAATGGAAATCTGCAAGACATCTAAATATCACAGCATCCAATTCTAGTCATGGCCTTTAGCAGCAGCTTATGAACATCTGGGAACAGACCTCTGAAAAAGCTCATCCCAATTAGATTCGGTCAGAAAATCAAATTACAACTCCTAAAAATCTAGTTCCTGCATCGCTCCCTAATGCTGTGCCGAGAATGAGCATAGCATTTAAGTATGATCTGTCCCAATTCCTACATGTAAACAGGATTTAAACTGGTCAGTTTCTCTGTGCAAAATGACTTTGCTGTTTTGAATAATGTCAGTGCTTATACAGACAAAATGGCTCCCACCTAATGTCTTCACTCCAGTAGAACCTCTTCCGTGGCAATGTTGCACCCTTTCCAACATCCATCTCTCCCTCATCGTCATCACGTCCCGTCTCTTGCCGCTTCCCCACTGGGCTCTCATTGTTTGCTCTTCAACAGACAAGACATTACAAATTAAAATTTTATTCGCCACATACAATTATACTTAGTACAATATGACATCAAATGCTTGGTACACTGACTCCAAAGACTGTATCAATAAAAAAAGTACTACACCAGTTTAAAAAAAAAACAAAAAAAAAAAAAAAAACAAACATGCTGAAGATATATACCAAAATGACACCATCCCTTGTAGTGATGAACTGAGAATGTAAACTATTCCTCAATCCCTCAGTCCCTTGTTTTCAGGCTTCTGTAACATTTCCCAGACTTTTAACAGAGAGAAGAGACTGTTATTGGGATGACTGGAGTCTCTAATAGTTTTCCTTGCTTTGAACCTACAACTCCTGGTATAAATCAGGAGGTATGTGGAGGTAACTTAAACTTGTTGAGTATTCTTAAGTGGAAAAGACCTGCTGTGTGCCTTCCTCACAAGGGAATCGGTATGAGTGGTCCAGCCACAGTCGGTGATGCTGGGATCTAAGCCATACTGAGTGATGCAGAGAACAGAAACACCAAAGCCATACTGCATGATAATGAGACCACAGGCACCAAAGCCATACTGCGTGATAATGAGATAGGGCTGTGCGATATATCGAATATACGAAATTATCTCCGAAATAGATTTGTGAGATACATAAAATTATTATATCGTATGTATCGAGTATTTTATGTTTTTTTCAAGCAGCAGCCGAGACTTGTCTTGCTTTCATGTTTAAAACGTTCTGGTGGCTTTCTCCTTTTCCCTCAGGCAGTAACGCGAGTGAGGGGTTATAAAAAACGCACACTCTCGTCAAACACTCACCAACCAATCCCGCGCGACATCTAGGTGCGGAACGGAGGGAACTTCATTTTGTAATTTCTTTCGGTTTGCAGGCAGCGCGAACACTAGCTGTCATACAGTATACCTACCTAATGCAATAGAACATGGAAGCGGACGAACAGCTTGTTCCTAAACGAGGCAATAAGGGATCAGTAATCCGGAAGTTTTATGGATATCGGGAACGTGGAGCGGGTAACCCCAATATGCAAAGTGTGCAAAAAAACTGTCCCGGCGAAAGGCAGCAGCACCACAAACATGTTTCACCACCCCAAAACCTACCCGGCAGAGTATGCAGAGTCCGTCAAACTCCGAACAGCATGCACACCTGCTAAAACCCCTAAACCAGCCCAGTACAGCTGAAAATTGTGCAGGTAGAAATATGTTGTGCAGATCTCTCTCGCTCTCTCTCTCTCTCTCACACACATACACACGCGCACACTCACAAGGCTAAATGTGTGTCGTTGTAGTTAATGCCACACACGTCATTTTCTGGGAGATCTACCTCTATATTTTTAAAAGTAATTTCATGAAAGCACTTGTCTCTCAGGATTTCTACTTGAGTTTGCACTTTTTGGTTTTTGCACAGTTCTGGGCAGCTCTGTTTGCATTTATCACTTTGCTGTAAGTTTGAAGATTGTTTTTACACTTTGTGCTTTATTTGAAAAAAACAAAAACAAAACAGTCTTATTTCAACTCAATTGTGGTTAATCACTATGAAAATCTTTAATGTTTTCCTGGATACCACCTTTAAAGTTAACCATGAATGGTATGTAATCGGCCGGGATTGTAGTGATAACAGTAAAAAGTAAAGTGTGATTTCATAGGGTCCTATAAAGGATATTTAAAAATATCGAGATATATATCGTATATCGTGAAATGGAGAAAATGTATCGGGATATTCATTTTTTCCCATATCGCACAGCTCTATAATGAGACCACAGAAACCAAAGCCATACTGCGTGATGATGAGACCACAGATACCAAAGCCATACTGCGTGATAATGAGACCACAGAAACCAAAGCCATACTGCGTGATGAGACCACAGATACCAAAGCCATACTGCGTGATAATGAGACCACAGACACCAAAGCCAGCCATACTGCGTGATAAGGGCTCCACAGACATCAAAGCCATAGTCTGTGATAGCAGGATAAACCTATGCTAATGCCACCGGCACCACTGCCACAGTTAACGAATACTGAGAGCACAAAGCACTTGAATCAGATGTGTACACAAGAACACTAATGTAATCACATGCCGTAGTTTAGTGACTCAGAGGAAAGCCAAATGCTGACCCATTCAGCATCAGTGACAATAAAATCAATTACCCATTACTGTCCTTTATGTAATCCATAACACACACACACACACACACACACACACACACACACACACACACACAGATATATACACATTCATGAGCACCGCATGTGTATGTATTAACTCATGCCACTGTTTATGGTTTGATGTACATTTCATACTTTGAACTGGTGGCATCAGTAAAACCTTGATCTCTCTGGTAACGAAGGATTTGCTCAGGCATTGCCAGGACAATTGCTTCCTTGAGTTTCTGGAGAGCTTCTGGAAGATTCCCAATCTGATGACACAAACAGTTAACAGAAGAGAGCTGCAAGTTGACATGGTATTTATTAATGGGTGTATAGGATTCCTGTAAATTTGTGTGGTTTCAGTAAAGGTTTGCAGACTCTTCAGGGCTCTGTGTGTGTGTGCGTGTACCATTGGTTTCAGTGTGAGCTTGCGGGCTCTCTTCAGGAGTGTATCTTTGCTGAAAGGCAGATGAGTCGACAGGTGTGTGAAGACACGCGAACGAACTGTAGAGCCCAACTCTCTGCTCCGCACTTCAACACTATAACACACATACACAAAAAAATTAAAAACAAACTCAGCACAAACTCTGCATTTCATATCCAGATTAAACACATAGAGCAACGGGAGTAGGAAAAGGGTAAATATAAAGGGGCATGGAAAAAGTCCAACAGCGGTTGAAAGCAGCAGTAACCAGACAAAAAAGTGTCTATGCACACGTCTTTACGAGTCTAAAAGAGAGGTGCAGCCATAGAGCTTGTTTTGTGTGTTTGAGAGACAGTATAAATGTGTCAGTGTGTTTGCACATTATCCACTCACTCCAGTAGAATGCTGTTGACCTCCTGAGAGAAGAACTTGATTTTGCTGCCACCCTGACACATCCTGGCAGCCTGTAGTAGACAGTAAGAACACACATGAGAATACTTGCCCAAGTTTATGTTTATGTGTGTGGGTGTATGTGTGTGTGAGTATGTGTGTGTGTGAGGGGGAGAGAGAGAGATAATTCATCCTTTCATTCATTTTAGAGGTGACGGGCAAAATGACTAGCATCACATCTGGCTGGGTCCTGGCCCAGCCGTGGCCCAGATGGGCTGTTGTGTGCTCACCTGTGTGAGGTCCCTGATGCTCGCTCTGAGAGGTGAGGGGAGACCATGAGGCGGCGTGGCCAGAATCGTCTGGGCAGGGCCAGATTCAGGTGGGTCAACGCTAGCCCTTGGAGGGCTCTGATTGGCCAGATCTCTTGCTTCTGGGCTCTGGCTGGTTAATTTGTTGGGTGGCGTGTTTTGATTGGCCAACATGGCAGGAAGAGTGCTCTGACTAGCCCCACTGGTTGGAAAGTTAAAGGCGTCCACAGGGGTGGGGGGCGGGGCAATGAGAGGCCTGTCAGACTGGAACTGCTGAAGCTTCTCCTGCTGCAGTTTGCGGAGGACGCTGTCTAGACTCAACGGCCCTGACTGGGGACGCTTCAGCTTCTTCTGAGGGGGAGGACGACCCGCCAGGGGGATCGACTTAGATACAGCAGGTGGATCCTGGGAGGGGAGAGACTCCTGTATGAGGGGGGTGCTGAGGAGGAAAAGGAAAGTGGAAAAGATGAGGAGGAGTACCAGTTTAAATGCACCAAAGGATTCAAAATGACATGTTAGTATCAAAGAAAAATTCACACTGGTTCAACAACAAAAAAACAAATCAATTATCAATTCAGATTCCAAATCCCTCATTTTCTAGTTGCAGTTACCACAGTGATGTTTGTGGGTGACAAGTGTGCTTACCCAGCCTATAGTGAGTTTTTTTTTTTAATTGACCATTACAGTGGCAAACTGATTATAATTACCCAACATCAGTGGACGCATCCTCTAGTTTCTTCTTTTTCTTCTTCAGCTTCTGCTCTCCTCCATCTTTCAGCTTTCGCTTCTGGTAAGAAAATGCACAAAATGCTTAACTGCAGTGTGTGTGTGTGTGTGTGTGTGTGTGAGAGAGCGCTAAAACCAACATTCTCAAGTAATAATATTCAGGAAACAGGAAACTTTGCATCAACACCAAAAGGATTTAAAGCAAAAACCTTGCCACTTTAACTTGATTCAGGGATACACACAATTGGCCGATTACATGACTTTATGATGAATCAACTATTAATGACGTGCTCAGTGGGTGCTGCAAGAGTGCCCACTTGCTTGATCTCTTAGTCAAATATTTTTAGGCAATACAAGCAAATGTTGAGGCAGCTTTTAGCTGCCAGACAACTCAGCTCTTGGAGAAGAAAAAACTGATGACAGGTTCTCAGTTTCAAATTCATTTTTTTCCCTGTCTAATCGAATACACTGAACTTGATACAATCAATATACTGGTTATCCAAAATTTTCCACATTTACTGTTTTTCCGCATCCATTCCCATCTCATATTACTCCCTGTTGTATTATCATCATATGTCCATTTGCAACACAAGTATGTATAAATGAGGCTATTCTAATAATCTCTCATGTGGATGCGTATCCTCAGTTGTACCTTTGCAACCTTGGGTTCATCTGAGTCACCATCGGAACAAGACACTTTGCGGAATTTGAGGGTGCCACAGTTGATGTAGAAGCCGCCATGTTCCGTTTTAAGAGATGATGGCACAAACTCATCATACTGCAGAAATAACCAGGCAGACACACACACACACACACACATCATGGATAAAACAAAGACAGACACGATCCAACCCTGATCTTGTGTTGCATCAAATCTACACATTGGTGATATGCCACGTAAGTATTGTCATGTGCATGTCATCACAATTTATGACCCAACATCACCATAGCCTTAAAACCCACTTTTCTAAACTACAGGTGGCAATATTGCTTTTGTAGCAGTGATGAACACTATAAATTCCTTATGTCTACATCAGGGCAGGAATTTCACGAGGGCCATGAGGGCCATGGCCCTCATGCCCTCTCAATGTGGCCTTGTGCCCTTGAAAAATATCTGCCAGAAGGCCACAGTGGCCCTGATGCCCTTCCACAAAATTGACAACACAAAAGGCCAAGTGGCCTTGCCCCTAAAATGACGAAATTCCAGGCCTGGTCTACATATAGTCCTGCTGGCTACCACCTCTTGTTCAATAACCAAACCGCAGACACATAATTATAATAACATCAATATTCAATCACTCATAAAATAATTTCGACCTATAATATAGTGAACCCCTTTAGTGTGCCGATGGTGTAGGTAGAGGCTCACCGCCTCCGAGTTGTCAATAAAAGAGTCCTCATCGTCATAGCCATCACCAATGTCCACCAGGTCCGACATGCGGTCTTTCCTCGGTTTGTCAGGTCCTCCCTGGAAGACAGAAAGTTAAATGGCGGTATGGCGGGAACGAAACCAACAACTGTCAAAAAATTAACAAAACGTCTGTTTGGCTATCCAAGTAGACGATGGCAATAAACACACATCTGTAACTCAAGGTAAAGGCGACATATGCTCACATATTTGGCTTCAAACTTTCTCGCCAGTGCCTCAAGTTCGTCCCTCTCGTTTTTTGCGTCCAACTCTTCCAAAGTTGTAGGTCGTTTTCGCGCTTCGTTGGCCTAACGAAAACAAAAAAGCTTGCGTTTATCAAATAGCATGCAGTCGGAGACAATTAAAATGGCACGGCAATTATGCCAACACACAATACAACTAGGTAACGAGTACGTTTTCTAGCTTAGGCCATCGTGTGTGGCTAAGATGATGCTGGTGTTTTCCAGTTATAGTACCTTATTACCTTGACTAACTCAGGATAGTAGAACTCCGGGCAGCGATGTTCATCGGAGGAGAACAACTGTAGCTCTAAACGGACGGCAGTCTCCACGAAAGGCGTCTCAGGTTTGGATTCTTGTACGACAGGCGGCTTCGGTGCTGGAGACGCAGGCAGTACAGGGCCATCCCCAGGCAGGGTGGTGAGTTGAATTCGACGCGGCTGTGCCATGGCCCACGAGAGACCGAGCGGAGGAAAGTCAGTGAAAAAGTAACTTCGGAGGAGGAGCTACACTTATTGGCTGCAGGTGCGTTTGCCCTGGGTGATGTACGCCCAGAGATACTCTGATCAAAATCGGCTTCTGGTACACTGGACCCGTCTAATGACTACCAACTAACTTTGACTGCTTAATTACTCGGTGGTCCATATTGCACCACACATCGTCTTCTTTTAAAACTTGCCAATGTTGTGAAGAACATATTTGCATACGCTGTAGGCTACTAATCTTTCACACAGCGAGTGAACACTCTGACAACCAAACTAACTTAAAAATAAACAAACAAACGAACGAATAAATAAATAAATACATCAAATAATAAATAAATATATAATTAAATAAACTATAAAAGCACTCAGAGAGCTCAGACCTCCACCATTGCAGCTCAGATCACCACCAAAATCTAATCACTTTTAAGTTAGTCACAAGAGGGCGACAGTTATATGGGGAACAATTTGACCATATCTCGCAATGGTGAATGGTGGTCCTATAAAAAAATCCTGGATGGCAGATGGTGATCCGGATCACCACCAAAATCTAATCACAAGTTAGCCCATTTCTGACCTACCCTGAAAATGTCATCAAAATCCATCCAGTACATTTTGAGTTATCTTGCTAACTAACCAACAAACAAACAAATTAACTATCAGACACTGATGATTACAAAACCTCTGCTGGCGGAGGTAATACAATTTGTCCTGATATCATTGGTGCTGCTGGTTACATCCACCCAAGTGCTTGCAGAGGTTTGTGCCTCCCTGGTTCTGACTCTGACCAACAAAAAAGCAACAAAAAAATCAACTTTTACATAGACCTAATGAAAATGTCTGGAGTCCAAATGTATTGAGAGACAGATACAAGCTACACTCATGCTTTTGCAATGTCACACAACAGATAAACACATTTCAACATTAGTTAGATCTATGACTATTTTAATGAAATTGATTTAGTTTATTAATATACTTTTATTGTTTAAATTATCATTTTAAGAAATCGTGACTGCTGATAGTGATGATGGAATTGTTATGCATACAGACTTTGGAGGTGCAGTGAAATGTGACAGTGGCAGTCCTAGATTGTTTGGTGGCCTGGGTGAGTACAGCTCAAGAAGCATGTCACTGCGCTAAAGAAGTGTGTCGCAGCTGCTGAAACTGTTTTTTACGCTGTCAGCACCAGAAGTTTGCCAAAGCTCACAGCCCCAATATGGCCCTTGTACAATGTACTTTCCCTTATTACTTCACTATTGCATCCAAGAGGGTAGGAACATACGTGGAAGTTGAAACCCCCATGGGGAAATCTCAAACCGGAAAGGGCCCAGTAGCCTTTAGCATTCCATTGACTTCCATTCATTTTAGCATCACTTTGAAATCAAATAACTTTACATGACAAGCACTCCGTATCTTGATATGGCATTGTTGTAAACCGGAGAGGACACAGAAAAACATGTTTGCTTTGATCAGAAATCTGTCATGTTATTGCCTTGTAAGAAACTTTTATCTAAAATTATGCTAAAAATGACGCCACAAACGGATAGTGAGTTTCTCTCCCACAGGAGAAAATATACCGTACTGTTTGGATAACAAGCCGTAGCTGTAGTCATGCTTGAAATTATTACTGTTATACAACAGTTAGATCCGGTCGAACTATTTAGTAATTTCTGACTGGATGAGACACATTCTAAGCGTCACTAGGAGTGAGGATATCCCACGGTATACTCTGGGTATCTTTTCACAGTTAATAATCCCTCGGCCTAAAGTACAGCTTAACTATTAAAACTCTATTCCATCTAGTTCGTAACAAGTGATAGAGGAAAGTGAAAAAAAAAAAAAAAACTCCCAAGACTGCAGATAGGCAGCTGTGCATTAGGCCTAGTTCGGACTGTGAACAATGACAACAACCATATCTCAGCAGTTGCACAATACAGGGGAATGTCCAAATCAACGTGTAGGATATAAATGGGCAGTTGTTGCATAGCAATCACAGGCGCTGTTAACTCGAACTGGAACTATTTTGCGGAGCGAAGACTGGAGCAAACTGAAATACAATTAAATGTAATTTTAGAAATGAATTTAAATTTGTGTCTATAAACTAACTGTGCTGGCAATGGAACTGTTATATAAAAGCAATATAAAGTGCCCGCGGCCAAACCCCGTACGTGAGGATATTCACGAACAACCTCACTCTGACTCATCGCAGCAACAAACACAGAAAGAGACACACGGACAACAAAATAGGCAAACCAAAACACCACAGCAGTACTCTGTTAAACTGTATGCCTGCTGTGCTTGACGAGGTGGTGCTTGATTAGGTTGTGCTTGACGAGGTTGCGCTTCACGTGGCTGTGCTTGATGAGGTTGTGCTTGACGTGGCTGTGCTAGACGAGGTTGCACTTGACGTGGCTGCGCCTGATGTGGTTGTGCTTGACGAGGTTGCACTTGACGTGGCTGCGCCTGATGTGGTTGTGCTTGATGAAGTTGTACTTGACGTGGCTGTGCTTGATGTGGTTGTGCTTGATGAGGTTGTGCTTGACGTGGCTGTGCTTGACGAGGTTGCGCTTGGTGTTGTTGTGCTTGATGAGGTTGTGCTTGACGTGGCTGTGCTTGACGAGGTGGCGCTTCACGTGGCTGTGCTAGACGAGGTTGCACTTGACGTGGCTGCGCCTGATGTGGTTGTGCTTGAAAAGGTTGTGCTTGATGTGGTTGTGCTTGACGAGGTTGTGCTTCACGTGGCTGTGCTTGACGAGGTTGTGCTTGACGAGGTTGTGCTTTATTAGGTTGTGCTTGATGTGGTTGTGCTTGATGAGGTTGTGCTTGACGAGGTTGTGCTTGACGTAGCTGTGCTTGACGTAGCTGTGCTTGACGAGGTTGTGCTTGATGAGGTTGTACTTGACGTGGCTGTGCTTGATGTGGTTGTGCTTGATGAGGTTGTGCTTGACGTGGCTGTGCTTGACGAGGTTGCGCTTCACGTGGCTGTGCTTGACGAGGTTGTGCTTGATGAGGTTGTGCTTGATGTGGTTGTGCTTGATGAGGTTGTGCTTGTCTGACCAGTGAGGATACTACACAGGGTTGTTCCTTATACTGAATGAGATACTCAGGGTAAATCTGGCTCTTCTCAAAAATGACAAACACTGTAGGATTCTGTACATCGTTTACACAGCTGTCAAATGCGATATTCTGCTCATGGTTTTTGATAGGAGGCCTCCTGACCTCTGGATTCCCCAAGGTGAATTCTCCCACCAAAACCCGGCACACAAACATGGACTTTGTTCCAGATTTATTGGTAAATTTGTCAGAGTAATTTGCATCTCGGGCAAAGTACGATCCTATGAAGAAAACAAAGACACAAAGAAACAATGAAACAAAGAAAAAGAAAAGAAGAAGGAAAACATAGATAGATAGATAGATAGATAGATAGATAGATAGATAGATAGATAGATAGATAGATAGCGAGAGAAAGAGAGAGAGATAGATAGATAGATAGCGAGAGAGAGAGAGAGAAAGAGAGAGAGAGAGAGAGAGAGAGAGAGAGAGAGAGAGAGAGAGAGAGAGAGAGAGAGAGAGAGAGAGAGAGAGAGAGAGCTTTATTCATCTGGGGATAGAAAATTCAACAATCCAGACACTATAGATATATAATGTCTGATATCTTATTGTGTAAGAACATTAGCTGTTGACAGTGTGCTACTTTTGCAACCAAATCTCAGTCTCACATCTTTGTGGTACTTCTGGTCTGTGTGCTTCATTACTTTGAAAAAAAAAATCTTTCTAATTGATGCAAATTCTTTCAACTGATGCAAAAACATTGTAAACCTTACTGTACACAGACTTGTGTTCTGACACTGGTCTTCCCTACCTGTGCACACTACTTCAATAGCATTGCTATTAATTTACACCCTTACCTTGACCATAGCAGATTCCATTCTTCCCACACACCCTCCAGTCTATGTTGTCACGGCAGATAGCGTCCACATATTTTGAGCTGGTACCATGAAAGAGCAATTTCCCATCAATATTCTTTTTAGCTCTGGTTTTCATATTGTCCCTCTGCCTGAAATACAGTATCATGTTGGCATTTGGGGATTGTGATACATTAATTATGTCATTTAGATGAGTAAGTCTAATGAACAAAGTTGCATTATGTATGTTGGCTACATTCAATGCAAAACATTTTATTTACAGTATCACAGTCATTTTTTAAGGAACCTGCATCATGTTTTTATGTTAAAAATTCATTTTTAGTAATTATGTGAATTATTACTGTAACACCACAGGCCTGTCGAGGATTAATCTTCTGTCTGCCTTTTTTGATGCCATGTGATATACGGGCAGTGATGGACCTACACACTGAAAAATGTCCACAACACCACATTCTGGATCCTGTCGATGCTGAGAATATTGCATCCTGCCATGGTACGGTTGAAGAGACTATGAACCATAGAGTATTGTAGAGATGCTGTGTTCAGCCTGATTCTCTGAAAATGACAGGAACGTCATACATCATCAGTTTGAAAATGCAAATAATGTTTTTTCACAGACTGTAATGCAAACAGGCCGTACCTCAAAGGTACCTAAACATGATCTAACAACCAATCAGGGATTTTGGTAATACGTGGGAGATTTTCAAACATTTCATATCCACTGAAAGTGAACCTATCAAAACTTCAGTGGCCCATTAGATTGTGAAGTCAGTGGTCATTTGTCAGAGTTAGGAAGTAAATTACCTCATATCCTTCTGCAGGCAACAGGCAATGGTCCCAGTAGTTGGGCAAGGATGCTGGGATATTTGGTGGATCACTGCTGCGGTACTTGTCACTGGGGTGAAAAAAATATAAACAATTTTGTCATTTAAATGTTGTCCCATGACCTTAACACATTTGGTAAATGTATGAAGGCCGATTGGTTAAAGGCACACCTGTCCATCCATCAATGCATTAAGACCTGCTGTGGGAGCACAGCCTGAGTCTCCCTCTTGAAGTCTGTTTTGTTGCCATTTGGGTGTATACCAAGTTCATGGTCTTTTTGACAACTGTTTTGCATCATTACCTCCGCCAAGGAGGTTATGTTTTTGCCAGTTTGTTTGTCTGTCCGTTTGTGTGTTTGTTTGTTAATAGCATAACTCAGAAAGTTCTGGACGGATTTCGACGAAATTCAGGATAGATCAGAAGTTGGCTAACTTAGAACTGATTAGTTTTTTGTGATGATCCGGATCACCATCTGGATCCAGGTTTTTTTACAGGATTCTTCACCATTGAAACCACTCACGTTAGGTCGAATGTAAGACCTAACGTGAGTGGTTGCAATGTGTGTGTCAGCTTAGCTTCAGTGAGAAGTCACCTACCTGTGGCTCCGACTGCCGCAATTGGCTCTTTTGCTTGATAAGCCCATGCGTGGTAAAATACAAATACAAACTAGAAAAGGCCTCCACCAGGACAGCTCAGATCACCACCAAAATCACTGTAATCACCTGTAGGTACAATCACACAGAGACTACACTACCCATGGTTCCATTAGCCACATCTCAGGTGATAAACCATTCTCACATTTCACACCATTTAAAACCCCTGGAGGGCTACAGCTCCTTCTCTCTGTCTGTGGATCATCAGGTCACACGGACGTAAAGAGAGGCACCCTCTCTCTGTCTCGCTGGCCAGGCAAATGGCAGCAGACCTAAAGAGACACTCTCCCTCTACTGCAGGCCATCGGGCCAAGCAGACCACAAAGGAACTCGTCAACATGTGCAGCTAAGTAGACAAAGAGTGGACCTGTGCACAAGGTCAGAAAGTACTTTAACTCAAGTACGTTAAGTTACTGAAACCCTTTCTGACCGGATTCCCTTTCCCCAGTTGTATAGCCGCGATTACAGGGAAACGGACTACTCCTAATACATAGGATTCCCAGGCAAGATGCTGAGGGAGTACAGTTTCTGTAAATGTCTAATGCGCGACGAACCATAGTAGGAAACCTCCTAATCGAGAACTCGATTCCCAGCTACGAGAGCTGAGAGAGGACTTTCCTATGACCAGTCAAAAGGACTCTTCTTCACTCATCGGATCACCGCCGATCCATGACTGAACAGTGGCGACGACCTCGCCACGGATCCTCCAACACCCAAGGAAGGACTGGAGCAACCCGAAACAAAGGACGCCCGAAACAAAGGACACGCAGAAGCAACACTTGCATAAGGCACTTGGGCAGAGTTAGAATATTGCTTAGCACAGCAAGAAGTGTTAAGCTTATGTCTGATGTAAACATGCACACTGTTTTCATATAGACTTTGAGTTGACCATTTGTTATGTTCTTTTATTTGCTGCTTTGATAGACAGATCATGCATGCTCTCTCTCTCCCCCTCTTACTAACCCTTATCTAATGCCCTGCATTGAGATATCTGGTCAGGAGGAATGTTTAGCTAACAATAGCCTAGCCTATTGTTTCAGAGCGATTTAATCATGTGCCACGTGCACATCCCCCGCTTTCCTGTGATCTGGTAAAAGGCCTATCTCACACACCAAATGGGGGGTCGTGGGCCATGACCTCTCTCTCTCTCTCTCTCTCTCTCACCATCACTACCTGTAGAATTAGTTCACACCTGTAGTTTGTTAGTTAATAAACTATACCTTTTAAAATAAACTGTTTTGTCTGTTATTGCATCAATACTCTGAGAGCCACTGCCAAGAAAGATCCTCACTCACCTTCAAGACTGATTTTAATGAGACTGATATGAGACTGATTTCAGTGAGACTGATATGAGACTGATCAACTAAGACCAATTAATTATTACCAACACATGTATTTGTAGGGTTCGCCGCGTAAAAGTGGTTATCCCTACACACTTTTAAGATAGCCACAAGAGGGCGAAAGTTCTGTGAGGAACAATTTGGCCCTGTCTCACAATGCTGAAGAATCCTTTAAAAAACTCCTGCATCCAGATTCAAACCCAAAACACAGAACTAAAGCTGCACACTGGCCCTATATGAAATGTAAGAACGTTGTTACATCTCATAGGGCCAGTGTGCCGCTTTAGTTCTGTGTTTTGAGTTTTATATTTAGGTTAGACTGGGGCTGAGATCCAGTTATTTTGACCCATAGACAACATCAGTGATATGAATGCTGTGCCTCCCAGCCATTTTGTAATAAAAGTTTAAAATAAGGCACTCACCAGGCTTTGCAGACCTGTTCTTTTGAGATGAATGCTGGACGTCTTTGCACAAGCCTCTGTGTTCTGGTAATCATGTTTGTTTGGATCATATCTGGTCAAAAAAAATCACTGGTCAAGGGTGGTTTGGCATATTTAATGACTACTCATTATTCATAATGTACTTGAGAAATGTAATTTAATTTACTGTTAAAACACCCATGAGGCTGAAAGGACTTGATGGGCATAAGTTGTTTTTTGACAAGTTTTAGGCAGGTGCACACAAAGTGTACACACACAGAGGTACACACAAAATCAGAGATTTTGCAGGATCAGTGTTTCTCAACCGGGGTGCCTCGCGCCCCCCTCAGGGGTGCCGCAGAAACGCATCTGACAGTAGGCTACGCGAAATAAGCAAAATAAATAAAGAATGTAATATAATAAATATAATAATATAATAAATAATTGTCTAAATTTATACTTAAATACTAAGGCAAATACTAAGGCAGTGGAATCTTTCATGTAGCTAATTTAGCTAATTTAGTACTAATTAGAGATAATCTTCAGACAGCTGCAATATTTGATATTTTCTCTTGTGCAAGCATTACAATTGCAATTAGTTTAGTTGTTCTAAAGACAGATTTTCCTTACACAGGAGCTAGATTTTATTCATCCCTTTTTATAAAACAATCCTTTTATTCATTTCTTTACAATTTGCAGACTCATTGTTTACTCATTGTTTACCACTTGATCTGTTCACCAAAGAACATTCCATATCATTCGTGTGTGTGTGTGTGTGTGTGTGTTACATGTGCATTGTATTTGTTGGTCCTCTGAGACGTGTGTGACAATGTTAATCTACATTAAAATAGAAAGAAAAAGTTTGGGGTGCCTTCAGATTTTTCATGAATTTAAAGGGTGCCTCGCCTGAAAAAAGGTTGAGGAACACTGTGCAGGATTATAGTCAGGTGTATGATCAACCAGTTACTCCAAATTGGTTGTATATGTCAGGAAACCTACATGCACAGAGGATCTGTGGTTAGTTCTTTAAGATGTTTGGAGCAAGCTACCAGCCAAGTTCCTTCAAAAACTGTATGCAAGTATACCTAGAAGAGTTGATGCTCTCTTGAAGGCAAAGGGTGGTCACACCAAATATTGATTTGATTTAGGTTTCTCTTTTGTTCATTCACTGCATTTTCTTGATTGATGAACATAAATGAGTAACACTTCCATTTTTGAAGGCATTCATAAAAAACTGGAAGAAATATGACAACATAAACGTAATAATGAAAAGGTAGTGTACCTTGAAAATTGAGGCCATAAAGATTATCTCCAGCGGTAAATGCTACCACTGTTTCATTGTTGAGATATCGTCTTTCCAACTCTGCACTTGTCATAGACGAAGACTGAGTTTCACCAGCCTGCCACAAAGGATGAGGTTGTTTCATACAGGGTACACATATAATATTTTTTTGTCAGTTTTGTAACAACTAACTTTTCAGTAGGTCTTTCATGAATTAGTAGACTACATATTTTTTGTCTTTTTGTCTGTGTTTTGTTTTGTTTTGTGATGTTTTATGTGAAATGTAATTACGTATAACACTATACGTAGTGTAGTGTATACGTAACACAACAATACTGAATGTTGACAAATGTTCACAACAAAAAGACAATTCAAAAGACAGCTAGGTAGCACACTGACAGTTTAATCATTCTTTCTCAGGCATCATCTGACACATAGTTCCAGCTGTGGCTGTAAACCTAACTGGTGACGTGAAACACTTTGCTACCAACACTGAACTGCACAATGTAGAACTAGTTTAATACTGTGTACCAGTACATTGTCACGTATTGCCAACCCCTTTTAACCCCTTTGTATGTAGGCCTATTATTGATAAATGGCTCAAGCCATTGCCCTTACCAGTGATGTAAACTCTTTCCATATGCTCCCTGACTCTTCCCAATACCACACCCACTTTGTGGAGAGAGATGACAGCGAGTAAATTGCTGACACGTTGCATAGGTCTACAGAAATGCGCCGCACATCAGCTGATCCACAGGTCATTGTGTGAAAGTCCACGGGTGAGGCACAAGTAGAGCTGTGCGATATGGGAAAAAATGAATATCCCGATACATTTTCTCCATTTCACGATATACGATATATATCTCGATATTTTTAAATATCCTTTATAGGACCCTATGAAATCACACTTTACTTTTTACTGTTATCACTACAATCCCGGCCGATTACATACCATTCATGGTTAACTTTAAAGGTGGTATCCAGGAAAACATTAAAGATTTTCATAGTGATTAACCACAATTGAGTTGAAATAAGACTGTTTTGTTTTTGTTTTTTTCAAATAAAGCACAAAGTGTAAAAACAATCTTCAAACTTACAGCAAAGTGATAAATGCAAACAGAGCTGCCCAGAACTGTGCAAAAAACAAAAAGTGCAAACTCAAGTAGAAATCCTGAGAGACAAGTGCTTTCATGAAATTACTTTTAAAAATATAGAGGTATAGATCTCCCAGAAAATGACGTGTGTGGCATTAACTACAACGACACACATTTAGCCTTGTGAGTGTGCGCGTGTGTATGTGTGTGAGAGAGAGAGAGAGAGCGAGAGAGATCTGCACAACATATTTCTACCTGCACAATTTTCAGCTGTACTGGGCTGGTTTAGGGGTTTTAGCAGGTGTGCATGCTGTTCGGAGTTTGACGGACTCTGCATACTCTGCCGGGTAGGTTTTGGGGTGGTGAAACATGTTTGTGGTGCTGCTGCCTTTCGCCGGGACAGTTTTTTTGCACACTTTGCATATTGGGGTTACCCGCTCCACGTTCCCGATATCCATAAAACTTCCGGATTACTGATCCCTTATTGCCTCGTTTAGGAACAAGCTGTTCGTCCGCTTCCATGTTCTATTGCATTAGGTAGGTATACTGTATGACAGCTAGTGTTCGCGCTGCCTGCAAACCGAAAGAAATTACAAAATGAAGTTCCCTCCGTTCCGCACCTAGATGTCGCGCGGGATTGGTTGGTGAGTGTTTGACGAGAGTGTGCGTTTTTTTTAACCCCTCACTCGCGTTACTGCCTGAGGGAAAAGGAGAAAGCCACCAGAACGTTTTACACATGAAATACAGCAACATGTAAACATGAAAGCAAGACAAGTCTCGGCTGCTGCTTGAAAAAAACATAAAATACTCGATACATACGATATAATAATTTTATGTATCTCACAAATCTATTTCGGAGATAATTTCGTATATTCGATATATCGCACAAGCACTAAAAGAAAAACAAACATGTTACATGTCCACTTTGTGTTTTCATCACAGACCTATACAGACTTCTTATTTGACATATTACATTTGTTATCTTACTGTTGTGTTTTGGCTGGGTTGCAGTAGTCTTTCTCTATGTTCACGTAGTTGGGCAGACGTCTCCACTTATTATTACTCCATATCTGCCACTTGTAAGGCATGCTGCTGTGTACCTTATCACAGATTTTACCTGTACACAGCATGGGTATCCCCACATAAGACATGTTTGTCAATAAGTGCTTGCTAAAACATTATAGATGATATAAAATCAAATGTCAATGTATATCAGTATATTAGCTTTCATGTTCCCACATGATAATAAAAATCTGGTAATGACAGCAACAACAATTTACTATTAGTACTGTTTTGTAATGTGTATTGTGTGTATGCTGCTAGACACCTTAATTTCCTTCGGGATCAATAACGTAACTGTACTATTACTATTATCACAACTAGGGAATGTATAGAATTACTAGTTTAGGGCCAATCAGCAAACAGAGGGATGGCTAAAAGCGATGGCATCAAACTCAAGCATTCAAGTATGAGTTTCCGGTGTAGTTCGAGTCCTGAACGAAGCTGACGAGTGGATGGGTAATGACGCTATACATTCTGTTCTGGCAACGATTCAGGAAATTGAAGAGTTAAAGCCAGAACAAGAATGCTTAGAAAATGTTAGCAATTGGAAAGATGTCATTGGCCTACCTACTTCCTACGGCTTTTACAGTTTTACAGTTTAATTTACCAGCTGGCCTCGTTGAAACAGAATGTTCACAAAGTGAAACGATGTGAAAACATCTACAGTAATGCATCAGGCTACGTTTGAATTAGCTTGGTAAACCAGCCCCTTGTACTTCATTTAATTTTGTACAAAGGGTCTGGCAGTGCTGTATTGAGAAACAATTTCTTTCTGCAGATGTGTAGTTTAAAACAAGTGGCTCTGGCTTTACCCAATCGCTAACATCTGGTCGCCACGTATGCAATTAGCCTGTCTACGCACTACAATTCAAATGTAGCACACAAAGTCAACGTCATCGGTCATGAACACTCCCTCTGTTCGTTGATTAGCTAGGATTAGCTTGTACCTAATACAGTAATGTCAATGGCAGCACGGCCAGACCCTCTGTACAAAATGAAATGAAGTATGAGGGGTTGGTTTACCATGCTAAGTTTAAATGGCTAAACACTTAAATAGTTGAATAGTATATATAGTTGAAATATTTCAGCAAAGATTTACAAAGAGGGTAAAGTCATGCTTGAATTCAGATGTTGTATAAAATGATTATACTGTATCATGATTAATAATCAGTATTCTCACCCATTTGGCAACGACCAATGAGGTTCAAGAAACAGATTTCATCTGCAAGAAAATTCACATTAATTTATATAGTTTCTTTGAGAAATCTTTAGGGCATGTTATGTAAAGGGAACTGTTGCAAAAAATCTCAAAATCTCAAATTCATTACCATTACAAATATGTGAATTCTCAGAAATTATTTTACCTGGGGGTTTGGCTCGTTGTGTATTGCTGTGCACAGAAGATGCACTAATAGTGTGAAGGCTGCAAATATCAGCTTGTGGTAGCAGTTGATCTCTCTGTAAAGGTATTATATGCACATTTTGTTATGTGTGCACAGCTTAAAAGGATACAATTGTTCTAGAACTTGCTCTGGTTTACCTCGGAGATAGGAAGTGAGTCATTTTGGGGCCGAAGAACAGCAGTCTCTATTTCACTACGGCTTGTCAACCCATGCTTTTCCAGCCTAGGGCAACAGAAACCAAACAAAAAGTCATCCTTAAGTGACTTGATTGATTTTTGAATACAATTATTTACTTGTGTTTGTGCAATAATTTGTTGCTGATAATGGTATAAAATTCACTAACATCAAAAGTCACTTTTAACGTTACATAATTCTTAAAAAGGACTTTAACCTTTGTGTTAGGCTATTGGTACAGTTCCTGACATCATCAGTTAAATAGATCTTCTGTACGTCACAGGTTTGTAAGAGTGGTCTGGAGCACTCTTTAGTTTTATCTGAACACAATTTCTTTTAGTTTAAACACAGCTCATAGGTACAGTATGTTTGCTGTCCGAAAGTGCATGTTTGCCTTGGTCCGCTAATGCCTTCAGCAGAGATTGCTGCAGAGAAATGTCCGCTTGCAAAGGAAGTTAAAGGGTTGGGTAATGACACTGTGGCTGGCATATGCACAGGTGTGTTCATGTACATGTTTTGTTTCAGATGTTTTGTATGTAAATAAAGTCTAGATTGAAAGTCAATATGTGGAAATTAATACTTTTGAACTGAAAAGTATTATGAAACATTTATATGTATGTATATGCCTTTAGGGATTTAAAAAAAAAAAAAAACGGTTATTTGCAGGTATCTCGTGTAAATTATTGCAGCTCTCAACAACCTGCTACACAATAAGTTCTATAAAGCTTTATGGACTGATAAGATGCCCACATATACTGTATGTCCTCCATATGTCGTTAGCCTCCTCCTAGTACCACAACCACTTTGACTGAGATGAGACCTTGTGAATAGGTGTGACATTGCCTATGGAAATGTGTCAAGCTTCAGCTGATCCACAGATCATTGTGTTGAAGTCAACAGTTGGGTCTCCAGCACTTAAAACCGGAAAAACAATAGTTACATGCTACATATAAATCCTAGGTATTTTTGGGGCATAAGATCAGAAATCATGTAGAAATCATGTAGAACTGTGACTTGGATGCAACTACTGTGACTTGGATGACCCTAGAGCCTCATAGGAGTGGGTTTGTTGTGTAGGATGTGAAGCCTGTTTCACCTGCCTGATGAACCCTAGATGGATTAGTAATAATTAATGTTTATACATGTTGTTGTTGCTGATTGACTCCCTAATAAGAATGCTTTTTTAATCAACTAATGGGCCTACTTTTCCGTCTACCCATTTCAAACAATCAACTGGTTGTGTAAGGGCATTTTAAAGGAAAATAGCTTGTTTCATTGATGTTGGACGCCATGAACTAATAAATCTGATTAGAAAATAAAATTGAAAAAATATTAAATTATTATTATTGAGTTTGCTGCAAATTCTTTATAACACCACTGACTGTCCCACTTTACCTGACTGGGCGTGCCATTTTACCTGAACATTTACCCAGACCTAACAATGGTGACTTGTGGTCTTTAAAGGTTAAAATCGTAAAAAAAAATTCTTATTGTCAATGTATTTACTGCACATAAATGCTCCAGAGACCGATATTAAGATATACAGTTTATCACCTTCACCATCTTTAGCATTTTAAATGGTTTTCTTTTCAATCAACCAAAAAGTGTCCCAATTTACCTTATTTCACCCTAAATAGTACTAAATCTTCGCGTTTTACTAAAAGTGTGCAAATTCTCAACATAGGAAATACAGGAGTAATTGTATTCAGTCAGACTTAAAACACAGTAGCCCATAGGGTTTTGTGCACAACCTCGTTCTTGCTAAGGCCATTTTTTTGGTCCCAGTCCAGCCCTGAGAGGACCCTAAGATTTGTGAATGTGAGGCCCATCAGCACTGTAATGTATTGAACATTCAATAATTAAAATAGCTTATTATATAGTGTAGCCAAAAAGCAATACAATGCAGTGGTTCCATGTCCCGCTGTGCGGTGCATCTACTTAAAAATGAAAATGAAAGCACAGCTGGTGCTACGTAAGGTGGATATGCTCTCCCAGATATTGTCTTTGTTGCAAGTGAAAGTAACAGAGTCTGCGCTTTTCAAACAGTTACTTCCCTTCAACAACTCTTTTGCTTTTCTTTTCACCAAACAAAATAGGGTAGTGTTAGGTTTGTACAGTGTAAGTGCACAATAGTATATGTTGTTACATGTACATACACTAAAAAAAGAACCGTAAAATAAAGTGTTACCCACTTGGCTTTGTATTATGTGATGGTTTCAGGTTCTTACCGTATATGGGCATCTGTGGCGATTCTAGATTGTTTGGTGCCCTGGGCGAGCACCCCGTCTGGCCACCCCCAAAATCATGCATGCATTATTTTCATTATAAACATAAACATCCCATTTATGAAACATTGAAAATTATATGTATAACAAACATTAAGTTACTTAATAGGCTATCACAAAATTACTGAAGTAATGAATTACTATGTAATTACAGTAAGATAACTTTCCCAACTATTGTAGCCTAATAGTGTAAGGGATTTTTGCTTAACACGGTCTAAAATGTTCAATAAACTACATCAGAGTCTACAGTTTACTATCATAGCCTATAGGACAAGCGGCTAACAAAAATAAACAAAGTTAGCTTTTCCTTAGTAATTATGTTATCTTGTTTCAGGATACCTGTCATTATCCAATGACACAGCTGCCTACCTTTATCTTTTTCTCGTTTTTCCTCCTCGTCCTTTCTGTTTTCACTAAACTGAGCACCTGATAGCTTTGACTTTTTCCTGTCCATCTTCAATCAGTTTTAATTTGGCACTCCAGTACCAACAACTACTGCTAACTAGCGGCATTAGTTCAGTTTCACTATTAGATGCATGCCTAGCCACAAAGGAGAAGGCCTAAATCCCTGCCTCTCCAGTTCCCCTTTTTTTACAAGTTGTGCCACATAGCTTCTGTGCACGGGACCGTCTCAGCAAGCAGGGACACCTGCAGCTAGAGGGGGTGCCAATTTGCCAATTTCCCACACAGTAATATGATATATGATATGATATATGATATGATTGAAAATAGATTTTTTTTTCCAAGTGCTCGTGCCGCCCCCCATGAAATGTCACCCTGGGCGGCTGCCCCGTTTGCCCGGGCCTAAAACCGCTACTGAAATATGTGATTATATCCCTAGCTGGTGTCACAGTGTGAGTACAAAAATATTTCTCCCAAATAGGCCCAACATCTTAATATTTCATAATTTCATATATTTGCAATTAAAGCATCTAGTGTCATCAAAGTTTGACTCAACATTGACTTTCTGATAATTAATGAAAATGGCAGTCACACTGGTGAATTAAGAGAACAGTTACCCTGAAATCAGATCTCAGTCTGCAAGGTACCATAATCACAGCTTGAACAGTTGGTATCAGCATTTCAGTACAACCTCAACCACCATGAAAGCACCCTGTCATGGGGCTTATCCAGACTTGGCGTCATGAGGGACATTTCGGGGGAAAACCCCCCTCATATTGATAGACCCAACCCCTCAGTTGATGTAGGGCTCAGGTTTGGCAAGAAAAACAATAGAAATGCTGCAAAATAATAAGCTGTTCAACAATATCAAATGTTCAATACATAAACAAAATTCAACACTTCTGAACCAGACTGGTAAGTCACATACATAGTTCAAGTCTGTTTTACTGGTTCAGGAATGTGTGTGAGTTTTTTTACCTCCGCCTGTGGAGGTTATGTAATCATCTGCGTTTGTTTGTTTGTTTGTTAGTTACAGTAGCAACATAACTCAAAAAATTATTGGTGGATTTTGCTGAAATTTTCAAGGTAGGTCAAAAATAGGCTAACAGCACCCAGATCAGGGGCGTAGATTTGCTCTTGACCTATTAATCCCCCCCCCCCCCCCCACAACCCAACCAGGCGTCAGGAACTAGCTCCTTATGTCTATGCCTTCTTTTTAGCTGCCATCGCTCTCCACTCGCCACTCGCTTTGGACAAGTTCTGCTTCTAGTTTTGCCGCTGCTATCACCAAACTCAGTCTCACAGGAAAGCAGGGTACAGCTAATCTCATTGACTATATGTGTTAGCACTAAAGTAGAGAACCTCATTTAACCATTTCTGCGCCGCTAGGTGATGAAACGTTGACATCGTTTTTTTTTTTTTTTTTTTTTTTTTTAAGGGGCTCAAGTGTTTAGTGGGAACAAATCAATGATTGCTAGATATTGGTGGGGACGCGTCACCTCCATCCATGCCAATTCTACGCCCTTGACCCAGATGTTTATCTTCACTTTGTTCCAGTGCTGCTACTTTAGACATCTTATCTGCGCTGTATGAAAAAGACACAAGCAGCACTGGCTGTGACTCCTTTATAGTCATCAGCCCTGCAACCAGGGCCGCCGCTACCCATAATGCACATCACCCAATGCCCGTAGGTCACCAAGTGCCAGAAGGGCACCAAAACAATCAGGCTAACGCAAAACACCACAATCATAATAACACTATATTTGAAATGAAATTAAGCAATACAAAAGGATCAATAGGCAGCCACCAATTAAGCAATGCCAAACTACTGTATTTGCTCTGAGTTATAGTGTGTGCAACCCCCTCTCCAATCTTCCTGTTGTACCCCCTATCCTGTGTTTGGACATGGCTTTGAGGAGACATCAAGAGTTGGGGGCAGATGAGAAACAAAGAACAAACAGCGAGATTATGGTTGTGCATCACTTATGGGTGTTTAAGAGGTCAACTATTGGGGAAGTTTTTAACAGCCCTTCTACCCATGCCTATACTGTACTCGCAATGCTAGGTAGCGCTAAGGATTAGCAATCACTGCATAATATCAGCAAATCTTTAAAACTTCTTCTGACCAAGGATGACGTGCGTCTTGCCATTGCTGTCTGCCATCAGCGGTTGTCATCAAAGTATAAGCCAAGTTTAAATAGAATTCTGTACCTCAAAACATTTACTTGCATTTGTCACGACACTTATGCAGTTGTGTAGTAGTGTAGTAAGAAGAATAGAGTAGAGTAGAGTAACTTTATTGATCCCGAAGGATCCCAATTAAGAAGAATAATGCTAGGCAGGAGAAAATGAAGGCTAAGTTAAAGGTTCTCTAGGGAACATTGTAAAGCGAGGATAGGAGCAGGCTCCACTCAATGTATAATATTAAAGAGTGCTGGCCTAAATCTAAAATTCAATGAAAAAACAGAGGAGGCCGCATAACTTTGACTTTTAATTGCACAGACACGTTTTTTTCATTGTTTTTTCTCTAGGGAACATGAAATCACAAACCTTCCTAAACAAGGCACCTGCCTTGAAGATGCCGATATAAAAGAATGTGAAAGAGCCGGAAGACACTGCTCCCATCAAACCTATTTCACCAGAAGACCCACAACAGAAAGAGAGTTCATCCTCAGACAGTGTCAGAAACATTGATTTGTGGAGCATTGACTCATGCACAAGAGCTGTGCTAGAGGGTGCTAATGTCCAAGCAGAAGAATGCTTTGTAAGTTGTGAACCACGCACACCAGCTCCTTCACAGTCACCCAACAGCTCCAAGATATCTGATGCACTGCCAGGTGCTGAGACATTTTCAAAAGACCTTACAGAGCTAAACAAGAGTTTTATCTTGGAGAGCAAGACAGCAAAGATGAATGATGCTGAATGATGTATGACTTTGCCGAAGAGGAACTCGGGCGTTTGCTTCAAACATATTTTAGATTTTCTTCAAAGTTGAACAACAGTGAAGAGCAGGGAGTAGTTGTTCATCCGGATGATGTTTTCTACAAAACCTTCCCAGTAAACATGCAGAAAAAGCTGTATGCAATACCGATGCTTCGGTTGACTATAGACAATCAGGCGTGGGTGACCAAACAAAGACAGAAGTGCAGTCTTGCAGCTGACATGCTAGAGGGAGCTAATAAACCAGCAAGAAGCAGGCTTTGTAAGTTGTGAACCACACACACCACCTCCATCCCAATCACCCAGCAGCTCAAAGATATCTGATGCACTGCTACGTAGGTGCTGAGACATTTTCTAAAGAACGCATCGATCTCATCTGATTTGTTTTAGGTAGCAACATTTCATAGCAAGTCATTTCAATAACTGCAGGTAAAAGCTCATCACATTCTGTGCTCTCCATGCAGGAAAACAAACACGAGACAAAAGATAAAACACAAGAATGATGCCGGCTTCAAAATGGTGTATGATTTTGCTGAGGAGGAACTCGGGCATTTGCTTCAACCATATTTTAGACTGCCTACAAAGTAGGACGTTAATGAAGAGCAGGGGGCAGTTCTTCATCCGCTCGACTTTTTAGAGCAAAACCTTCCCTGTCAACAGACACAACCCACCAACAGCAAACCATCCAAACAAATATTCGACACTTGGCATACAAAGACCCTAAAGTAAAAAAAAATATTTATTTGTTAAATTTGCCCTTTGTTAACAGACAGACCTGAAGGCACCTCAGCCTGTCTTTCTCCTGAGGATGGTTCTTCGGTGTACATGTGTACTGTGAGAGAGAGTTGTATTTGATTGACTGTTGAGCTCAAATTTTGAAAATCCATACCACAGGAGACACACTAACCTCAACCATATGGAATATTAAATACATCAAAAACAAAATGTGAGCATTAAATAGCACAATTATTTGTGTAAAAACAATGACAGTTATAATATTTAATATTTTACAGTGGGCAATCTGTGTCCAGATAATAAAGTCAGACAAATAATAATAATAATAATAATAATAATAATAAGAAGAAGAAGAAGAAGAAGAAGAAGAAGAAGAAGAAGAAGAAGAAGAAGAAGAAGAAGAAGAAGAAGAAGAAGAAGAAGAAGAAGAAGAAGAAATGCCTGAAATATCTTCAGTGGAATGTGCAGACCCTTAGCATTTTAGCACAGAGCCCCAAGTGTTGTCATTGAGTGCACTTTACATATGGTTTTACAGTGTATTCCTTATTGCTGAACTACTGGACAAGGTTGTTACCTACTGATCATTTAAAATGAGCAAAGAGGTCACGAAATTTTGGGAGCAAATGCGTGCCTTTTGTCCACAAGATGGATTTTGTGATTTATGGAAGCTTCATTCATTAAAGGTGTACTTCCATCGTGTTTTCGTTAATTTTGCGGTGTTCTCTAGTATTAATAATTGCCATGTGCGCCGGTTTTGCTGAAAAAAATGTTCTAGTGCTTCTGTTTCAGGCTGTTTTAGTTTGGTGGAGGGGGTGGGGCCGGGAGAACGACACGATTTCACCTCTTGTAATACAATATTCATGACATACAAATAACATGCCTCTGATTGGCTAGCCAATCAGAGGCGTGTTATTTGCATGTCATGAATAATTAGCCGCTAACAGCAAGAGCAGACGCTCCCTGCAGCTTCCTTTGCCCCACAGTCAACTTGATAGCAGAGTAATAAGGTAAAGGGGAAAAGTCAACTTGACAGCTCTAAAACTGCACACAGAATGTCTTCGGAGATACAGCCGTATGTGTTTGATCCTGAATCCGAAGAGGAAGGAGAGATGGCACAAGCACAATCGCTTCCTGATCGTTTGTCAACGAACGTTTCAGAATGGTAATATTTGCATGACAACTAAAGTTTCTCTTAAGATTTGAACATTTGTGGCGATCGTCATCATGCCCACAAGTTGTAATAAACAGTTGGAAACATTTTTAAGACTTGTTTCTTCACACTATTAACAGTCTTTGCAATCTTACTGGTAGATAGTTTACTTTACAACACAGTGCAAGTGTCCGGCTAAATGCAGTTCAGCCTTTCACCTAGCCTGCTAATCCCATGCGAGTCAGTCACAGGCTATCATCAAAGATAATCGTCTCTGCTATCATTGAAAGCCCATTCGGTCAGAGCACCCCAACTAGAATATCTAAACGTTCTAAAACAAACACACCTACTTACCTACATTTTGCTAGATGCCCACAGAAGCAGAGAATATGTGCTGCAACGACACTCCCCCGGTAATCACAGCTACGGCATGCCTCTTTCTATTTCACAAACTCACTTAATTTGGCCTTTTCTTATTAACTCGTTATTCTATTTTCTTTGACTGATGGCTCTGGTTGATATGTTTGTTGGCAAAGGTTACTCATGTTGTTTACATTCACGTCTGTGTTCAGATGGTAAGAAGAATGGGCGATATGGGTACCCCTGTTTCCTGCCTCAATGTATACTTGCTTTAAAATGAAATCAACATTTATAGAGCAGACTGTGCCCTCCTGGACATATGAAAGGTATAATACTTAGCCTAAAAGGAAAAAAAAGCTGTGATAAAACTCAAAGCCAGTGTATAAAACGAGTCAGTTTTAAACAAATAACTTTATTATATTTAGATTATATGACAGGAGATGCAGACATCTGGCCTACAGATCGTTTGTAAGCTGGTGCTGGGGTTATATAGGGAGAAAGGTTAGAGTTATTATTCCAGCTTGTGTTGTCCTGCAGATCATGCTGGAACACAGGGTCATTCCCTGCCCTGTCACTCCAAGTCCTGATACATCCCTCTTGTATTTATTTATTTTGTACATGTTGTAAGTGCATGTTATGCCTATGTGTGTTGTCTGTAAGCTACTGGGACCTTGAATTTCCCCATGGGGATCAATAAAGTACCCATCTATTTATCTAAAACAAGAGGTGTATGCATCCAAAGCTTTTGTCAGTGGAGGATGGTAGAACCGTGAGGACAGGTTATCAGGAATAGGGATCAGTTGGAGCTCCTCCAAGTAAGGCTGGGGGTTGGGGACTATCTCCTCAAACACCAGAGCAATCAGGTTGTAGACGTGGCCTGGAAGAAAATATTTAATGTAAGCATTAGTTAAATGAGAATTCAAAACGTATGTTGTCACAAAACATTCAGTACAATAGAGTCATAGCTACATACTTGGTTGAAGCCACTTCTTACAATCGCTGCTCTGGCGGACTGGATGTTGGCATTGTGGCAAGTGAGGGTCGTCGTGGGTATGCATGTGTTGCATGTGGTTCACCAGAGATGTCCATGCTCCCTCCAACCTCATTGCTCTGTACACAAAACCCAAAGAAACTGTGAAAGTCAGTCCATTTGGTCATTGTGATCACACAGTACGTAGTGCACACAACGAAATTCAACCTCTGCATTTAACCCATCACACGTAAGCAGGGGGCAGCCATGACAACGGCGCCTGGGGAGCAGTGTGTGGGGACGGTGCCATGCCTAGGACATCTCAGTCATGGGGGAAGATGGAGGAGAGCGCTGGTAAGTCACTCGCTGACCCGCTTGCCCACGACTGCCCCAAAGACAGTGCAAGTTGTATTTCATGGCAGTTGTTCAAAGTGAAGTTTTGATGTGTGTGTAAAGTTATGGTGGGCTGGTATTTCTCTGTGAGAGTGGAACGAAAAGATACTAAGCTGTGCACTGTGTGACATTGATAATAATTGATCTTACATCTGTGACCCCACTCACCTGTACTAGTTGAATGTGATGCTGTCTCCAGATGTCTTCAGATTCATCAACCTGTAACTTCCATATTTGGCTAAGTGACCTGCAAATACAAAATGGTGTTATTAAAATTATGCTATATTACTTTTCATTTTGTTGTAAATTAGCAAGCTATTTTCTGTGATACTATAAAGTCTATCATACCAGAATATGTATTGCTATATATAAGGATGCATAGAGGTTGGAGGCGCCCGTGGGGCATCCAAAGTACTCATGGCTGTACTCGTAAATGTCATGAAGGATTCTTTTTGGGTAGCTAAATTAAATTAATGAGCATTACTGTCAAGTTACATGATCATACACAGGAAATTTGCTATTTCACACAAACTCATAATGGTATGGTATGGATGGGGGGTGACACCAATGTCTGTGATGTTCTCTGAAAGACAGACAAAACACCCATAAAGTCTAATCAATCAAATTAAACTTATATAAGTGCAATGCAATAATGGCAAGAAGACACAGCCTAAAATTAGACAGACGTGTTAATAGACTGTAGTAATAGCTACTGAACTTAGCCTAATAGCCCAGTGCATGGGCTTAGATATTGGTTTCCCTGTTTAGACTTGAATAATGCCCATGCACTTGTAAGTTGAACATAGGTATTGTTGCTAATATTAATTGACATGTCAATGATTACGTTGTTGGCCAGTCTGTCACGACAGCCTGCTAGCCAACATAAGCCATCCAGCAAGCTAGCCTACATCTAACGGCAGTCTTGCACAGAACTGCTCCAGAATTGCGAACTGCAGGGTCTACATGGGCTTATTACTATCGCTGGGTTGACTAGACAATATTTAGCCGTTGTAATATTGTTCTACAAATTACTACAAACTAGAACAAGTTTGTGACCGAATATGTTAGCCAGCTTGCTGCTATAGTTAGCTAGTCGTAAGCTGACTCTGCTACCTTAAAACTTCGAGTGATTCCATGGTAATCTACAGTAGTACTGTGTTTTTAAATCAGTTCGTGTTACATTTAAGCGACAATCCGTGATGGCACCATCAAATTTGGTCACTCAGATACTTTAAACCTTATAAACACGTTCACGTTGGTCTGAGTTTTATGCATGATAAGTTCTGTACCCACAGAGATCAATGCTCCGGTCCCACAGTGTTGTAAAGCAGATTCCGTACCGATAATACCAGTTCTAGAGACACGAAAGCTGCAACAATAGCCTCTCTGAATGTTATCATTCGTGGTTTAACAATTACGCTTGTTTAGAAGATTAGCCTACAGGTTTAGTAAGCTAAGTCTCTGGTCATAGATATGAGTGTCATAGCTAAGCTTGTGCCCATTTCAACGTGGAGAATATGAACATACTATTTTGTAAAAAAAAAAAACTTAGGTGGAAAAGTTTACTTTGTACTTACAGCCTGTGTGCTGGTGGTCGATCGTCGTGAGGGTACAGATCCAGGTTTCAAAACCAACCTCGAAGAAAAACCACTACTGTAGGCACCGAAGTTTGAAAAGTCACTGTGGTTGAAATGATCAGAACACACAGCTATGGCAGGGCTATATTTCGCTGGTGGTATTCCAAAGATAAATTCCAGCCATTTCTTCTTCAGGTCTTCATTCCTAAGCAAGGAATACAAGGTAGATGTCTTGCTGCCACAAATAACACAGGCACGAATTCGCTCTGCCATGTCTGTAACTGTTAGCTGTTTGCTCCTCTTCTACTGGCCTTCTGCCGCCACGGGCTCTGCTCTGAAAAATCAAAAACTGTCTTTCTATGGGCGGGGGCAAGCGAAGGTGTTCGAACTCATGAATATCCATCTACACGTGTGCGTCACGCCGGAGGCCCTTTTCGCATTGGGTCATTTTTCCCGCCTATTGTCTTCTTTTGCCTTATATGGAAAATGGGGGTAGAAAAACATTTTGATATGCAGCATGCATATGCAACTCGGGGTGACCCATCATATTTCAAAAGAGCAAGTACTAAACGGTTTCTCGTGGAAGTGCACCTTTAACTTTGCGAATCTATTTTCACAAAAATCGCTTTTTGTCCTTTTTGCATTTGGAATATGCCTGTCCTTTATGAAATGGATTTTGAAATCCTGATTTCATGCACAAAATGCATTTTGAAGTCACGAAATGCATTTTGTGCCTAACATCCATTTCGTGCTTGAAATAAGGATTTTGTCAATGCCTTATGTCCACAAAAGGTAAAGTCAGCAGTAAAACTTGTGCATGTAATGACAGCACCCACCCTGTAGAATACTATTGAAATATTACATGTGCTGTTTAGTTCTGAAAATATTGCAGTTTCACTTGCATATTGTGGCGCTTGACAATAAAATAAGCATTATTGATCAGTGTCCATTGACTGTATAGGAAAAGACGAATCGTCAACCGTCATAAATGAAGCAACCGGAAGTATACTCCCCCTGGTGGACGGCTGCAGTACAACTTTTAAGCCCTCCCATTCCCATGTATCTCTATGGGAAAGTGGCACATTTTCCGTGTCACTTTTCTCCCATACAAATGTCCTTGAGTCTAGCCCATATTATTTAAGAAGTAGTTTTCCTAGTCCTTCAAATAACACAATAATTCTTTTTGCCCAGAACCTTATTTTTAGAATGTTATTCCAATGTTTCAATGGCCAATGGGCAACGTGGTTGGGCTTGATTGACACCTCTGATTGACAGCTGCTAGAGAGAGGCTGCACTGACAGCGGTGACAACCTATCACGTTAGCTGTCATTAGTATTACGTTGATAGCTACAGTAGAGTTCTTCAGGCAGGCAGCTTTTCTAACTTGTTTTCGTAACATACTGTTATGAACAAATCCATACTCACAATTATATGCAATTTTGCCATTGGATGTACTACCAGACGACCTTCAGTGGGAAGATTCTGTGAAATTTTGCCGGTAAGTAAAAAGTATAACGTTCAAATAAGGTAGCTAGCGTTAGCTGACCGTCAACTTAGTTCACCTCATAATTTATCATCTACTTGAGCCTTCCCGATATCACCACAAAGATTGTCATAATCAGGGGCGTCACTAGTCATATTACTGTACTGGGGCACAGATAATCAATGCGCAAAGCAACATTTTTAGCACTTATTTATCATAAAAAATAAGTATATCATAAAATAATTAGTACTTCAAACTAAACAATCATATCAGATTATGTTGATATGCTCATCAAACATCGTAGATGTAAGATGGCAATCTCCAGAAACCGAGTGTGGTAGCTCACAGTGCTAGGCTTACCGTTACATAAATCAACAATGGTTAGGCATATGCCAGTTAGCTAAAAGACAGCACCTAACGTCTCTAGTAGGCTACTTCAATTTACAGCCAGAACTAGCTTGCATGACAGCTGCCTCATACATTAAACGTAAAAAGTAAAGTTGTAACATTTAAATCCACATGGAAATGGCGACACAGAGGTGAAAACAAAGAACAATGATGGGCAATTTACCCGGTACTAACCTGTAAGGCAGGTGGAAAGAAATAGCGCTCAGACACCGTTGTTAGACGTCACAGCTAAAGTCGCGTGAGTAAATTGCCATATAAAGTAGCCATGTGTGCATTGTGTATGGAGTGAATAAAGTAGCAATGAGTTGCCATATTGAGTAGCTGTGTGCGCATTCTGTAGATTATGCTATGTAGACCTAAAAGTTTAAAGTGATTTTTTTTACTGGTGAAATTTATACTGGGGCACTACAGACCAATACTGGGGCATGTGCCCCAGTAAAATATGTCTGGCGACGCCCCTGGTCATAATATGCTAGATATTTATGGAGATGATAAGTAATACAGCTAGTGAGACATTTTATTTAAAAAAGACTTGAAACGACAGAAGTTCAACCACAGAAATTTTAACTGTTACTTTGAGGCATATAGTTAGCTAGCGATATCTAACAAGTCAGTGTCTAACAGTCGGTGCTACGTTAGCATTTTACAAAGATCCAGAGATGGGTTGACGATAAACACTACGTGAATTTTAGTGCTGTCCACATGAATACTTAAAGGAAGGAAAATCAGTTTTAGCCGTTGCTGGGTAAAGTGATTTAAAAACCGTACAGTGTATGCCAGGCTTTAGGGATGTCAGCTAGGGTTTTTGCTGTAGCTTTTGGGTCGTGAACGAGACGGACTCAGGACGTTTGATGTGTTGTTAATTTACCATTAAGTATTTGCTAAGCATGCAGTTTTTCAGTACCCTGTTTCTTACAATCTTTCCTTGTCAGCACGTAGATCCGAGTTCAGATAGAGGCGTAAAAACTCAAGCACAGATTAATAGATTATTAAAGCATCATTTGCTTTAACTGCGTTAACAGGTGGGCATTCTCTCCTCGTTCGTTGTTTTCGTAACATTGATTACATTAGATTCAGATTGTTATTGGCATAACACTGATCATTTACATTGTACAAGGCAAACATGTAAATGTGCATACCTATATACAGTAAAGTATACCTATAATAGGCTAATTTCTGCAGGTGTGAACAATATGTACATACATCTGTCTGTATGTGAGTGGTGACATTTTGTTTTTTACTCTGTTGTAGATTCAAGCATTTCACCATGGAGCACCGAGCTAGACCAGCAGGTACTGTACCTTAGTCATGATGCTCCTATTAAATACATGTGATTTTAAATAAAGCTTTTCAAATACTTTGTAACTTTTCCTGATTCGCATGACAGATAAAAAGTATCAGTTGAAAATACCTGAGACCTATTCAATTGTAAATCTGGTATTCTCATACTCTCAGCACAGCACATCAGGAATTGGGCTTTTTAAAGGGCTGCGCACACAGATTGTGTAGTTTTTAACTATGTATGTCTTAACAATGGCATGTCCACATTTGTAGGGAAGAATATTCAGTGCTGCTGAATCAAGCATAGTTGGCCTGGTTTATTGTTAAATAATTGGGCCCAATGTAACAGACATGACATTTTCATCACAAACCTGCAAGGGTGGTCTAAGAGAGCCCTTCTAAATTCCAAATATATCAATTATGTAAATATTACTTTAAGTATCTGAATTACTGGTTTTATATTTAGGTGGTGGTGCCTGAAATGTTGTCCTGTTCTCAATTCCCTTTTATGTACCATAACTTACAACTTCATAGCTGAAGATCTACACTCCAGATTTTAGTTTAAAAATTAAATGCCCACTGTATTATATGTATAATTGAAAAGTGTTATTTTAGTACAAGCATAACATCTTAAAAAGGAAAGCGCATGCTCAACTGATACAACACAGCTGGGTGTTAGAATGTAGGCATGTTAACATGATTATGATAAAATTAAACAGTAGTTAATATTTTAATTTTAACATTTTGGTGTCACATCACTGGTTTTAATGGTTAAATGTTTATTAATAGTTATTAACAGTTAAAAAGTAGATTTTAAATACTTAGGAATAAAATCCGCAGTTACTTCCTTTTTCATGTTTTACAAACTTGAAAACTGTAAACACTTTAAACATACTAGTGAGTTGGGAGAGATTTCACTTTAATCTGAATTTCAAGGGCAAGCTGAAAAATGTTTAGCTGTGAATTCTGTTACAAGTACATTGAAAACACAAAGCATGGGCATGATATCGTGTTGGAGTTACGTCGCGTCTGTCTTCACTTCTGGTTACTTTGACTAGAGGCGAGAGGGCCGATGCTGTCTTCTACCACAAACTCCTCTAGCCAATCCCCCCGCAGGTTTGTTCAGGCGGCATCTGTCCAAAAATAAAAGTTTAGTCTTGTGAGCAATTTTTTTTTATAGTTGCCATTTGCTGGAATCTCATCCGAGATGTCTAAACAGTCTTCAGCACAAACACCACTAATTTGACATAGGCTAGCATATGCATACTAGTCTGCAAGTAAACATTCATCACATTTCTTAAAGGCAACTATTAATATGGTACGCCCACACCCTAAACAAGCACATTAGGACAGTTTTGACATGACAAAAAATCACGGATGAGTGAAGATTACATTTAACCCCTCTGTGAAAGTAGCGAGATGATGTGTAAAACGATTAGCTTTCAAACAGGAGCATTGGTAAAACTGTTGGACTGTTGTACACAAAACTGTTACTGTTGTAGTATTTAGCAGACGCTTTTCTCCAAAGCGACGTACAGAACAGCAATAGGAAAATGCTGCATCATATCGCCTTTTCTGATAGGGTTGTCAATCTTACACGTCTGTTATTAAATTACCTAAATGTAGCCTATACAGTCATTTGGATTACCCAGGCTAATATAGCAACTGTCTAATGCTAACAGGCGACCTTGCCTACCCTATGAGTTGTTCTCGTTTTCACGTTTGATTAATTTGACATTAATATACACCAGACTAAACAATCATCGTCTTCATTCATAAACTGTCCACATATTTCTTTGGTAGGCAATGATTTTACCGGTGACACATACCTGACAGAAGAAATAATAAGACCGTAGGATTTCCATAGACAGTAAGGGTGGGTTTCAGAGCACGGTACAGGTGTAGGCGGGACATCACATTGACTGGACGTTTCTGATTGGGCGGCTGTTCCTCCTTGTACGCATGCTCAACCGTTGCCAAGCAGGAAGTAAGTGGCCCTGGCTCCAAAATTGACGGTTGCGGTTGCTTCATTTTTATAGAACGGAACTGAATCGGCTATGCAGTACATTGCACTTCTGGAGAGAAGAATAACCTCATTCAAAACTCAGACTGAGGAATGCACAGTGAAAATGCAAAATATGGCAACAGAGAACCGAAGTCTGAAGAGGGAGTTTGAGTATTGGAAGGCTGAGGAACACGAAAGAAGAACAACAGAGGAAGCAAGTCATATGTTTGAGATCGAAACGCTCATCAAAGCCATGGAGCGTAACCGGGAGAAGCATGAGGAGATGGCACAATTGGCTGTCGATCTGGAAAGGATAAACACATTCCAAACCGAGAATGAGGAACTGGCATTGAAAATGCAACATTTGAAAGCAGAGAATCTTCATCTGAGGAGAGAATTTGATCACTGGAAGGAACAGGAGAAGAGAATGACTGAGAAAGCAAACTACATGGGCCAGATTGAAAGGCTTATTAAAGCTATGGAAAACAATCAAGCGAAGCATCAAAAGGAGATGACCCAATTGGCCCTTAATTTGGAACAAAAATTCTCACTCAAAACTGAGAATGAGGAATTGTCACTGCAGATGCAAAATTTGGAAAAAGAGAACCGCCGACTAAGACAGGAGCTTGATAACTGGAAGACTGAGGAACGTAAGAAGAGAATGACTGAGAAAACAAAACACATACCAGAGTCAGGAAGGCTGATTAAAGCTATGGAGCACAATAGACAAAAGCATGAGAAGGAGATGGCACGATTGGCCCTTCATTTGAAAACAAAATTTTCGCTCAAATCTGAGAATGAGGAATTCTCACTACAGATGCAAAATCTTGAAAAAGAGAACCTCCGTCTAAGACAGGAGCTTGATAACTGGAAGGCTGATGAACATAAGAAGAGAATGACTGAGAAAACAAAACACATGATTGAGATGGAAAGGCTCATTAAAGGTAGGGAGCGTGACCGAGAAAAGCGTGACAAGGAGATGGCACGATTGGCTCTTCATCTTAAAAGAAAATTCTCACTCAAAACTGAGAATGAGGAATTTAAACTGAGAATGCAACATTTGGAAAAGGAGAACCTCCATCTAAAGAAAGAATTTGGTAATTGGACGACTAAGGAACATGAAATAAGAATGACAGAGAGAACAAATCATATTGAGATGGAAAAGCGCATGGAGCAAAATCAAGACATGCGTGGAAAGGAAATGGCCAGATTGACGCTTGATTTGAAAAGACTGGAGGGATTAACCAACAAATTAACTAAAGAACAAAGACAGGAGGCAATAAAACAAAACATGGAAGAGAAAAGAATACTGGACATGGATACTGACAGAAAAGCCTCAGGTTTAGACACAAAGTCGACTGAGGAGAACGCACACACAGAGGACAAAGACAATCTAGAAAGAGCAAACCAAAATTGTGTGGAGGAGCTAAACATTAAACAGGAACTCAAACATGCAGACGGAAAAAGACACAGTGAGAATAAGGTGAAGGAGGTGGAAATTAAGCAAACACGATATGGAGCAAAATAATATGGACCAAATCGATATGAAGCAAATCAATATGAAGCAAATCGATATGAAGCACAACATTAAACATGAATTCGAACATTTGGAAGCTACGAGAGACAGTGAGAGTAAGGTAAAGGTGGTGGAGAAATCAACTGATGTCATCCAACAAGATACGGCCGAACACCTAGTGGACACTGGTTTAAACCCATCTTTTTTCACTGACCAACACAATGATGACCAAAACAGCTATATCACTCCATATACATGCGTAGACGAGGTGGCACGTACACCAGATAAAGAGAAAAGGAGGCAGGAGGAGCAAGAAAGAAAACTGGTGAAAGACGGAATAACTGGAGTAGAGGAGTTTGGAAGGGAAGAGGAAATGGAAGAGGAAAAGAGGAAAGAGGCAAACTTGGACATGAACAGAGAGAAAATGGAGGAAGATAAAGAAGGAAAAAAGATGATGAACATAAAAAATGGAGGCAGCCTGTTGGCGACTGTGGAAAAGGAGAAAATAGAGGTTCTAAGAACAGAAGAGGGGAAGCGAGTAAGCAGAATCATTAAGAACAACATCGTTAAGACTAACATCGAGACCAACATTGGTAAGAACAACATCGTTGAGAAGAGCAACATCACTGGCTCAGCCTGCATGAGGACAACAGGGACACGGGCACCAGATGTTGAGGACCAGCATGGATCCCAGTCAGCCAAAGCAACAGGTAATCATATTGCAATTCATTAAATCTACTGAAAAGATCACAAAATAGCCTACATCTCGAAACCATGTGTCCCGAGAGATTTACTTGCAGCCTACCATAGGTTATTTCAGTATCACTAAGCTCTGTTTTCTCTGTACAGAACCACTGGTGGTGTTAAAGGAGAACTTCAGTGTAAAATGAAAATTGGCATGTTAAAACATACCGAGTTGGTATGTGTACGGAGGAGCAAAATTGATTTAGCCTGTTGCATTCAGAGATTAACTATTTTTTATCGTTTGTCCCAGAAGGCTAACAATGGAAGTGGTAGGTGCCCTTAGACGAAGCATGACGACTACGCTATTTTTAAACCATTAAAACAGCTCGAAGAAACCTCACACTCCATCGGTAGTACAACAAAGGCCCTGACATTAAAAACGAGGCACTGAGAACTTTGTAAGTGTACACAACATTTATTATGACCGCCGCTAGCGAAGCTAGCGAAAGCGGTCATTATAGAGTTGCCGCGACCATTTTTCCCTTTTTTTTTTTTTTTTCTTTCTTTTTTTTCAGTGAATGTCTGTCAACGATTCCCGGGACACTGAAACTCGGGGGGACATGAATCTTTGTAGGCATGTAGACCTAGAACATTTCGAGCGACTAGAAGCTTTTGGTCCCCCGGGGCCACCCCCCCGCTGTGCCAGCGTACGTCAAAGAGGGGGAGACCGGCAAAAGTTTTTGCTGAATAGCTCAGTGAACGTTTCACCCAACAACATAAAATTTTTGGGATATGTCGGTGTTACAGAGATGTATCGACCCAGCCAATAAACGCTCACTTGAAGCATAGCGCCACCTAGTGATATGGGTAAATGCAAAAATTGGGATATTGAGTTGCCAATATCTTGGACCGAGAAGGTGGGAACTGCGCAAAATACGTCATGCACGATCAGCACAAAGACCTCTATAACCACAGCATGTGCCATACAATTTGGTCAATAGGGGGCGCTGTAATTGTACAAAATGTCATTTTGCCTATTATCTAGAGAATGCTTACGTTTACAACAATTTTTTTTTTATCATGAAATCTGTTGACGCTCACGCATTGAAAACACTGGTCGACGCCCACTTCCAACGAGAACAATTTCCGTGAAATTTTAATATTGCGAAAACGAATCTGAACGAACTCGTCATAGGCCGTTCATGTGAATCTCACCAAATTTGGTATATGTCATCTACAGACAATGCTGACAAAAAGTTATCAAAGGATTTATCTTGAGATAAACCATTCCGAAGTTACACGTCAATGAACATTTAACACGTAGCTTAAAATTCTTCAAATGGCCGTATCTTGGCTTTTAATTGCTCAAATTTGGTCAAAGTTGACATGCCATCTCTAAACAGCTTTCTTTTCATGTGTACTAAATTTTGTGACATTTCGTCATAGGGGGCGATGTTTATTGGCGAAGCTAGGTGTCAAAAAACAGTTTTTGTTAAATAACTCGTCAACAATTTTGCCCAAGACAACGATTTTGTGTTAGTATGTTGGTGTTACAGAGATGTATCGACCCAGCCCATAAACTCTCACTTAAAGCATAGCGCCACCTAGTGATATGGGTAAATGTAAAAATTGGGATTTTGAGTTTCCAATATCTTGGACCGAGAAGGTGGGAACTGCACAAAATACGTCATGCACGATCACAACAAAGACCGCTAACACCACAGAACATGCCATAAAATGTAGTCCATAGGGGGCGCTGTAATTGTAGAAAATGACATTTTGCCTATTATCTAGAGAATGCTTATGTTTACAACAATTTTTTTTTTATCGTGAAATCTATTGACCCTTACGCATTGAAAACACTGGTCGACGCCCACTTCCAACGAAAACAATTTCCGTGAAATTTTAATATTGCGAAAACGAATCTGAACGAACTCGTCATAGGCCGTTCATGTGAATCTCACCAAATTTGGTATATGTCATCTACAGACAATGCTGACAAAAAGTTATCAAAGGATTTATCTTGAGATAAACCGTTCCGAAGTTACACGTCAATGAACATTTAACACGTAGCTTAAAATTCTTCAAATGGCTGTATCTTGGCTTTTAATTGCTGAAATTTGGTCAAAGTTGACATGCCATCTCTAAACAGCTTTCTTTTCATGTGTACTAAATTTTGTGACATTTCGTCATAGGGGGCGATGTTTATTGGCGAAGCTAGGTGTGAAAAAACAGTTTTTGTTAAAAAACTTGTCAACAATTTTGCCCAAGACAACGATTTTGTGTTAGTATGTCGGTGTTACAGAGATGTATCGACCCAGCCCATAAACTCTCACTTGAAGCATAGCGCCACCTAGTGATAAGGGTAAATGCAAAAATTGGGATTTTGAGTTGCCAATATCTTGGACCAAGAAGGTGGGAACTGCACAAAATACATCATGCACGATCACCACAAAGACCTCTAACACCACAGAACATGCCATAAAATTTGGTCCATTGGGGGCTCTGTAATTGTACAAAATCTCATTTTGCCGATTTCTTGCCTTCACAAATCAGTCCTACACACTACACATTCAAAACCCACATCCATG
>CM050218.1:20427500-20482500 GCA_027475355.1 Coilia nasus | reverse complement strand
CTGCAGGCAGTAGTTTGAATGTAGTTCGAATTAGATTCTGTTTATGCCTTTAAAGCATTGAACTAACAGCTTGCCCTGCATTGAACAGTCACCTAAATTGTTTTACCATGAGCCTAGGTGTTAGAGCATGTTTTGTGGCAGAGAAGAGCTATATAAGGAAAACAGACTTAAGTAATATATTTGTCCAGTTGTTAATGGATCCTTCGCAGGTCGGATGAAATGTTTCTGAAACCTTGTACATGTGAACACAAGTACATCTGCACCCCCAGGGCAAGAATGCAGTGCTGCTTTCCCCTTTGCCTAATCAGGGAAGTGGTTTAATAAGGAGAGATCATACGCTTCAGTGGGCTCATCATGATGACTCCTAGGTGAAAATTGTCCTAAGCACACCTGTTCAACACCTAGTGCTGATACAGTAATGTGGAGATTATGAAGAAGTTACAAAACCTGTGTGTACCTGTGTATCCTGTTTGATCAGTGTTTGGGCAGCTGTGGCCTAGTGGCTAGGGAGTTGGTCTTGCAATTGGAAGGTTGCCTGTTCAAATCCCGCCCTACCCATGGTTGAGATGCCCTTGAGCAAGGCATCTAACCCCACACTGCTCCAGGGACTGTAAGTGAAACCCTGTAAATATCTGTAAGTCGCTCTGGATAAGAGCGTCAGCTAAGTAAAATGTCCACTTATCAGTGATTGATAGACGCTGGCTATGGAACGCCTTAGTTAAACCCCTCAAATCACATGTGAAGTTACTTTTAAAATAGACTTTCATTGACCGTTTCCGGGAATCAAATGGTGAGTCGCCTCGGCAACAGTTCAGCGACACATCCCAAACATGCCATACATGCACCCTCAAGACATGCAGTTCCAAAGGGGGAGGGGTCCCCACAATGCAAGACTAGAGAAGAAAACAAACACCTACTTCTTGCATTCCACAGATAACATAGAAAAGACCATTTATACTCCCCATTACCAACACGCGTGTTTGCCATTTGTCCTCATCTCTCTCTTTCTTGTTTCTCTCTCTCTCTATCTCTCTTTGTCTCTCTCTCTCTCTCTCTCTCTCTTTGTCTCTCTCTTTCTCTCTCTCTCTGTCTCTCTCTCTTTCACTCACACACACACACACACACACACTCACACACACACACACTCACACACACTCACTCACTCACTGACATATAGGCCACATATTGTCCATTCATTGCCCTTGCATCTCATGGCTCCACCAGCACTCTCTCTCTCTCTCCAGCTGAGGCAAAGTTATGTAATGCCTCTCAACGTACAGAGTGTGCCCGCTGTCTAAGCTTTTTTACCTTGACATGGGTTTGGACAGTCTCGTTTTACAGTCCTGCTTCTTCAGTGAGCTGGTTTGAGACCGCAAACCATTTCTTATATTTATTTTATTAGTTATAGTGTCTATAATTTTTAACTTTACTTTACTGTGAGGTGGTGTAATGTAATGTAAGGTGGTGAAGAGCAGTAAAGGGGTAGATGTTCTAAGGCCAAATGAGAAAAAAAGTAGACTAGTAAGGTTTATCTAATGACAGGGGTATTTGCTTAGGGCAAAACTGAAATGGAATGCGTTGTTATTGTTCATCAGGTCAGAAATGTAATATCCTCCCTGTGTTGGTATTCCATTCTCAGGAGACTGGATGAAAGCAGAAGCAGACACGATTGGTATCAGCCATGGCCATGGCTTGCCTTCTTCTTTGTCTGGGCACTGGTATACCTGGAAGTGTGGAGACTCTTGTTCTTGAGGTTTACGTCACTGCCACAGCATGGCACTGGCTGTGCCATGCTATAGTTCAGACAGCTTAGAGAGAGAGAGAGAGAGAGAGAGAGAGAGGGAGAGGGAGAGGGAGAGGGAGAGAGAGAGAGAGAGAGAGAGAGAGAGAGAGAGAGAGAGAGAGGGAGAGGGAGAGAGGGAGGGAGAGAGAGGGAGGGAGAGGGAGAGAGAGAGAGAGAGAGAGAGAGAGAGAGAGAGAGAGAGAGAGAGAGAGAGAGAATGTACTCAGTTACTGTCCCACATCCAACATTACAGTGCCTGCAACCCCCCATCCCCCCAACATGCGACTGTTTTGACTGGGTTCTCTGTCATCCTTGGCAGTTTTTCATGTTGACACACAAATCATCCGGCCCCAGCGCTACGCTGTGAGAGGGGCTCTGTGTCATTTTGTCTTTTTCTCATGGCAGCGTCGTGCAGTGACAACCCCTCTGTCTGCGGGCTCCATATCATAGCCATCAGAAAACACAGCATGTTCCCTTCTTCAGAGGTGATGATGAAACTTGGGGTATATAGACTTGAGTGGCTAAAAAAGGTGCCTTGGGTACAAAAGACAGATAAAGATTTGCTAAAAGATAAAACGTTTGTTTGGCGTGCACAATAATATGCGAGTATGTGTTTTGAGTATGTATGTATGTGTGTGTGTATGTATGTATGTATGTATGTATGTAAGTGTGCATACGTGTGGACATGCACACCGCCTCGGGCTTGAAAGTGTCTTTCAGCTCCCACCGAGCCACGTGACCTGCAGTGGTAATTTGAGCCAGGTGTGCTCTGTGACCCTCTCCCTCCCCCGTGCCACACACTTTTAACTTAAACTAATCCAAGCATTTCCATGTGCCCCAGCCAGCCACACAGCCCTCCCACAGCACAAGATGCCTCTGGCACCTCGCTGAGGCCCGTCACATAGAACCTGTTTGCCCTGGGAGAAGCTCACGGTTCCCCGCTGTGCTTTGAGAGATCAATCCCGTGAAGCATCAACATCACACGCTGTTGATTTCAGGCTCTGTGAAGAGATGCCGGCTATTTGTTTTGTGCCGCCCCACTTTCGGCCATTTGTGCTGGGCCATCACATTCCTTTCCAGTCACTGCTCGCTCTATCTGTTGCTCTCTCATGCCTTGGAGTGGTCCCACACTGAGAAACAGGAAGTCAGGGGGCATCAACAGAGGAAAGGCGTTTAATTCGAACATTTGAGATTCACCAGGCGTGGATGATACCCAAATCGCTCATATTGTTTTTTAAATGTGCCACGTTTACACAGAAACGGACACACCGCCCTGAGCCAGTTTTGAAGGGATTAACTGTCCTATTGGGTAGCACTGAGTTACCGGTCTTGTTTGCTGTAAAACTCTATTGAGGTACTGTATATATTCACACATTAGGGTGAGGAGCCAATCGATTTTTCTTCCAGAGCACTGACACATTGATACCTTATAGTGGTGTGAAAGAGTACAGTCTAACATGTTTTCGGGAGTATGTATAGTCAGATTCCTCCCCAGGGTTTATAAAAACAGGCATTTCTTAGTTAATCACATTTTCATCTACGCACAAAGGATATTTGTTTATTTTTTTATTCATGTTGTATTTGTGGCTTGGGGCATTTCTTCTGAACAAAATGGCTTTGTGCAGGGCTGACTGAGGTGGACTGTTAGAGACAATGTGTTTTGTCTGCCTCGTTCGTTAGATTTAGTACATTCTGCGTTGTTGTGATGGCTTCACTTGAAGGGAAGATTGGTTGGAGACTATTGGATGACATCAGTGCTCATATCATATGTTGTAGATGATATGCCTGTTGGGTACACTTACTGTAAATTAAAGAGGCATTTTTCTGCATAGTGTTCTCTCAGTATGGTCAAATAACACGTTTAAAAGACATCTCATATGGTGCCTACTTAAAAAGTGGGTTATTTCTAAGTGTTCTGCCTTTGGTAAAGGGTTACTAATGCCATCTTCATGTCACTGCCTCTTTCTACCCTAAGGCTGTGAAAACACATTTTTGTTTCATGAACTGGATGTTGGCTGCAGTTCCACGGGAAAGCAGAGAAAAAAGTGGATCAGATAGTGGCATTTAATGGGAGCTGAAGGCAGAATTCCATTACAACTCTATTGTTTGTGTATATTTTTCCTCATGCCTTATCAATCTGTACCTGGAACTGTTAAGCGATGTGTGAGACATTCTTTTCCCCATGGATGATAAGTTTATTCAATTGACAATACAAAATAAAACAGCATGGGATTCATCCTTTTTGTCCGGATGAATTAGATTGGGTGAGAGCTCTCCAGCCTGCTTATGCAGGCACTCATCCCCTTTCACAGATGTTTGTGTTGCAAAAAATCTGTGATTCCAGTAAAATGAGGATGAAAGTTACTAAATGTTTGGGTAATATTTCAGTCGGGAGCTTTTGAAAAGGCAAATATTAACCTACCCAGTGCTTTAACAGTTGTTGTCATGAAGATGTCTGTTTGCCTTAGCGGCCATTTTCTCAGCAATTGCATTTTAAAAGGTAATCTAGTGTTTTCTGTTGCCATGACAAGATGGTTGGGTTTCTTTGTTTTATGTCATTTTAAATGGATGCCTGTGGTCATCTGTGACAGTGACACTGGACTGTGACAGTGACACCCTAATAGCTTCTTGAAACAGCTTTAGTCTCCTGCTGATGTAATATAGTTCCCCCTGTGAGGTAAATGCACCCATCCTCACCACATATGCGCAGCTGTGGTCTAGTGGTTAGGGAGTTGGTCTTGGGATCAGAGGGTCGCAGGTTTGAATCCCACCCTACCCATCACTGAAATGCCCTTGAGCAAGGCATCTAACCCCACACTGCTCCAGGCACTGTACCTGAAACCCTGTAAATAACTAAGTTGCTCTGGATCATCATCAGCATCAGCTAAGCATAATGTAGTAATAATAATAATAATAGTAATAATAATAACAACATCTATGTTCACACACCCCCATTCTTTTTCTTGTTAGAAGGTTGTCAGATATGAGATGAGTTGCTAAAATCAATCTGCTTAACTCGGTGTCAGAGGTCATTGTGGGTGCTTTTGTTTCCCAAGCAAGTTATATGTCTATAAGTTATTCTCAGTTTTGCTCACACTGTTTAATCTTTTGAATTTTTCTCCTCAGCAAGCTGATGTGGATGACCTCCATTATTGCCATATTTTTATAAGCTATAACAAACCATTGTTAATTTCGATTTTGTTTATTTTTTTTCCGCCATGACAGTCGCCCGGAATGGAGGGATCATTTCAGAGGACACGGAAACCATCGCTGATCAGATGCAGCTGCCGGTGCAGAGTGCGTTACCGGACGAGCTGCTGCCAGGGGCCGTGGAGGAGCCGGTAGTCCAGGCGTGCGAGGCCACGGAGAGTCTGGTGGCGGAGGAGGCGGAGGAGGAAATAGCCCCTGCTGCTCCTGCCGAACCAGAGCCCTTGGCCAAGCCTGAGCCCGTGGCCGAGCCTGAGCCTGAGCCTGAGCCTGTGCCTGTGCCTGAGTCTGCGGCCCCCGTCGAACCCGGCGCTGCTGAGATCCCTGAAAGTGTGGCCCCGGCTGCTGAGACTGTAGTAGAGGCCGAGGTGGCTGTGGAGGCAGCAGCTGCTCCTGCTGAGGTTCCCGTGGCGGTGGAGGTAACAGAGTCGGTGGAGGCAGTGGCTGCTGTGGAGGCTGCAGCACCTATTGAAGTAGCAGCACCTGTAGAAGCTGTAGCCCCAGTAGAGGCCTTGGCCCCTGTAGAAACAGCAGCAGTTGAGGAAACTGCTCCGTCAGTGGCAGAACCTGCTGCCCCTGTTGAGGTTGCTGGCCCAGCTGAGGTAGCTGTCCCGACTGAAGCAGTTGCCCCTGTTGAAGTAGTTGCCCCGACTGAAGCAGTTGTTGCTGTTGAGGTAGCTGCTCCCATTGAGGTAGCTGCTCCTGTTGAGGTAGCTGCCCCAGCTGAAGTCGCACCACCTGTTGAAGCTGCTGCCCCTGCTGAAATTGCCCCTGTAGAGGCTGCTGCTCCACCGGCCGAGTCAGCAGCAGCTGAAGTGCCAGCAGAGCCTGTAGTGTCAGCTGAGCCAGCAGCTGCCGCGGAGCCAACGCCAGCTGCCCCTGCTGCTCCAGAAGAAACCATCTCCCCTGTTGAGGTGGTCGCCCCTACAGAACCTGAGCCCACTCCAGCTGCCGCCCCTGCCCCCGAGCCTGCCCCTGCCCCTGCCCCCGAACCTGCCCCTGCTCCTGCCCCGGCCCCAGTCACAGTAGAGGAGACCAAAGAGCCGGCGCCGGCGCCGGCACCCGTTGCCCCAGCGGAAGAGGCCCTTAGCGCTCCTGAGGCAGCCCCTGCAGCGGAGCCCAGCGCCCCCGAGCCAGTCAAGGCGGAAGAGCCTGCGGTGGAGGCAGCCCCAGCGGCCGCCACAGCGCAGGAGTCTCCTGCTCCCCAAGCTGCTCCGGCTGCAGCCCCTGAGGGTACGCCATTCCTGTTCTCCACTTCTGTCCTTATGCAAATATTGCACACTCCCCAGTTATACTGCGTCACCAAACTGGGTAGGTGACTCGTTGGAATTCAGTGCAGTTTTATTCCTCCGTCAGAGCATTGTTTTGTTTTTTTGTGAGAGATTATCTTTGGATGCCACCACTCCCAGGTAGCTTCTGGTTAATTGTAAATTTGTCAGTTCACCCTTTCAGTTACTTTTTCACTTGTTAATCTACCTGACCTACAATTAGCTGTTTCAGCTGCTGGGTAAAATAGCTGAGATTAGGGCTGCACAATATTGGAAAAATGTTCGAATGTTGCAATGACAATATGTTTCACGAAAAATAAACATTTACATTTTTAAATGTAGGTTAAACATTTAAATATTTAAATATAGTTTTAACATCTTTCAGCTTAATCTTCACTACTAGGCCGTAGCCATTGCGTAGGGCAATATCAAGGGCAGTAGGACTCTAGTTGACTTCACAAATATCTTTATATGTGGAGCGTGAAACATCTTACAGTAATGTCCCATTTATTGCAGTTAAGCCATGTTTTGCGATATGTATATCACGATATTGTATATTGCGATATAATATTGTATATTTTTGATATATTGTGCAGCCCTAGCTGAGATGTTCTTCTAGTAGTATACAAAGGTTTTGAATAGATATGATGAGACTGTGACCCTGTGTAGGCCTGTTGTAATTGGTAGTGATCAGTGATGGATAACCTATCTTCAGAAGCTGCAGTTCAGTACCATGGATTTGTTCCAGCCATCCACTAAATGGCCTGATTCTATGTAGCGCGTAAGTAACCAGGTGGAAGAGCACAGGTAGTAAGTGATTTAGAACACGTGATACTAGATTGTACCTTCTCAATCACTGGGTAGTACAACCTGATTAAGACTGCTGTGTATACCTTGACCATTCACACATCTAGGGTCCACAGAAATAGAACGGGGCAGTGTATGGGATTGAACTGTGGCTTTTAGTAGGAGTGTGCTTAGAAACGCATTACATTACAATACACTTAGCAGACGCTTTTATCGAAATCAACTTACAAAAGGAGGACATAATAAGCTAACAGAGGTACATGTGCCTTACACACAAGGAGATACATGTTCCTTAGCTAAGTTTCCTAGGGCAGGGACACTTCAGACACACACACACACCCTACACACTCATACAAGCACGAGGCACCTAGGTAAAGAGATGGTTAGTAGAGATTAGACCAGGAGAAACACCTCCTGTGTTTCCTCTCAATTAGATCTTGTTACAGTATACGTACTGTATAGACAATTCTCAATGCAGCCGTGAGCGGGCTTTGCATTGCAGCATCATGACAGTTGAGTGGGAGCACACTAGGAGCAGAGATTTAACACAAGACATACATTGACGTCTCAGTGTATATGGAGCAGCCCTACCAGGTTCTGTGAATAACTTTGCAAGAGCCCAGTTGGTCCACACAGAGTGCTCTTTTGATTTGTGTAGTCTTGCTGATGAACAGAATAGATATTGTTGTAAGATTGGACAGCACGTTTAACACTGCGGCCAGACAAAGCAGCTCCACAGAGGACTAGAATGCTACAGTGGAGTGTGTCACACTCTTTCTCTGACCCTTCTTGCTGTTGTTCACAACAGGCTCTCTCTCAAACATGCCTACACACACACACACACACGCATGCACACACATGAAAACACACATGCACACACAAACACATATGTGAAAACACACGTGCACACACACACACTGTAATTCTCTCTTTGTGGCCTTCCAGGGACTGCAGTAAAGTTATGCACTATTGCCTCAGATTACATAAGATGTGTGTGCTCTGTGTAACCAGTGCTCAGCAGCTCCAATGCAAATTAGACTTTGCCGAGTGGGGGAAATAATCAGCCCTATTGTGACCCAACAAGCTGCAATACTTCTGGCTGTTCCAAGGAAAGATCCCCCCAACACACAGCTGGTTTGTAGAGTACAGATCCCCCTACAGTCAGTACCAAGTTGGGCTGTCCACTGAGATAGTTGAATAGCACTGTGGATAAATATATATGGTAACACTTTATTGTAATGATCCTTGTTGCAGTGTATCTACATGTAACAACATGTAATATAATGGACTTGCACTGTACATGCCTAACACTAACCCCCAGTCCTAACCCCAACGCTATGGTACAGTGCAAGCCCATAATGTTACACATTGTTACAAACTTACAACTGTTACACTGTACTTCATGATGTAGCTGCACTGTAACAGGGACTGTAAAATAAATGTAACCATACATGTGATTCCTTGCTGATGATCATGTCTGTTCCATATTTTCACCACTAATAATGACCCATAGAGAGAGCCACTAAGAAGAAGGGTGAGGAGGAGCTCTCAAAAGACCTTGGGCACGTATGGCTTTACAATCAAGACTTTCCAGTTCCACTCAGTTGGAAGTGTGATCGTGGTCTCGCATCGCTTGGTGAGACACCTCCCATGAGGAGAAAGCAGAGAGAGTATTTATCTATTTTAATACGAGCTCCCGGGGGGAAAAGGCCCAATTACACAGACACATCCACCCACTCTCAGCTCCAACTACACTCCCTCTGGAAAACCATGAAGCAGGGTTGGTGAAAACAGTTGGAGTAAACGGAGTTTCTTATGTCTTATTTATACCTGAGGTGAAATGCCCCAGCTTCAGAAAGTAAAACATCCTGCCATGCATACTTATGCTGCTTTTGCACTTAATACAGGTGATTGTATTAATTAGCTGATCTACCTTGGGGGAGAGTGGTGCTAATGAGGGTCAGCTGGTTAAGCGAATGTTTGGACTAAACATGTTGCAGGACTTTTACTGTCAAGATGTCTGCCTCTGACATATAGATATGACATTGTTCACCACTGCCTTTGTGATTATCATGACACAGAATAGACTTAAATACTTGTCCAAAATACTACTAATGCTAAATACTAGTACTAACAACTGCTAACGAGAGACTGCAACAAGCAGCATATTGACTTGAGCTAGTATTCAACAGTGCCTCTCAAACACAGAAAGAACATACTGTACTTTTGGGGCAGAGAGGCCTCCTCTCCAGCCTGCACGTGCAGAAGGGGCGTTACATAACGCCACAACTCCCTCTCCCTAACGCCACAGACTCTATAGGAGCTGTAAGAGCTGTGCCCCTCCCAGGCAGTCAGGGGCTGGGGGGGATGTTTGTTTATGTCTGACGAGAGTGATTGAGTGCATCCAGAGCTCGACTTCACCAAACCAGCTCTGTGGAAACAACTTGTTCCCGTACATCAAGAACTCGTTTAATCGTGTGCCGTTTGAAGGCTGGTCATGTGCGGCTTTTTGTCTTACAGATCAGGTCTTGTGGCTCTCGTGATATTTTCAGCACCCATCCCCCTCCACCACAACCGTAACCACCAGCACCACCACCACTTCCCACTCTGCTGGAATGTCTCACGTGTAACACCTCATGGGAAGGCCAGCAACTCACTTCCTGTCTACTGGTCCTGTTTCTTTGTAGGGGGCGTAGCGGAGTCTGTGGTCTCGCAAGAGACGGGAAGTGAGGTGGCCAAAGCGGAGGAGCCAGTAGCGACCCCCAAGACCGAAGAGACCCCTGGTGAGGAGAGACACCAGCACAAGTGTCTGCACTGATGCCTTGACTCTTTTTTTAAGCCTGCGTTCGGGCACACAGTCACATACATAGACCACATTCAATGTATGCCTTTTATACATGATTCAGTGCATAATTTTAGCGGCTGTAGACTTTGTTTAAACATTTGATGTGCTCATTTCAAGCGATTCACATCAGTGTTGTTTTTTTGTCTTTCAGCTGCCAGTGCAGAGAATTGAAGATGACGCACCTACAACAAAACATGGTTGATATGTAGCCCAAAGAATAAATAAACACAATTACACACACACCCAGACACACACCCACACACAGACACACACACTACACACCACACACACAAACACCCCTAACAATATGCAGACCATTTGTCAGAAATGAATTAATTACTAATCTGACACCATGGTGCCTTGTGTTACCTGTAAATGGAGTAGTGGAGGTTCTACCATTTGTAAATATGTACTTGTGTTAGCAATGTATTTTAAAGTTGATGAAAGTACCTCGAGCCACCTGAGCTTTTTCAAAGGGAAACTGCCATTTTAGAATGGCATACAGTGGCAAAATGGAGGCCTTGCCATGGATAACAAAAAACACTTCACTTCAGGTTAATGTTAGAAATTGAAAGTGAAGGTCATTTTCCCCACACTGTGCGTACATAGACCCACCAGCACATCATCAGCATCTTTGTTGTCATCAAGTGGCTCAAGTGAGATTGTATGCAGTGGTTTGTAAGTATTTAACAGGGGCCCAGTACCGCTTCACTCATTTTCATTGTATGTGAGGAAAACAAGCCAAATAAATGTAACAACTGTGAAAAAAAGGTATGTGTTCTGGAGCTAGGCATGAGAGGCTGGGTCCGAGAAAGGGAACTTTGCCTTTGTGAACGCAACATGTTTTTCTAAATCCTGCTAATGTGGAATGTCAATGAAGTTTGTTCTTTTTTGTTGTTTTTTTGGGGGGGAGGGGTCTTACACTTAATCATTCTGGAAGATTAATTCATTTGTTCTCGCATGCATGTCACTACTTATTCTGTTCTTTTTTTCTTGGCTTAAAGTATGCTGTTTTGTCCATCTTTATGTTTATCTATGCAGAGTACCTTTTCGATATTAAAGGTAGATTGCATTTTTTGTGTGGCTGACCCTTTAAAAAAGCACATTAGGGGTTGGTTTTCGTTGGCGTCATGAAACATTACAACAAGAACTGTTAGAAGTCTGTCATGGTTCTTCTGCCATAGATAACATTTTTGGGTCTGAAGAGTCTGTCCCTCTTCTGTGATGTCAGCTACAGTCAAAACAACATGAACTATCCAGGGTACTCTACAGACCCGGTGTCAGTTTTGGACCAATGTGGAAAAGGCCTCCTGGATGGTCTTCACACTATTTTTGCATGACATCTGCACACATGTCCTGGGGTTCCTGGTTTTACATTTTTCTAACTGTGAATTTAGTCGAATTCTTTTATGCCTGTAAAAGCAGGAAAAGGGCTTCCCCATACACTTTCCCAACCCTTTTAATGTACGACGTGCAAAGATCACCTGCCATCTGTAATATACTCATCTCTGGGCTTTCACCCTAGCTTATTAGTGTACAGAATAAAGTGGCTGTTACTAATACATGAGACTCCAAAGTGTTTTTATTCATTTGTATGTATTTACAATACATGTGAATAGTGCAAAGTTTTTCATTGTAGTCCAAATGCATCGGTCATAAGTAAAGTTCTGTACCATCTACACACTAAACAAAGCAAAAGAAACAAATTCCAACAGTTGATTAGAAACAGTATACTCAGACTTGGAGGAGAATGTTAGCACGATTTTTGCCCTTAGCTAGGAAACTGATGAGCCATCTAGGGCAGAAGAACCACAGGTTACCCTGACGGAGGCGACGGGCTTTCAAAACAATACTGAAATATGAAGCGCAGGAAAACAAAACAGGGAGCTGCTATCGGGAGAGTGGCCCCAAACGTTGCTCATTAAGAGTTAATGAGGGAAGTGAAAACTGCCCGGTGACGAGGCACAGATCCTAGATGGCCCCACACGGCCTAATCAAAACCCACACTCTAATCCCTTTATGATTACAACATAACTAATCTACATTAAGCGCAGGAAATTGGATATCCTCCACTATGAGGATACAAGAACATTGTGGGTGCCTTCAAGGCACATGCTTGGCAATGTTGATCTCCATCCAGCTGAAGAGCCTGTGGCCCTGCAAGGTTTTTTCAGGAAGCATCTGTGATGGGGCCCAGCACGGCCACCGCTTCGATCTCAACCAGACCACCCTGCCAAGAGAGGAGAAAGTTAACTTTCCCAGCTAATAATAATAATAATAATGCATTTTGTTTTAAAATCACTTTTTAAGACACCGAAGGCCACTTTGCAAATAAAACAAATGTACAAACAAATAGGGTGTTGCATTTAAAATGCACAGACAAAGATGACACAATGTCATATTTATATTGGATGTTTGATTCCGTTTGTGTTTGTTATAAAGCTACTACACACCAATGAAAGCTGAATAGCAATAGTCTATTAACTACCACACACCATCACCAGTGGACAACATGAGCAGCATATCTGCAGTGGCTAACTCAATATGCAATATGCAGGATAACATATATCTAGATGAATTAGGTGAGTGTATCTACAGTGGCTAACTCAATATGCAATATGCAGGATAACACATATCTAGATGAATTAGGTGAGTGTATCTACAGTGGCTAACTCAATATGCTGTCTACAGGATAACACATATCTAGATGAATTCGGTGCCGAGTGAGAAATTCATATTTGAGCTCTGGCATGCAGAGTTGAAGCAAGTGATCAAACTGTTTTTTTTATTCTGTAAAAAACTAAAACAACAGTGAAAGAAAAGGTAAAAACACATGTTGAGGCCTTGTAAGTCACAGCACAGAGCCAGTGGAGCACACTCACTCTGGGAAGGGCTGCCACCTGGTAGGCTGCTCTCGCAGGAAAGCTCTTTTGAAAGACTGACAAAAACACAACAACGGTTAGTTATATGAAATATGGAACATGTGGCTACAGTCGCACAAATAGTCCATGAATGCATTAACATTTCACCTTCTCCTCAGGGTGTTACGGTAATATGCGGCGAATACAATAGACATGTCCATGTCAAAAAACGAACAAAAGGCAAGGACTCCTCCTAGAACCGGTTCTATGCTGGCAGCAGGATTTGTCAGAGAGGTGAACGAACAGTACCTCAGGCTTTGTGTACATGTGCACAACTCTGTTTCTGATAGTTAAGGCTAGAAACTTCATGGATTATCTGTACAGGAATGGCCCTGACCCCTACTGTATAACTCAGTAACTCCTGAATACCCAATCTAACCATGTTAGTTTAGGATATAAATGATTTAAGATGAGTGTTTACCTTGGGTGTTTTGTTACACATGAGGTAGCAATTGTTTATGTAAATCCTAACTGGGAGCAATTACTGCAGCCGTTACTTGGTTACTTGACTCAAAGCAAACACACTTGTGATGTAAACAGCAGCAGTGCAGCTAAACCTATAAGGGATTTCACAGCCATAATGTCAGCAAAGATAATCAGAGTGGAACTTCTCCAACTCCAGTCTGCAATTACGTGTATATTTCGAGCCACACCACACAGAAGTACCACATGTCTCCTCTGTGCCCATGTCTCTTACCCTCCTTACAGAATCTCAATTCAAAGGGACCAGATCGCCACCTAGTGGCCATTTTGGAAAATGTGAAATTATAGGCACACGGCTGTGGGCAACTGATTCCACAAGTCATCAGAAGTTGGCAAAAATGACACGGCTGGTTAAAACCTGGCCTGTTTTATATCCATTTGGTGTGCTTCTACTGAGTTGTACTTACATTGTTTGTAGATATCATTGACACTGTTGAAATCATTCATATCTGCCAGAAGAACTGTTGTTTTCACAACTAAAAAAATATCAAAAATAATATTTACATTTTGTAATTTTAATTTTAATATGGTAATTAGCACAGTTGACTAGAATCAAGCCAATCATACAGTGTTTTAGAGTCTGCTCTCACCATTTTCATACCCACACCCAGCCTCCTTAAGAATCTCTCCCATGTTTATGAGAGCCTGGGAAACAAATTAGACTCAACTTCAGATATTCATTTTGGAAATACACAGGCACTTGCTTCACACTATGCAATACCACAGCTAAGGCAACCCCCTCTATTTGAAGACCATTTTGAACACTTACAAATATAAAGACTTACAAATGTGTTTCTAAGGACACCCCCTATCTTAGCAACTCCAACACTATGATGTGCAATGTGGTGTTTCAAAAGCATACCAAACTAAAACATTAACTAAACAATAGGACATGGCAATATGTAAAAAAAAAAAAACAAAAAAAAAAAAACAATATGAACGATGTAATTCTACTTCAGCTGCCAATAAATAGTCTGGTAGAGGAATTCAAGTGTGCTAAGGTCGGGACAGAGTTGTTGTTAACAGGGAGCAAGGATGGGATAGTTAGTGGTCTGGTCCCTAACCTAGGCAAGGAGCGGAATTGGAAGCCAAATGTAGCAGTGCGGGAGGCTGAGGCAGCCCTTAGGCATGGAGAGGTAGTTGGAAATGTCCGGTTTGGACGGAGAGGCTTTGGGCTTGCATTGTGGAAGCCAACATTAAGAAATGCAGATCAGTAGGTGAAAAGGAGGCTAGTTGTGGAGCAGGTGCATAGGGGCAATTCCAAGTAAAGCAGACATTTGTATGATTTGCAGACATTTTTAAAGCATTTGTATGATGTCAAGGATTACATAAAATTTGAGCATTTGCTACTTTTGGCTGTAGAACTTGCTTTAAAAACATGCACAACATATCTAAATAGTATTACAGTATAGTATAACATGGAACTGCCCATAGGCAAGAAGAGGCTAACAGACATGTAGCTGTAGCACTTCAGCTGCAGCTGAAGCAGGGTCAGTAGGGTTACTTGGAGGGAACTGTGAAATATGGAGTCAAGTCAGCTAAAGTTTCTGATAGGAGCGAACTACAATGTATTGCCATCACTAGGTAACCTGAGGGTGTTATTACTGAATGTCTTTTTAATTACTGTCTCCTGCATTTACCTGTTGTCTCCTACTCTCAATTCCTACTTCCAAGCACTTTAGCACTTGTTTTTGACGCCACGTGTAAGGACGCAGTAGCGTGTAACATGTAGTCTGGAAAGCTTTAAATCTCTTCTACCAAAGTATCTTGTGTTTTCTCTAAACTACTTTTCTTTTATGTACTTGTTCTTGTACTGTATCAGTGATGAGAGCGTAGCCTTAGGGCTCATTTCCACCAAACCGTATACAGCGCATAGACAGCAAGTGCCCCTTTTCTGTCCGTATTTATTTACAATGCACGTTAACAGATTAGACCATTTCCACCAAACACGTGATCTGAGCGTATTCTATCACACATACACACATATTGTACACAGTTATGGGCTGTACACACTCAAGTCGGTGGAAATTAGGTCTTACTTGTTTGGTCTGAGCTTGCACTCCCCCTGCTACCAGCTGGCCAGACGCTGGGTCCATCCCTAGCTGGCCACTCACATACATGGTGCGGTCCACCACCACAGCCTGGCTACAGGTGGAAGAGAACAGAAAAACATAGATAACACAGAGAAACAGGTAATGCTATAATGTGGTGAGAGAGAATCACTGGCCTATCTGTACTGTATCTGTGTGAAGCCCACTTTCTCAAAGGCATTCAAAGGGAACTGAATGCATCAGATGACACCTTATTCAAGAACATCACCTAAAATCAGTAATGATGTTGAACTTACATCACATTTAGCTGCCACTCTTATTCATTGTGACTTACAGTGAATAAGGTACAGGGAGTCTCCTGCAGCAATATGGGGTTAGATGCCTTGCTCAAGGGCATTTCAGCCATGGATGAGGGTGCAGGAGAGCACTCCAAATGAAAACCAGAGCCCTCCAAATGAAAACCAAAGTGGTTCAGACGGGCCATATTGTTCCAGAGGCTTTAGGAGCACTGAATGGAGGGGTGACTGTAAGCTGTAGACTAACTGTTGAGCTCAGACATCTACAATTTATCACCAGAATGAAAGGCTGCACCTTAAAGAAAGAAACGGCCTCCCTGTAGGCTGGTGTAGTCAATTTTAACTGTTGTCAAAGCAGTCTTACTAAACGGGCTCTGGTCAAGTCATTCAAACACACATGGCAAAAAACAGCTGTGCTAACACTAATACATCTTTGCGCTAGATTCAGAAACGCTATGCATGTGTCATAACAACAAAGGGGGTTAGCTCTGGTCATGCACACATTAATCGGGCATTCAGGGCAGACACTACAGCGAACCTCCACAATGATTGGAGGACGAGGGATACTCCCCAAAGTAATTACCCTAGTCTGCGCAGGTTCAGGTGCACTCAAATACATAGCCCTCAATATAAGCAATAATATAGCTAGATTTTTAGAGATTTTTTGATGAATAGATCATTCATTCATGAAACATCATTAAACTCCGTGCTAACTGTTCGGCCACGTGCATAAAGAAAGAGTTTTTTTACAAAGACATTGGGCAGGTCATATGTCATGAGATTAAAATAATAAAAACCTAAAACAATTATGTTTAAAGTGTAAAAGTAGCCTACCTTACCTGTACGGACCAATAGCCGCGGGAGCTTTCGCGGTGTTGATAATTCTTCTGATAATAGCTGACATAATATATGGCAAAAGTTGACTGCTGCCTACCCGGAATGTTTTCGATTCGATGAACTCCCTTTGCACCCCGTGCGTGTATACCATAGAAGGTCCACCTACGTTACGATCAGATCAGTGCTCCTTTGCTGAAGTCCTCTCGAGAAGGACCCATTGAGGACCCACGGCCAGTGAGAGAACCTTATCTTCTACTGTCTATGGAGAGAACCAGAGAACACGAGCAGTTGCGGCTATGTAAAGTCTCTCTTTAACGTTCTGTGGTTGGGATATCTAGTAGTGTCACCTGCAATTTTCCCCTATGGACACTGATATCAGACACCACCATTACTAAAACTAAAGCAAAACAAGATACTGATAAAAAGGGGCGATTTGTTTTATAGAGCGATGCCTTTAAATGCCTGTCCAAACTGTGCACTTGGTCCTTCCTTGACATTTATACTTTCTCTTGCTTAATTCTCTGAGGTTATTTTCTATAATATATTCTATTATATATCATATAATATACGTGTATGGAATGTATACTTTCTATGTAATTTACAATGTCTTTAGGGAGCAAAAACATGAAAAAAATAATTCAGGCCGATCTGTGAGGCAACCATAACATGAGCATAGTTAACGTCAGCAATCACGTGACCGTTTAAAGCCAATGAACCTCTGGGAAACCACTTCGAGGAGAGTGACTGATTTGTACGCAGAACTCCTGTGCGTTCTATGGTACTTGCTCGTGGAATTACCACTGTGTACTGCCTTGACATGATGCAGTCAGTGTAGCAGTCAGCTCTTCTAAAGAGCTAGCCTGGAATATAGTTGATGGTGCCTCTACAACACAGAATCTGAAGAAGAGTGTTTGGTAAAGTTGAGGGATCAAGGTGTCTTGGTAAGTACCAGTAAGACGTGCATAGAAACTCTTAAGTTAACGTACCCAATTGCTCTTAGACTAGCTAGGTTGAGGCCCCTGCTAAGTTAATTTCATCCCCCTGAAAGGAGAGCGGGGGACATGAGTTTACTCCCTGTTAATTAACTTAGCAGTGTTGCTAAGAGTTCCGGCCAGCTAAAGCAGGTGGAATACTTGGTAAATCTCGTTAGCCAGCGAGTATTGTAGCAGATTGCTAGTCCAATATCTCAAGAGATCCAGATCAGAACTCATGGTTATGGTTCTTAGAGAAGACTAACCAAGCTAGTTTGATTAGTGTGTACGTTGTATAGATTACCTGTTCAGTGAACGTAGTTTTTTTTTGTGGGAGAACTGAAATGGTATTTGGCACAGCAATTGGTGTAAAATGCGAAAGTTGGTCAGACAACTGGTTAGCACAACGTATTTATCCGTTGTAAAGAATGGGGTCAATGATGTAGGGCCAGCACCTGTCATGAACTCGCAAGGTCGATTACTGGATTAAAATCTCACATGGTCCTTTATTAAGATATGTTTTACCCGTTAGTTACTGCTCTCGACATCTTGTCTGTATGAAGAAGAGCTTATGCTGACTAACACGCAAAAAACTTAAAAACATACTGAGCTATTTATGAATGACTTTCTTGGTGGTCTCATGCCGCACAGCGAGTTAATGAGACAACCTCGCTAAACGCGCTAGCTTATATCAACGCTATATGAGATAACATTTGCATTGAACGCACGGAGAATGGACGAATTATGTCTGTCGTGGGAAAATTGAAGTGCACAGGGGGATGCGGAAGGTTATCGAGAGACGAACTATTAGCATGTAGTGGAGCTGGCAAAACGCAGGTTTAAAAGCTACACCAGCTAGCAGTTGATTTAGCTAATGCAGTTTCTTGTTTACAGACCCGGGGCTGTGTTCGGTCTGAGTGCAAACCTCGGCACAACATCGATGAGTATTTTGCTGTGTTTGTCAGACGTTTATAGAACTGCAATCGTGAACGGTACATTTAACGGTTTGGTTGTCTAATATTACAACAGTGATCGCAAGCTGATTTGCATTAATAACAGGCAGGCATGACACTTAGCCGAGTGCCTCCTCACACTAAGAAAAAACATGCCGAGCAGGACACGCTGTCAGACCAGAAGTTAATTTGGTTATATAGCCTTTTGAGTGCTGTCTCGCACGCCCAAAATACCAGAAGAAAGTTTACGTTGTGGCCAAACAAGTGCTTGCTAAACTAACAGCCCAATGGTGTTGTGCGCTGTTACCTTTGGGTTGCATCACCTACACGCGCTACCTGTCACTTGCTTTACACCGAAAGCGCCCAAGTGGCTATATTAGTAAGCAATTGCTGTTATAGTTACATTACTATTTTATGATATTAGTCACTCATGTAATCTCTGAGAAAAGTCGAAGCAGACTTGTCAAACTCTCTGACAATGAGACACCACTACTGTACTATTGTATTAGTTAAAGCAAGGGATCTTTTCGGAGTAGTAGCATTTCTTTCGTCGCCGACTAACATAACTTTAATAACCTTTAAAGTAATGTCTAAACGTTTTGTGGTTTAGTGTGTATTGTATGTAGTCTAATAAACAGAGACGTTCTACATACTAAACACGCCGTGCTTAACGCATGCCTGCGATATAGTAAATATACGGATTGTATTTGTGACTGTGGTTTTACTCACGCGGAAACAGAAGTGGCGGGAAGGCGTTCAGTGTGAAATGATTGTAATGATGGTAACATTGTAGTAATTGGGTGCAAAATGACGCACTCTCTTTTGCCTTTGGTTGACAGGGAAATCGTTTTTTATAATGTATTGCTCATTCTCATCCTGCCTCAGACATATTTTCTTTTGGCTCGGTTTGTTATCCGGTTATGATAACTGCCTCTCGCGTCCTCAGCCTGACCCCTCTATACAGTGTATGAGTTGTAATCTTTGTTCATGACCGACTAGTCGATTGCTCTCCTCAGCAATACAGTTTAAGTGATGCTTTGTTCGCCAGCAGGTCCGATGGTTATGTTGTTAAAGCTGCTCCAATTGCATGTATAGAGAGGCACGTGCCTGTTGGTCATGATCAGAACTCCTAAAACCATCGAGACTTCAAAATTCCACCACCCACCCTGTCGGAGTCTGTTTGCTTTGGTGGGATGTGGAGACTGTACTGCTCTTTGTGAGTCTTGTCGCCTCTGTAAGCTTCTCTGATCAGGTGCCAAAGGTAGAGACTGAGGGAATGAAGGAGAGGCATTGGAGAGAGTGGAAAGAATGAGACTGGCCAAGAGAGAGAGGAAGAGAGAAAGGAAGGGGGTGGTGGTGGAAAGAGAGCAGGGATGGACCTGAGCCTCATTTATGTGGCTGAGAGCAGCTCAATCCTGGATTAGCTCAATGACTGAGACATTGAGTACTGGCCAAACCAAGGCCTCAGGCATCCTCGCGTAACCCTTGCTATAGAGGTGAGAAAAATGGGTTTTACTAAAAGAAAAGACGAAAGAGAGAGGGACGGACAGGGAGAAGGATGTGGAGACTAAAGGGACTGACAGGACACGGGTTATGTGTGAAAGAGGAGGAAGGAGCACACAGTTGGAGAGCAGCAGCCCCTTGTTATCTGGAGTACATCGTGATCCACAACATCATTAGCATGGGCACTGGGGTTCCACTGGTCACTGTGGTGCTCATCACTTTAATCCACTATCTACCACAGTAAACCCCCCCTCCCCAAAAAAAGGAGAAGGAAAAAAAAGTCTGGCCAACAAGTATGCCCATGGTGGTATCTCAGCTCACCCCTATTAGCTGTTACTTAAAGAAGTACATTTGTGCTCCAGCTCTGGTCAGTTTAACAGGTCAGTGGGGTTGGTGGTATACTGGAGGGAGAAAGCATTGTAATGGTTGTCACGTTGTTAGATGGAGGAGCGTGTTTGTGGTGAGGCTGTGGTGATTTATTTGTAGACGGCCTGCCGTGTGTTCTGTAGACACTCTGGAGGTAAATTCCGAGGAGGGAATGTGCAGGGACATGATATCACAGTGTGTGACTAAGTGTGTGTGTGTGTCTGTGTGCAGTTTTACAACAATTGGTTACTGCAACTGGTTGCCTTAACGGACATTTGTGATACATACTTGCTTATTACACAAAACGTGTCCTTATACGTTTAGCGTATGCATTGTTTGTTAGGCTGCGTAAGGTGGCTTTACATATCTACTTGACCCAGAAGATCTGAATTCCCTTGTTGCTTTAGACACTCTTGGGTCCTGTCTCCTGCCTCCTGTGCTCTAAGTGAGTTATAAAATTAGATGGAGGAGGAGCTTGTGTCTATGGTTAGGTTTGCCAGGGTTGTTTTTCTCTTTGTGTTGCTCTTGCTCCAAGAGCGAGACATTGGTCATGGTAACTAACAACACCATCTAGTTTCTCTTCAAAGGGTTACATGATGTAGTTTACATGTCTGTATTAACATTTTTTTATAGCTACATGCTAACTGTAGTGAAGGGGGGGAGAAGTCATCCCACCCGGCTTTGAACCTGGGTCTCCGGGGTACCAAACGTGTGCTTTGACTGAAACACCAAAGAGCCAGGCTTGTTGGTATAGCAGTCAGAGCACACCCACAACCCTAGTGATGGTCACTCCATCACACTAACCTTAACAACACTTCTCTCCTGACCCCCCCCCCCCCCCCCCAGGTCCCTGCATGCTCCTGGGTGCCCTCTGCTCTGCTGCGGCCTGCGCTCCCATGGCGTCCAGCTGACCCCTCCGGCGCAGGATGACGGTGCGAGAGCGTCTCCGGGAGAGCATCTCGGCGGCCTTCTACCGGCACGGCCTGCTGTGCGCCTCCTACCCCGTGCCCATCATCCTCTTCACCTCGGCCAGCATCCTCACCTGCTGGTGAGTCAACCAGCAACCACCCGCTGCTCCCTGCAGAGACAGGGGGAGAGGGAGACAGAACGGGAGAGGGAGAGGGAGACAGAGCGGGAGAGGGAGACAGAGCGGGAGAGGGAGACAGAGCGGGAGAGGGAGACGGAGCGGGAGAGGGAGACGGAGCGGGAGAGGGAGACGGAGCGGGAGAGGGAGACGGAGCGGGAGAGAGAGACGGAGCGGGAGAGACACAAGGGGTTTGGAGTGCATTAGTTCCATTTCCAAACATTTTCTTCTCAGTATGTGAAGTACATAGGTATTAGATAAGGTTGCCTTAGCCATGTTACACTATATGTACCCTATTGAGAGAGCACTTCTTCACCCTTGACATTAGTACAAACACTGGCGAAGGTGAAGCATTTTTTGGTCAAGATGGTTGTTCCTTTACCACTGTCAAATTAACCACAGCTGGCTGTTGCCTTGGTTGCACTGGTCGGATAATGAATGAATGAATGAACTTGTGTGTAACTGTTTTTAGTTTTGTTGTTTCTATGGAAAACCGATTAAATCACAAAGCAAATAATGTGCTGAGGGAAAATAAGTTTTGCCTTTTTCTCATTGGACACCATTAACAGAAACTCTTTTTAAGAACTACTTTGTTTTGCTTTGGTTAAGAAAAGTAGGCTTTTAAATGTCTTTTTCTATGCTAAAGCTGTAGGCGAGTAGGCAAGTGTGACTTCGAAGTTAATGCCTGGAGAGTTGCCCCCATTGAACCATAGACTTTTGCTGGATTAGACAGAGCTGTGAGCATGATCAGAGCATTGGGCAGATCTTGTCACCCCTGATTACTTCAAAGGGGCTGGAGCCTGGCTTTCGAGAGCTCACCAGCGAGAGAGACTGAAAACCTTGCTTTTTCTCCTGGTGCCAGAGGAACTCTGCGTTTTGTTAAGCCCCCTGTCAGCTTGGAGTGAATCAAAAGTCCTGGAGCTCGCTTAAAGGACAGACCCTGAGGCGGAGAAAAAAAAAAAAAAAAAAAGCTGGCTGTGAGAATGTGGCCCTGGCGTCTGCTTGCTGACTCTCTCCCAGGCTGTCAGAGCCACAAAACAGGCCTTTGTGGAGGTACAGTGACCTGAGCGAGCATCTCCAGGCAAGGGTGAGAAGGGGGACAATTTGCCAATTCAGGCAGGCGTCTGGAGAAACATAGGCCTCTATGCTAGAGCCGGGCTCTCCTGCCCGGGCAATTTTCATTCAGCCGAGGAATGAGGAATTGCTAGGAGACACCATTAATGCCTAAACACACCTCACGTGCACCCTCACAAAATCAATTTTCCAATAACTCATTTGAATCCCTCAGTTAATGATTCAGGGGTGAGTGTGAAGGCAGACCTTCAGGCAGGAACTGTATTAAGGTTTCTTGGGCAAGATGACTTTTTGTTGTTGACTTTTTGTTGATGACTTTTTGAAGTTTAGGTTGCAAATTCATATACTGAATGGTTTTATATTTGTTACCCTACATTTTAGACTGGGTGGTGTGGGGTATAATATAGAGTAGAGTTACTTTATTGGTCCTGAAGGAAATTAATATAGAATGTTCTTAAGTTTACTATAGGGATGGCAGCAAAGATCAGGGATGTCCTACCAGTAGATTTTCTTTTTTTAATCTATGAAGACATAAGTTCATGCAGGTAGCCATGTAGTTGTCTTGTAGGCCATATCTGCAGTATGTCGGGAAATTTGAGAAAACATTTGAGTCACACCCTGTGTAGCGGTGCAGTTGTGCAATCCTGTTCAGTGAAAAAGCCACCGCCTGCCATTTCCAAAAATCACATAATTGCTTCAGTTCCAAGATGGCTCAGTCTGGAATGAATGCAGTCACCTTGAAGTGTCCTGTTGCAGAGCATACCTGTGGTAACACCTGGGGGCGTGTAGATACGTAGCTGCCTCCTGCCCCTCCAAAACAGGGGTGCGTTGTGCAGGTGTTGGGGCAGTACAGGACGAGGTGCAGTAGTCAGTCCTTAATCACCTGTTCAATCTTCAGCGATCATCTCATCAGCATTTGAGGCTAGCATTGCTTTCGTCAACAAAGTTTCTGACTCAATATTGTTGCCAATAAAACTTTATCGTGTGAGAAAAACAAGACAAAATGCTGGTTATGTGACGATAACTATAAATAAATATATAATGCAATATTGTTCACAAATAAAAGCTAGACTAAATGTGGTTTACAAAATAAAAACTATGCTAAAATGTCTTCATTTTCCTTCACCAGAACGAGACATGTTTTTTTATCTCGTTTAGTTGCGTGATTATTGTTTTGCAGTCTTTGTGTTTCTTGTGTCTCACACCAGGGGCTGCAGACACAGACGATCCCCATTCATGCAGAAAATAGAGCTGTGGTGGTAGCATTAACAGCAACAGCTCTAGACGTTAGCTTTAGAAGTCCACACATTGCTTGTGTTGCGTTACGTCGTGGGGCTAGAGAGATTATTTTTTGAAGTAAATTATACTCCATAAGCGTGGACACTGCACTGCATGGTGATGGTCAGGGTGGCAAACTATGCTTTCAAGTGGCGATCTCTGTGCTTTCAAGCTGTCAAGCTATCATTACGACAACTAGGCCTATATTGGCTGTAGGAATGGTGTTTGAAACATTCAGAGAACGTTTTGCTGCCCTCTGCCCCTGTTCTGTGCCTGGAATGGACAGTATTAAGTCTACAATTGAGGCAACAATAATATGATATTTTTTTGGAATTGTGAAATGGGTTTGGCTAAAAGAAAGTGTTGGTTTTGTCTATCTTTCGAGGTACTTATACCATATTGACTGGGTTAAATAGAATGGCATTACTAAAAAGAGGCAAAAATACAGTTGTCATTGATGAGAACTGGACTGAAATGATATCTGTTTTCGTTGACTAAAACTAGACGAAAATAGTCATGGATAACTCTGAGTAAAATGAGACTAAAATGCTTAGACTTTTAGTTGACTTGAAACTTGACTAGACAAAAAAGAGTAGGCTATGGAAGTGACTAAAACTAATAAAAACTCAAATGACAGGTTGACGCAAAGCCTACACTAAAACTAAAATAGGGCGCCAAAAATGACACTAAGCACTGATCGCTAAAAGAATGTGGTAGAGCTCGTCTCTCACTCTCCATCCCACCTGTCTTACACACCTGTCTTCTCTTCCTACCCTCCTCTTTCTCACCTGAGGAGAGGTTCTCTTTTTCTTTTACACCCTCAATACACACCTGAGGTGAGAGCAGCGCTGTGGGGGGGTGGGGGGTAGGGGGGGAGTGCAGCGGTTGCCAGCAGGCACGTGTTTCGTAAGAGCCCTTTTTGGGGGGGGAGCAGGGGCAGGCAGGGTGCTGCTCAGGGGGCCTGCTTATCTCAACACGGAGGTCATGAGAAATGATCTGTGTGTGCCTTTTTCCCTCTACGCCGCCTTTGCCGAACAAAAAGATGCTTTGTAATAATTTCCATTTCCCTGGAAATGCAGCCGTGAATGGAGCCTTGCTTTGCTCTGCCCAGCGCCATCTTAACAGGGGGAACTGTGGGTGTTTGTTTGTTATGAGGGAGGGAGGTCATTTGGAGAAGGCGTTGTAGTTGGCTCCTAAAACATGCTTTTTTTTTTCGTATGGGAGAGTAATGGTATTTGAAAGTTGTGGGAATGCATGTCTTTGCCATTTTCGCATAGTAGGCCTACCCTTCCCCTTTTCCCAAGCAGTGGGTATTTCTTGAAGAAGCAATTTGCTTGTGTGTGTGGGTGTTGAAATATGTCTATCTCCTTTCACTTTGACACAGTGTAACTTTTATAACATTCCTTCTGTTGTCAGTTACCCTCTGCTGAAGCTGCCCCTGCCGGGCACGGGGCCGGAGAAGTTCACCACAGGCCTGAGGGACTACACTGTCCCTTCCCATGAGCCACAGGGGGACCTGGGGGAGCGGCCGGAGTGGGTGAGAACTTCTCACACGCAGAGACCCACACTGTCTTTCATATACATTCGTATCGGTTCACACGCACGCATTAACACAGGCACTCTCACACTGACACACCCACACTCTCTCTCTCATACTCTCTCTCATATACACACTCCCATACACCCTCATGCACCAATTATCTCTCTCAAACACACACACACATGCACATATGCACACACACACACACACAATCTCACAAGATCTCAAACACACATAAACACACACAGTCTCACTGTCTCAATTTGCAATCTTGCACCGATGCAAGGCATGCAGGCGAATGCAAGTGTACTTTCACTCGCGTGTAGCTGAACCCCAGGCGTCATTATGCATTCATGAATGTGTGTAGGTGTACGTGCTTGGGGGCACAGACACGCACTTGCTCAAGTGCACCTACTCACATTTCACCTTTTTCCTTGAGAAAGGTTGCACAAACATTCCTAAATAGTTGTAAGGTCTTACAGAAGAGTGCTATTCCTTTAAGTATCTGTCATCTGAACAGCACTTTACAGTATTAGTAATCAGTAAAGAGTAATCAGTAAAAGATTATATATACTGGTAAAAAACAGACTATAGTACTTCTTGTTTGTCACAGTTGGCAAAACATGGGATTTTCAGTTATCATGCTACAGTCTTGTTGCTGCATGCAGTTTTTTGTTTTTATACGAGAGTAAGAATTCCAAATAGAAGTTTCTTTAACTCTATCTTGTGCATGGTTGCATGCCAGATTAAATTACTTAAATCATCTCCCTCCTCTCTCTGCGCTCTCTCTGCGCTCTCTCTGCGCTCTCTCTGCTCTCTCTTTTTCTGTCTCTCTTTCTGTCTCTCTTTCTGTCTCTCTTTCTGTCTCTCTTTCTGTCTCTTTCTGTCTCTCTTTCTGTCTCTCTCTCTCTCTCTCTCTCTCTCTCTCTCTCTATATCTCTGTGGCCTCAGTACCGAGGGCCTCCTGTAGCCTACATCCAGCAGGTCCTGGTCAAGGCTGCCGTCTCCCCCTGGGACAACACGCTGGTCCCCGTGGACGTCTTCCGCTCCCCCCTGGGCCGAGTGTTCAACCTGCTGGAGGAGATCCGAAACCATGTGTACTCTGACAGGTGAGCGGCCTTCCTGTAGCTCGTGCTGTGGTGAATGTGGATGATCCAGAGGGACATTTATGCATCTGTTGGCTTATATAACATGTATTGCATTACACTTAGCAGACAATTTTATCTTACACTCGAGGAACATAAAACTCAGAAACATAACAAAAGAAACACAATGGTAAAGGGATATTTTGGCCACCAGAGCCACTTTGAAGGGCTGTCACAATGATGGACTAGGTGGCAGTGGAGGCAGGTCAAATGCAAGGTGAGGTTCAGTGTGAGATGCAGTTGCTGGAAAATTTTTGAAACAGTAGTTTGAGATGAAATTCTCTGGTTGGAACTATGCATAGGCGTGGTGGTGCTATTGTGTTTAGCGTTGCTGCCATGTGAGAAGTAATCACCCTTCAGGTGTTTCTTGTCTTTAATGAAGTAAGAACAGCACACAGACCTACTGCACTGCACACATACCACTGCACAGCACCTGGGAGTTGATTGCTGTAGTAGTACTGTCTATTGTTTAAGATGACATGTATGGAGAATTCAGTCTGAAATGCACCGTCATTGGTCCGCTTGCCTACCCTCTTCTGATTGGTCATTGAAAGCAGTAGCACTGTCCTGCTACAAGATTAAGAGTAATTTTGTGTTGCTCACACTGAACAGAGACACACTAGGCGCTTTCACACTGCACGACACGGGGTGGCGACGCGGTACGACACGCTAATTTACCCCAGGACGGCAGTGTGAATGCACGGCGTGTTTTTGAACCCTCTTCTGAAAAGGTGGGTTGAGAAGGAGTAGCCCAGTGGCACTGTAACATTACGCCACGCATATTGCTGGCCGTGTACAATGACGTGAATGACCCGTGCATGGCAGTAAATACACCTGTCTGCAAAGTTTTCATTCAGTTTTTTAAAACAACCATGGCTGTTGCTGGCTCTTTGCACAACCATTCAAGGGCAAATGACATGGTACTGTACTGCACCTAGATGCTTACATGGGATTGCAAATATTTGCAAAGAATACATTTCATGCCGATTTACTGTAGCTATTTGTACACTGCACCATCAGGTGAACTATAGCGCTATCATTAAATAATTTACTCTATCCACACATTTTCGCCCACGTCGAAAAAGCCCACAACACTTTGGGGTAAGATGCACTGGGCGATAGTGGTCTTTGTGGGGATTTTTGCAGTTACATATTTCGGGATATTCACAATATATGGAGATATATTGATGGATGCGCTCTGGACATATGTTTTTTTTAACAAAACAGTAGCGCTATCATCAAACATCACTCTACAGTTTTCAAACATTTTACTCTCCTGGTTAAAAGGCACACAACACAATGATTTGTCTCTCAAAATATGCTGTTTATTTAACATAAAATGTTCGGCATAGCATTTACCCTACCGTTTCCATTGTCATGTCATTGTTTTGTGTTTCTAAAAAAAAATGTTTCCCGCGACCACAGAGTTTAAAATGACGCTACGACTACCGGGGTAACAGGAAGTGAACTCGCATTTTTTTTATTGAAAATCATGCACTTCCAAACAACACCGAAATGGGGGAATTTATTCCATGCACATTTAGGCTACATGATAAAGCTGTTGACCAACAAACATGTACAGCATCTAAATTAAAAACAAATTACGAACTCACGTTGGGTGAGTTATATATGATTTAGGCCAAATAAACAGCATGTTTCGCAAGACAGTTAGCAGTTTGCCTCTGAACTCCTTGTTGGTGTTTTTGTAGTTCTGCTCAGCTGTTTCCCCTGTTTTAAAAGTCCTGACGGTGGGTGGTGGCAGTTGTGAAACGTCACCATACCACACCCTGCGCCCCGTCTCGCCTCGGCTCGTGTTCACGCTCGCCCTGTGTCGCAAAAAAGTGTAGGGTCCGAGGTGGGTCGAATTGGCGTGTCGTTTGGACACGCCACCCCATGTCGGCAGAGTGAACGCAACAGACGACCCACTAATTTCGGCTGAAATTACCGGTAAATTTGGCAGTGTGAAAGCGCCTACTGTAAACAGACAGGCACATATATGCAAACTCTTTTGTGCTTTTTCATTAGCTGTGCAAATGACTTGTCGCACTGAATGAGGTAGAAGTGAAAAAAGAATGAGTAGTGTGGAAAAAGTGGTTTCCGTGGAAGACCGCGACTACTTCATGTGTGTACTTTGGGTTTTGTACCTTTGCATACCGTTTGCATACACAAAAGCAGGAAAGCAATGGGAAAAGCTGGAAGAGCGTGTGATCCTGTTTTTGGAAGGTCAGCATTCTATGACTCTTGGTCAGGGTGAATGTAACACCGAGCATGTTGTTGTCCCTGTTGAGTGATGGACTATGTCAGACTCCGTCAAGCCTCGTAAACACAGTGCCACACTGCTGTCCTTGACATACTGCGGCAGGTTGGGACTGCTATGCTGTGTCAAGAGTATACAAGAAAAGGCCTTGTGGATTTACTGGCATCAGGCTTCCAGTTGTATCCGCTTTGGAAAAAAAAAAAAAAAACAATAAAAAAATAATGTTTAGAGGTTAACATACCTAGTAACTGATTGTCAGAGGAGCCTAATGTGGATGACCATCTAGTAGTCCAGTAGTCAGTTTTGCCTCACGGTATCTGGGAGGATTTGCATAGCCATGTGGCCTGAGGGAAAGAGGACTTCAGTAGTTGGTGTATAGGACTGAGTTGAGAAAGCAGACTAGCATACTCGTCTGTCTGAACATACTCATTTGTCACTGAAGCATACTCGACTGACTGAGGTCTGTGGTGTGCAAGGGTTGGCTTGTACTGCCTGTTATAGTCAACAGAGAGCCTCTCAACTGAACACACACAGACATGCAACACTTGCTCTCCGTGTCCACATGGACTGACACAGCAGGCTGCCACCAGCATACTTCACTGGGCATACTTTTCTATCTGAACATACTCCTTTGTCACTGAACCATACTCCTCCGGCTGAGGTCTGTGCTGTGTGTGGAGGTGGCCCTGCATGTGTATTATAGGCAACAGAGAGCTTACCAACTGAACGCACGCATGCGTTTGAACACTTGCTCTCCGTGTCCACCAGGACAAAAAGGTTTTTCATTGCTTTCCTTGTGCAGTTTTTTTTTTTTTTCTTCTTGGTGGTCTTTTGTTCTGTGTGTGTGTTTTTTTTTTTTCACCCTCCTTAAAAGTCTCTCTCCCCCTTCTCTCCTTGGCGTTCTCTCTGTGCCTCTTATTCTTCTTCCCAGCTCGGGTGTGCGGGGCCTGGAGGCGCTTTGTCTGCAGGTGACCGACCTGTTGCCGGGGCTACGGCGCATGCGGGCGGTGCTGCCCGAGCACGGCTGCCTGCTGGTCTCCCCCGGCAACTACTGGCAGAACCAGCGCGATCAGTTCGACTCGGACGCCGACCTCCTGAAAACCATCCAGAAGCATGAACCCAAAGTCCTCCACACCTCCGCCACCCTGAGAGGTGAGGGGGAGAGAATGAAAGAGAGGAGGAGGGAGGAAAGAGGGATGGGAGGGTGGATCTTAGAAAGGGTGGATGAATCTTGTGGGTGAATGCAATGCGTGCAAGACAGGGATCTTGGTTATAAGTCAGGGTAAGAAAAAGACCATTTATCAGTTGCGATAGTTTCAAACATTTACCACTTCCATTTTGGGCACACACATTCATTTTACAAACGATTTGGCTTGCTCTGAGACAAAGTGGTGTACTCTGTTTCTGTACAAACCACTGTAGTTCTGCAGACCTTTTATTAATGCAGAGTATTTATCAAATTTTTCGCGAAGTGGCATTTTTGTAAGTTATTTAGATTGTCAGCTTCAACTTTTGCACTGTCACTCCTCTAGTCAATGGATGAGTTGCAGCGATTAAGAAAACGAGTCCAGTCTATGATTCCAGTGTAGAAATGTAACCTTGAGAGAGAGGGCAAGGACATAATAACTAGCAGAATAACACAAGCTTCTAAATGGTTTGCAACAATAGATATAGATAAAGTCAGACAATTCACCAAACTGCCTGTGTGACAAAAAGTAGATGAGCAAGAGGGAGAAACTGAATGGCCTCCTCATGTCTTCCAGTGGAGAAGTGTTTAAGAAGTGTTATGACTGTAGCAACAATAATGATAACGAAACAGGAAGCTCATAGTATAGACATGTGCCAACACTGACAGGTTTACAGTAGGGAGATGCACTGCCGTTTTAGATCCAGCTAAAGTTTTACCATTTTAATTAGTATCAATATCAAAACAAAAATATTAAGTATAAATGATTTGGTTTGTTTCATTTGTTTAATTCCTAATTCCAATTTTCATCATACCTGCCTTGGCTATGAAATAACCATAGTTGCTTATTGGGGTTTCCCAAACCTTGCAGAGTTTCCATGCACCAACTATGTCAACAGTGTCATTACAGCAAACAGCAATGACTGCAACAGGAAGCTCTGAGTTTAGAGGTGAACCACAAAGACAGGCTTTACAGTTGGAAGATGCACTACCACAACTACAGATCTAGCTACAGCAACAACAGTGTAGCGTACATAGCCCATGTGGTGACTCCAGTGCTTTTACAGTTTTGCAGTCAAAGATGCTGTATGTCCATTGCTCTGCCATTATGGGGTAGCCTGCTCACCTGTCCCAGTGAGGAGGAGGAGTAGCACATGATCTTGCACACTGTTGGCCCACTCCCATATTTGGGACATGACAACAGTCTAAATTTCATAATGTAAAAAAAAGAAGTAGACAAATGTTCAACAAGTTATCTGAATTAATTACTGGCATATGTACTTGGATGTTATGGGTGCAAAGAGCTCTTTTCTGTCTTGAGTGCTTTTTGAAGCATGATCCCTTATGGAACAAAAAGACTAATAAAATGTTGTTGTAGACCCGTACTCTGGCTTTACAGTCAGGGGGACCACAGTGAGCAAACCAACCAGAAACTGAGCGCCCTGTCTTGTTGTGACATGGCTGGTACTCAGTGGTCAGTAGTTACAGGCGTAGTCTCAGTGCTGGTGAGCAGAATGACTGAGCTGTGGCTCTGTTCTCAGACCTGCTGTTTGGCGTGCCTGGGAAACACACGGGGGTCAGCCTGGATGGACGGAAGCGCGTGGTCACCTACACCATCACCATAGCGCTCAGTCATTACGATACCAGGTGAGGCCACATCAGAAGTCTATATGTTAGTTAATGCAGTCGGCCCATACTTTGGTTTTATGACGTGGAGGCACACACACACACACAATATATATATAATTTCATGCTTGTATAGCATGCTGCAGTGTGCATGCTTTTTCAATAGTGAAGCTTTGTAGCTCAATTTCAGAAAAAAGGTGTTTCTGCATTAAAGCTGCACAATATATTGAAAACATCGCGATATTGCAACATACAGTATTGTGATATAAATATTGCAAAACGTGGCTTAACTGCAATAAATGGGCCGTTACTGTGAAACAGCTTACAGTAATGTCCCATTTATTCCAGTTAAGCCATGTTCCCACATATGAAGATATTTGGGATATCAAATGGAGTCCTAATGCCATTGATATCCACCCCATGGGCTGCGCACTAGCTACAGCCTAAGCTTAGAGATGTTAAAACTATATTTAAATATTTGTTTACTTATCTCAAAACATATCGTCATCGCAGCATTCAGCAATGTTGCTGCATATCACACATTTTTCAAATATCGTGCAGCTCTGTTCTGCATGTCTAATCTGTATTTATGTTGTCTTTTATTTATTTGGCATGTTCTCTATGACCAGTGACATTTTACCATGTTTACACTTTACCTGTGTATGTGTTCGGGGTGTGTGTGTGTGTGGGTGGGTGTGTGTGGGTGTGCAATGTGTGATGCAGGTTCCTGAGCAGCCTGCGTGCGCGCCTGAAGCAGCTGCACCCATCGGTCAACTGCAGCCTGCGCGACGACCACATGCTGCACGTCCACTTCAAGGAGGAGATCGGCATCGCGGAGCTCATCCCGCTCGTTACCACCTACATCATCCTCTTCGCCTACATCTACTTCTCCACCCGTACGTCTGTCTGTCTCTAACGCACGCACACACACACACACGCACACACACGCACACACACACACACACACACACACACACACACACACACACACACACTTGCTTAGCACTTATCACCTACATCATCCTCTTTGCACACACACACACACACACACTCACACACACACAAACACATCTGCCATTTCACCACCTACATCATCCTCTGTATCTACCTCTCCACCCTGCATGTGTCTCTCTCTTACACACACACACACACACATACACACACACACACACACACACACACACACACACACACACACACACACATACACCTCCACTTTGAGGATTCCTTTATCAGCCTCTGCTTCTCTCTTCCCACACTGAGCACTTCCTGTGTTGCTGAGTCATGGGAGTTGTGCAATAAATGACACCTCACAGATTAATCCTCCCATGCCTCCCTCTAGTCTAATCTAAACTTGTCGGTGGCCATGCATGAGTGCTCTTTGTCTGTGTGACCTTGCCTGTGTGTGTGTGTGTGTGTGTGTGTGTGTGTGTGTGTGTGTGTGTGTGTGTGTGTGTGTGTGTGTGTGTGAAATCAAACCTGACAGGTAAAGTGTGTGTCCATTTAGGCTTTGACACAGTAAAATGTAGAGCGTAATGGAGGGGCATTGGTACTGCCATCTGGTTAACAGTTGACCCTGGTTTGGATTGCTGTGTGCGCCATGCTTTGGATTGCCAAGTTTGAAAAGCCTCTGTTAAATCATTCCATCCTTTTAGGTTTTTAAATTATGACAGTCGCCATAAAACAAGTTTTTGAATGTTTATCATGTGTACTTTAGGAATTTTGTGTATTTTCTTTTTTCATTTGACTTTTTTGTTTCTGTTATTGATTTATTTATGTACTTTTTTGCCATGGAATAGCTAAAGATGCTGATAGGGCATTAAAAATAAAAATGTACCCACTTACTGTCACCAAATCTCACATTGTGAATTCCATTTTACCTTAAGAGTCCTCTGAGGCCCTCAAACAAATGGGTGCACTAGCTGATATATTTGAGCCGCGCACACACACACACACACACACACACACGCACACACACCTACGCAATGTACCTGTCCTGTATGGGTGACCACACTTCCCCCTAGTCCAGCGCTATCAGTCAAACTGTGGCAATTCCACATTGTTGCCAGCTGCCCCCAGAACAAGGCTAGGGCCTGGCATGAGATCTCTGGCTGCGATTAGAGAGGGTCAGCAGCAGGTCTTTCTTTTCCTTTTTTTTTCTTTTGACTGAGCCGCTACCAAGGCTGTTCCAGTCTGACCGAAGGGATAATCCTCTCGATGCGGTACATTGGGGTTTTGGCCCATGCAGAATTCCTCTGATAAGGCATTAGGGCTCGCTCTGTGCTGCCAAACCCTCTGCCCCGTCACAGCGCCAGAATAGTCTCTCGCGCACACAGATCCTCTCGTTCCCTCCAGTGCAGGCGTGCTTGCAAAGGGCGGATTTGTTTTCTGTGTGTGTGTGGGTGGGAAGAGGGTGTGTGGGTTATTTCCTAGAATCATCCCTTAAGACCATGTTTCTGTTTCAAGGTTTTTTTTTCTCTCAAATATCCAAGTCTGTTTGTCTTGGGTTGACAGATTGAAATGCACAGATTTATTCACATGTTTTATCTGATGGCTGCATACGATCTCAAAACCACATTTAACATTTTCCTCCCTCCCTCCCTCCCTTTTTTCTCTCTCTGTCTTTTTCTACCTCCCCCCCCCCCTTCCCCCTGGCTCTACAGGGAAGATTGACATGGTGAAGTCCAAATGGGGTCTGGCTCTGGCTGCCGTGGTGACGGTGCTCAGCTCTCTGCTTATGTCAGTGGGCCTCTGCACACTCTTTGGTCTGACACCCACACTGAACGGAGGGTAAGAGACAGAGTCTCTCTTTCACACACAAACACACACACACACACACACACACACACACACACTAGCATGCACACAGACACTTACATGCACGCACACACACACAAACTTGCATGCAGTGCTCTGCACCCTCTTTGGCTTGACGCCCTCCCTGAACGGAGGGTAAGAGACACACACACACACACACACACACACACACACACACACACTTGCATGCAGTGCAAGGGGATTGCACTCACCAGTCTTAAGTGCACATTGTGTATGCCATGCCCGCATGCTGACCCTCACATGCATGTACATTGCCCCAAATTCTTCATGTCATGTTGACTCAAACACAACCACCCCCCTCCCCCTACATGCATGTCTGCTCAATTGATTCTCTTCCAGACAGTCTAATGGTTCAAGAGCAGGTTAATGTCCAACTAGCCATGGTGATGGTGGCAGTTGGGTGATTTGTGACTGGTTGTGGAGGAGGTGGAAGGGAGTTTTTTTTGTTTTTTTTTTGTTGGGACAATTTTCAGGTGGGTGGAGAGTGTCGTTTTTTTGGGCCAATCAGAGGAAGCATCTGTGGTTACAGCCAGTGGTGTGAGCTCGCACCATGCACACACACTGGTTTCCTGGTATCAGTGGGGCCTCCCATACACACACACGCACACGCGCGCACACACACACACACACACACACACACACACACACACACACACACACACACACACACACCCACAGCTGGGGCACAGCACACTTACCCCCCCCCCCCTTTCCACCAAGGTGTCCTCCAAGGAGGTCATACATCAGCATGCCCCCCCCCCCTTTTCGTTTGAAGTGTGTGGACTCCCTTATGACATCTTTATGGCCCTGGTTTAATTCCCCTCACCCCCCCCCCACACCCTTGTGCTCACACAGTCACCTTTATAGCATTGGCCTAGTCCAGTTCCACACTCACCTTTCCCCTACATACCTCAGTCGGACTGCATCTATCTCTGTTGCCATACTTCTCTGCGGGCCATGTGAAACCTGCATGCACAGTGCATTAATATCCTGTCCTCGTTTGACGTGAAAAATACGGCGGCATAAACACAGCATATAAACACACACACACAGACACACACAGACACACACACACACACACACACACACAAACAGATCTAGTGTCAATAGTTAGTTTATTTGTTTTGCTCCTCGTGATATTTTCTTGTTTAATCTCACACTCGTTGGCACAGATTCAAAACAAGTTTGTCATACTGTGTCTCTGTGTGTGTGTCTGTGTGTGTCTGTGTGTGTCTGTGTGTGTGTTTTATTGTTCCAGAGAGATCTTTCCCTATCTGGTGGTGGTCATCGGGTTGGAGAATGTGCTCGTTCTCACCAAGTCGGTGGTGTCTACACCTGTCGACCTGGAGGTGAAACTGCGCATTGCCCAAGGTGAGGTCAGAGGATGGACAGTGACATGTAATAGTTGTTTGATCAGCGTTTCACAATACATGCAGGAAATGAGCAGTCTGATTGTGTAGTGAGTATGAAGTGGTGACATCTTCACACCTGAACCACTTTCTAAATTAGTATCTCTCTTCAATCGCTGAGGCTGTTGAAAGGGGTGAAGGACGCATAAAACACCCTTTGCATTATCAAAAGTTAGTTTAGAGCAAGATCTTGAGAATTATAGTGCAAATGTGAGAAAGACTGTCTTTTTTTTTTCATGGGTAGTTCTTTCCAAATGGCCATGGTGGTCATACCCTTGCCTGCAAGGTCATTAACCGCAATATCGCTGGAATGAGAACTGAACAAGCTTTAATTTTCATGGTTTTTAATTGTGATGGTTGAGGAAATAAGACCATTTAAAATGTGGTCCAGGTTTTTTTTTGTTGTCCATTGTATATCTTTAGTACCGTTTGAACTGAGGTCAGATGCTTAGACGATAAAGACAAAAACAGCGATGGCTGCAGGTTTGCAGTCTCTGTAGGCTCTCTTAAAAGGCAGCTAAAATACATCTTTTTAAACTAGCTTTTGGCTAATCTGTACAACCTATACTTTATTTTCTGTCATTGTTTTACTGTGATATTGTGTTCTTGTGCTTTTAACAATACTGTGACCATGAAGCACTTTGTGTTTGTTTTGACTGTGATACTGTGTTTTCAGTCTTTTGTAATCCAGCCATTGTGAAGCACTTTGTAACTGTGTTGTCTGTAAAGACTGCTATATAAATACATTTCAGCACTTACAACACTTGTGAGGACTCACAGGTTGGGGACACATTGAGTTGGCATGTCTGTTCAATAATAACTGAATGCACACGTGGTTCAGGTCTGAGCAACGAGAGCTGGTTCATCATGAAGAACATGGCCACAGAGCTGGGCATCATCCTCATAGGTTACTTCACCCTGGTGCCCGCCATCCAGGTACAGCAGCTCTCCACACATGCCTGGCCCTGCCCAAAGATACAACTAGCTTTTTGAGTTACACTTTATTTTGCAGTCCCTGTTACAGTGTATCTATGTCAGAAAGTACAGTGTAACAAAGTTTGTAACAATATGTAATGTTATGTATTTGCACTGTACCATAGGGTTACAGTAAGGGTTAAGATTAGGGTTAGTTTTAGGTATGTACAGTGTATGTTAGGTACAGTACTTAGCACATAATATTACATACTGTAACATGTAGATACCCTGGGGAAGGAACCGTAAAATAAAATGTTGCTGTAGGTTTGTAGTTGGAGTAAAAGGCTGTGGAGGACCGTCCATTTCTTGGCTGTTGTTGTGCTTTTATATTCATTATTCTCCGGTGCTGACTCTTGTGTTCTCTCCTGGCAGGAGTTCTGTCTGTTTGCTGTGGTTGGCCTGGTGTCAGACTTCTTTCTGCAGATGTTCTTCTTCACCACAGTGCTGTCCATAGATATCCGTCGCATGGAGGTGAGAACAGAAATTTCAGTTTGCTTGCCATGTTTACTCTTCTCTCCCCCAATACCCTAAGGTCACACAGATGGTTCTAATAGTCCTCCTATCATTACAGTGGACATTACTATTATTACCTGAAATTTTCCAATTTTACTTTCTTTCCCCATCATCTCCTGTCTCCTGTGAACGCACAGCTGGCTGATCTCAACAGGCGTCTCCCAGCGGAGGCGGGCATGCCCCCTCCCAAACCGGGCCCTCTGCGTCCACGCGAGACGCCCCCTCCCCCGCGCCCTTCCCCCCACACCATCACACTCCAGGCGCCGGCCTTCCGGAACCTTCGGCTGCCCAAGAGGCTGCGGGTGGTGTACTTCCTGGCCCGCACGCGCCTCGCCCAGCGTATCATCATGGTGAGAGCTGCATCAGGGGTCGGAGAAAGGTGTCATGGCAGCCATACAGCAACACTGGACAGGCACCCAAAGGGCCACAGCTGGCTTGGCAAGCCAGTCTGATTGTAACACAGTTCTCACAGAAATGTCAGCTTGGTAAAGGGAAAACCAGAGTGGTCTGAAAGATGTGGAATATTATTATTCTTAAGTAAAAGTATAATGTTGTTATAACTGTAAGTCGCTCTGGATAAAAGCGTCAGCTAAGTGTAATGTAATAATAATATAATAATAATATAATAATATAACATCCAGTATAATAAATGTCCTCAATGCCAGTGAATATTCAATTACATTTATGACTTGTAATTTATGGCTGGTATTACAAAATGCTGAATGCATATCCTTCCTCAGGTGGGCACGGTCATCTGGATCGGGATCCTGGTCTACACCGACCCTGCAGGCCTGAGGACCTACCTGGCTGCCCAGGTGTCCGAGCAGAGTCCTCTCGGGGAGGCCGGCCTGCCGCCCCACCTCGGGGTGGCCCCTGTCTTCCCGGGAGGGGACCCCACCAGCACCCTGAGCGTGCTGCCCGCCCCTGAGCCCACCCCCATCCCCGAGAACCAATCCCACGGCCACGGCAGCCACGACGGGCGCAGCCCCCAGATCACCTGGGGCCCAGACGACGAGGAGGGCTGGAGGAGGCTGTCCTACCGCCACTGGCCCTCGCTCTTCAGCTACTACAACATCACCCTGGCCAAAAAGTGAGTTGGCTCTCCAGCACCGTGAGTGTATGGGCTTGAATCGGTGTCCAAATCTACAGTGCAAGGGGGTCCTTGAGTTCAAGCCACACTGAGAGGATTATAGTAATTGAAGGGGGTGTAGCTCTCTACTTCCAGATATTGTACTGTAGATTATTACACTTTGGCTCAACCCCAACAAAAACACACGTGACCTACATTTCTCATACAGTGTTTGGGTATTACTGAGCCTCAGTGTTTCAGCCTGTTGAATTTGGGGCTGACTTGAACTCGGTCATTTGTAGATGGTAGTCAAGAGGGAAGTCTGGGTTTGACTCTTTGTCCTCGTCCTCGGTCCTTCAGTGCGTTTACATGGGAGTGTAATGATTCGAATCATTGGCTTAATTTGACTAAGATCGAGTTACTGTTTTCATGTAAACATCTTAATTCGACTAGAAATCGGACGGCCATAGTCGAATTAACACCCCAAAATAACTCTATTGTTAATCGGATCAGGAGTGCATGTATTCGGTCAACCGGATTGGAATTAGGACTTTGCGTTCTGTGCATGGTTGTGACCCCTGCCCCTATGTCGTCACCCGGAAGTAGAAAGAGACGATATAAGTGTTGTTGTCGTCGTTGTAAACAATCAACACGATGGAAAACTAAGAGTGCCGTTTGGCATCTCATTACTGTTTTAACCACGGTGATAAGCCACGCCATAAGGAACATAGCTTCTACCTCGTCATTCGCCATCTTTCAGGAATGCTTGACGCTGTTGTTGTTATTGGTGGTGAAGAGGTCAACCGGAAGTAGCTATATTAACACTACTTGAAATCGGTACAGCGCTACTTATCGTACCGGGGTACTAGGTGCTTTCGGCCAATGATTCGAATGACTCACTGCCATGTATACTCGGACAATTGCAGTTGCCCCCCTTAATAGGATAGTTGAATTAAAGCTATAATCGAGTTATTTGCCATCATGTAAACACACTGCTTGACTCTGTCCCCTGTCTCCCCCACGCAGGTACATCAGCATCCTCCCCGTCATCCCCGTCACGCTGCACGTCACGCCTCAGGAGGCCATGGAGATGCGTCACCCGCAGGACACGCGTCACGCCCCTCCCCCGCACCCCAGGGCCCCTGACCTGCAGACCGACCTCACCCTCTACAAGTCAGTCTCCTCTTTCACATTGCATTACATTACATTTATATTTAACTGACGCTCTTGTGCAGAGTGACTTACTGCAGGGTGCTTGCGCAGGTCTTGAAAGCCTTAAAAAGTATGGAATTTTGAAACAGTGTTTTCCAGACCTTGAAAAGTCTGGAATTTTGTGTGAAAGTCTTAATAAAGTATGGAAAAAACTTTTTCTCATAGTCAAATGTTAAGAGTGTGCTCAATAGTCCTGCACATAATATTGTAAAATAAGAAAAACTTAAGGAAAGCATGTACAAAAAACTTGCTATGATTTCGCTAACTGGTTACATTTTCTGCACTAATATATTCATACACTTACTAAAATGAACTTGTCTATTAAACACAGCAGATACAATCTCAACCAAAAAAGTAGGCACGCAAGTAGGCTATACAAATACATGAAGTAAAGGTTTTCAGGAAAAAAAATATAGGTTTTGAAAAAGTATGGAAAAGATTTTTTTATTTCTAGAATTTTTATTTACAAAAAGAGCAAGCACCCTATACTGTGAAATAGGTACAGGGACAACTACCCTGGAGGTTAGATGCCTTGCTCAAGGGCACTTCAGCCAGTCATGAGGGTGCAAAGGAGCGCTGGTTATTCACTCCTCCTCCCACCCACCCACATTTGTTTTTCCTCCATGTTTGTTTCTTATCCCAAGACCAACTCCCTGACCATTAGGCCAAAGCTGCCCCCTCTTTTCTCCTCCCTCTTCCCCTACACCAGGCCTGTCCCACTTCACTTCACACCATAGAACACGGAAGATTCTAGATCAGTTGGCTTAGTCATGTGAAGAATGTCAAAGAAGTGATAAATCCCCAGGGAGGTGACACTTTTACATGTTACAAGCTGTTACGTTATTCGAGACACTGTTATGTTATTCAGACTGTAGATGAAGAGTATCTGTTCAGCGTCTCAATTTGACCTTAAAGTCTCTCACATTTTGGGTTGCTGTTATGATAAAGTTGAGCATGCTTTAAAGCTTTGTTTATGGGTGTGTGTTTGTGTGCACAGGTGTGTTTTGAAGGTTGATGGTCAGATATGAATGAAGTATTGAGTAAGATCTCCAAGGCCATGTCACAGTGACCTTGTGCTCAGATGAGTCAACATGTTGATTTTACTCACTCAGGGTCACGTTAACCTAATCAGTGTGTTGCAATGTGTCACTCTCACACACAAAGTGATTACATCCTTCACGTTTCAACAAAAAATGTGCTATAACTTTTCAAGGGACAATACTACAGAAATTACACTTGGATATGTTTTTGAGTGGTCAGTGTAAAGATTGTGTAGTAGAATCGATTTTCTGCACTCTGAAAATAACTTTACACATAGATTATTTTTATGTATAGCAGGCCACAAAGTGAGTGACACAGTTTGGACATGTTCACTGTGGGGTGTAAAGTCGTTACTATTTTGTGTGAGCATCATTGTTATCTAGCAGTGCCTTAATCCTACTAGGTATAACATTTACCAGAGCCACACAGGCTGGTTTTGGGACCCTTTTCCATTCCTCCATGATGGCATTACGGACCTGGCAGATGTTAAGACACTGGTGCTTCTTGACCTTCTTGATCTCAATAGGGTTCAGGTCTGGAGACATACTTGGCCACTTCAGTACCTTCACTTTGAACTTCTTCAGGAAAGTAGTGGTCATGTTGGAGGTGTGTTAGGGTTGTTATCATGTTGGGGGGAAAAAACTGTCAGGGGGAGGAGGGAGCAAGATGTTCTGCTTCAGAATGCCACAGCATATGCCGGAATACATCCTCCTTACATACTCCTTCAAGGAACTGCAGTTTCAAGCAGCCCCAGACCATGATGCTACCACTACTGGGCTTGATTGTGCCTTGCCTACAATCATAATGGGACTGTTAAAGTGGCGGCTTCCACACTTCTGACCCCATTTAAGCCAAACAAGTGTATCCTATTCTCATCAGACCACAGGACGTGGTGTCAGGAATTCATGGTGAGTTGTTGGCACGTGACATCCCACTTTTACAACTTCTGTAGCAATGCTGGCTGCAGTCATGCATTTATTTTTGATTTTGTAAAGCAACAGTTCCATTTCTCAAATTCTCAGACAGTTTTTTGTCATTAGGAGCCATGTTGGACATGCAGTGACTAGTATGAAAGAATTGAACAGCTCCTAATGCATGATACACAAATTTGTATGGTACAGTTAAGCAGACCAAAACACAAAAATTACAAATTTGACAAGCGACTTTTTATGGTTGAATGATGTGTACAGTTATCACTCGGGGTGTACTCACTTTTGTGGCCTGCTGTTTTTACAAAAATGCCTGTGACAAACATATCCAAGTTTCATTTCTCTAGTATTTAGGAGGCCACAGCTGACCTGGACGAATTGACAGATACCGTCACCTCATATTAGTTTCTGCGAGGAAGTTTGCGTGCCAACAAAAACTTTCCGTATATTTAATAACAACAAACCATGGTTCACCCCGAATCTCCGTCAGCTCCGCCAAGCCAAGGAGGAGGCCTAGAGAAATGGAGATAAGCCTCTCTTCAAGTCACTCAGAAACTCACTCACAAAAGAGATCAGAGTAGCTAAAAGGAGCTACTCTGAAAAGCTGAAAAACCAGTTTTCAGCTAACGACTCCACGGCACTATGGAGAGGGCTTCAGGACATCACAAATTACAAAAGACCACCCCCCACTGCTGAGGTCAGCAACGGCCTTGCTGATGACCTGAATGCCTTCTACTGCAGATTTGAGAAGGAGGCATTCACACCCCTCCCCCCGTCAGATCAAGTGCAGACCCCACCACCCACCTGGCTTCACCCCCCCAATCCACCACCCGCCCCCCAATCCACACTCATCATTTGCGAAGAGGACGTCCGTCGCCTCTTTGAGAGGCAAAATGTCCGGAAGGCTCCAGGTCCAGATGGAGTAACACCCTCCTGTTTCAGGGCCTGTGCCATCCAGCTGGCACCAATTTTTACTCAGATCTTCAACAGATCACTGGAGCTATGCGAAGTTCCCTCATGCTTCAAAAGCTCTACCATCATCCCAGTCCCCAAGAAACCCTCCATCTCTGGACTAAATGACTACAGACCTGTGGCCCTGACCTCAGTTGTCATGAAGTCCTTCGAACGCCTTGTGTTGTCCCACCTCAAAAAGATCACAGGCTCCCAGCTTGACCCCATGCAGTTTGCCTACAGGGCAAATAGGTCAGTGGACGATGCAGTGAATATGGGACTGCACTTCATCCTGCAACACCTTGACCAACCAAGGGCCTACGCCAGGATTCTGTTTGTGGACTTCAGCTCAGCGTTCAACACCATTATCCCAGATATCCTCACCATCAAACTCTCCCAGCTAACTGTGTCTCCTGCCATCTGTCAGTGGATCTCCAGCTTCCTGACCGACAGGAGCCAGCATGTGCGGCTCGGAGGTGTCACATCCGGTACACGGACTATCAGTCCAGAGATGCTGAATAACCTGTAGTGCAATATTTTGGACTGTAATTTCTTAGTAACTCAGGTTGCAAACCAGCGCGTCACAGCACACCGCACCTTATGCCCCCGCACTTTTCTGCTGCTACTACTTATATTTATTAGAATAGTCTTTTGTTTACAAATCATACCACTAGCCTTGCTGCTATTATTTATATTTATGTAGAACAGTCTACTGTTTACAAATCACACCACTAGCCACAGTGCTCTGCTAAAAGCCATGCCCTGTCTAGAGTGTTTGTTTGTGCGAGTGTGTGAGTGCGTGTGTGAGTGGGTGAAGTAGTGTATGTAGGCACTATTATGTACCTGTCCTGTCTATACTGTGTTTTAACAGTTATGTGTCCACCAATTGTTCCCGGTGAAACGCTGTCTCGTCTCACTATGTACTGTGTATATGGCTGAAACGACAATAAAAACCTACTTGACTTGACTTGACTTGACTTGACACTGGTGCTCCCCAAGGCTGTGTCCTCTCACCGCTGCTCTTCTCTCTCTACACAAACGACTGCACCTCCAACGACCCAGCGGTCAAGCTCCTTAAATTTGCAGACAATACCACTGTCATTGGGCTTATCCAGGATGGTGCATACAGACAGGAGGTTGACAAGCTGGTGCTCTGGTGCACCAGCTGCTGCACCCCCTCACAATATCCCACAGCCCAGTATCAAATGTGGACTCTTTCAAGTTTCTGGGATCCATCATTTCTCAGGACCTGAAGTGGGAGTCCAACATCAACGCCATCCTCAAAAAGGCTCAGCAGAGGATGTACTTCCTACGCCAGCTGCGGAAGCATGGCCTACCGCAAGAACTGTTGGTGACCTTCTACACAGCTGTAGTAGAATCCATCCTCTGCTCGTCCATCACTGTCATGTTGTGTGGCTGCTCCAAACCAGACTAACACAGACTACAGCGCACAATTCGGACTGCAGAAAAAATCATCGGTGCCCCCCTGCCCTCCCTCCAGGACTTGTACATTGGGAGGACCAAGAAGCGGGCAGAGATCATAATCAAAGACCCCTCTCACCCTGCACACACCCTCTTCGACCTCCTTCCCTCTGGTAGACGCTACAGATCTCTGCGCACCAAAACTACCAGACACAAAAACAGCTTCGTCCCCACTGCCATCACCCTACTGAATAGCTGAACTACACATGCATACATACATACATGCACATATGTGTATATGCTTACTGTTATGCCCTTGTATTCCCCCCCTCCCAGCGCTTCTCTTGCACATGACCCAAGTAAAGACTTGCCTAGGTGTCCCCTGCCCAGCAACTTTATGCCTTATTGGTATATTGTCATACCGGTTGTTTAACCCACTGTGACACCATGTGCCTACTTGTACATTATTGCCCATATTGGGTGTCTGTATGTATATTGTATATTGTTGTCCCTACTGTGCAATACAAGTACACATACTTGTTTAGTCTATTGTATTTATTGTATTGTATTACGTTCTGTGTTATGTGTATAGAGAGCTAACATCTGCCGGAGTCAAATTCCTTGTATACGTAAGTATACTTGGCCAATAAAGCTGATTCTGATTCTGATTGTCCCTTCAAAAGATATAGCACATTTTTGCTGAGATGTGAAGGGTGTACTCACTTTTGTAAGATGCTGTAAGTAATAATTAAGTCTTTATACATGGACAAGTCTACATTGTTTAAGTGCAGTTGTTGTTGTGTTAACTTGTATTACTTTCATTATAATGCTAATTCCTACATTGCTTAGCAGTATGGCACTAGCAGTATGGCGCATGTCGCTTATTGTCAGTGTGATGGAGGTGTTGGAGGAAGGAGATGTGAGATACAAGATATGGAGCAGGTTTGCGGTGTGCTGGCTGGGTTAATCCGTTTAGCATGAGGGTGTGTGGATGTGCTCACCACTTGCCAAACCATAGTGGAAGTTCTGGTATTTCTTCCTTCCTTGAGACTTCTAAGAAAACTGACTCTGTGACTCATAAACGGTCTACCGTTGCTATTGTTAATTTCCTGTCTTTCTGAGTAGGGGCAGAGCTTTTCCCCTACTGGAGGTGTTTGTGAGAGTGATATAAACTTTCTCTGTCTGATTTTACACACTGGTCCTGGCTGCTTAATGGCTGCTACATCTGATTACCAGCCCCATTAGTAATCAGTCATGAGGTGAGATAAAAAAAAAAAAAAATGTTATATTTTAACAAGAGGCAATTAAAGCTTTTTTTTGTATGTGTGTGTGTTTGTGTTCATGGATGTTGTGGACAACATTTCTGCAAATATTTTGAGATGGCGGTTCATTTCTCAGTGGTTCATTTCTCTGCCAGAGGCCAGTGCCACATATTAAGGTGAAGTGTACAGTGGACCGATGCTACTTTTGTAGTTTTGTAGTACTGATACACTGATGCTACTTTTAAGTGAATTGAATAACTAATGCTACTTTTAAGTGGAGTGCATAGTGGACTGATACTAATGAGTACAAAATCTAAATGTGCTGCTATAAGTATCCAATTTGCAGTAAAACTGTTTAAACTTGGACAGAAGAAAAGCAGTTATAGTAAAATAGCATTTCCCATCTCCTGAAGCATGGGTCACTCCCCTAGTGTTGCATGTGGAAGTTGCATATCATGATTGCTGCAGGGTGGAGGTGAGTGCTGTAACACATCTTGATGTAGTGAAATGTGAACTCTAGCACGCTGTCTATTTCGCAAGCAAGATTTATTTAGTTCCTGATTCTTTATTCAAAGTTGCTTTACGGGTACCTGTGACGAAGGTCCGTGACCGAAATGTTGTACTTGAATAAATCTTGCTTGCGGAATGGGCATTGTGCGGGAGTACATTTTGCTAATTTGTAGACCGTGGGTCACCTCCAACACGTCCGCCTTTTTAGAGGTGTGCAAAAGCTCATGATTTTTAATAAATTATGTAACTCATTACTACTACCAGCCCCATATGTATTTGCATTGAGTTTGCCTCTTCATGTAAGAAAAAATGAGCTCTGGGCCCAAATAGGCCCTCGGTGAATCTCTCTGTGAGCAGAGCCACCACACCTCAGGGACACGCGTCTCATGCAATCAGAATGAGCACTTGCAACATTTCAACATGGGTGACAAAATGGAAGTCAACACAAAATGCTGTTGCCTGGCATGTGCAACACGGGTGTCACCTTAATATATTGTGTTTTGTAAAATAAACAGTAAAATCAGAGAGTGTTGAGGGAGTTGTAGAATCTAAGATCTTTGGTAAAATTAACCTCCTGTATCCAGTTTTGTATAATAAACATTAAAGTTGACATTAAGGCTGGATGGTATATTGATATTATAATATCGATATATTTTTGAAAGAGATATGTCGTTGAGACTATATCGCCATGTTGATCTATTTTTGATGCTGCAGTACCACTTTCTCAAAGCCACTTGTTCTTCTGCACTCAGACTGTTGCAGCTGCAACTTTCTACGATTGCTCAACTGTGCCCCTGCAAATGTTACTGTTTACATTTTTATTTGCACAGCTCTTTTAGAGCTGTCTTACCTTCAGGTTGTGTTTTCCTACATGTGTTGTTGAGTGAAGACAAACTACTCTGCTCATTCCGTTTAAAATATTGATATACAGTTGTGCTCCTAAGTTTACATACCCTGCCAGAATTGATGATTTCTTAAAGGTGTACTTCCATGAGAAACCTTTTAGTATTTGCTCTTTTGAAATATGATAGGTCACCCCGAGTTGCATATGCATGGTGCATATCAAAATGTTTTTCTACCCCCCATTTTCTATATCAGTCAAAAGAAGACAATAGGCGGGAAAAACGACCCAATGCGAAAAGGGCCTGCAGCGTGACGTAGACGTGTGCAAATGCATATAAGAGAAACTGACCGAATGGGCTTTAAATGATGTTGGCCTGTGACTGACTCGCATAAGATTAGTAGGCTAGTTGAATGACTGAACTGCATTTAGCCGGGCACTTGCACGGTTTTGTCATGCAAATATTACCATTCTGAAACGTTCATTGACAAACGGTCAGGAAGCGACTGTGCTTGTGCCATCTCTCCTTCCTCTTCGGATTCAGGATCAAACACACAAGGCTGTATCTCCGAAGACATTCTGTGTGCAGTTTTAGCGCTGTCAAGTTGACTTTTCCCCTTTACCTTACTCTGCTATCAAGTTGACTGTGGGGCAAAGGGAGCTGCAGGGAGCGTGCCTCTGGTGAAATCGTGTCGTTCTCCCGGCCCCACCCCCTCCACCAAACTAAAACAGCCTGAAACAGAAGCAATAGAACATTTTTTTCATCAAAACCAGCGCACAGGGCAATTATTAATACTAGAGAACACTGCAAAATTAATGAAAACACGATGGAAGTACACCTTTAACTATTGTTTTAGAGGATATGAATGAAAACACAAAAACTTTTTCACTCATGGTTAGTGGTTGGTTGAAGCAATTTATTGTCAAACACCTGTGTTTACTTTTTTTAAAATCACAATGACAACAGAAACTACCCAAATTATTCTCTAAAAAAATGGTAAGATATCATCAGTTCTGCCAGAGTATGTAAACTTATGAGTGCAACTGTATATATTGTATATTGCCAATGTTTTCAATATACTGTATCGGGATATTGGGGATATCAGTTTTGGTTCGTATTGCCCAGCCCTAGTTGACCTGCTGTGTTTCCCCCCCTCCTCAGAGTGGCAGCTCTGGGTCTGTTTGCAGGGGTGTTGCTGGTGCTGCTGCTGTTCTGCCTGTACCGGGTGCTGTGCCCGCGCAACTACGGCCAGAACGGGGTGCCGCACGGGAGACGCCGGCGTGGAGACCTGCCCTGCGACGAGTACGGCTACTCGCCCCCCATCAGCGAGATCTCCCCGCTGCTGCTCAGAGGACACAGCATGGTAGGAACACACACACAGACACACACACACACACAACCTCAAACTCACTCTCCCCCCTGTCAGCGAGATCTCACTGCTGCTGCTCAGAGGACACAGCATGGTACACACACACACACACACACACCACACACACACACAAACACACCCCCCCTGTCAGCGAGATCTCACCGCTGCTACTCAGGAGGACACAGCATGGCAGACACACATACACACACACTCAAACTCACTCTCCCCCTGTCAGCAAGTATCTCACTGCTGCTGCTGAGAGGGCACAGCTTGGTAGACACACACTCGCACTCCACCCGTCAGCGAGATTTCACTACTGCTATGAAGAGAACACAGCATAGTTGGGCCACACAAATAAATAATAATAAATAATAATATATAATATAATAATAATAATTATAATAAATAACCACACACTCACTCACTCTGACACCAACCCCCTCATACACAGCAGAGGTCATCCTGCCCCAGACTCAAACCCACAACCTCACAGCAACTCCAGATTGGAAGTCGAGCATACTAGCCAGTTAACTAAAAAGCACAGGGTGTCTTCTAAGGCATTGTGAGGGAGGTTTACTAACCTTCTTCATGCATAGCTAGGCTAGTTGGTATCTGATGCATGAACGCACACATACACCCCCCTACTCACTCTCACTCACATTAACCCATTCCAATCAGTGTCTTGAGGGCATTGATTACCTGTATCCTTCCTCAGCAGAAGGGCTGAAGACTTGCCAAGATGTTTATGTCGTGTCCATACCCATTCTGGGAAAAATTGATTGTGCTTATTGATTGTGACATCTGCTCGGTAATGGATGGTGTAGTTGCTCAGTGCAAGTGTGAACTGCTGCCTGTGTGTGTGTCTGTCCCAGGACATCGAGTGTCTGGCCAGTGACGGGATGCTGCTGGCCAGCTGCTGCCTGGCAGGTCAGATCCGCGTGTGGGACGCCCAGACGGGCGACTGCCTCACCGTCATCTCCAACCACGGGTTAGACCAGATCCCATTCCAACTCATGTTCACACGACAGATTTTATAATGTTGCCTTACGGCATTCAATCATACTTCTTGAGTAGCACAGGGTTGTTTCAAGGTGATGCATTTTTAAACTAGACAACATTTAAAAGTGTGTATACTTTGGTCGCAGTTATGATGCCACAGATAAACGAAGACCGGGTCAAAAAAGGTAGAAAGACAATAACAAAACAAAAACAATCTATGCAATCACAGTTATCCAGCTTCAGTGTTATCTAAGCCTAACCAAGGCCAGATTTTGTAATGAAGGTTTACTGGAGGTAGTGTAGGATTCTGTGACGGTCTTTGATTTCAGCATGTTAAAAGTAATTAGTAGAAATGGGAATATTATACAAATTAGGCTTCATTAGGCTGAATCGTGCAGATTATAACTAGCACAGACGATAAAAACCACAAATTACCACAGCAGTGCTTTTGGTAGCTTAAACAGAACCAAATTAGAAATGGATACAAAACAAAACCCAAAGGGTCCAACTAATGTTTTCAGTTCCTAAGAGAGAGAAAAAGTTCCCATTACATCATTAACATTATTATTGTTAAATAACTACCAGTTAATTAGTCTGGAAGTCTAAATTAGTTCACTAAGTACTTTAGGGTTGTTTTCCATCCAGTTGTAGAAATTCTTTGTGCCAGTAATTGTGTTATGCAGCAGCTTAGAAAGTCTTTGACAACCGGACTTTAGCCCCTTGGTCTCCATGTCAAAACATGGCACAGGGTCATCTTACAGGCTCAAATTTCTGCAGCAACAGAACAGTTTAGTGTGCTGTTCACTTTCTACCAGTACTGCTCATGGCTTTTTAAGAAATCGGTTATAAGATATATGAACTATTTTTGTTCATTTACATGGAAGTTTTTTACAACTTGTTACCGCTTCACAAAATCAAATCATACAAATAAACTGGCACCCACAGGCTTTTTGGTAATGCACCCATGTGAACCCATAATCTACATTATATGAGTTCAGTGTTGGCTTGGTGTAATTTAACCTTACAACTGCGCCCAAAATGTGCCATATTAGTATTCAAAGCAATGACGGGCCACTACAGGCCATGTTGTTAAATGTAATTTCAATAATGATCTTTAGTCACACCACCCTGTGACTAATAGCAGTCGTTATTCTGCAAAGGATTTGGGATAGAAATTCCTAGTAGGCCACATTTTCTGCTGCACACATTTTCCACAGCTAGTTGGCTCACATAGAGCTTATGGACAGGGCCTGATATGGCTCTGTGTGAGAATATAACATAATGATCCACTGCCTTAAAGCAGGGTGCCAGCCGTAACAACTCCCCCACTACTCTCTCACCAGAGCAGAACCACCAGAAGCTTCAGCAGGCTTTAAACATTGATTGGTTGATTGGATTGATTGATTGGATTGGTTTGCCTGAGGAAATGACCACGGCGTATTTCAGACAGTGTGATCTCACTGGAGCCTCCATAAAACTTATTGTAGTTTTGATCCTATAGATAAACAAAGACTCGGCCAAACAATGACACAGACATGTGAAGCAAGGGTTAATCACCATGATGCTCATGACAAAATAAGGACAACTGGTTTTCTTTCTTTCCAACAGTCCTACACTGGTGTGCGCCAAGTGAGAGAAACTACGCCCTTACATAGAGCCTAACCAGCTTTTCTAGTAAAATAAATCTGAGTGAATCTGACGTGTGTGTGTGTGTGTGCGCGCGCGTGCGCAGTGTACTGTATCAGTTTTCTTCCTACTGTGTTTTAACAGTTAAGTGCATCACCAATTGTTCCTGTTGAAATGTTGTTTTGTTTCACTATGTACATGGATAAAACGACAATAATAACATAGACTACAACTATTCAGTAGAGAATCTAAGCTACTCTTATTATATATGCAACGGGTTGACACCGTATGTAGTATAGAGGTAGGATAGTAACCCTGACTGTAGATATATAACTTGGCTTTTGTATGGTGGGGGAGCCCTACTCACAGTGGTCAATATCTTACTCTATTGTATTACTATAAATACTGTAGCAGAGGGTGCTCAGCTCTGGGTGGCTTAATTGCCAAGCTGAGGAGTTTAGCTCAAGAGGGCTCGGCCCAATTTAAACTCTGGGCATACGTTCCATTGCTGTTAATTTAAGTTTAATTAGTCATTTCAACATATGCTTGATAAGAAATACATCTCTTATGATGGTTATCTCAGAAGACCCGGTTATATGCATGTATAAAGAAAACGTGACATGGAACAAACAAGATCATGACTCCCTTAAAAAATATGTAAAGTACATTACTGGTATGTAATGATTTTGGACCTTTCATCACTAGTGTTCTTTTTTTTCTGTGGTTTGTGACATCATTAGGATTTGTATAGTCTTTGTATAGTTACATTACCTTTCAGTTACACTTACCTGACGCTCTTATCCAGAGCAACTTACAGTTATTTACAGGGTTTCAGTTACAGTCCCTGGAGCAGTGTGGGGTCAGATGCCTTGCTCAAGGGCATTTCAGCCGTAGGGAGGACGGGATTCAAACTTGACACTCTCCAATCCCCAGACCAACTCCCTAACCGCTAGACCACAGCTGCCCCCTAGTTGTTATACTCAATGCTTGTGTAGCTGTGATGGCCCAGTGGTTATTCACTGCGTGCACATGGACGAGTTGAAATCGATTGGAAAGGGATTGGGATCGTATCCAATTCATGTGCACAGGCTAAAGATCGTATAGGGATTGGTTTTGTGAATTCGATTGCAACTCCTGGCTTAAGCCGATGTTAATCTGCTTGGTGCCATCTTGTGCATGGGATCATATCGGATTCGCGTACTGCGCATGCACTGGAATGCACTGCTTGTAATATCAAACGCCAACGGCACAGTTCGTGTCATGTCAAGAAAACCAAAATTGCTGTTTGTTCATTCATATGGACTTCCAAACAAAGGAGAATGCACAACATGTATACAAATGCTGCTCTATCTGGAGGCATACAAACAAAGATGGCGTTCGAGGAGGTTGACAGTCTGTTTATTTTCTTTTTAGCAGCCGTCAACCAGAAGTAGTTCTAACACCGCTTGTTGAAAGGAATACATCTCCACCTAGCGTAGCGGAAACGGCCAGATCTCTGACTATAATCCGATTACACAAACTCTATGTGCACTTGGATTTTGGGACAGACCACCCGTTGGGTAGCCACACCCAATCCAATCCCAATCCAATCCGATCCTACCCTACCATGTGCACGTAGTGACTGATGTTTGTGTGTCTTTGGTGTTGCAGCATGCGGCGCAACAGCAGCAGCTGGGAGCAGCGGGACGGCTGGGAGCCCGAGCCAGACGCTCTGTGCCGTATGGACGGCAGAGAGGGGGGGACGGGGGCCGAGGCAGACGGTGTCCCCCTGAGGCGGAGGGTGATCCCCTCCCGCCCCGCCCTGTTCGGGGACCAGCCCGACCTGACGCCGCTCATCGACACCAACTTCGGGGAGCAGCCTCCCTCCCAGCTGCGTCCGGCGGAAGGGTACGATTTCGGTGGGCTGGTGGAGCGGGCCTACCAGGAGCACGAGCCCTCACCCCCGCTGGTCTACTCACCGGTGGGCACGCCCCCCCAGCAGCAGCAGCAGCACCTCCACCACCACCACCACCACCACCACCACCACCAGCATCACCAACGGCGCCACAGCCTGGGAGACCAGCCCGTCCTCCCCCCGGAGCGCCTGCTGCCCGGACCCCCAGACTGGGACAGCTCCGTGTGGGCCATGGAGCTGAGGGGAAACCTGATCGCAGCTGGCAGGAGCAGTGGAAAACTAGAGGCGAGTAGAAGGGCTGATTTGGGGTGGGAGAGGAAGGGTGGATACAGGAAGTCTAGGGAGTGGAGGAGCCGTGGGTTTAATGCATGACTGTGTTTACCTGTAGCTGTGGGATGCAGTGAGTTTAATGTATGACTGTGTTTACCTGTAGCTGTGGGATGCAGTGAGTTTAATGTATGACTGTGTTTACCTGTAGCTGTGGGATGCAGTGAGTTTAATGTATGACTGTGTTTACCTGTAGCTGTGGGATGCAGTGAGTTTAATGTATGACTGTGTTTACCTGTAGCTGTGGGATGCGGTGAGTTTAATGTATGTCTGTGTTCACCTGTAGCTGTGGGATGCAGTGGAGGGCTCCTTGAGGTGCCGCAATGAGGACGGAGCTTCAGGGATTACCGCACTGGCCTTCCTCAACAACAGGTCTTTCTTTCTTTCTCCCTTTCTTTCTTTCTCTCTTTCTTTTTTTCTTCCTTTCTTCCTCCCTCTCTCTCTCTCTCTCTCTCTCTCTCTCTCTTTCCCCCCTTTCTTTCTTTATTTCTTTCTCCCTCTTTCTTTCTCCCTTTCTTTCTCTCTCTTTATCTTTCTTTCTTTCTTTCTTTCTTTCTTTCTTTCTTTCTTTCTTTCTTTCTTTCTTTCTTTCTTTCTTTCTTTCTTTCTTTCTTTCTTTCTTTCTTTCTTTCTTTCTTTCTTTCTTTCTTTCTTTCTTTCTTTCTTTCTTTCTTTCTTTCTTTCTGTCTTTCTTTCTTTCTTCTGTCTCTCACATACACACACATGTATTCACATGGTACAGTGGTTCAGACAAAGACATAAATAGATGTAGTCTGATGGTTGTGTTTGGTCTTGCAGGATTGTAGCAGCACGGTTGAATGGATCTCTGGATTTCTTCACCGTGGAGATTAACAAGCCACTCGGCTTGCTTCAGTACCGTGGTAAGTGCACCTAGGCTGATATTTTATGTCATGTTCACGTCTGTGTGTGTGTGTAGTGTGAGAAGTTATCTAGGTTCATCAGGAACGTGTTCTCTAAAAGTGTAAAGACAGGCAAACTTGCAATCTGTCCTGTTTCTGTTCTCAGATTGTGTGAATCGATACAGTCAGGGGTAGGAATGCAAAATGTGAACCTTAACCAAATAAATGGTAAATGGTAAAATTCACTAGCCACTTAACAGTAAATTATTAATTTGTGTCGGACCTCGACCAACCACTTTGATACCTTACCAGCATTTGGCTGCGGGCTGGTGCAAATTTCCATCACTGGATGCTGTCATGTCATTGTGCATGTAGTCATCTTATATCATGGGGGATAATGTGATTTGCAGTGTAATATAATTTGTAATAAAATGAAAATGAAATGTAATTTGTTGGTTGTGTTTCTGGTGTAGGCCCTCCTGGGCGTGGCAGTCTGCCCCCCTCCCCATGTTACAGCAGCGAGGACGTCATCAGCTGCCAGCTGACGCGCTCGGTGCAGTGTGCCCATCAGAAGCCCATCACTGTGCTCAAAGCAGCCGCTGGCAGGGTCGTCACGGGGAGCCAGGACCACACAGTCAGGGTGAGCCCTACACACACACACACACACACACACACACACACACACACACACACACACACACACACACACACACACACACACACACACACACACACACACACACACACACACACACATACATACAAACACAAACACACACACTCGCTTACACAGGCACACACACTACATAAACACGCACACTACATACATGCATACAAACACACCAACCCACTGTTACGCCCCACTATTGGATGGCCCTACTGGGGTGAACAACAAGCCACCACTGACCCCAAGTAAGAACAAAACACCTTTAAAATGTAACCCAACCAGTGGGATTTATTACATTAACACATAAGACAAAGACGTAACACAAAGTCCAAATCATAATGACACAATTCCAGGCTGAGAGGCAACAGCTAGCAGTCCCACGCCAAAAGCCTCTCCTTGGCAGCAGGAACCAGGTGGTTTTAAAGTCCTTGATGGCCAGGTGCTCCTAATCAGCCCAATCCCATCACATGACCATCTCAGCAGGTAGCAGGTATGGGAGAGACAGAGGGACAAACAGCACAGGAAACACAAAACACATACAGCCGTAACACCCACCCACACACTACATACATACATACATACATACATACATACATACATACATACATACATACACACACACACACACACACACACACACACACACACACACACACACACTTACACAGGCAAACATACACAGACACTTTGTGACTCATAGGGTGTTGAAGGGGCATCATGAGTGTCTTGGTTATGTACAGTTGCACAGTGGCAATAAAATGTGTCCTTTCTCTCTGTGACAGGTGTACCGTCTGGAAGACTCCT
>CM050218.1:20110000-20425000 GCA_027475355.1 Coilia nasus | reverse complement strand
TGGGTGTGTGCCTGTGTGTGGATGAGGTTGTGTTGAAAGATACTGTAATCATTGGTACCTCCAGGGGGGGTTGATGTGTCTTTTTTAATGTTTAAATCTATTATTTATTAGTGATGGATTTATAAAACAAAATTTAACACAATTTGTATAAAAACTGCTAAACTTGACCCTTTGCCTTGTGTATAATAATTGAAGAAGGCAATGTCAGTGTTGTGTTAATATAAAAAAAAAAATCTGTTTAATTGATGAACTTTAACATTTAATAATATGACCGTGCATATTAAATTAATATCAACAGGAGCAGAGACTCTAGATGGTGTGTGAGAGAGGGGTTTTGATTGAAGTTCAGCTTTATGCTGTCAACCACACACGGCCAGTCAGGCCCAGAGCCTCGGTTCAGTGGAGACGTTCACAGTGTGTGATTGTGCTGTTGATGACCAGGACATGTTTGTGTTGGTCATCACAAGTATGACCTCTGCGTCATGCTAATGCTTACTTTTGTGATTTAGTTTGGGGGGGTGGGGTGGGGTGGGGTGTTGTTTTGGGGCCTAGTTAAAACACTGGCTGTCCAGCTACAACAGGGACTGTAGCTGCTTTGAGAGATTGGCCCTTTTATTTTTTATTTTTTGTGAAATAACTCATCTTGATCGCTTGACGGCAGCCTTTTTTGGTGGCTGATTTGGAAGGAAGGATAGGCGAGTTCAGCTTAACAATTCAGAGACTAACTGTAGCCGGAGCATTAGTCTGTCCACGTAACAGCAGACAGGGACCAGATTAGAGAGTTACTGCATCTTATGTTTACCAGGGAAGCAACAGCATGGTTGAGATGTCATTTAATATTTTAAAGATATTGGACCAGCTGCAGTGTAAGCGTCATCATTCTCGTCTCTCTGTGGTTGTGAGTTCACAAGAACCGACTGGTTCTGAGGAGGACGTTCTGTAGTGACGTTTTAACGGATCACCTGCTCAAGCCTCTCCTTCAGTCCTTCAGATAACAAGCAGCACAAGAATGTACAGCAGAATGTACACACACACACACACACACACTACCAGTCTCACTTTCCACACACACACCAGTAAAAACACTAACACATGCATTAACATTTGCACATTCAACCCGTATATATGTAAGTGGAGACATTAATACACTAACGCAGAATCACATTCTCAAATGCCATTGCTCCACATTACTTCTGGTCCTCAAAGGATCACTAAGATGTTATTGTAAAGCACCTTGTAAGGCTATTTGAAATGGTATCCATGGATGTATGGATACTCCAGTGTGTGCAGAATGGCTTCAGAAAATAGACGTAAGATTTACTTATTTGGATTTGATCGGTCTGGAAAGCAACACCCATACAAGTGAGTAGGAACGCACAGAACAGGCAGCAAAAGTCTATTGTAATTTATTAGCTTTTTTCAGTGTAAATAGTGACTCAGAAAGCTTTTAGATTTTTTTTAGTTTTTTTTTTTTTTTTTTTTTTTTTTTTGTATTAGCATAAATTATTGCTTGTGTTGTTTTTTTGTTTGTTTGTTTGTTTGTTTGTTTTTTTATTAAGGTTCTCCAAACCAGATAGTAATTTTGGTTGAAATGTGAATTTGGTCTTTGTAGTTGGGGCTGGGAAAGTGGCACTTTTTAATTTTTTCTTACTCTGATGGTCTCTCACAGTGTCGTGGAGAATGCTGTCCAAATTCTCTCAATGGATGAATCTCTAACAGTCGAGAAACATGTAGTCACTTAAAGAGGTGCTCCTAACAGCAACCATCACCTGAGTCCAGCCACACCATAGCATTCCTCAGATGTCTTTGGTTATTACATTTGTTAGCACACAAAGGTCCTTTTTGCCCAGGGCCTAGTAGGTAACTGAGGAGTGTGTGCCCAGTAACACATGGCCGGCCTGTAATTGGTTAACCAGCCTCGTCGCACGGAGCTGACTGTTAGGTGAAGAGGCCTGGTCATGGTTTGAATGCAGTGCCAGTGTCTGTCGTGGCCATTCTGCTGTAACAGCACCTGTGGTGGGAGACATGAATCCGGCCATAATCCCGTGTACTGAGTTTGGTGTGTGAATCCTGACCCCTGTTAGTAGGCATCCTGTGAGACAGAAGTACACTGTGGTGTAGAACTTGTTAGCGTAAGGGGACCACGCCATTGTCACAGACTGTGTTGTGTCGCAGTGTTTCTTTGTTTTCTTTGTGTACATCTGTCTCCAGGCAAAAGTTGTTTTGCCTAAAGCAAACAGGAGCAGTACGTATTCACTCCCTTTGTTTCTTGTCTAAAATCCCATGCTGAAGTGGCTGTTTCGGCAAGGCTCCGTGCACGGCACCATGACTAAATACAATGGCTGGTAATCATTGGCTTGGCTCACTCAGGTTCAATCAGTACCCCTTAGTCAGTATTCACTGAATCCCGGAGCACCAGGGCAGACTATGTGGATTGTCTTAGCAGCAGCTTAAGCCACTTGTCCATAATTGGATCTGTGTTTACTTCACTGGTGCATCACTTGGGATCATTCAGTTTTGGTCAGACATATGCATAATTTATGCCACATGCGGTTTTGAGTTGTTCTACCATTATATTTAAGATGTACAGTAGATACATCGTCTGTTTTCCAAGTTAGAGGAAATTTGGCAGCTTCACCCAGATATTTATAGAGTCCATTACTTACTGCTGGCATAATCATAATCACAATCCTTTAAGATAAAGGTTAACACATGAAGCCATTTAAAACCCTGCAAGACAATTTTCCTTTTCAGCAGATATTGTAACAACCTAAGGAGAATGTTTTACTGCACCTGACTGGCAGGGGGGATTGGTTGGGAGTTATCCCAAAACCTGTCAGGTTCGCTTGTGTTGTGGGTTTGAGAAGACAAGCATGTGTGCACTGCAGACCTATGTGGGTGTTTATGGGAAATGTTCCCCAGGGGAGGGACAGGTGGAGAGAGGGGGACTGGGTGTAAATATTATTTTTAATTTTTTTTTTTTTTTTTTTTTTGCTGTGTGACTGACTTCATATGGCTCCCTCCCCATCTCATTGCTACAGAGTGGCAGGAGAACTTTAGTGGATGTAACTAATGCGCGCTACTATTTTTAACACAGAAAGAAGACTTTGTACTAATTTCCAAATAAAAAAGGCTTTGATACCTTGTCTGTGTCTGTTGCCTTCCCCTTACTTCTGTGCTTTAGAGAGAAGACAGAAACATCTATTTCGGCAAGAAGAATGTGAATAATGAAGTGATGTGTTGGGGTGATGGATGTAGGTGGGTACACAAGATACTGGGTGCCACTGATGTTCAATATCCATGCTTGTAAAATGGTAAAGAAAACGATTAATTTTTGTCTAAAGCCCTTAATCTGGTAAAACTAATGTGATGTGATTTGTCACAAAAATACAGTAATCCTTCTAGATTTCTAGTGTTGCCTAGAAACATCCTTATTGCAGAGCTCAAGTTCCAAAAACCTTTAGACAAAGACTGTATGACAAGACAATTCCCAGGATTCAGATTTTAATTAAGATATTGATATATATACATAATGTTAAAAGAAAGGCAAGAAAGAATCAACTCGTTAGAATGTGATCTAAAAGTGCCAATTCAATACATGTAAAAGTAATGTATTCAGATCAGTCTCCGCATTCCCAGGTCATCCTTGAATCTCCAACTACAGTTTGGCCCTAATATTAAAACAATATATGATCAATACAGCATCAGGCTGTTATATCCCTAAACATGTGCAATGATCGAAAGACAAGCCACAGATTAAGCAGCAGTAAAGTGGAATCAGGCCCAGCAACCGTGTGCCAATTCAAAAGTCAGAAGGCCTCCTGTACAAGAGTTCTCTCTCTTCACTAGCAAGCATGCCTCACTGTGTCAATCATGTCACTTGGTGTGAAAAGACACTGAATGATTTCAAGTCCACATATGTGTGTCTGGAGCTGGAGCAGGACACAGAAGCACGTGTGCATGCTAAGGAAATGATCTGTTCTGGAATGCTAAGCATGGAGAGTCTGGGCTGGGAGAGTGGTAGTGTGGAGAGTCCCCCCCCCCCAAACCTTCAGATATAAATAAACAGAGACGCACAGTGACACGGTCACACAGGCACACGTAATGTTGGGGTGTTGAAGAGAGCGTGGGATTCAGGACTCCCCTGCCATGACGGGTGAAAGGAATGGCGGGAGCGTACAGGAACAGCGGCAGGAAGGGGTGGCACACCGGAGCTAGGAGCCCCTCAGGTCTTATTCAGGGTCCAGAGAGGGTCCAGGCTGCTAAGGGGGTCGTCGCCCTGAGGCGGGCCCTGCAAGCCCTGCCCCTCCTGGGGCTGCAGGAAGCTCTGCTTGTTGATCCGCTGCTTCCCACGGCACGCGGCGTCCAGTGTAAAGGCTTCGGGCGTCAGGGAAGCCAGAAGGTCCAGAGACGACAGGGTGGATGTCGGGGGAAGCGGGGGAGAAGCTGTTCCTGGAGGATCCAAGGCAGGTGTGGCGTGATGGTTGGACGTGGGAGATTGGGAGGAAGGCTCCACAAACCCGTTGCCTTGGTTAGCAGGCGGAGAGGGGGACTGGTCTTTGGCCGGAGAAGAGGAGGAAGAGGAGGAGGAGATGGAGATAGAGGGAGGAGGACTGAAGGAGGAAGGCTGGGGTTCGCTGGAGAAGGGGTCTTGTGGTGGGTCATTTGCGCCAGACTCTGGAGCCTCCTGAAGGGAGAGGTCGGGTTCAGCGGAGGGGCCCAGGTCCAGGCTGGACTCGGAGTCGCTGGCGCTCTGGGGTCGTATGCTGAGCTTGGCGATGGTGGCCTGGATAGAGCTGATGGGGAGGTCTCCACCCAGGACAATGTCCTGGCACTCCTGTCTGGAGTAGGGCTGGTGTGACAGAGAGAGAAATTATAGGCTAGAAAACCACTCAGAGCGCAGACCACTGCTAGGGCAGCTCAGATCACCACCAGAATCTAATCACTTTTAAGCTAGCCACAAGAGGGCGACAGTTCTATGGGCAACAATTTGGCCCAATGGTCACGAATCCTATAAAAAAATCCTGCATCCAGATGGTGATCCAGATCACCACCAAAATCTAATCACTTTTAAGTTGGCCACAAGAGGGCGACAGTTCTATGGGGATCTATAAAAAAAATCCTGGATCCAGATGGTGATGGTGATGGTGACTCATTAACTTCCATATCTCACTAAAGTCTCCCAAACTGATGTTCTAGACAGTGTACATACCTTAATAGTAGCATTGTTGACAGTCTTGCTGCATGGGCCAGTAGCCACCCCATGGCGCTGGAGGACCTGCTCTGCATGCTTCAGCACAGCTTCGTAGCAAAACTTCAGGTGCAACTGTAAAGGGCGTAAAGTCAGGGACTGTACAGGGAGGCACTTCTGAATTCGCTTTGCCGCCCCTCCATGGGCTATAACCGCACTAAGTAAGTTTGGAGGAGCGGACCGTCTCTCTGTAGTTCTCCACGAGAGACAATTCCGTTTACAACCTGTAGGGCTACTTAGTATTGCTTTAAAGTTGGCAAAGATCAAAGATCCTTTACAGCAGAAGGTGTTTTCTTCCTAAGGCCTCCACTGACCCACAGGGAAAGCTGCAGTACCTTCACAACCCTGGGCTGTGTCACGTCTGATTGTAAAGCACTTTGGTTCGTCTTAAAATAAATGTGCTATAAAAATAAGTTGACCTTAACCTTGTTGACTTTACTAATGGACACCTCTGATCTCAGATATACCGACCTTCTCCTGCAGCATGTTCTTCCTCTGCTGCCTCATCTTCCTCACCAGCAGGGTCAGGTCAGGGATGCCATTTCCAGCCTCCACTTCCTGCAGTGCAGCATACAGCAGGCAGAGGGCGCCAGTGCGGCCAACGCCAGAGCTGACAAAAAAAAGTTGTGAGGAGTTGAGTTCAGCACTGAGCAGTCTCATATAATACCTGCAGCTATTTGTTATTTAAGGTGTTACATGTAGGATTGTGGCCAAAACTGGTACTGTAATTAAATTCAAAACATCATAAGGCATTTCCCCACCAGAGGCAAGAGGCAAAACACAAAATCAAACCTCAAACAAGATTTACAGGCTGTAAATTATGTTTTAAAACACCAATATTCTTGCTGTACTATTGTCAGCGAAATCAGCTCAACATGTTCCTTTGTCTCTGGTAACACATCAGGACCCTTTTATGATTATATGCCATAAATGTCTCACATATAGCACCTTTAAATTATGTATGTGTGTGGATCACACTGAATCTCTTTTCACCTGCAATGTACCACAATTGGAGTGTGTAAAGGCCTCTGGTGCAGGTAGTGACCATGAACCTCTTGGATGAAGCGTATTAAGTTGCTCTTACTATCTGGCAGCCCACTGCAAGGAAAAAAAAGGAAAACAGGTCAGGTGGTGATAAGAAGGCAGTCCAGTCTGTAAGCATGTATGTGTATGAATGTATGAATTCAGTGAGGTGGCTTACAGCTCAGGCCAGGAGGTAAACTGCAGGTGGATGACGGTGCGCTTGAGGCTCTGGTCGCGGTACTGCAGACTGATCATGCGCTCCACATGTGTGGGCGTGGTCTTTTGGGTGGTGAGGGTGAGCGTGATTGGTCCCTGAGAGAGCTGTTGACCTCGCTCAGAGGGAAAATAATGCAGAACCTTTTGCTGGAGAACACAAAAGCAGAACAGATGGATTACATTTATTTCAGAGGGTGTAATTTAACACACACCTACATGGACATTAGCCCGGTAAACCAGCCCCTCATACTTCATTTTGTACAGAGGGATCTGGCAGTGCTTCCACTGACATTGCTGTCTTAGGCAGAATTTTGCCGAGCCAATCAGCAAACAGAGGGAGTGTTCGTAAGCGGTGACGTCAACGTCCTACATTTGAATTGTAGTGTGTAGGCAGTAGGGGTGCTACGGTTTCGGATTGTATTCGAATCCGTTCGGTTCGTTTAGCACGGTTCGGTTCATTCTGTAGATCGGATCGGATTTCGGATACGCGAGATATTAAACTTGCTTGTTTAATAGAAAGTCATTGCTTATGCATTCTGTGTAGCGTACGACGCACAAGGGTGTTTAGGACCCGGGGGAATGGTTTCTCTTCAGTACCGCCTTCAAAGACGCAAGAGCCAATGAGAATTTTCCCGAGCTTGCCTTCAACCTATCAGCGCTCCGACACAGACGCTGGGGAAGAGACACGTGTATGCGAGACAAACTTTTGAGCGCAGAAAACATGGCAAGTGTAGGAGAAGACACGAGACCCAAGTTTGAAGAGGCACCATCGTCTCTGAAATCCGCGGTGTGGGAACATTTTGGTTTCAGCGTAGAATATGATGACCAAGGAAACAAGACGGTAAACAAGCAACGCACGGTCTGCAAACACTGCTTCGCATCGTTCTTGTATTCAATGTTTATTAACACTGTAGTAAAAACACATGTATCTGCCCTTGCTCTTTTCACTTTGCACACCCCCAGTGGTGCACACACCACAGTTTGGAAAACCCTGCTGCATCCGAACCGTATCCGAAACCGTGGCCCACAAATCGTGGACCGAACCGAACCGTGGACACACTGATCCGTTGCACCCCTAGTAGGCAGGCTAATTGCATATGTCACAACCAGATGTTAGGGACTGGGTAAAGGCAGAGCCACTTGTTTTAAACTTTAGCAGAGTCCACACCTCCAGGAAGAAAATGTTTCTCAATACAGCACTGCCAGACTTTCTTTACAAAATGAAATAAAGTACGAGAGGCTGTTTTACCAGTCTACATGGATATAGCAACTGTTGTGTAACTAAGGTATGTATAATTCAGGTGGTTTTCAAAACCACGTTTTTAGTTCAAATTCAGCAAAATCACAAACTTTTCTTTACACCCCTAAAACACATTTTTAATCTAAAGCATCTTAAGCAAATGTCTTAATCTTAAGCTAATCTTAAGCAAATCACTGTTACTAAACCAGTTCATCTGTCGACTCACTACCATCATTACCTTCTCAAGTTCCTGCTCGGACACAAGCATGACCACAAGCGACACTTTCTGCTCGTACACCATGAGCCAGAAGTCAGCTGCGGTTCCCGTGAGCGGTGCCTGTGTTGCGATGAGCCGGGGGCAGTACGGTGACAAGTCCTCAATGAAGCTCGCGTTGATGTAATCGTCCTTGCCCGAGCGTAGGACCACGCGGTTCCTGTCGTAAGGCATGATGTCTTGGTGTCGGTTCTTCATAGTGTAGCAGCGCGCGATGGCGATGGACAGCTGCCGGGCGTCCTTCTCCTGCTGGTCCTGGAGGTCCTTCCATCGCGCGTCCAGCTTGGAGAGACCCCCTTCTCCGGTAGGGTGCTCCAGCGACTGCACCGTGGCTCTGAATCGCTCCAGCTGGGCGCACAGCCACGACACCCGCTCCGGCGCCTGGTACGGGTCGCCCTCGATCAGCCGGACGCCCTCCGTCTTCTTCCGCCTCTGGCCGTCCTCCTGGGGGTCGGCTTTGGTGGGCAGCAGGACGTTGGCCGTGTCCTTGGTGCCCCCGTGTTGGCTCTCGGGGCTGGAGGAGAGCAGGTCGTCGGTGCTCGAGTTCTGCCGCTGGAAAAGGGAGTCCGGTGCAGGGCCAGAGGAGGACGAAGAGGAGGAGTTGGAGGAGGAAGGAGCCTGGGGCAGCGGAGGCACCCCGACGGGAGTGAGAGCAGGGGACGGGTGCTGGGGGTTCATGGCTAAAGACGAGGGCCCAGGTGAGGGCGACGGCGAGGGGGCTGGGGAGGGAAGGACGTTGGGGGCTGGGGCCCCTACTGCCCCAGTCGTGGGTGGGATCATGTTCTGAGGTCCCACCACCCCAGGTGCCATGCTACCACTGGAAACGGGTGCAAAGGAGGCAGGGGGAGGCTGGTGCATCTGCTGGGGGGCTAGAGGCTGCGGGGCCATGGGCTGTGGAGTGAGAGGTTGGGGCTGTTGGGGGACAATGGGAGGTCCCATCATGTAACCAGCTCCGGGGTACCCCACAGGTCCCGTGTGGGGTGGCATTGGCTGGTGGGGCATCCGCATGGGCTGCTGCTGGGCCATGTGAGGCGGCATCTGCGGATGGCTCTGGGACACAGCCTGGGGGTGGCGCTGGGGTGGCAGAGCGTTGGGGTGCATGGGAGGCTGGGTGGGCATGGAGGTTGGGGGCATCTGGACCTGAGGACCCCGCGGCAGGTGCGTCTGCTGGAACGTGGGGGGGTGGAGAGGCTGGGGCGCATGTACCTGGGCGGGATGGACAGGGTGGGGGGGCTGCTGTGAGCCAGGCGGCATCTGGGGGAGAGATGGAGGTGACAGCTGCTTTGACACCGGTAGCATGTGTGGGTGAGACACAGGTGGCATGGGCTGAGAGGTCGGTGGCAGCTGTGGACCTGGGTGTGGCATTCTTTGTTGGGTGCCCGGTGGCATCTGCATATGAGGCCCCATGGGCATTTGCTGCGATAGCAAGGGCATTTGAGGATGTTGAGGATGCTGCATTTGCGGGTTGACAGTGGGCATGTAGGGCTGGGAGGCTCGGGGCATTTGCTGCCTCACATGGGGCATGGAGTACGGCATGGAGGCAGGAGGCATCGGCTGTGAGGCGGGGGGCACCTGTGGATGGGTACTGTGGGGCGGTATCTGGCTCTGTGTGACCCCACTAACAGGCACCTGTGCTGGGTGGGACCCCGGAATCATGGACACTGGGGCGTAGCCCTGCTGAAGTGGAGGCTGGGGCTGGCCTTGAGGATGGGGCTGGGGAGGCACACCCGCGCGCATCCCAGGAGGGACCTGCCCAGGGAGAGGGGCCTGTGGGAAGTTCGGAGGCCCAGGTTGGGGCCTTTGTTGGGGCATGTACTGCTGGTACTGGCCCTGGGGTGGTAAGGGCATCTGGGGCCCTGGTCCTGGCATTGGCCTGGGCCCTAGCTGCTGTGCTGGCACAGGCTGAAAGTGGGGTCCCTGAGGGCCAGGGGCAGAGACAGGAGCAGGGGCATGAGGAAAGTGCTGCTGCTGCTGTGGGGGCATTCCCTGGGGGACCCCTGGCGGCTGCATGTACTGTGGGTAGGGACCCATCTGTGGGGCTGGAGCGTACCCAGCAGACACTGGCACTTGCTGGCGTGGAGCTGGCGCCTGTGGTGCCTGTGGCTGACCTGGAGTGGGTGCGTAGCTCGGTATGGGAGTTTGGATGCTGTCCACGGTGGTGGTGGACGGCCGGACTAGAGTTGGAGCTGGAGTCGGAATGGGAGCTGGAGCTTGAGCTGCGGCAGGGCCTGGTGCCACAGGTGGCCCCGCCTGGGCCTGCGAGGGTCTGGGGGGGTAGGCAGCGGCAGGTGGGGGCTGAGAAGCTGGAGCCTGGGGGGTGGGGAACTGGGGGAGCTGCTGAGGGAGGTGACCCGGGGGCAGACTATGACTCTGAGGGAAGCCTGGGGTGGGGAGGCGGGAGATGCGAGCCAGGAGCTCGGGAGGGGGCAGGTTAGGGGGGAAGCGGATGGGTGGCGCGTACGGTCCAGGCCACTGCACAGAGGAGCTGGGGCCGGAGCCTGGGACAGCGGGGAGGGTAGAGGGGGCCAGGGCAAATTCAGGCGGCATGCTGCGCAGCTCCTCTGGAAGGTCTCCGCCCAGGGCCAGAATGGCAGCAGTTAGCTGTGCCAGCTCAGGGTCCTCGATGCTGTTGGGGTCGATATCCGAGGCCTTCTTCTGAAGTGGAGGCTTTGGGGCTGTCGGTCTTGGTGGGGCCTTCTTCTGGAGCTCTCTGAAACGATTTTGACAATAAAACTTCAACTTCATTCATCCTTAAGAAAAGGAAATTTAGCATGCTGCAGGTAATTTACACACATACACATAGACAGCACAAACAAGTTAATTTTGTTTAGCAGTGCTCAGACACAAGACCCAATGAATCTGAAGACAGCACCAAAAAGTTCATTTGTTTAACAGTACTCAGATGTATGACCCAAAGATTCTGAATATGCTGCTATGACTTCAGTTACAATTAAAACAAATCGTACAATTTTAGGGCAATTACAAATAAAATGTGGTTTAAATCCATAGTACTTTCAGTTAAAGGTCACTGGTTAGAGTTGTCTGCCTACAACTCAAAACTGCTGAGTGTGTTCTCCAGTCCAGCTCACCTCTCCAGGATGGTCTGCCTCTCCTCCTCCCTGGCCTGGCACACAGCTTTGGCTTTCTCCAGCAGCTTGGAGACCTTACCCTCCAGGTCCTCATAAAACTCCTTGCCCTCCTGAGACTTCTTCATCAAGTCCTCGTAAGCCTCATACGACGCCACCAGTGTCTGCACTGTGCTGTTCCATCTGCGAGGAAGGACATTGTTTGTTTGTTTTTTTAAGTCTAATATCCTAAAAGCCCTTTGCCACATGTAACAGGTAGGAAAGTAGTAAGTAGTATTTACTTTTTTTTTTTAAAATAAGCCATTAAATGTTTAAATGGTGATCTGAAATTTGAGATAAAATTTCCCCACAAACTCACTTGTGCTCTGTCTCGGAGAGGGACTTGCGGGCTGTGGCCGACTGGACGTTGGCCTCTGTCAAGGCCTTCAGTATGTTCTCCTGAGCGGCCAGGTTCTGGTCTATGTACAACTTCACCTGGTCATACTTCTTCAGCTGCTCTTCAAACAGCCTCTGAAACATCAACGACAGCGACGATCAAGCCAAAAGCATAACAGACGTAGAGTTTCTAGGAGCTATAGAGTATTATTTTGTCAGTCGTAAAGTCTATTGTGAATGGAATGTGTAATATTGAAGTGAAAATGGGCTGCTGGCTGGCATGCATCCACTCATGCATTTCCCTCTACTTAAATTGCAAAGATCAAAAGAGAAATTGAAAACAATGTTACCCAGATCGGTAACAATTTAATTCTGCTGTAATTACGTGCTAGCGTGTCGTCATTATAAATATGATTACGCCCGCCCTATCTAATCTAACTAAACGCGCAGCCAGAAGAGGAGCCCCCACCTTCATGTCAGCGCGCTCTGTGGTGACCAGCACAGTGGTGATGTCATCCTGCTGAATGAGGTCTCGCAGCTGTTTCTCCAGGGAGCCGCGCTGGTCGCGCATCTCCTGCACTTTACCCAGAATCCTCTTAATGCACTGCAGAGCGGCTGCATCCTCTGTGGTGACATCATGTGTACATACCATGTTAAGCACTCAGAGGCCATGATGTTCGTGGGAGTGTGAGTGTATGTGAGCAACACTGCACACACAGTATTCTAGATCTCAATAGTAGGTTTAATTGCTCCATTCAGACTTTTTGTATAGCGTAATCTTCATGCTTCCTCTTAGGGCACCTAGCACTTGTATTGTTAGCCTTCAGGGCCAAAACGTAAAAAAATAGTGATTTTCTACATGCAACAGGCTAACTCAGTTTTGCTCCTCAGCAAACACACCAACTCAGTATGATGTTTTAACATGCCAATTTTCATTTTACACCGCCAAGCACAAAAAGTCACACATACATGTGACATATCAACTTACACATACACACACACACACAACATGCACATCTCAAACAGATACATGAACTGAATACATCAAAAACAACACAGACAGATAAACACACACACACACACACACACACACACACACACACACACACACACACACACACACCTTCGCTGAGCTCTGGTCTGGGCAGTGCCTCTCGCAGGCTGTCCAGCGGTCCCCCCAGCAGCCGGAGGTGGCTGATGTGCAGGTTCATGGCGCGGTGGAGCTCGGTGTTGGTGAAGCTGGCCTTCTCGTGGTACTCCAGGTACTTCTCCAGGTCCCGGCGCAGCTCCGTGAGGCTGGGGGGGGGGAGGGGGCACCGCCTGCTTCCCCGCAGCCTCCTGCAAGCTCCGCTCCTCGGCCTCGTCCTTGTCCAGCATGTCCCGGATCTCCCGCAGGGACGCCTCCACGTCTGTGAACACACCTGACAGGGCTGGAGGGGTGGGGGGGGGGGACAGATGGAGGAAGTCAGTGCAGAGTTGGCCACCATTAAGACAGATGCAGAAGGAGGCTCCTGACAAGGTAGGTAATTGCTCTTGTTAACCTATACATAATGTGTGGTTTTAAAATGTTTCTTTAAAGGATCACCCCACTTTTTTGGAAATAGGCACATTTTCCAACTCCTTTAAAGTTAAACAGTTGAGTTTTACTGTTTTTGAGTTCATTCAGCTGATCTTTGGGTCTGGCAGTAGCACGTTAGCTATTAGCCTAGCATAAATTATTGAATCAGATTAGACCAGTTAGCATATTAGCTGAATTGCTACTGCCAGATACAGAGATCGGCTGAGTTTAAGCTCAACTGTTTAATTCGAATGGACTTGGGAAATAAGCCTATTTCCCAAAAATGTGGAGTGTTACTTCAGACAGAAAGGGATCACTGTAGCCAGGCTAGTGGCACCGTAGTGCCTCCACTCCATTTTGTATTGCTCTACAGTACTCTACAGGCAGCTCTCTTAAGGCTTTGATTTCCTGGACTACATTTCTTAGCCCTCCTTCTGTTTGCTGACTGTGTCCTATGTCGCTCGTTGGGAGAGCTGAAAGCAATGATGTTGATGTTGAGAGTGAAAGTGTCTGATTAACCAGGCTAGGGATAAAACAAGAGTGCGAGTCAAAAAAGAAAAGAAATAGGGCAAAAAGGCAAAACACAAACAAAAGAACGTCAAACAGAAAAGGTCTGACCTTGCATGGACTGAATAAGGCTTTTGACGGTGTCTGGTCGCACGCTTAGTGCGGCACATTTCTCCATGACGACAGGGGGGATGGTGCTGTACATGTCCATGTTGTCTATAGAGTCTGGGTCCAGGCTCAGGGAGTCCATGAACTGCCTGGAGAGACGCAGCACAGGACGCAGCTCAGTTAGGCCAGTGATTCTCAATTATTTTCTGTTACACCTCCCCAGGAAGAAGAAAACACCCCCCTCCCACTCTCTGCCACGTCTATAATAGCATCATGTGTCTATAAAATTTTAGTACACCCCTGCATAACATTGTATACTTATTAACATTCAAAAAAAAAAAAAAAAAAGAAAGAAATATAGATCAACATAGCACAATAGAATAACTTTATTAACATTGTTTTTAGTCTGTACAGTGGTCGATGTTCAATTACTTCTTTCTGGTACCACAAAAAAAAAATCATGTTCCCCGGGGTGACACACACCCCCCCTCTGGCATGGCCTGACTCACAGCACTGAGTTAGGCCTTGTTAGCATAGGCAAATTCAGGAACATGTTGAGCCAGTTCTGCCCCCATTACTCACTCTAGTGTCTCGTTCTTGCTGTCGATCTTTGCCATAGCCTCCCGCAGCAGCTTGGCCTTCTCCTCACTGCACCAAGGAGGAAAAGGAAGAGAGACGACCTCATTAGCACCGAGTTACTCTATTCTTTGCATTTTAATATTTTAAATTTCTGTCTACATTTATTACAGAAGTTAATATGGAGTTGTTCTACAATGCATTGATATGATCAATAAAATGTGGATTTAACACATCGGAATGCAGTCGATGTGTAATATAAGCATAACACATAGCCTATTTGGACACATTTCATACTGTGAGGAAAGCAAAATGACCACATCAAAATGTTGTTAAAATACTGGTGTAGAGGAGAGTGTGCCTAAAAAGAGCCCACAGATGGTTGGTACAGGATGTCTATGGTTGGGCCGCTGACCTGTAGAGAGAGGAGGCCTCGTGGGCGGCCATTGGCACCAGTTTGGAGAAGATGTCAGGACCGGTGACCGTGGGGTCGGTTGGATTCACAGGCAGGGCCTTGACCAGCGGGGCACCTTTATGAGACAAGAGAGAGGAAATGCAAAAGCTAACGAAAGACTGAGTGAAAGGCCAGGTGAAAACTGCTGAAGAGCAGAACAGACTTTGTTTGTGTTGTAGACAGATGGGCTTTAATAGGTTTGTCCTCAATACAATTAAAACACCTGCTACTTCTCCAAGGCGTACTGGGGTGTGAGTAAGTGGCCTTGACCAACACCCTTTTTGACTATTGTTAAAAAGCACTTGTATAGGAGGACATGTTTTAGTTTCTTTTTACCTTTTACTGATGGTAGTGTTTCCAAAGATGGTACAGTTTCATGGTAAATGAAATCATTGTCCTTCTTTGCAGAATTAAACCTATACAGAAAGGAAAACAAAGACAACTGTAAATAGGTTGGTTTGTGTGTGTGTGTCTGTGGGTGTCTGTGTGTGTGTGCGTCTGTGTGTGTGTGCGTCTGTGCGTCTGTGTGTGTGTGTGTGTGTGTGTGTGTGTGTGTGTGTGTGTGTGTGTGTGTGTGTGTGTGTGTCTGTGTTTACAGTCATGCAAAAAGCACACACTTACTTTCCTCCAATAACATCCATAGTGAACCGTAGAGCCTCCTGCACGCTGTCTGGCTGGCCCTGGTTGTTTAAAATGAAGAAGAATTTAGGGACATTACCCTACAAATTTCAATGTTTAGTTCAGTTATACATACAGTAAATGTTACTGACTTATGGTCTGTGAGCAGATACCTTTGCCAACTTTATAGCCTCACTGAGTTTATCCAGGGAGCTCTGCAAATAAGCCACCTATTTGGACAGAAGAAAACAAAATGCAAGTTAAAAGAAAGAAGCATTCAGTCTTTTTTTTTAAATTTTAGTACGCCATGACTGGATGGTGCTTACACGCTCTCCATACTTCTGCTGCTCCTCGGCCTGTTTGCCCATATGCAGCTGCGGACAGAGAGGAGGATCATGGGAGTCACTCGAGGGGTCGGTGAGGGCATGAAAACAATTGGCCAGCTGTATAGAGCACTGACACATGTCTCCTTCCTCTGTGTCAAAGGCATTGTTTGCACTAAACATTTCATCTATTTATTTAGTTATTTCCCTATTGACCCAGTCATAGTTTACAATGCTTGAACCCCAAATTCTCATAGGGTGCTGGTTGGAAGACTGGCCACATTACAAGACAATGTGTCATTATTGTTTGCAAGAGTCCTGATTTTAACAATGGACAAATCATACAACACTGCGTGAAATTACGACAAGCTAATCCTATCGTCGTGCTGTCATAGAACACTGCAGACCAAAAAAAGCAGGCGGTTAAGTATATCACATTATACAATTCATTCAATCTTTGGTGTCGTGTCCAACCTTTTAAAATCGGGTGTGATGATGGAAGTGCGTTGGATTCAACAAATTTGTGGCAAGATGTCATATAATATAACTAGACCATGAAGAAACTCACATGAGCGACAGCAGCAAAGTAGTAGATCTTCATCTGCACCAATTTCTTCCAGTCTTTCTGGATCTTTCCCAACATTGAGGCAGTTTCAGAGTTGTCCAGTGCCCGACATGCCTCCTTGTAATAGTCCACTACCTAACACACCACCATTTTTAGACAAAAAAACAAGCGTGAAATGTTTGACAACATCAGATGGTTGATTTAGTTTAGGGTCATTCTAGAGTTTCAGCAGAACTGAAGTACCTGCGCACTGATTCTGGCCACAAGGAAACTTTTCCTGTTATCCAGCATTGACTTCTCCAGAAGACATTCTTGGGCCTGACCCTGAAAGACAGAGGAAAAGGGTGATACCACAGCAGGTTACACATTAAACAGACCTACCCAGCAGACTGGTGTAAGAAGGTGTGTTAGAACAGCATATGCTTGGTGATGTGTGTACAGAGTCCAAAACGATACAAGGCTTTTAAAGTTTCAATCTGGTCCTTAAGGTGCTATATGCAAAACATTTCTGGCACACCATCATAAATTAGTTCTGACATGTCACCTAACATTAAGAAAACATGTTAAATTAAAATACTGATTTCACTGACAGCAGACAACAGAAATGCAGCCTGAGTGTTCACAAAATTTCTTATGTTTGTATAGTTTTAAAACTGAAATTAATAGCCCATATATTTTGGTTTATGTTTTGATTTTGTGTCTTGCCTCTAGGGGTAACAATACTTCACAGCATTTGGAATTTGATTGTAGTACCAGTTTTGGCCACAAGGCTACATGCGGCACCTTGAACTGCAGCTCTCCTCTGTAGGTTGTTAAAGTGTGTGTGGGGCTATAGTGTTTACCAGCATAAGGTTGATGTTGAGGTTGAGGATCTGATGGCTCATGTCCACACTGAAGTTGTGGCTGAAGTGATCCCGGAGGTAGGAAAAGGCCCCCGCCGAACACTGGAAGTGTGTGCAGGACACCTTCATCCCCTGCGGAGGGGAACAGAAGAAGAGGTGAGAAGGGGGGGGAGGGGGGGGGGGGGGAGTAGCTAAATAAAAACAAACAAATAAATAAATGAATAAATCAATACAAATGGAAAAATTAGCAAAAGCATAGGGAGGACACTTACAATCCTAAGGTAGACATTAAAACAACATCAAAAAAACAAAAAAACAAAACAAAACAAAACAATAACCGAAGCCATAGGCAGAACACAGAAATGCTAAAAGGTAAAAAAGATAAAAAAGCATAAAAAATAAAAGTACTAACAAAAACAGAGACAGGACACAGAAATGCCGAATAGACAGAAAACATGTTTACAACCATAAATCTACATGCACAGATAATTGTGCAGACAAGTCAAGTTTAAATCAGATCACGACTGCCTTCGCCCAGCCTCAGGCTCCCACGTACCTCCTCAGACACCCTGTTGTCCATGGCTCCCAGCATGGAGTGCAACGCTCCTGCACAGACACAAACAGAGTTAACACCAGGAAATGGCTCGACTGTGACTAGTCTTGCTGAACACAGCCAACAGTCACTCAGCGAGCCCATACGATGATGAATCCCTCTCCACACAGTGGCTTTTGTATTGTCAAGGCTCTAATATACTTTTGTGCCTGTGGCTGCCTGAGTGTCATACATGCCGCGTACCCTAGGCACACTTGTTCTCCTGTTGTTTCGAGCACATGTCGGGCACTTCATGTAGCCGGGGCTTGCGGTTCTTGGTTTCTGGAAACTTCTATAAAAAGCATAGCCCACTGCCACAAACTGGGAACATGCACAGTATCCAGGTTGATTTCAAAGGTCTGTCTACCCTAACGAGAGTTTGTTGCAGTACCATCCCAAAAGCAGCGCAAGAATGTCACAGAAGATTTCAGGTGAATTTTGAACATACAGAAGTTAAGTTCGCAAATGGGGTGTGACAATAAAATATGGCTGGCACAGGGCAGTCTCCAAGTGCCGCAAGCATGGCAAAAAATGTATACTGGAGCCTTAATAATACAGATGGTCCTGAGGTCATTGGCTTGTGAGGCCCAATAGTACTCACCCAAGTTATAGAGGATGCAGGCTTGCTCATAGCTAATGTCATCATGAGTGACTGTCTTCCCAGAGAAAATCTCAGTCCTGCAGGAGATAAGAAAAATAAGACATAATGTGTAAGGGGGTTACAGTGGGCTGAATTCGGGTCAACAGGGGTCAAGTGTCCAGCTTCAGGGACTAAAAACTATTGCTGTGGTTCTGCTCAACCTGTGCCATATGTAAGAGTAATATAGCTTTACCTATATCTAAATGTGGGTTAAAAATAATACTAATAAGAAAATTAAATAGCTTAATAGAAACTATGAATGGGGGGGGGGGGGGGGGGTCGTTTTTAAATCACAAAAAAGGAACAAGTTCATTCACCACACATTTCAAAATATATAAACCTGAACTTGGGACAAAAACTATAAAACTGCATAACTATAAAACTGCATCTCTGCGTCAGATGACATTAAAAGAGTCATGGTGAAAGTGTTGGCCCTCTGTGGCAGTGAGGCACAGAGCCACCCACTCACCAGGAGACTGGCACAGCCGCCTCCTGCCCTGGTCCCATGGGCACACGACTCTGCAGGTAGTGAAGCTGCCCAAAGTACTTCCGCAGCGTGCTGCACCCCTCAAAGTCTCGGGTCACGTTCACAGCGCTCTGCCAAACACACATGAATTATGTATTAATGTTGGGGGGGGGGTTGGGAGAGGGAAAGGCATTCTACATTTGGCACAAAGACAGATTTTAACAGTCTGGTGAAAAAAATAATCTCATGGATTAGTTAGTAATGAAGACATTGTCTTGCTTTTTAATGATCAATTTCAACTTTCAAATGGTTCCAACTGTATTGTAGTCCATGCATGACTGATAATCAAATAAAAACATGTCCATTTGGTGCCGTATGTTTGACTGTCGAAAGACATACCTGCCGCAGCTGTAACAGTTTCTTCAGCTGCTCATTGTAGTTGTCTGGATCTTCTCCATAGTTCTTCAAAATGAACTGCAACAGACAAAAGACTTCTTACCACACAGACAGAATCATCTTTCCACAGTGAGACAACTGAAGAAGTTGCCAAGTAGGGTCATCAACTCAAAGCAGAAACATACAAGTCATGCAAAAATATGTCTTATTCCCACTGGCTTTTAAACGTATTGATGTATTAGCATACTAGTAATAAACAGCATAACATAGGTGTATAAACATATTAATAATGTGCATTTTGAACATCATATACCTTGTTATACAGGTTTTGGTTTTAAACATCCTGACAAAATGCGGTTTTACACCATATACACTATTACAATTAGCACAGTTCTTTAAATTAATTCCACTGAACAAAGGCTCATTCCCTTGTTGAATTCAAAACTCCTAAGCAAAGCACTTCTGTCCGACTAATTCAAATTACTGCTGAACTAGGCTCTAAACATGGCACAGAGAAAAAGCCTCCCCTTGCACAAAAAAGGTATTAGGGATTTCCAAGAACAGAATTGTTCACATCAACTGGTTATGAGCCAAGTACAGCTAATTTCCGTCTCAAATATATCTTAGAAACTGCTGAGTCAGATTGTATTTTCCCACCAAATACTGATTAATTTAAATTGTGTACATGGTGTGTAGTACTATCGAAAGCACCGAGACAAGACGGTCAAGTGCGTACTTTTATCTGCTCAGGAAGAGCTGGATGGAAACTGGGTCATTTAACAGTGCGTAAGACTTGGAGATCTGGCATTTCCGACTAAAACAGTTCTCTCTTGTCGATAGGAAAGGGATCACTTAACTTCACAGTGCGGGGAACTCTGACAGCCGTTACCGAGTAACACAATCTTTTTTTACTTCCTCTTCTGACACCATTCATGAGCGAGCGATAACACGAGATTACAGGTCGGGATCACTGATTGACATCACCATCGTCTACACTCCTAGGCCATGATCACGCACAGTTACAGTTTTAGAACAAAATACAGTTCTTCTGTGACTTCTGTGACCCACGGCCTACTTTTTAGTATCTGTATTGAAACATGAATCGATCCCAACAAAATAATTCTGCACTTGATCATGCTATAACAGTGTTATGGGAGTGCAAAACATGATTGCCAAAAGTAGTACACGTTTTTATCGGGACCAGGAAGCATACCTGGGTACGTTTTGTCCTTAAATAGCCAACTTATTTAATAAAATAAGTGTTGTAGTGTCGAGTCTGTCTGCGATTATATGACTCTGGCAGAGCTATTTACGTTAGCTGTTAGCAGTTGACGACAATGATTACAAACGCAGGGTGGAGATGCACACTATGCACAGTTACATTTTGTAACGGTTATTCTGCCTAAAAGTTCTTTTTCGATTCGGTCTTTAATAAGAAAATGTACCATTTGTCTCTACGTGTTGTCCAACCCATCTTTTTCTTACCTGCTTCACAGACGTGCCAAACTGGAACTCCCCAGCTTCTTTCAAATCCAACCATATCATCGGCATTCGCGGTACCGCCTCCATAGCAGCCAACCACCCAGCCGGGCCAAGGCGTAAATATTTCGGAATCCAATAATGTTTTGGTACCAGGATAAAGCAACATAAACCCAGAAAACTATTTTTTTTATTTTTATGCCACACACGACTGTGTCATGTCCCCATTTACACTCCGACAGGAAGCTACGAATGTTTAGGACATTACGTCAGTGGGATAGTCCCTTTAGAGAACTGTGGGAAATGTAGTACTGAAGTTAATCACTGTGACATGTGACAACAGGCGCTAGGGCATATAGGTTGTTACTACATAATTAGGCTATGGTAAAGTGTCAGGGCATATTGCGATAGTGCACTGGTATTGTATCTGTGTAAAGAAAGTCGTACATTGCATGCCATTTTTTGCACTAGCCTTTCTGCACCTTTATGAAATGTATACGGACCTATGCCTATTCTCCTAATTGACAGTATCATGTAGTGAGTGTATGTTATGTATGTAGTTATGAATGTAAAGCAGACTATGACTGAATGACATCTTGTGTACATTAACACCTAGCTATTCGGATGTCAGAAGTTTAGTATTTGGTCACACCATTTGGGGGGGGGGGGGGGGGGGGGGCTGGAGGAGAATAAGCTGGGTGCAAACTAGAACCCACAAATTGTTAAATACTGCACATAAGGTTGTGTGGAGTATGGTTAGAAAATGGGATGTTACACGTCACGTACAAAGCAAGAAAAAAGAGGATAAACAGAAGAATGCACAAGGCCGAAACACTTGCCTAGCAATTTCTGTTTTAAGTCATAATTTAGCCCATAATTTGAGTCATAATTTAGCCCAGCACTCTAAAATCTGGAGAGGGGCTGAGTGAAAAAGGCTTCTATCCTTGAATTTACTTTTATCACCATGACATGTATGGTGTAGGCCTATAGGTGACTATAACACAGTAGCCTAAATACTGTAGGCCTACATCAGTTAGAACACTAGGCCTATGTCTGCACATGGATGCAAAAACAGCCATTAGGAGCATCCCTGTCAAAAGACATGCTCTCAAATATTCCACCTTGTCATTTGCTAAAGTACAGTTTTTTTATTTAATCAATCAGGTCAGAGAAAACAGTCTATTGATGGTGATACATGGAAAACACTATGCCGTCACATTAATAATGAATATGCTGAAAAGCCTGAGAATCCTACTGTTGAGATGAGGCAAAATATATAGTCCAGTTTTTTTTTAATTCATTTTAATTAATCATTCAACTCTTTCTCTTTTTCATCAACACCAACCTCAAGGCTATGAGCATAATTTTGTTACTGTACATGCATGGCTTTACATGATTGCATGAAAGCTATGCTTTAGGGTCGGTGTGATGGTCTTTATGAACTACTGTTCACCAATTAATACTGTCACACAGGCCTGCTGACAGTCTTGGCTGGGTCTGGGACAAGATAATCTGATGGGTTCCCCCACCACAACACCAATTCTGCCCACCCTCCTTTTCCAGGGCCGGGACAAGAGACCCGTTTGTCCCCCCCCTGTCGGCGGGCCTGCTGTCACACATTGTAACAGACAAGTTCAGCCTGTTGTTTTTGTGACTTAAATGAAGATATGTAACCATCTATTCACATGGGACTATTCCTGCTATTAAAGCTATGGGGGGTTGGGTCTGGTTTTGAAAACAAAAAAGGACAGCAATGTGACAAGATTTCTTGTGAAACAAAACTAGCTGAGCAATGTTAAAGACACATTTAAGACTAGTCCTTATACCTTTGGGGAGATAAACCATTAAAGAAAACAGTTGTCTTCTCCTAGATTTCTTTGTCTTGAGAGAGTTGCTTCACACCAGCTTCAACATCACCACTGATTTCTCTCTGCTGATTTGTTTCATTCTGAAGTATCTTCAACACGGCACATGTGAAGAAAGAAATTGTTATCCACTAATGCTGGTCCTGAACTATTTGTGACCATTTTTCACTTGTCATATTGTACAAATGTAAGTACAGTAATTTAAGTAAAGGCTTATTTTCAGCCTTTTTACAGATGTCCTAACCATGATTGTAACAGTTAATGCTTAACTGATTCCCATTCTATACATCCAGAGTGTGGTATTCTGAGCAAGGTTTCCTCATACCAGTAGTTCCTTCCTTCCTTCAAAGCCTGTGCCATGTCGAACAGTATTTCATTCTAGGACCTCCGCAGACAGCCGCAGCAGGAGGAAATACCACAAAAGCAACATGTAAGTGAGAATAATACAACTGGAAAATGTGACTTTGTTAAAGACTTCAAGACTTTTATTGTCATTGAACAGTTGCCTGTACGAAACGACATTACGAAATTAAGCAACAAGTCCACTAAGGTGCGAAATGAAAGTCACAATGTGTCAGGTACAAAAAAAAAAGCAAAGAGAACAAGGGCGGCATAATAAATAATAAAAATATGTGGTGAAAGGGGCTAAGTAGACTGTACAGTAAGATACTCTTGCACTGTGTACTATAACAGCAGATATAATGTGCAACAGTATGACAGAGTATGGTGTGGAGTATTGCACAAGGGGAGAGCAGTTTCCTGGGGTAGGGACACTTTAGACTACAGTTCTCTTGTACAGAACAAAACAATGGGAGAGAGAATATATGGAAGGGAATAGTGAGCACATTACATTGTGGCTGTCACACAGAAAGAGGTAGTGGGGTAAACCCAGCTAGAGCATGGGCCCTAGCAGCAGTGGGGTGACATCCAAATTACACACACACACACACACACACACACACACAGCAGTTAAGTGACGATGAAGTGAGGTCCATATAAAGGACAGTATCTAGCCTGGTAAACCTGCCCCTTGTACTTCATTTGATTTTGTACAAAGGGTCTGGACCAGAGGCCAATGAGGAGCATGTCACCAATGAGGAGCATGTCAGAGGACTGAGCAACTCCTAGCCAATCAGTGAACAGACGGTATGTTTGTGAGCCATGACGTTGACTTTGTGTGTTACATTTGAATTGTGGTGCATAGGTAGGCTAATTGCATACGTGACGACAACACGTTCGCGATTGGGTGGCAGAGCCACTTGTTTTAAACTTCAGCAGAGTCCACACCTCCAGGAAGAAATCGTTTCTCACGGCCTCCGCTCCAGACCCTCCGTACAAAATGACATGAAGTACGAGAGGTTGGTTTCCCAGGCTATGCAGTATCACTGTCCCGATGCATTTAGAGTTCTTCTGATGGACCTAAACCTTCTTCCAGAAGGCAGCATGCTGAACAAGTGGTTGTTAGGATGAAGGTGGTCTTTTATGATTGCACTGGCTCTGGTGGACCTAAACCTTCTTCCAGAAGGCAGCATGCTGAACAAGTGATTGTTAGGATGAAGGTGGTCTTCTATGATTGCACTGGCTCTGGTGAGACACCTAGAGCTGGCAACTGAGTCCAGGGAGAGAAGTAGACAGCCGATTACCTTCTGTGCAGTTCTGGAGACCCTCTGTAGACTCCTCCTATCAACCACTGTACAGACAGCGTACCATAAATGGATGGCGTGCACTAACAGGTTCTCGATCGTGGCCCGATAGATGGAGACCAGGAGGTCAGTCTGCAACCTGTTTGATCTCATGACCCTCAGGAAATCAAGGCGCTGCTGGACTTTTTTTTTTTTTTTTGACTTTTTTGACTAGGGCAGAGGAACTTCAAGGTGGGCACCCTCTCCACAAAGTCACCTTTTATGCAGAGGAGGGGAGGGCCAGCTTTACACCTGTGAAAGTTCATAATTACCTCCTTTGTTTTCCTAGTGAGGGTGAGATTATTGTCATACCATTCTGTCAGCTGGTGAACCTCATTTCTGTAGACTGCTTTATTGTCTTTTTTGATTAGATCCACCAGAGTGGTGTCATCTACGAGCTTTATGATGGTGTTGCAGGGATGTGTGGGGGAGCAGTCATACTGAAACCAGTAACCAAGTTCACTGAAGCCAATAACCAACAACCATAAAGACTGGGCCGCATTAACAGTTACATATGACAATTTTTGCTTCCCTTTGTATATTGAATGGTGTAACAGATAACACAGATCCACGTCAATCTTGCATCTGCCAATCGATCTTCTTATCGCAAAGGGCACACCATAGTTCACTGCGTTCCATGGGGACACTGCACTCCAACAAACCTTGGAATGTTGGGAGAATGTAAGTTATAAATTTTAGCATCCATAGAGTACCGTGTTAAACATTACAATCTTACATGGTAAAAGATAGTAACATAGAAAAAGCCCACCTACCTACCCCCATCCTGACAACATGTTACATTCAGTGTAGAGTGTGACTGCAAAGATCAACCACTGAACACGCTGGGATGAATATAGTCAGGCACAAGACTTTAGAAGCTTCTTTGGAAATTCCAGTCTTTACATTTTGCCAGTTTTGAATTTTGTTTTAGTTCATTTTTTTTTCATTTTCTTTATAATGACATATGCTCTGTGCCACGTGGAACTGTATAGAGATAGCATAACCACAAATTAAGTATTTCGTAGACAGTATTCGGCCCCAATGCTCCACGACATTGCAAGTGTGGGTGGAATGTCATGGTGACGCACTGTGAAGTCTCTTCGTAAAACGCAAAGGGGAGGGGAGAGGGAAAGCGACATAAAAGCGACATAAAAGAGCCGTGTTCAGCTTTGCGAGTACATTTCTGTACTGAATAAGCTACAGTTAAGAAAATGAGCGGACGAGGCAAAGGAGGGAAGGGTCTTGGAAAGGGTGGTGCTAAACGCCATCGCAAAGTTCTTCGCGACAATATCCAGGGTATTACCAAGCCTGCTATCAGGCGTTTGGCTCGCCGTGGTGGTGTGAAGCGTATTTCTGGGCTCATCTACGAAGAGACCCGCGGTGTGTTGAAAGTGTTTCTTGAGAACGTTATTCGTGATGCCGTTACTTACACCGAACATGCAAAGAGAAAGACCGTCACAGCCATGGATGTCGTTTACGCTCTGAAGCGTCAAGGCCGTACTCTCTATGGCTTTGGTGGTTAAAACACGATTACTTCTCTCTGGTAAAACCCAAAGGCTCTTTTAAGAGCCGCCCAAATATCTGTGAAAGAAAATTCCAACGATATCTTCTATATACCTCGAACGTGAGGTAGGCTACTGATGAAACGATACACTACACTACACACACTATAGTTAATATATTCCTAATACATCATACATATGTAGGTATGGTGTGTCTACCTAACAATATGCTCGTCAAAATATTATTCAGACAAGTGTTAAACGCAAGGTACTATTGAGTCCTTTCTTTGCATTGTTTTTGTGTAGAGAGTTGAGCACGTAATTGTGAGAAACATAAAACCTTGCATTCTGCAGTCCCATTTTCCTATGTTTTGAGCATGTTAACACAAAGACGTACGTCCCAAGTCTTTTGGTTTGGTCAGATATAATACTCTGACCCTGGAGAAACACTATACATTTTAACCACCATGTACTCTTCACATTAGTTTAGTGACGATAAAAGACGTTGAACGCCCACCAGTGAGTCTGATTAAAATAATGCTAAACAATTAGACTGCACGCTCCTATCGGACGATCATTTACCACATTCATATTGTACACTGGCATGCTTACCTTTCCCCGTTTAACTAATGATAATTTAGAAAAGATACAAAAATAATAAGCTTAAGACACTTCAGTGCTTATCTCCCCATAGCAATTTCGACATAGCAAATTATTGCCACTATTACTATTTTCATCAATAAGATTGGGTGTATTTTAAGTGGAGTTATTTTTACTAATTCATTTCCTAATGCCTCATAAAGAGCGGGAAGATGAATGGGGGAAGCGCGGGTCAACGTTTTGTGGGTGGAGTATTACCAACAGGCGGGACGTCCCCTTGCTTCAAAGTAACCAATCCTCGCCTGACTGACATTGGAGGGAGAATGTAATAGCGCCTGGTTTGAGTGACGTGTTAGCGTAGTCCTACCTATATATACACCGGACCTCAGGGCCTGTAGTTTTAGTCTGTTATATTTAGCGAACAATCATGCCTGAACCAGCAAAGTCCGCCCCGAAGAAGGGCTCTAAGAAAGCTGTGAGCAAGACCGCCGGGAAGGGTGGCAAGAAGCGCAAGAGGACCAGGAAGGAGAGCTACGCCATCTATGTGTACAAGGTGTTGAAGCAGGTTCATCCTGATACCGGTATCTCCTCCAAGGCTATGGGCATTATGAACTCCTTCGTCAACGACATCTTTGAGCGTATTGCTGGCGAGGCTTCACGCCTGGCCCACTACAACAAGCGTTCCACCATCTCTTCCAGGGAGATCCAGACTGCAGTCCGACTGCTTCTGCCCGGTGAGCTCGCCAAACACGCCGTGTCTGAGGGCACCAAGGCCGTCACCAAGTACACCAGCTCCAAGTAAAGCATTCACCCAGCTTTTCCCAACCCAAAGGCTCTTTTAAGAGCCACCCAAAGTTTCTTTGAAAAGCATTTCCATGGCTGATTTGGCTTGTGTGGGTGAGGTAAGTGTTAATTAAAACACCAATGTGATTCCAGGCAGTACTGGCTATACTGTACTGCTTAATCTTCACGGCTTTCTCAGTTTGGCGGTTTTATTTTTCATTTGAGGATGACGGAGTCACAACATGCGGCAAGCCAATATTTATTATAGCACATTTCGTACCAGGGCGGTTTAAAGTGCTTTACATGTACACACGTACAGACAAATAAATTACAGTAAGACTGTTATAAAAAGCTGGGTCTTTAACCTAGTTGTAAAACAGTCTGAGGGGGGGCATTCTCTGGTCAGAGAGCGCCGACATTTTATGTTTCAATCAAGCCAAAACTAATTGGAGATGGACTGAACGTTTAGCAAAATTATAGTGTGTGTGTGTATATATATATATATATATATATATATATAATGCTGTGAATTCATTGCAAATTGACTTCATTTGTTTTCATTAATGATACACGCGTTAACATGGCTACATTGACTGTATTGAGAGTGCTTTTAAAGGAGTTATTTGGTGGCTCTTAAAAGAGCCGTTTATAGTTGTGGGGGGGTAATTTAAGCACGCTCCCCGCGGATGCGACGAGCCAGCTGAATGTCCTTGGGCATAATGGTCACTCTTTTGGCGTGGATGGCGCACAGGTTGGTGTCCTCGAACAGACCAACCAGGTACGCCTCACTAGCCTCCTGAAGAGCCATGACGGCAGAACTCTGGAAACGCAGATCAGTCTTGAAGTCCTGGGCGATTTCTCTGACCAAACGCTGGAAAGGCAACTTGCGGATCAGCAGCTCAGTGGATTTCTGGTAACGACGGATCTCTCTCAGGGCCACTGTTCCTGGCCTGTAACGGTGAGGTTTCTTCACGCCACCGGTGGCAGGCGCACTTTTACGCGCTGCCTTCGTGGCGAGCTGCTTCCTCGGAGCCTTTCCTCCGGTGGATTTGCGGGCGGTTTGCTTGGTTCTTGCCATTGCGGAGTCTTTCCTTAACGCGAAAGGATATGCTGGCTAGTCAGCGAAGTAGGCTATTTAACCACTACAGCCTGAACCTGCCCCCTGATGACGTTGGGTTAATGGTTCCTACTGATTGGAGCTTGTCTCCCCGCTTTCAAATGGCGCCTGAAATTCAAGGCAAAAAGCACCACTCCCACCTCCAACCCGCCTTCACTTTGCAAGCGTCTTTGCAGTTCTTTTGTCAGGGTGTGTCTATGTTCAAATAAACACTATGCTTTTGAGCCAATACAAGTAGCATACATAATTGTAAATTATTTCACATTTTATTGATATGTTGTATAAAAATGCCTGTTGCTGATGTTACCTATCCTCTTCAGTTGGCCTATTTAAAATGCTTTAATATCATTTAGTGTTATTTGGTAATAAGCCCCAAGACACAGCAGGTGTCCTTGGCAGACACAGCAGGTGTCCTTGGCCACGTACTTTTGTCGCCACGTATCATGTGCATGTAAAACCGATTGTTCTTATATACTCTCTTGTATCAAGGGTACTGAAATGCTTTTATGTTCTTCAGCGTTTATGACAATCCGGACTTTTGGTCGGTTGCAAACGCATATTGATACCAAGTAATTTCTACATAATAAACTTGGAATTGACTTTCACTGAGATGTGTGGGTGGCTCTTAAAAGAGCCATTTGGGGTCAGGGAAGTTTGGCAAAGCATATTTACTTGGATTTCTCGGTCTTCTTGGGCAGCAGCACAGCCTGAATGTTGGGCAACACACCACCCTGAGCGATGGTGACTCTACCAAGAAGTTTGTTCAACTCTTCGTCGTTACGCACGGCCAACTGCAAGTGGCGGGGAATGATGCGTGTCTTCTTGTTGTCACGAGCGGCATTGCCAGCCAATTCCAGGATCTCAGCAGTAAGATACTCCAGCACAGCAGCCAAGTACACGGGTGCACCAGCGCCTACACGCTCGGCATAATTGCCTTTGCGCAGCAGTCTGTGCACACGACCCACGGGGAATTGCAGACCAGCTCTGGAAGAGCGAGTCTTGGCCTTAGCCCTAGCTTTGCCACCGGTTTTGCCTCTTCCACTCATGTTGATGATTTTGTTAAAAAAGCTGTCGAATGTCACCACGCTACTTATCCCCATACATGAGGGTGTCTCACAGCCCAAATGGCTGAAACCAAAAAAATGAGAGCCAACCAGTTTCCTTTCAATCTGTGACGTAACCTTGGGCCTGGACTGGCGCCTGTTGTGTTCTCTCCCTTCAAATTCTGCGACAAAGGACACTCTCAAAGGAATGAAACAAATTACGCTATCTACATAAATCACGTGTGAATTCACTAAACTCTACATTTTGATTAAGACATTGTGGTCAGATATTTTAAAATAAAAAATCGACCATTATATTAGAATTTTATAAAGTGAATGTATAATTTTGTACACTGTTTGCCCCTTATAATAGAAACATTCAATTTCTCCCATGTCTTATTTACCATAATGCATTCAGCAGCTGTGTTCTACGCCACAACTTAAACTTGCCAACACGTTTGGCTAAGCAGCACTGACTGTCGCCTGATAGCGAAAATTCATTCATGCGATGCCCATAGTTATAAATTGACAATTGACCTTATTCTTCCAATAAATCACCGAAATATATGCAATTAATGAAAATATTAGGTGGCTCTTAAAAGAGCCTTTGGTTTGGAAGTTGCAAAACTTGCCGCATCATTTACTTCTTTTTAGGTGCCGCCTTCTTGGGCTTAGCCGCCTTAGGCTTGGCTGCCTTGGCTTTCTTAGGGCTTTTCACTACCTTCTTGGCGGCGGCGGGCTTCTTTGCCGCCTTCTTGGGGCTCTTGGTAGTCTTCTTGAGCGCGGAAGGCTTTTTAGCCTTCTTGGGGGACTTCTTGGCGGCTGCTGGCTTTTTGGCTACTGCCTTCTTGGCAGTCTTCTTCGCGGCCGGCTTCTTCGCAGCTGGCTTCTTGGCCACCGGTTTCTTCGCCGGCTTCTTCTTTGCCTCTGCCTGCTTCTTGCTCAGTTTAAAGGATCCGGATGCACCCGTCCCTTTGGTTTGGATCAGCGTGCCTTTGGTGACCAACCCTCTGAGGGCCAGCTTGACACGAGCGTTGTTCTTTTCCACATCGTATCCACCAGCTGCCAGAGCCTTCTTCAGAGCGGAAAGAGACACGCCTTTCTTTTCCTTTGATGCAGTGATTGCTTTCACAATCAGCTCGCCTACACTCGGGCCAGTCTTCTTGGCTCTGGGTGCCTTCTTTTTAGGTGCCTTTGCCGGTACGGTGGGGGGGGGGGCTGGAGCAGCATCTGCCATTCTGTCACTTTCTGAACAGTTCAAACTACAAGGGTTCCGAGTGGATGAATGACAGCGCACACCAGTGGACAGGACTTAAACCCGACATGAGAACCGCAGAGACTCAGCACACAGAGCACTCCGCCTCTTTGCTCGGCGAGAAACCTACTTGTGTTTTCGTCACTAGGATTTTGTTAAAATATGTGAGTGAAAAAACATCATACAGGTACACGGGGACGTCTGTTGGCACATTCACAGCCTTAATATTCAAGTAAACATAAACGAGGTGTTGGTGTAATCCTCTTCGCATTTCAACTAACCTACACTCGTACGAATCAACCTGGAGTAATGTCGACCTGTGTTTGTTTTGTTAGGAAAAAACATGCCTAACATTTGTAAAATCACATCACACGTTGACATCAAAGGCCAAATGAATAAACCCACTAACTCGGCCACCCATAAAAGTGGTAATAAGGCGCTCTCTGCTACTTTAATTATTGTCAAAATACATACATTGTGACTGAGGGAAACACAGTACACAGCACAATGCACAGTACCACACAGTACAGTGGTTCGTCCAACGTATCTGAACTACAGCGTTAGGAATGGGGCCATAACCTTATACCCTACCTGATGTCATGATGTTACTACTGTTAAAACACAACTATACAATGTTTTTATCTGTTTAGTATGAAGTATGAAAGTACTTAAATAAGTTTGTAATTAGGATAATTGCAGTCAACATAGGCTAGCTCTTTGAAAAGTATCAACTGGGGTATTTATGATTTGGCTTGTAAATAAATCCACTTACTTGAATACAAGATGACAATTGCAAAATTAGGTGTCAATTACAGAATGAGGAAGATCTATAGTTTAACATAAAATACAACCCCAATTCCGATTAAGTTGGGACGTTGTGTTAAATGTAAATAAAAAAGAAATGCTACAATTCTCAAATCATACAAGCAGTGTTTGAGAATACTCCTAAAGACAACATATCAGTTATTGAAACTGGATTTTTTTTTGTTGTTGTATGGGATATTTATGGTTGTTTAAAATTTTAGGCCAGCAACGTCCCTCAAAAAAGTTGGAATGGTGTCAATAAAAGGCAGGAAAAGTTGAGTAAGACTAAAGAAAAAACAACAGAGGACACTTCACTGTTAATTATGTGTATATGTATGATTTTGTATAAAAAAAATCTTTCTTTCTTGTCCTTGACATGATTTCAGCAGCCCAACATCATGTTTCATCAGCTTCATCATGTTTTCCTTTTTCCTTTTTATTATGCTTAAAATGTGACAGATCTGCACAGCACACTGGACATTTTAGCATCTGGAGCCACACTGTTGGAATGTTGTATAGAATGCAGTTTGACCTCATTATTTGGTAATATTTAAGGTCTACCTTTGAAACGTATGTGCATATCATTCAGCACTAATTTTACTCTCCAGATGAATAAGCACACCATAACCAAAGCACTACTGCACCCCCATACCATTATAGATGCTGCCTTTTGAACTTATGACAAAAACAAGAAGGATGATTTGTCTCCTCTGTAGCTTGGAAGATGCAAGACTCTTTGTATCGTCGTTATGCTCTTTGACTCCTTGACATTTGTAACACAGGACAGTTTTCCATGTCTTCTGGGTCCATCTCAAATTACAGAAGTTGAAAAAGTGTCAGTCATTTTGAAATGACACTTCATGCTCACATTTTAATTGTAGTGGAGTAAAAAGTACAATATTTGTCTTAAAAGTGTAGTGAGCAACATTGTATACAAGCTAGCATGCCACATCAGTGTGCGGAGCAACATTGTATACAAGCTAGCATGCCACATCAGTGTGCGAAGATAGTGTTACTTTTAAATTACTTTAAGCTGACACTCTTATGTTGCAGAGCAACTTACAGTTATTTAGGTAAAGGCTTTCAGTTACAATCCCTGGAGCAATGTAGGGTTAGACGCCTTACTCAAGGGCACTTCAGCCACAGATGAGGGTGCAGGAGAGCACTTTAGTTGTTAACTCCCCCACCCACATTCTTCCTACTGGAACGGGATTCGAACTTGCAACATCCCAATCCCAAGACCAACTCTCTCTGACCACCAGGCTACAGCTGCTTTTTTTTAGCAGTTATTTTTGACTGTTTTGAGTTTTTCATTGAAAGAGCACAAAATCCACATATGAAGGCACCGAACTACAAAAGCAGGCACCCCATAAAGTATCTCCATGAAGCATTACTCCACAAGATACAAACTTTTTCATTTTCAAAGGGTGGCAGGATTGCTGGACTTTGTTCCGTAGCTCTTAGCGTGAAACACAATGAGCGGATGGTATCAGTCAGCCATGGGCGAGGCTGGGTAGAGCGTGCAGGTTTAGTGGATAGATGACACAGGCTGTCTAGATAGGAGCTTTTAACATTACAAAAGTGAATCCGAACTCATCATAGGCCATTCATGTGAATCTCACCAAATTTGGTATATGTCATCTACAGAAAATGCTGACAAATAGTTATCAAAGGATTTATCTTGCGATGAACCGTTTCAAAGTTACATGTCAATGAAAATTTAACACGTAGCTTAAAATTCTTCAAAAGTCCATATCTTGGCTTCTGTGATGGAGTGACCATCAGTAGGGGTTGTGGTGTGCTCTGACTGCCATCCCAACGAGCCTGGCTCCTTGGTGTTGCGGTCAGAGCCCCTGTTTGGTACACCGTGTGAGCCATATGAGGGACCACCAGGTTAGGTTGACCCTGCTGTGAGGGACCACAGTGATGGGTGTGTGTGTGTCATCTGGGATTGTAAGTGTGTTTTCTGTCTCCGTCTAGTCTATCTCATGTCTCAGTGTGTGACCCTCTCGGACACACACACACACACACACACACACACACACACACACACACACACACACACACACACACACACACACACACACACACACACACACACACACACACACACACACACACACACACACTTCGACCCTCCAGGACACATATAGCTCTCTACCAGTCTTAATAAAAGGACACTGAACACATTTGCTCACACATGCTTTATTTATTCGTTGCTTAGGGAAGTGGGGCATTTACAGTTCTGATCATTTTTTGTGTTTCATCATTTCCATTACTGCAGCCAAAGCCTTCAGTCTCTCCTCTTCGAGTTCCCACATAAACTCCGCTTTCTTTCTTTCTTCGTCTCTCGTTTTTTGCTCTGCCATGGACTCTCTATCCCTCTCAGGAGTATTTTTCTCACTTGCTTTAATTTTCTTGGCCCTTTTTCGTCTTTTTCTTTTGTTCACTGCTCTTCCATGTTGGTTCGTCATGGCTCCCGCTGCAGTCTCAGGACCACCATCTCCTTGATGCTGACTCATGTCTAATTAAGGCACAAATTATATGTGTAACCATTACACATGATACACACACTGATACATGTAACCATTACACATGATACACATGCTGACACATGCAACCATTACACAACCAGATACATGTAACCATTGCACATGATAAATATGCTGATACATGCAACCATTACACATGATACACACGCTGATTCATGTAACCATTACACATTATACACAATCAGATACATGTAACTATTGCACATAGAATACTTACACAGAGATACACAGAGAAGGCTTCAGCAACGCCTGACTACAGTTATGACAAACCTGCTGTTGTTGACGTCTGAAGAAGGCTTTTGGTGTCTGCTCTCTTCTTTAACACCACCTGGTTCTGTACAGAGAAAACAGAGTTTAGTGATGCTGAACCTATGGGAGGCTGCATTTAAATCTCTTAAGACACATGATTTCGAAATGTAGTTTATTTTGTGATCTTTTCAGTAGTTTAAATGAATAACAATATGATTACCTGTTGACTGGCTGACTGGGATCCATGCTGGTCCTCAACATCTGGTGCCCGTGTCCCCATGCAGGCTGAGCCAGTGATGTTGCTCTTATCAACGATGTTGCTCTTAACAATGTTGCTTTTAACCATCTTACTTCCTTACTGCCTCTACCTGTGCTGCCTCTACCTGTGCTGCCTCCTCCATCCTCCCCTTCTCTTCCACGACCTTCATTTCCTCTTCCATTCCAAACTCCTCTACTCCAGTTATTTCGTCTTTCACCGGTCTTCTTTCTTGCTCCTCCTGCCTCTGTTTCTCTTCATCTGGTGTATGTGCCACCTTGTCTAAGCATGTATGTGGAGTCATATTGCCGTTTTGGTCGTCAGTGTCTTGGTCAGTGAAACAAGATGGGTTTAAAGCAGTGTCCACTTGGTGTTCGGCCGTATCTTGCTGGATGACATCAGTTGATTTCTCCACCTCCTTTACCTTACTCTCACTGTCTCTCGTAGCTTCCAAATGTTCGAATTCATGTTTAGTGTTATCGATTTGCTTCATATCGATTTGGTCCATATTATTTTGCTCCATATCGTGTTTGCTTAATTTCGTTGATTTGTCCACCTCCTTCACCTTATTCTCAGTGTGTCTTTGTCCGTCTGCATGTTTGAATTCGTGTTTAATGTTTAGCTCCTCGACACATTTTTGGTTTGCTCTTTTCAGATCATCTTTGTCCTCTGTGTGTATGTTCTCTTCGGTCGACTCTGTGTCCAAACCTGAGGCTTTTCTGTCAGTGTCTGATGTTTGATCGAACTCTGGCAAACCCTTTTGATCTTGCACAGTGATGTCATCCACCTCCGGCATTCTTTCCTCTTCCATGTTTTGTTTATTTGCCTCCTGTCCTTGTTCTTTAGTTAATTTGTTGGTCAATCCCTCCAGTCTTTTCAAATCAAGGGTCATTCGGGCCATTTCCTTTCCACGCATCTCTTGATTTTGCTCCATGCGCTTTTCCATCTCAATATGATTTGTTCTCTCTGTCATTCTTATTTCATGTTCCTTAGTCTTCCAATTACCAAATTCTTTCTTTAGATGGAGGTTCTCCTTTACCAAATTCTGCAGTCTCAGTATAAATTCCTCATTTTCAGTTTGAGCGAGAATTTTCTTTTCAGATGAAGGGCCAATCGTGCCATCTCTTTGTCATGCTTTTCTCGGTCGCGCTCCATAGCTTTAATCAGCCTTTCCATCTCAATCATGTGTTTTGTTTTCTCAGTCATTCTGTTCTTATGTTCCTCAGCCTTCCAGTTATCAAGCTCCTGTCTTAGACGGAGGTTCTCTTTTTCTGAATTTTACATGTGCAGTGACAATTCCTCATTCTCAGTTTTGAGTGAGAATTTTTTTACCAAATCAAGGGCTAATTGGGTCATCTCCTTTTGATGCTTCACTTGATTATTCTCCATAGCTTTAATAAGCCTTTCAATCTGGCCCATGTAGTTTGCTTTCTCAGTTATTCTCTTCTCCTGTTCCTCAGCTTTCCAGTGATCAAATTCTCTCCTCAGATGAAGATTCTCTGCTTTCAAATGTTGCATTTTCAATGCCAGTTCCTCATTCTCGGTTTGGAATGTGTTTATCCTTTCCAGATCGACAGCCAATCGTGCCATCTCCTCATGCTTCTCTCGATTACGCTCCATGGCTTTGATAAGCCTTTCGATCTCAAACATATGACTTGCTTCCTCTGTTGTTCTTCTTTCATGTTCCTCAGCCTTCCAGTGCTCAAACTCTCTCTTAAGACTTCGGTTCTCGGTTTCCATATTTTGCATCTTCACTGTGCATTCCTCAGTCTGAGTTTTGAATGAGTTTATTCTTCTCTCCAGAAGTGCAATGTACTGCATAGCCGAGATATACAGTATCTGGTCATGATCACATTTTCATGAATGACTCTTGTTCTTTCCCTCTCCTCCATCTCTCTTCTCACTTCCTCCCTTGTGCTGGCCAGTTCCTCTGCCATCCAGACTTTCAATTCTGTTGGGCTCCACAGATCAATCCTTTCATCATTCTTCTTCTCCTCCTCCCTGTCCTCACTCAAACATTCACTCTTTTGAGGACCAGGTGCTGCCTCTGGCTTGTCTGACTCAGCTCTCCACACTCCTTTATCTTTCCCATTTTTCACCGTCTTTAAGATCTCAATGCGAGGCACATACTGTCCGCTGAAGTGGTAGACCTTCCCCCCTGATGTCAGCTTTAGCTGCTGGATGTCCCCCCTCTCCAGCATTCTCTCCTTAAAGGCGGCCTGGTAAACAGTCCCTCCCTCTCTCAGTCTGTGAAATATCAAAATAGTATAATGTGTGACAAATCTGTTTTGTTTTTTTGCTTTTATATATTTTATATTATGTAATTTTTATATTGTTATTATTTAAAAATAAGTTAATTAATAATGTAATATAATATGTATAAATGAATAATAAAGTTATTTAAGCAGGAGAAGGAGGTTATTACCGGTGCTGCTTCTACTCTGAAGTGATAGTCTGAAGTGAGGGTTCTAGAACGCTCTACCACACAAAGGGTAGGATTCAGGTGCTGGCGGTGGGACAGGCAGCTGGTCCCCCAGGCTTCTTGATTCTATTTTATGTTCATCTGTTTATGTTTGCGTGTGCCTCCTCGCAAAAGTATTGTATTAATATGCTACAGTACGGACCTTGAAAATGCAATGACCTTGAAAGGTCATCGTGTTATATATCATTTGAAAGGGGAATGTCTCCCCTTTGTAATGATACCAAATTTATGGAAATCGAGTGATGGGTTTGCAAAAGGTAGCCACTTTTCTGTTTCATGGTCACTAATCGATGCAAAAACGGTGAAATTTTCAAAACTCTAGATTCTTGAAAAATGGTCCAAATGAGCTGAAATTTGGTATGTTGTCAATTCTCAAGGATGCCCATGAGCATGCCAAAATCGGAGGGGGGGCGGAAAAAAATGGAGTGGTTTGGCATGGAATGACCCAGTAGTGGATCTTACACTGTGCAGTGTTGCTGTGCCCCTTTTTCAGCCTTGCTGTGTTTTATGTCTCTCTGATTTGTGTGTTGTGAGACCTTGCTGAACTGCATAGTGAGCTGTACCGACAAGAGCAGCAATATCCCTGTCGACCTTCAAAAAGCTCGTGAAGACCCTTCTCTTCCGAGACTGCTTTCCTTCCTAACAAAACTAATTTCTACTAACCATCTCTTTACATAGGTACCTTCGATGTTCTGTACACATCTGTTAGCTATTATGTCCTCCTTTTGTAAGTCGCTTTGGATAAAAGCGTCTGCTAAGTATAATGCAATGTAATGTAAACTTCAACCAACAGTCTTGTCAGTTAAGTTGTATCATTACATGTGGCTATAAAATTAAGCAGTATGCTACCATATGTAACTGCTGTAGTAAATTAAAACAATGGCACAGGCTCATTACAGACTAAAAATTGCCTTTCTCCATTGCGTTTCTCCGATTTAAATTCCAGTCATAACCCTATACCTGACCTGTCACTCAGATATGCTGCCACACTCAGATATGTGAATCTGATTATACATTTTCTTCAGTCTTCCTCATGCCCCTGTAAAGGTCCTATGAACCGAGATGAGTCTGTAAAGTTATTTTTATTGTCCACCATTTTGTTGTTCAGCATTTAACTATGTGCCCTGTACACAATCTTTGTGGGCCCTTCTTCCTTTTTATATTCTATATTTTTCATGCATCATATTGCTAGCACCCTCACTGCAGTTGGGGCCCTAGGTGGTCAGTCACACTTTTCCTCTCAAGTGAGGAACCTTTTAAAACACTCCATCATATGGGAGGGGGGCCCCATCAGGTTATCTTGTCCCAGGCTCAGCCAACACTGTCAGCGGGCCCAGAATTCAACATAAGGCTTTGCCTCTAGCATACAAGCCTCTAAGCCTCTACTAGCCTCTAAGTCACATCAGGATCTGCCCCTGACAGGTTGTGTAAAGGATACAGTCCTCCAGGTCCACTTCCTCGGACAGGTTCATCTTCTCCACCATCACCAGCGAGATGAACCTGTCCAAGGAGGTGAACCTGGAGGACTGTTTCCTTTACACACACTGGGTGTCTGTGTGACTGCCTGTCGGACAGGCATGTTTGCTTTGCATTTCTGCCTGACAGATTTATGTGTTTATGTTGTATGCTCTGTCTGTGTTTATTCAGCAGTTAAACATACACGCCGTTAATCCCATGTCTTGAGTGATGACTTTGTTGATATCAATTTTTGTTATGCTACACCAGAAAAACCACTTAAGTACTTTCACTGAGTTATACGATGCAGTCATTTTCTTTTCCACAACGTTCCTATTTTTTAACTATTTGTCTGATTTATTTACTTGTCATTCATCCACCTGTCATTGTGTTTTCAGTAGGGAAAATACCAACCCTCTTTTGGTTTCCCTTAACAAATTTGAATAGATGTGGCTCGTCCAGACAAGATCTCCGGTGCTGATATCAACTCCATTTGTCAGGAGGTAAGCTGTGAGGAAGGAGGAGGACTAAGACTATTTGCTGCTTAAAATCTTAACTTTCATATTAACACACCTTTACTGAGGGAGATCTTCGCTTTAGCAGGAAGTAGAAGATTTGATTTGTTTTGATGTTGACATTACACCTTTAACTTCTTCAGAATCCATGTCAAGCTGTTAAAATCATTTACAAATGTGAAGTCTGTACTGTATGCTATGGCAGACATTTTGTGTGCTCTCGTTTTTGCCACTGCACAAGAAGCATCATCGTATTACTTGTCTACGCTTGTTCAGTGCTGCAGATGCTCTTGACGTTCAATTTCCTCATCACTTCCTCTCTCTACCTCATTTCCTTAGGCTGGCATGCTGGCTGTGCGTGAGAACAGATACATCGTCCTGGCTAAGGACTTTGAGAAGGCGTACAAGACCGTCATCAAGAAAGACGAGCAGGAACACCAGTTTTACAAGTAGTCAAGCTATCCTAACCATAATCTACCTTTGCCTATGGGATCTACATGTTCTGACTTTCTATTTGTTTTTTTTCTTTTTGTCCATACACATATTGTGAATTTTACAGACTGAAGGCTGGTTATCACCTTGCAGTAGAGTATGATGCCTTCTCAAGGTGTATCTCTTAGCTTTGGGTGTATTAGAGAACAGAGAGGCCTGAGGTCTCACACACACACACACACACACACATACATATACACACACACACATACACAAACATGCACCACTACAGTATGTTCTGTGACCAGCTGAATGGCCAGATATGCAGTTCCTGTAAGTTCTCCAGTAGAATAACAGTGAAACTATGTGCATTAAAAATGAGTTTTTCATAAAAGAGCCTGTTTTTTTTCACCTTAACGCAGTAAGACTGTTAACCAAACAGAAATTACAAAGCTTCCACATGTAAAGCGATTTTAATGTTGCAAGACATCTGTGTGTCTGTTGGCGATTCTCATTTTCTGTGGCACTTCCCTTGGAAGTAATGCTGACATCAAATTAGGATTGACCATCTGCCTGATAAAAGGGTCAATAATGTTTAGAGAAGCTGATAGTGCTCAATCAGTGGCCATGATAAGAGTAAAATAAATAAAATAGGTTCACCATAATACACTTCAACACAATACCCTTTCTCTCAGAAATAAAACCAAAGGGAAACGGACTAAAGGATTTTTTGGGGGGGTTTATTATTATTAGGGGGTGTATGTGTGTTGGGGTGTATGGGGTGGGGAGTTGTGAATGAACTGTAACGTTCTCAGACAAAAATACGAAAGTGCAGTACAGAGTGTAGATATGGTGGAACATGTCAGAGATTGAAGGCACTCAAAGCGTGTTGTGTGCGTTGATGGCAGCAGTGGGTTGTCCTTCTCTTTAAAGCTGTCTGTTGTCTGCTGTGGTTAATTTCCCTCCTCTGACTCTGGTGTGTACTTCAGCGGATACTCCTGAAGTAGAGAAAAAACGGTTTTACACAACATTTTATTAAGAATGTTTAGGGTGGTTGATAACAGCATGGTGTGTTCTGATAAATCTCCGGGACTCTTCCTTTACCTGGACTGGCATTTGTTAATGATGTCCTTCATGGCGACAAGGTCACCCTCAGGAGCATACCTTTCCACCATCTTGATCAGGTCAGGATGGGACACCATGAGGGTCAAACATTTACGGGCATTGGTCCTGTTTCAGACACAGACAACACACATCACCACGTGTTCATTTCCAGACAGGACATGCCCATCCATTCATGTATAAAACGGACATACGCAACGCGGATTACAGTTGATATATGACATCACAATCAGCCCTTGTTGTAACTTGCCCAATTTTAGTGGCTATTTCTAAGTTCAAAATTGAAATATAAGGAACAGCACAGCCATGTTTCACATTCATGACAGCTCTGTGGCTGTGCACAACAACCTCCACTTTTCAACCGAATCTGGGGTAAAAATGCATTCCATTCTATGTTCCTTTTAAAATGAAGTAAGTGACACAATCTAATTGGTTGAAGATGTTGAAACAGGTTGTAGTGCTACCTGACTTCCAGTGCACAGTCGAGGGCGAGGCAGCTGACGGCGTGGATGAAGCGGTCGGTGACCTCCCTCCTGCCAGACAGGAGGCGGGAGGAGCCCACGGCCTCGACCAGCCTCCCCAGGAGCTGAGCAGTGCTCTTCCTCACGGCCGTACAGCGGCTCCTGAGGAGCAGAGAGATAGTTAGGGAAATGAGGGAGACAACAGAGGCAACAATACACAGAACCACAGAATCAGACAGACAATACAGAAACAGAATCCTAGGTGAGACAGAGAGGTTCTTTAATAATAACTGACAAGGGAAACTAGACAACCAACCAAGAGAGGGAAAGACCCGGGGGAGACAGATCTAAAAACCCCTCTCCCTTCCTCTCTGTCATTTTGCCCGCCTCCCTCCCTCTTTCACTCTGTCCCTCCATACTTTCCTCTTTATCTCTCTGTATATCTATTTTGTCTCTTTTCTTCTCTCTGTCTCTATCTCTCTGTCCCGCTCACCTGACACCTGTGTTGGTGAGGGCAGTCAAGCTGCGTGAGGGGGAGACGTTGGCCACCATGTGACGCAGGGCAAGCTCCGCGTCCTCCCTGATGAAGCCCTTGGCTTCACACAGCTTCTGCAGAAGGGCCCGGGCTGTAATCTCCACCTGCGCGTCCATGTCCCGGCCCAGGTGGGCGTAGAGGTACGCCAGCGTCACCATGGCGGTGCGGGACACTGCCGAGCGCAGGTTCTTCACCTGGGTCAGTGGCAGAGGAAGACCTTGTCTCACTTTGACGTACATAATGAACACAAACATCAGCCATTACTGCTGTTTAACAAATGCCAAAGAATCATAACCTAACAACATTACTTTTTGTAGAGGTGCTGACAGGTGTTATCTCACTGAATCATGTGTAGCATCATTAAGCAATGCTCATACATATATTTTATAATTTTAGAGTCTGGAGGAACTACATAAACTGAAACGCCTGCGTTCCAATCATTGCACGCACAATTAATAAGCTAAGGTTGTGAATGTTACACGCAACACATCTTCTACCTATGTACTCATCGCATACCAAATATAAACTAATTGTGTCCAATATTAGGGAAGTTACAGAACGGACATGATGTCTATGGACGGACAAGCCCCCCAATCCAAATTTGGCTACCCCTGGGTTTGCGTTTGCGTTAGAGGGGCTCTTCACCTCTTGAATGATGGCCAGACAGAGTTCATGCAGCCTGGGCAGCAGCACCTCTGCGTGGTGCTGAGACAAAGATCTAATGGAGGTCAGAGCCTCCACCTTCTTCTCCCTGCAGCAGCAACAACAACAGCACAGTAAACCCAGAGCAACATCAAGAGGAACCCTACAGCTGATGCTTACAAGTTAGCTTAGAATGTAGCCTACAACTCAATAGCATAGCTTTGCTTTCCTACATAAAACCTTGTCATTATTATATTAGTTTGCCTTGCCTTCTTTGATAAATAGCTATCATTGGAATGGAGTTATTATGTTAGCATAGTGTAGCTTTCTTATGAAACCTGCTAATTTCAATACACGTAATAGCTTAGCCTAGATAAGCATGTCTTCCCACCAGTCCTCATTGTTCAGAAGTCTGAAGGCATGTACGAAGGTCTGCTCTGGAAAAGACACAGAGGGCAGCCTGGCCAGCTCGGGCAGATCCCTGGTCTTCTGGCTACCCGTCTCCCTCGACTGCTTCTCCTCTCTCACTCTCTCCTTCTTCACCTCCTTATGTTCCCTCACTCCCTCGTTCCTCTCCGCCAGAGTCTCCACAGATGTTTGCTCTGAGAGGTCAAACATCACATCTTTTCCTGTCTCACTGTCTGTACTCTTCACACACTTTGACTTTTATCATTCTACTACACTGAACTGGGGTTTAATAGGCTGTCATTACATTCTGAAAGGGTGTGTGTCTATGTGTTATTTAGTTGGTTTGCTTATGTGTAGATAATTTCCATGGGCTGTAACCAAGGCTTTGAAACTATAAGTAAATACAGTTTGTGTGTGTCTGTACTGAAGTGTTTCTTCACCACTAACCTTTCACAGCAGTGGCCACACCGAGTGACGCCGTCTTCTTGAGGCGGGGCAGCCTACTGCGGAACGCTCCACCATTGGTTGTCTGGGGTTTGGCTGTTTGTGGGGGGGCGGGGACAGTGGGGACAGTGGGAGGACTGGGGGTGTTGAGGAAGGGTAATGCGCGCAGCACCGATGGGGTCCTCAGGTCCACCGGGCTGAGGCTGCTGGCCGAGCTGGGTGAGGAGTCAGGCACTGACTCCAAGGCGTCACTGTCACCGAGACCAGAGAGTTTTATCTCCTCGGCAACACGCAGAGCCTCCTGGGTGACGCGCTGTTTAATCTCCACCACCTCCCACCACCTTCTCAGGGGCTCCAGCAGGCACTTCAGCTTCTCCTGCTCCTCTATGTACTTGGCCAACTTAGCCTCACTGATTGCCTCGGCAACAGAAGGTGGGACTGGCAGCAAGGAGATGCTGCTGCCATTGGTAACGCCTTTGGGAGCTCTTCTATGGAGGACTGGCTTCAGTGGGAGGGCGTGGTCCAGCCCTGTCCTACCCTTCCTGCCTGGACGACGTGGGGCACCTTGTTTTAGGGTCACAGGGCACTCAGAGGGCACTCTGTCACCTAGCAACCTGGGCGGTAGGGCTGGGCCATCCTGGATGACAGGCAGGGAGGAAGAGCTTGCGGCTTGAAGGACCCCAGACGGCTGCTGCTGCTGCGTAGAGCCTATAGGGGGCAGCACCTCACGCTGCGTAGGGAGCAGAAAGGAGCATTGCATTGTGGGACTGCTTTACTAGACACAACCTACTTTTCCTTCATTCTAAATCTATTATACAATCTATTATTATTGCTTTTTGATATTATGATTACTTATATTTATTTTTTGCCTAGTAATATTAAACACTACTCTTAATTTTAACAAACTCACATGTGCCATAGTGCAGATGTTCTTATTCTGCCTCGGGTTTCCCCTCAGGTGCTGTTTTCTCATACTTTTTGTGTCCTGTTTTCTTTTCCAGTTTGGAGTTTACTTGCGAAGTCAAAACTATCCAAGATAATAATGTAAGCTGCTGTTTCTGTCTAACTTGCAACAAGTGTAGTAAATTAGGCTTTATGCCAAGGGTGCAGATTTTGACGTCAGTATTATGACGTCACAATAGGTGATTTGATAGCTGTCGCTTTAACAGACGAATGCAAAATGTCCATGCATAACAAACCGATGCAAGCACATTGAATGTAACCTATTTGTCCAACACTCTCATAACTCAATTAACAGACACGTGTAGTGAACCCCAATGCTGCATGTCTTCCTAACCGCCACCTCGAGTAAAAAAAAGCGAATCTGGAGGTGACACTTTCCGGGGAGAGGAAGGGTTCTGTCATGATCAGTGGTGTGATTAATTAACAAAGCCTATCCCTGGCTCATCCTACTCATGGCAAAAATTAAACTTAGGAAAGTTAGTTTCCACGTTTTCTCACCATTACACAGCTACTGCTGGCTTACGTTTCAGTGTAAATGCAGGGTGTTGTTCATGCTCTTTGTCCCCTTAATATGAACTAAACCGACTGCTTTGATGGAAATAATTTCCCAGAGACGGAAAATTAGCTGATAGCTAAAGTAGTTCCAGTGAAGGAAACTAGTTCAAAAAGTGCATCCCCAAATTACTATTAACGGCGTATTGGACACCAGGTTGTGTTTCCGGCATGCTACTACATTTTAACACTTATAAACGCTACCCCCTGCTTAGTTACAACAACTGTAAACGTACCTGTAAATTTTTGTTTGGTCGCGATTTTTGCAATATGGCCACTGCACTTGAGTTGGTCAAAAGCCGATCAAAAGCCCATGTAGATGGGAGACGGGGGATTAAAAAAACTTAAATCTCCATTTGTAGCTGATCTGTATTACACAACATGCACTTCCAAAATCTACTCTGAGTGTCATTACATAAAACATAATAAAATAATTTGGAGCAATATAAAGTGAACTTAGCAAAGTAACCTTGACACCTAAACAAGAGCAGCAATATCCCTGTAGACCTTCAAAAAGCTGGTGAAGACCCTTCTCTTCCGAGACTGCTTTCCTTCCTAACAAAACTAATTTCTACTAACCATCTCTTTACATAGGTACCTTCGATGTTCTCTACACATCTGTTAGCTGTTATGTCCTCCTTTTGTAAGTCGCTTTGGATAAAAGTGTCTGCTAAGTATAATGTAATGTAATGTAATGTAAACTTCAACCAAGTCTTGTCAGTTAGGTTGTATCATTATATGTGGCTATAAAATTTAGCAGTATGCTACCATATGTAACTGCTGTAGTAAATTAAAACAATGGCACAGGGTTATTACAGACTAAAAATTGCCTTTATTAAAAATCGTTTCTCCGATTTAAATTCCAGTCATAACCCTATACCTGACCTGTCACTCAGATATGCTGCCACACTCAGATATGTGAATCTGATTATACATTTTCTTCAGTCTTCCTCATGCCCCTGTAAAGGTCCCATGAACCGAGATGAGTCTGTAAAGTTATTTTTATTGTCCACCATTTTGTTGTTCAGCATTTAACTATGTGCCCTGTACACAATCTTTGTGGGCCCTTCTTCCTTTTTATATTCTATATTTTTCATGCATCATATTGCTAGCACCCTCACTGCAGTTGGGGCCCTAGGTAGTCAGTCACACTTTTCCTCTCAACTGAGGAACCTTTTAAAACACTCCATCATATGGGAGGGGGGCCCCATCAGGTTATCTTGTCCCAGGCCCAGCCAACACTGTCAGCGGGCCCAGAATTCAACATAAGGCTTTGCCTCTAGCCTACAAGCCTCTAAGCCTCTACTGGCCTCTAAGTCACATCAGGATCTGCCCCTGACAGGTTGTGTAAAGGATACAGTCCTCCAGGTCCACTTCCTCGGACAGGTTCATCTTCTCCACCATCACCAGCGAGATGAACCTGTCCGAGGAGGTGAACCTGGAGGACTGTTTCCTTTACACACACTGGGTGTCTGTGTGGCTGCCTGTCGGACAGGCATGTTTGCTTTGCATTTCTGCCTGACAGATTTATGTGTTTATGTTGTATGCTCTGTCTGTGTTTGTTCAGCAGTTAAACATACACGCCGTTAATCCCATGTCTTGAGTGATGCCTTTGTTGATTTTTGTTATGCTACACCAGAAAAACCACTTAAGTACTTTCACTGAGTTATACGATGCAGTCATTTTCTTTTCCACAACGTTCCTATTTTTTAACTATTTGTCTGATTTATTTACTTGTCATTCATCCACCTGTCATTGTGTTTTCAGTAGGGAAAATACCAACCCTCTTTTGGTTTCCCTTAACAAATTTGAATAGATGTGGCTCGTCCAGACAAGATCTCCGGTGCTGATATCAACTCCATTTGTCAGGAGGTAAGCTGTGACTACTAAGACTAGGACTAAGACTATTTGCTGCTTAAAATCTTAACTTTCATATTAACACACCTTTACTGAGGGAGATCTTCGCTTTAGCAGGCAGTAGAAGATTTGATTTGTTTTGATGTTGACATTACACCTTTAACTTCTTCAGAATCCATGTCAAGCTGTTAAAATCATTTACAAATGTGAAGTCTGTACTGTATGCTATGGCAGACATTTTGTGTGCTCTCGTTTTTGCCACTGCACAAGAAGCATCATCGTATTACTTGTCTACGCTTGTTCAGTGCTGCAGATGCTCTTGACGTTCAATTTCCTCATCACTTCCTCTCTATACCTCATTTCCTTAGGCTGGCATGCTGGCTGTGCGTGAGAACAGATACATCGTCCTGGCTAAGGACTTTGAGAAGGCGTACAAGACGGTCATCAAGAAAGACGAGCAGGAACACCAGTTTTACAAGTAGTCAAGCTATCCTAACCATAATCTACCTTTGCCTATGGGATCTACATGTTCTGACTTCCTATTTGTTTTTTTCTTTTTGTCCATACACATATTGTGAATTTTACAGACTGAAGGCTGGTTATCACCTTGCAGTAGAGTATGATGCCTTCTCAAGGTGTATCTCTTAGCTTTGGGTGTATTAGAGAACAGAGAGGCCTGAGGTCTCACACACATACACACACACATACATATACACACACACACATACACAAACATGCACCACTACAGTATGTTCTGTGACCAGCTGAATGGCCAGATATGCAGTTCCTGTAAGTTCTCCAGTAGAATAACAGTGAAACTATGTGCATTAAAAATGAGTTTTTCATAAAAGAGCCTGTTTTTTTTCACCTTAACGCAGTAAGACTGTTAACCAAACAGAAATTACAAAGCTTCCACATGTAAAGCGATTTTAATGTTGCAAGACATCTGTGTGTCTGTTGGCGATTCTCATTTTCTGTGGCACTTCCCTTGGAAGTAATGCTGACATAAAATTAGGATTGACCATCTGCCTGATAAAAGGGTCAATAATGTTTAGAGAAGCTGATAGTGCTCAATCAGTGGCCATGATAACAGTAAAATAAATAAAATAGGTTCACCATAATACACTTCAACAATACCCTTTTTCTCAGAAATAAAACCAAAAGGAAACGGACTAAAGGATTTTTTTGGGGGGTTTATTATTATTAGGGGGTGTATGTGTGTTGGGGTGTATGGGGTGGGGAGTTGTGAATGAACTGTAACGGTCTCAGACAAAAATACGAAAGTGCAGTACAGAGTGTAGATATGGTGGAACATGTCAGAGATTGAAGGCACTCAAAGCGTGTTGTGTGCGTTGATGGCAGCAGTGGGTTGTCCTTCTCTTTAAAGCTGTCTGTTGTCTGCTGTGGTTAATTTCCCTCCTCTGACTCTGGTGTGTACCTCAGCGGATACTCCTGAAGTAGAGAAAAAACGGTTTTACACAACATTTTATTAAGAATGTTTAGGGTGGTTGATAACAGCATGGTGTGTTCTGATAAATCTCCGGGACTCTTCCTTTACCTGGACTGGCATTTGTTAATGATGTCCTTCATGGCGACAAGGTCACCCTCAGGAGCATACCTTTCCACCATCTTGATCAGGTCAGGATGGGACACCATGAGGGTCAAACATTTACGGGCATTGGTCCTGTTTCAGACACAGACAACACACATCACCACGTGTTCATTTCCAGACAGGACATGCCCATCCATTCATGTATAAAAAGGACATACGCAACGCGGATTACAGTTGATATATGACATCACAATCAGCCCTTGTTGTAACTTGCCCAATTTTAGTGGCTATTTCTAAGTTCAAAATTGAAATATAAGGAACAGCACAGCCATGTTTCACATTCATGACAGCTCTGTGGCTGTGCACAACAACCTCCACTTTTCAACCGAATCTGGGGTAAAAATGCATTCCATTCTATGTTCCTTTTAAAATGAAGTAAGTGACACAATCTAATTGGTTGAAGATGTTGAAACAGGTTGTAGTGCTACCTGACTTCCAGTGCACAGTCGAGGGTGAGGCAGCTGACGGCGTGGATGAAGCGGTCGGTGACCTCCCTCCTGCCAGACAGGAGGCGGGAGGAGCCCACGGCCTCGACCAGCCTCCCCAGGAGCTGAGCAGTGCTCTTCCTCACGGCCGTACAACGGCTCCTGAGGAGCAGAGAGAAAGTTAGGGAAATGAGGGAGACAACAGAGGCAACAATACACAGAACCACAGAATCAGACAGACAATACAGAAACAGAATCCTAGGTGAGACAGAGAGGTTCTTTAATAATAACTGACAAGGGAAACTAGACAACCAACCAAGAGAGGGAAAGACCCGGGGGAGACAGATCTAAAAACCCCTCTCCCTTCCTCTCTGTCATTTTGCCCGCCTCCCTCCCTCTTTCACTCTGTCCCTCCATACTTTCCTCTTTATCTCTCTGTATATCTATTTTGTCTCTTTTCTTCTCTCTGTCTCTATCTCTCTGTCCCGCTCACCTGACACCTGTGTTGGTGAGGGCAGTCAAGCTGCGTGAGGGGGAGACGTTGGCCACCATGTGACGCAGGGCCAGCTCCGCGTCCTCCCTGATGAAGCCCTTGGCTTCACACAGCTTCTGCAGAAGGGCCCGGGCTGTAATCTCCACCTGCGCGTCCATATCCCGGCCCAGGTGGGCGTAGAGGTACGCCAGCGTCACCATGGCGGTGCGGGACACCGCCGAGCGCAGGTTCTTCACCTGGGTCAGTGGCAGAGGAAGACCTTGTCTCACTTTGACGTACATAATGAACACAAACATCAGCCATTACTGCTGTTTAACAAATGCCAAAGAATCATAACCTAACAACATTACTTTTTGTAGAGGTGCTGACAGGTGTTATCTCACTGAATCATGTGTAGCATCATTAAGCAATGCTCATACATATATTTTATAATTTTAGAGTCTGGAGGAACTACATAAACTGAAACGCCTGCGTTCCAATCATTGCACGCACAATTAATAAGCTAAGGTGGTGAATGTTACACGCAACACATCTTCTACCTATGTACTCATCGCATACCAAATATAAAATAATTGTGTCCAATATTAGGGAAGTTACAGAACGGACATGATGTCTATGGACGGACAAGCCCCCCAATCCAAATTTGGCTACCCCTGGGTTTGCGTTTGCGTTAGAGGGGCTCTTCACCTCTTGAATGATGGCCAGACAGAGTTCATGCAGCCTGGGCAGCAGCACCTCTGCGTGGTGCTGAGACAAAGATCTAATGGAGGTCAGAGCCTCCACCTTCTTCTCCCTGCAGCAGCAACAACAACAGCACAGTAAACCCAGAGCAACATCAAGAGGAACCCTACAGCTGATGCTTACAAGTTAGCTTAGAATGTAGCCTACAACTCAATAGCATAGCTTTGCTTTCCTACATAAAACCTTGTCATTTGAATAAAATTATTATATTAGTTTGCCTTGCCTTCTTTGATAAATAGCTATCATTGGAATGGAGTTATTATGTTAGCATAGTGTAGCTTTCTTATGAAACCTGCTAATTTCAATACACGTAATAGCTTAGCCTAGATAAGCATGTCTTCCCACCAGTCCTCATTGTTCAGAAGTCTGAAGGCATGTACGAAGGTCTGCTCTGGAAAAGACACAGAGGGCAGCCTGGCCAGCTCGGGCAGATCCCTGGTCTTCTGGCTACCCGTCTCTTCTTCACCTCCTTATGTTCCCTCACTCCCTCGTTCCTCTCCGCCAGAGTCTCCACAGATGTTTGCTCTGAGAGGTCAAACATCACATCTTTTCCTGTCTCACTGTCTGTACTCTTCACACACTTTGACTTTTATCATTCTACTACACTGCACTGGGGTTTAATAGGCTGTTATTACATTCTGAAAGGGTGTGTGTCTATGTGTTATTTAGTTGGTTTGCTTATGTGTAGATAATTTCCATGGGCTGTAACCAAGGCTTTGAAACTATAAGTAAATACAGTTTGTGTGTGTCTGTACTGAAGTGTTTCTTCACCACTAACCTTTCACAGCAGTGGCCACACCGAGTGACGCCGTCTTCTTGAGGCGGGGCAGCCTACTGCGGAACGCTCCACCATTGGTTGTCTGGGGTTTGGCTGTTTGTGGGGGGGCGGGGACAGTGGGGACAGTGGGAGGACTGGGGGTGTTGAGGAAGGGTAATGCGCGCAGCACCGATGGGGTCCTCAGGTCCACCGGGCTGAGGCTGCTGGCCGAGCTGGGTGAGGAGTCAGGCACTGACTCCAAGGCGTCACTGTCACCGAGACCAGAGAGTTTCATCTCCTCGGCAACACGCAGAGCCTCCTGGGTGACGCGCTGTTTAATCTCCACCACCTCCCACCACCTTCTCAGGGGCTCCAGCAGGCACTTCAGCTTCTCCTGCTCCTCTATGTACTTGGCCAACTTAGCCTCACTGATTGCCTCGGCAACAGAAGGTGGGACTGGCAGCAAGGAGATGCTGCTGCCATTGGTAACGCCTTTGGGAGCTCTTCTATGGAGGACTGGCTTCAGTGGGGGGGCGTGGTCCAGCCCTGTCCTACCCTTCCTGCCTGGACGACGTGGGGCACCTTGTTTTAGGGTCACAGGGCACTCAGAGGGCACTCTGTCACCTAGCAACCTGGGCGGTAGGGCTGGGCCATCCTGGATGACAGGCAGGGAGGAAGAGCTTGCGGCTTGAAGGACCCCAGACGGCTGCTGCTGCTGCGTAGAGCCTATAGGGGGCAGCACCTCACGCTGCGTAGGGAGCAGAAAGGAGCATTGCATTGTGGGACTGCTTTACTAGACACAACCTACTTTTCCTTCGTTCTAAATCTATTATACAATCTATTATTATTGCTTTTTGATATTATGATTACTTATATATATTTTTTTGCCTAGTAATATTAAACACTACTCTTAATTTTAACAAACTCACATGTGCCATAGTGCAGATGTTCTTATTCTGCCTCGGGTTTTCCCTCAGGTGCTGTTTTCTCATACTTTTTGTGTCCTGTTTTCTTTTCCAGTTTGGAGTTTACTTGCGAAGTCAAAACTATCCAAGATAATAATGTAAGCTGCTGTTTCTGTCTAACTTGCAACAAGTGTAGTAAATTAGGCTTTATGCCAAGGGTGCAGATTTTGACGTCAGTATTATGACGTCACAATAGGTGATTTGATAGCTGTCGCTTTAACAGACGAATGCAAAATGTCCATGCATAACAAACCGATGCAAGCACATTGAATGTAACCTATTTGTCCAACACTCTCATAACTCAATTAACAGACACATGTAGTGAACCCCAATGCTGCATGTCTTCCTAACCGCCACCTCGAGTAAAAAAAAGCGAATCGGGAGGTGACACTTTCCGGGGAGAGGAAGGGTTCTGTCATGATCAGTGGTGTGATTAATTAACAAAGCCTATCCCTGGCTCATCCTACTCATGGCAAAAATTAAACTTAGGAAAGTTAGTTTCCACGTTTTCTCACCATTACACAGCTACTGCTGGCTTACGTTTCAGTGTAAATGCAGGGTGTTGTTCATGCACTTTGCCCCCTTAATATGAACTAAACCGACTGCTTTGATGGAAATAATTTCCCAGAGACGGAAAATTAGCTGATAGCTAAAGTAGTTCCAGTGAAGGAAACTAGTTCAAAAAGTGCATCCCCAAATTACTATTAACGGCGTATTGGACACCAGGTTGTGTTTCCGGCATGCTACTACATTTTAACACTTATAAACGCTACCCCCTGCTTAGTTACAACAACTGTAAACGTACCTGTAAATTTTTGTTTGGTCGCGATTTTTGCAATATGGCCACTGCACTTGAGTCGGTCAAAAGCCGATCAAAAGCCCATGTAGATGGGAGACGGGGGATTTAAAAAACTTAAATCTCCATTTGTAGCTGATCTGTATTACACAACATGCACTTCCAAAATCTACTCTGAGTGTCATTACATAAAACATAATAAAATAATTTGGAGCAATATAAAGTGAACTTAGCAAAGTAACCTTGACACCTAAACAAGAGCAGCAATATCCCTGTAGACCTTCAAAAAGCTGGTGAAGACCCTTCTCTTCCGAGACTGCTTTCCTTCCTAACAAAACTAATTTCTACTAACCATCTCTTTACATAGGTACCTTCGATGTTCTCTACACATCTGTTAGCTGTTATGTCCTCCTTTTGTAAGTCGCTTTGGATAAAAGTGTCTGCTAAGTATAATGTAATGTAATGTAATGTAAACTTCAACCAAGTCTTGTCAGTTAGGTTGTATCATTATATGTGGCTATAAAATTTAGCAGTATGCTACCATATGTAACTGCTGTAGTAAATTAAAACAATGGCACAGGGTTATTACAGACTAAAAATTGCCTTTATTAAAAATCGTTTCTCCGATTTAAATTCCAGTCATAACCCTATACCTGACCTGTCACTCAGATATGCTGCCACACTCAGATATGTGAATCTGATTATACATTTTCTTCAGTCTTCCTCATGCCCCTGTAAAGGTCCCATGAACCGAGATGAGTCTGTAAAGTTATTTTTATTGTCCACCATTTTGTTGTTCAGCATTTAACTATGTGCCCTGTACACAATCTTTGTGGGCCCTTCTTCCTTTTTATATTCTATATTTTTCATGCATCATATTGCTAGCACCCTCACTGCAGTTGGGGCCCTAGGTAGTCAGTCACACTTTTCCTCTCAACTGAGGAACCTTTTAAAACACTCCATCATATGGGAGGGGGGCCCCATCAGGTTATCTCGTCCCAGGCCCAGCCAACACTGTCAGCGGGCCCAGAATTCAACATAAGGCTTTGCCTCTAGCCTACAAGCCTCTAAGCCTCTACTAGCCTCTAAGTCACATCAGGATCTGCCCCTGACAGGTTGTGTAAAGGATACAGTCTTCCAGGTCCATTTCCTCGGACAGGTTCATCTTCTCCACCATCACCAGCGAGATGAACCTGTCCGGGGAAGTGGACCTGGAGGACTGTTTCCTTTACACACACTGGGTGTCTGTGTGGCTGCCTGTCGGACAGGCATGTTTGCTTTGCATTTCTGCCTGACAGATTTATGTGTTTATGTTGTATGCTCTGTCTGTGTTTGTTCAGCAGTTAAACATACACGCCGTTAATCCCATGTCTTGAGTGATGACTTTGTTGATATCAATTTTTGTTATGCTACACCAGAAAAACCACTTAAGTACTTTCACTGAGTTATACGATGCAGTCATTTTCTTTTCCACAACGTTCCTATTTTTTTAACTATTTGTCTGATTTATTTACTTGTCATTCATCCACCTGTCATTGTGTTTTCAGTAGGGAAAATACCAACCCTCTTTTGGTTTCCCTTAACAAATTTGAATAGATGTGGCTCGTCCAGACAAGATCTCCGGTGCTGATATCAACTCCATTTGTCAGGAGGTAAGCTGTGACTACTAAGACTAGGACTAAGACTATTTGCTGCTTAAAATCTTAACTTTCATATTAACACACCTTTACTGAGGGAGATCTTCGCTTTAGCAGGCAGTAGAAGATTTGATTTGTTTTGATGTTGACATTACACCTTTTACTTCTTCAGAATCCATGTCAAGCTGTTAAAATCATTTACAAATGTGAAGTCTGTACTGTATGCTATGGCAAACATTTTGTGTGCTCTCGTTTTTGCCACTGCACAAGAAGTATCATCGTATTACTTGTCTACGCTTGTTCAGTGCTGCAGATGCTCTTGACGTTCAATTTCCTCATCACTTCCTCTCTCTACCTCATTTCCTTAGGCTGGCATGCTGGCTGTGCGTGAGAACAGATACATCGTCCTGGCTAAGGACTTTGAGAAGGCGTACAAGACGGTCATCAAGAAAGACGAGCAGGAACACCAGTTTTACAAGTAGTCAAGCTATCCTAACCATAATCTACCTTTGCCTATGGGATCTACATGTTCTGACTTTCTATTTGTTTTTTTTCTTTTTGTCCATACACATATTGTGAATTTTACAGACTGAAGGCTGGTTATCACCTTGCAGTAGAGTATGATGCCTTCTCAAGGTGTATCTCTTAGCTTTGGGTGTATTAGAGAACAGAGAGGCCTGAGGTCTCACACACACACACACACACACACACACACATACATATACACACACACACATACACAAACATGCACCACTACAGTATGTTCTGTGACCAGCTGAATGGCCAGATATGCAGTTCCTGTAAGTTCTCCAGTAGAATAACAGTGAAACTATGTGCATTAAAAATGAGTTTTTCATAAAAGAGCCTGTTTTTTTTCACCTTAACGCAGTAAGACTGTTAACCAAACAGAAATTACAAAGCTTCCACATGTAAAGCGATTTTAATGTTGCAAGACATCTGTGTGTCTGTTGGCGATTCTCATTTTCTGTGGCACTTCCCTTGGAAGTAATGCTGACATCAAATTAGGATTGACCATCTGCCTGATAAAAGGGTCAATAATGTTTAGAGAAGCTGATAGTGCTCAATCAGTGGCCATGATAAGAGTAAAATAAATAAAATAGGTTCACCATAATACACTTCAACACAATACCCTTTCTCTCAGAAATAAAACCAAAGGGAAACGGACTAAAGGATTTTTTGGGGGGGTTTATTATTATTAGGGGGTGTATGTGTGTTGGGGTGTATGGGGTGGGGAGTTGTGAATGAACTGTAACGTTCTCAGACAAAAATACGAAAGTGCAGTACAGAGTGTAGATATGGTGGAACATGTCAGAGATTGAAGGCACTCAAAGCGTGTTGTGTGCGTTGATGGCAGCAGTGGGTTGTCCTTCTCTTTAAAGCTGTCTGTTGTCTGCTGTGGTTAATTTCCCTCCTCTGACTCTGGTGTGTACCTCAGCGGATACTCCTGAAGTAGAGAAAAAACGGTTTTACACAACATTTTATTAAGAATGTTTAGGGTGGTTGATAACAGCATGGTGTGTTCTGATAAATCTCCGGGACTCTTCCTTTACCTGGACTGGCATTTGTTAATGATGTCCTTCATGGCGACAAGGTCACCCTCAGGAGCATACCTTTCCACCATCTTGATCAGGTCAGGATGGGACACCATGAGGGTCAAACATTTACGGGCATTGGTCCTGTTTCAGACACAGACAACACACATCACCACGTGTTCATTTCCAGACAGGACATACCCATCCATTCATGTATAAAAAGGACATACGCAACGCGGATTACAGTTGATATATGACATCACAATCAGCCCTTGTTGTAACTTGCCCAATTTTAGTGGCTATTTCTAAGTTCAAAATTGAAATATAAGGAACAGCACAGCCATGTTTCACATTCATGACAGCTCTGTGGCTGTGCACAACAACCTCCACTTTTCAACCGAATCTGGGGTAAAAATGCATTCCATTCTATGTTCCTTTTTAAATGAAGTAAGTGATACAATCTAATTGGTTGAAGATATTGAAACAGGTTGTAGTGCTACCTGACTTCCAGTGCACAGTCGAGGGCGAGGCAGCTGACGGCGTGGATGAAGCGGTCGGTGACCTCCCTCCTGCCAGACAGGAGGCGGGAGGAGCCCACGGCCTCGACCAGCCTCCCCAGGAGCTGAGCAGTGCTCTTCCTCACGGCCGTACAGCGGCTCCTGAGGAGCAGAGAGATAGTTAGGGAAATGAGGGAGACAACAGAGGCAACAATACACAGAACCACAGAATCAGACAGACAATACAGAAACAGAATCCTAGGTGAGACAGAGAGGTTCTTTAATAATAACTGACAAGGGAAACTAGACAACCAACCAAGAGAGGGAAAGACCCGGGGGAGACAGATCTAAAAACCCCTCTCCCTTCCTCTCTGTCATTTTGCCCGCCTCCCTCCCTCTTTCACTCTGTCCCTCCATACTTTCCTCTTTATCTCTCTGTATATCTATTTTGTCTCTTTTCTTCTCTCTGTCTCTATCTCTCTGTCCCGCTCACCTGACACCTGTGTTGGTGAGGGCAGTCAAGCTGCGTGAGGGGGAGACGTTGGCCACCATGTGACGCAGGGCAAGCTCCGCGTCCTCCCTGATGAAGCCCTTGGCTTCACACAGCTTCTGCAGAAGGGCCCGGGCTGTAATCTCCACCTGCGCGTCCATGTCCCGGCCCAGGTGGGCGTAGAGGTACGCCAGCGTCACCATGGCGGTGCGGGACACCGCCGAGCGCAGGTTCTTCACCTGGGTCAGTGGCAGAGGAAGACCTTGTCTCACTTTGACGTACATAATGAACACAAACATCAGCCATTACTGCTGTTTAACAAATGCCAAAGAATCATAACCTAACAACATTACTTTTTGTAGAGGTGCTGACAGGTGTTATCTCACTGAATCATGTGTAGCATCATTAAGCAATGCTCATACATATATTTTATAATTTTAGAGTCTGGAGGAACTACATAAACTGAAACGCCTGCGTTCCAATCATTGCACGCACAATTAATAAGCTAAGGTGGTGAATGTTACACGCAACACATCTTCTACCTATGTACTCATCGCATACCAAATATAAAATAATTGTGTCCAATATTAGGGAAGTTACAGAACGGACATGATGTCTATGGACGGACAAGCCCCCCAATCCAAATTTGGCTACCCCTGGGTTTGCGTTTGCGTTAGAGGGGCTCTTCACCTCTTGTATGATGGCCAGACAGAGTTCATGCAGCCTGGGCAGCAGCACCTCTGCGTGGTGCTGAGACAAAGATCTAATGGAGGTCAGAGCCTCCACCTTCTTCTCCCTGCAGCAGCAACAACAACAGCACAGTAAACCCAGAGCAACATCAAGAGGAACCCTACAGCTGATGCTTACAAGTTAGCTTAGAATGTAGCCTACAACTCAATAGCATAGCTTTGCTTTCCTACATAAAAGTTGTCATTTGAATAAAATTATTATAGTAGTTTGCCTTGCCTTCTTTGATAAATAGCTATCATTGGAATGGAGTTATTATGTTAGCATAGTGTAGCTTTCTTATGAAACCTGCTAATTTCAATACACGTAATAGCTTAGCCTAGATAAGCATGTCTTCCCACCAGTCCTCATTGTTCAGAAGTCTGAAGGCATGTACGAAGGTCTGCTCTGGAAAAGACACAGAGGGCAGCCTGGCCAGCTCGGGCAGATCCCTGGTCTTCTGTCTACCCGTCTCCCTCGGCTGCTTCTCCTCTCTCACTCTCTCCTTCTTCACCTCCTTATGTTCCCTCACTCCCTCGTTCCTCTCCGCCAGAGTCTCCACAGATGTTTGCTCTGAGAGGTCAAACATCACATCTTTTCCTGTCTCACTGTCTGTACTCTTGACACACTTTGACTTTTATCATTCTACTACACTGCACTGGGGTTTAATAGGCTGTCATTACATTCTGAAAGGGTGTGTGTCTATGTGTTATTTAGTTGGTTTGCTTATGTGTAGATAATTTCCATGGGCTGTAACCAAGGCTTTGAAACTATAAGTAAATACAGTTTGTGTGTGTCTGTACTGAAGTGTTTCTTCACCACTAACCTTTCACAGCAGTGGCCACACCGAGTGACGCCGTCTTCTTGAGGCGGGGCAGCCTACTGCGGAACGCTCCACCATTGGTTGTCTGGGGTTTGGCTGTTTGTGGGGGGGCGGGGACAGTGGGGACAGTGGGAGGACTGGGGGTGTTGAGGAAGGGTAATGCGCGTAGCACCGATGGGGTCCTCAGGTCCACCGGGCTGAGGCTGCTGGCCGAGCTGGGTGAGGAGTCAGGCACTGACTCCAAGGCGTCACTGTCACCGAGACCAGAGAGTTTCATCTCCTCGGCGACACGCAGAGCCTCCTGGGTGACGCGCTGTTTAATCTCCACCACCTCCCACCACCTTCTCAGGGGCTCCAGCAGGCACTTCAGCTTCTCCTGCTCCTCTATGTACTTGGCCAACTTAGCCTCACTGATTGCCTCGGCAACAGAAGGTGGGACTGGCAGCAAGGAGATGCTGCTGCCATTGGTAACGCCTTTGGGAGCTCTTCTATGGAGGACTGGCTTCAGTGGGAGGGCGTGGTCCAGCCCTGTCCTACCCTTCCTGCCTGGACGACGTGGGGCACCTTGTTTTAGGGTCACAGGGCACTCAGAGGGCACTCTGTCACCTAGCAACCTGGGCGGTAGGGCTGGGCCATCCTGGATGACAGGCAGGGAGGAAGAGCTTGCGGCTTGAAGGACCCCAGACGGCTGCTGCTGCTGCGTAGAGCCTATAGGGGGCAGCACCTCACGCTGCGTAGGGAGCAGAAAGGAGCATTGCATTGTGGGACTGCTTTACTAGACACAACCTACTTTTCCTTCATTCTAAATCTATTATACAATCTATTATTATTGCTTTTTGATATTATGATTACTTATATTTATTTTTTGCCTAGTAATATTAAACACTACTCTTAATTTTAACAAACTCACATGTGCCATAGTGCAGATGTTCTTATTCTGCCTCGGGTTTTCCCTCAGGTGCTGTTTTCTCATACTTTTTGTGTCCTGTTTTCTTTTCCAGTTTGGAGTTTACTTGCGAAGTCAAAACTATCCAAGATAATAATGTAAGCTGCTGTTTCTGTCTAACTTGCAACAAGTGTAGTAAATTAGGCTTTATGCCAAGGGTGCAGATTTTGACGTCAGTATTATGACGTCACAATAGGTGATTTGATACCTGTCGCTTTAACAGACGAATGCAAAATGTCCATGCATAACAAACCGATGCAAGCACATTGAATGTAACCTATTTGTCCAACACTCTCATAACTTAATTAACAGACACGTGTAGTGAACCCCAATGCTGCATGTCTTCCTAACCGCCACCTCGAGTAAAAAAAAGCGAATCTGGAGGTGACACTTTCCGGGGAGAGGAAGGGTTCTGTCATGATCAGTGGTGTGATTAATTAACAAAGCCTATCCCTGGCTCATCCTACTCATGGCAAAAATTAAACTTAGGAAAGTTAGTTTCCACGTTTTCTCACCATTACACAGCTACTGCTGGCTTACGTTTCAGTGTAAATGCAGGGTGTTGTTCATGCACTTTGTCCCCTTAATATGAACTAAACCGACTGCTTTGATGGAAATAATTTCCCAGAGACGGAAAATTAGCTGATAGCTAAAGTAGTTCCAGTGAAGGAAACTAGTTCAAAAAGTGCATCCCCAAATTACTATTAACGGCGTATTGGACACCGGGTTGTGTTTCCGGCATGCTACTACATTTTAACACTTATAAATGCTACCCCCTGCTTAGTTACAACAACTGTAAACGTACCTGTAAATTTCTGTTTGGTCGCGATTTTTGCAATATGGCCACTGCACTTGAGTTGGTCAAAAGCCGATCAAAAGCCCATGTAGATGGGAGACGGGGGATTAAAAAAACTTAAATCTCCATTTGTAGCTGATCTGTATTACACAACATGCACTTCCAAAATCTACTCTGAGTGTCATTACATAAAACATAATAAAATAATTTGGAGCAATATAAAGTGAACTTAGCAAAGTAACCTTGACACCTAAACAAGAGCAGCAATATCCCTGTAGACCTTCAAAAAGCTGGTGAAGACCCTTCTCTTCCGAGACTGTTTTCCTTCCTAACAAAACTAATTTCTACTAACCATCTCTTTACATAGGTACCTTCGATGTTCTCTACACATCTGTTAGCTGTTATGTCCTCCTTTTGTAAGTCGCTTTGGATAAAAGTGTCTGCTAAGTATAATGTAATGTAATGTAATGTAAACTTCAACCAAGTCTTGTCAGTTAGGTTGTATCATTATATGTGGCTATAAAATTTAGCAGTATGCTACCATATGTAACTGCTGTAGTAAATTAAAACAATGGCACAGGGTTATTACAGACAAAAAATTGCCTTTATTAAAAATCGTTTCTCCGATTTAAATTCCAGTCATAACCCTATACCTGACCTGTCACTCAGATATGCTGCCACACTCAGATATGTGAATCTGATTATACATTTTCTTCAGTCTTCCTCATGCCCCTGTAAAGGTCCCATGAACCGAGATGAGTCTGTAAAGTTATTTTTATTGTCCACCATTTTGTTGTTCAGCATTTAACTATGTGCCCTGTACACAATCTTTGTGGGCCCTTCTTCCTTTTTATATTCTATATTTTTCATGCATCATATTGCTAGCACCCTCACTGCAGTTGGGGTCCTAGGTAGTCAGTCACACTTTTCCTCTCAACTGAGGAACCTTTTAAAACACTCCATCATATGGGAGGGGGGCCCCATCAGGTTATCTTGTCCCAGGCCCAGCCAACACTGTCAGTGGGCCCAGAATTCAACATAAGGCTTTGCCTCTAGCCTACAAGCCTCTAAGCCTCTACTAGCCTCTAAGTCACATCAGGATCTGCCCCTGACAGGTTGTGTAAAGGATACAGTCCTCCAGGTCCACTTCCTCGGACAGGTTCATCTTCTCCACCATCACCAGCGAGATGAACCTGTCCGAGGAGGTGGACCTGGAGGACTGTTTCCTTTACACACACTGGGTGTCTGTGTGGCTGCCTGTCGGACAGGCATGTTTGAAGAAACCCTCTTTTGGTTTCCCTTAACAAATTTGAATAGATGTGGCTCGTCCAGACAAGATCTCCGGTGCTGATATCAACTCCATTTGTCAGGAGGTAAGCTGTGAGGAAGGAGGAGGACTAAGACTATTTGCTGCTTAAAATCTTAACTTTCATATTAACACACCTTTACTGAGGGAGATCTTCGCTTTAGCAGGCAGTAGAAGATTTGATTTGTTTTGATGTTGACATTACACCTTTAACTTCTTCAGAATCCATGTCAAGCTGTTAAAATCATTTACAAATGTGAAGTCTGTACTGTATGCTATGGCAGACATTTTGTGTGCTCTCGTTTTTGCCACTGCACAAGAAGCATCATCGTATTACTTGTCTACGCTTGTTCAGTGCTGCAGATGCTCTTGACGTTCAATTTCCTCATCACTTCCTCTCTCTACCTCATTTCCTTAGGCTGGCATGCTGGCTGTGCGTGAGAACAGATACATCGTCCTGGCTAAGGACTTTGAGAAGGCGTACAAGACCGTAATCAAGAAAGACGAGCAGGAACACCAGTTTTACAAGTATTCAAGCTATCCTAACTATAATCTACCTTTGCCTATGGGATCTACATGTTCTGACTTTCTATTTGTTTTTTTTCTTTTTGTCCATACACATATTGTGAATTTTACAGACTGAAGGCTGGTTATCACCTTGCAGTAGACTATGATGCCTTCTCAAGGTGTATTTCTTAGCTTTGGGTGTATTAGAGAACAGAGAGGTCTGAGGTCTCACACACACACACACACACACACACACACACATACATATACACACACACACATACACAAACACGCACCACTACAGTATGTTCTGTGACCAGCTGAATGGCCAGATATGCAGTTCCTGTAAGTTCTCCAGTAGAATAACAGTGACACTATGTGCATTAAAAATGAGTTTTCCATGAAAGAGCCTGTTTTTTTTCACCTTAACGCAGTAAGACTGTTAACCAAACAGAAATTACAAAGCTTCCACATGTAAAGCGATTTTAATGTTGCAAGACATCTGTGTGTCTGTTGGCGATTCTCATTTTCTGTGGCACTTCCCTTGGAAGTAATGCTGACATCAAATTAGGATTGACCATCTGCCTGATAAAAGGGTCAATAATGTTTAGAGAAGCTGATAGTGCTCAATCAGTGGCCATGATAAGAGTAAAATAAATAAAATAGGTTCACCATAATACACTTCAACACAATACCCTTTTTCTCAGAAATAAAACCAAAGGGAAACGGACTAAAGGATTTTTTGGGGGGGTTTATTATTATTAGGGGGTGTATGTGTGTTGGGGTGTATGGGGTGGGGAGTTGTGAATGAACTGTAATGTTCTCAGACAAAAATACGAAAGTGCAGTACAGAGTGTAGATATGGTGGAACATGTCAGAGGTTGAAGGCACTCAAAGCGTGTTGTGTGCGTTGATGGCAGCAGTGGGTTGTCCTTCTCTTTAAAGCTGTCTGATGTCTGCTGTGGTTAATTTCCCTCCTCTGACTCTGGTGTGTACCTCAGCGGATACTCCTGAAGTAGAAAAAAAACGGTTTTACACAACATTTTATTAAGAATGTTTAGGGTGGTTGATAACAGCATGGTGTCTTCTGATAAATCTCCGGGACTCTTCCTTTACCTGGACTGGCATTTGTTAATGATGTCCTTCATGGCGACAAGGTCACCCTCAGGAGCATACCTTTCCACCATCTTGATCAGGTCAGGATGGGACACCATGAGGGTCAAACATTTACGGGCATTGGTCCTGTTTCAGACACAGACAACACACATCACCACGTGTTCATTTCCAGACAGGACATGCCCATCCATTCATGTATAAAAAGGACATACGCAACGCGGATTACAGTTGATATATGACATCACAATCAGCCCTTGTTGTAACTTGCCCAATTTTAGTGGCTATTTCTAAGTTCAAAATTGAAATATAAGGAACAGCACAGCCATGTTTCACATTCATGACAGCTCTGTGGCTGTGCACAACAACCTCCACTTTTCAACCGAATCTGGGGTAAAAATGCATTCCATTCTATGTTCCTTTTAAAATGAAGTAAGTGACACAATCTAATTGGTTAAAGATGTTGAAACAGGTTGTAGTGCTACCTGACTTCCAGTGCACAGTCGAGGGCGAGGCAGCTGACGGCGTGGATGAAGCGGTCGGTGACCTCCCTCTTGCCAGACAGGAGGCGGGAGGAGCCCACGGCCTCGACCAGCCTCCCCAGGACCTGAGCAGTGCTCTTCCTCACGGCCGTACAGCGGCTCCTGAGGAGCAGAGAGATAGTTAGGGAACTGAGGGAGACAACAGAGGCAACAATACACAGAACCACAGAATCAGACAGACAATACAGAAACAGAATCCTAGGTGAGACAGAGAGGTTCTTTAATAGTAACTGACAAGGGAAAGTAGACAACCAACCAAGAGAGGGAAAGACCTGGGGGAGACAGATCTAAAAACCCCTCTCCCTTCCTCTCTGTCATTTTGCCCGCCTCCCTCCCTCTTTCACTCTGTCCCTCCATACTTTCCTCTTTATCTCTCTGTATATCTATTTTGTCTCTTTTCTTCTCTCTGTCTCTATCTCTCTGTCCCGCTCACCTGACACCTGTGTTGGTGAGGGCAGTCAAGCTGCGTGAGGGGGAGACGTTGGCCACCATGTGACGCAGGGCCAGCTCCGCGTCCGCCCTGATGAAGCCCTTGGCTTCACACAGCTTCTGCAGAAGGGCCCGGGCTGTAATCTCCACCTGCGCGTCCATGTCCCGGCCCAGGTGGGCGTAGAGGTACGCCAGCGTCACCATGGCGGTGCGGGACACCGCCGAGCGCAGGTTCTTCACCTGGGTCAGTGGCAGAGGAAGACCTTGTCTCACTTTGACGTACATAATGAACACAAACATCAGCCATTACTGCTGTTTAACAAATGCCAAAGAATCATAACCTAACAACATTACTTTTTGTAGAGGTGCTGACAGGTGTTATCTCACTGAATCATGTGTAGCATCATTAAGCAATGCTCATACATATATTTTATAATTTTAGAGTCTGGAGGAACTACATAAACTGAAACGCCTGCGTTCCAATCATTGCACGCACAATTAATAAGCTAAGGTGGTGAATGTTACACGCAACACATCTTCTACCTATGTACTCATCGCATACCAAATATAAAATAATTGTGTCCAATATTAGGGAAGTTACAGAACGGACATGATGTCTATGGACGGACAAGCCCCCCAATCCAAATTTGGCTACCCCTGGGTTTGCGTTTGCATTAGAGGGGCTCTTCACCTCTTGTATGATGGCCAGACAGAGTTCATGCAGCCTGGGCAGCAGCACCTCTGCGTGGTGCTGAGACAAAGATCTAATGGAGGTCAGAGCCTCCACCTTCTTCTCCCTGCAGCAGCAACAACAACAGCACAGTAAACCCAGAGCAACATCAAGAGGAACCCTACAGCTGATGCTTACAAGTTAGCTTAGAATGTAGCCTACAACTCAATAGCATAGCTTTGCTTTCCTACATAAAACCTTGTCATTTGAATAAAATTATTATATTAGTTTGCCTTGCCTTCTTTGATAAATAACTATCATTGGAATGGAGTTATTATGTTAGCATAGTGTAGCTTTCTTATGAAACCTGCTAATTTCAATACACGTAATAGCTTAGCCTAGATAAGCATGTCTTCCCACCAGTCCTCATTGTTCAGAAGTCTGAAGGCATGTACGAAGGTCTGCTCTGGAAAAGAAACAGAGGGCAGCCTGGCCAGCTCGGGCAGATCCCTGGTCTTCTGGCTACCCGTCTCCCTCGGCTGCTTCTCCTCTCTCACTCTCTCCTTCTTCACCTCCTTATGTTCCCTCACTCCCTCGTTCCTCTCCGCCAGAGTCTCCACAGATGTTTGCTCTGAGAGGTCAAACATCACATCTTTTCCTGTCTCACTGTCTGTACTCTTCACACACTTTGACTTTTATCATTCTACTACACTGCACTGGGGTTTAATAGGCTGTCATTACATTCTGAAAGGGTGTGTGTCTATGTGTTATTTAGTTGGTTTGCTTATGTGTAGATAATTTCCATGAGCTGTAACCAAGGCTTTGAAACTATAAGTAAATACAGTTTGTGTGTGTCTGTACTGAAGTGTTTCTTCACCACTAACCTTTCACAGCAGTGGCCACACCGAGTGACGCCGTCTTCTTGAGGCGGGGCAGCCTACTGCGGAACGCTCCACCATTGGTTGTCTGGGGTTTGGCTGTTTGTGGGGGCGCGGGGACAGTGGGGACAGTGGGAGGACTGGGGCTGTTGAGGAAGGGTAATGCGCGCAGCACCGATGGGGTCCTCAGGTCCACCGGGCTGAGGCTGCTGGCCGAGCTGGGTGAGGAGTCAGGCACTGACTCCAAGGCGTCACTGTCACCGAGACCAGAGAGTTTCATCTCCTCGGCGACACGCAGAGCCTCCTGGGTGACGCGCTGTTTAATCTCCACCACCTCCCACCACCTTCTCAGGGGCTCCAGCAGGCACTTCAGCTTCTCCTGCTCCTCTATGTACTTGGCCAACTTAGCCTCACTGATTGCCTCGGCAACAGAAGGTGGGACTGGCAGCAAGGAGATGCTGCTGCCATTGGTAACGCCTTTGGGAGCTCTTCTATGGAGGACTGGCTTCAGTGGGGGGGCGTGGTCCAGCCCTGTCCTACCCTTCCTGCCTGGACGACGTGGGGCACCTTGTTTTAGGGTCACAGGGCACTCAGAGGGCACTCTGTCACCTAGCAACCTGGGCGGTAGGGCTGGGCCATCCTGGATGACAGGCAGGGAGGAAGAGCTTGCGGCTTGAAGGACCCCAGACGGCTGCTGCTGCTGCGTAGAGCCTATAGGGGGCAGCACCTTACGCTGCGTACGGAGCAGAAAGGAGCATTGCATTGTGGGACTGCATTACTAGACACAACCTACTTTTCCTTCGTTCTAAATCTATTATACAATCTATTATTATTGCTTTTTGATATTATGATTACTTATATTTATTTTTTGCCTAGTAATAATAAACACTACTCTTAATTTTAACAAACTCACATGTGCCATAGTGCAGATGTTCTTATTCTGCCTCGGGTTTTCCCTCAGGTGCTGCTTTCTCATACTTTTTGTGTCCTGTTTTCTTTTCCAGTTTGGAGTTTACTTGCGAAGTCAAAACTATCCAAGATAATAATGTAAGCTGCTGTTTCTGTCTAACTTGCAACAAGTGTAGTAAATTAGGCTTTATGCCAAGGGTGCAGATTTTGACGTCAGTATTATGACGTCACAATAGGTGATTTGATAGCTGTCGCTTTAACAGACGAATGCAAAATGTCCATGCATAACAAACCGATGCAAGCACATTGAATGTAACCTATTTGTCCAACACTCTCATAACTCAATTAACAGACACATGTAGTGAACCCCAATGCTGCATGTCTTCCTAATCGCCACCTCGAGTAAAAAAAAGCGAATCTGGAGGTGACACTTTCCGGGGAGAGGAAGGGTTCTGTCATGATCAGTGGTGTGATTAATTAACAAAGCCTATCCCTGGCTCATCCTACTCATGGCAAAAATTAAACTTAGGAAAGTTAGTTTCCACGTTTTCTCACCATTACACAGCTACTGCTGGCTTACGTTTCAGTGTAAATGCAGGGTGTTGTTCATGCACTTTGTCCCCTTAATATGAACTAAACCGACTGCTTTGATGGAAATAATTTCCCAGAGACGGAAAATTAGCTGATAGCTAAAGTAGTTCCAGTGAAGGAAACTAGTTCAAAAAGTGCATCCCCAAATTACTATTAAAGGCGTATTGGACACCAGGTTGTGTTTCCGGCATACTACATCATTTTAACACTTATAAACGCTACCCCCTGCTTAGTTACAACAACTGTAAACGTACCTGTAAATTTTTGTTTGGTCGCGATTTTTGCAATATGGCCACTGCACTTGAGTCGGTCAAAAGCCGATCAAAAGCCCATGTAGATGGGAGACGGGGGATTAAAAAAACTTAAATCTCCATTTGTAGCTGATCTGTATTACACAACATGCACTTCCAAAATCTACTCTGAGTGTCATTACATAAAACATAATAAAATAATTTGGAGCAATATAAAGTGAACTTAGCAAAGTAACCTTGACACCTAAACAAGAGCAGCAATATCTCTGTAGACCTTCAAAAAGCTGGTGAAGACCCTTCTCTTCCGAGACTGCTTTCCTTCCTAACAAAACTAATTTCTACTATCCATCTCTTTACATAGGTACCTTCGATGTTCTCTACACATCTGTTAGCTGTTATGTCCTCCTTTTGTAAGTCGCTTTGGATAAAAGTGTCTGCTAAGTATAATGTAATGTAATGTAATGTAATGTAATGTAAGTCTTGTCAGTTAGGTTGTATCATTATATGTGGCTATAAAATTTAGCAGTATGCTACCATATGTAACTGCTGTAGTAAATTAAAACAATGGCACAGGGTTATTACAGACAAAAAATTGCCTTTATTAAAAATCGTTTCTCCGATTTAAATTCCAGTCATAACCCTATACCTGACCTGTCACTCAGATATGCTGCCACACTCAGATATGTGAATCTGATTATACATTTTCTTCAGTCTTCCTCATGCCCCTGTAAAGGTCCCATGAACCGAGATGAGTCTGTAAAGTTATTTTTATTGTCCACCATTTTGTTGTTCAGCATTTAACTATGTGCCCTGTACACAATCTTTGTGGGCCCTTCTTCCTTTTTATATTCTATATTTTTCATGCATCATATTGCTAGCACCCTCACTGCAGTTGGGGTCCTAGGTAGTCAGTCACACTTTTCCTCTCAACTGAGGAACCTTTTAAAACACTCCATCATATGGGAGGGGGGCCCCATCAGGTTATCTCGTCCCAGGCCCAGCCAACACTGTCAGCGGGCCCAGAATTCAACATAAGGCTTTGCCTCTAGCCTACAAGCCTCTAAGCCTCTACTAGCCTCTAAGTCACACCAGGATCTGCCCCTGACAGGTTGTGTAAAGGATACAGTCTTCCAGGTCCATTTCCTCGGACAGGTTCATCTTCTCCACCATCACCAGCGAGATGAACCTGTCCGGGGAAGTGGACCTGGAGGACTGTTTCCTTTACACACACTGGGTGTCTGTGTGGCTGCCTGTCGGACAGGCATGTTTGCTTTGCATTTCTGCCTGACAGATTTATGTGTTTATGTTGTATGCTCTGTCTGTGTTTGTTCAGCAGTTAAACATACACGCCGTTAATCCCATGTCTTGAGTGATGACTTTGTTGATATCAATTTTTGTTATGCTACACCAGAAAAACCACTTAAGTACTTTCACTGAGTTATACGATGCAGTCATTTTCTTTTCCACAACGTTCCTATTTTTTTAACTATTTGTCTGATTTATTTACTTGTCATTCATCCACCTGTCATTGTGTTTTCAGTAGGGAAAATACCAACCCTCTTTTGGTTTCCCTTAACAAATTTGAATAGATGTGGCTCGTCCAGACAAGATCTCCGGTGCTGATATCAACTCCATTTGTCAGGAGGTAAGCTGTGACTACTAAGACTAGGACTAAGACTATTTGCTGCTTAAAATCTTAACTTTCATATTAACACACCTTTACTGAGGGAGATCTTCGCTTTAGCAGGCAGTAGAAGATTTGATTTGTTTTGATGTTGACATTACACCTTTAACTTCTTCAGAATCCATGTCAAGCTGTTAAAATCATTTACAAATGTGAAGTCTGTACTGTATGCTATGGCAAACATTTTGTGTGCTCTCGTTTTTGCCACTGCACAAGAAGTATCATCGTATTACTTGTCTACGCTTGTTCAGTGCTGCAGATGCTCTTGACGTTCAATTTCCTCATCACTTCCTCTCTCTACCTCATTTCCTTAGGCTGGCATGCTGGCTGTGCGTGAGAACAGATACATCGTCCTGGCTAAGGACTTTGAGAAGGCGTACAAGATGGTCATCAAGAAAGACGAGCAGGAACACCAGTTTTACAAGTAGTCAAGCTATCCTAACCATAATCTACCTTTGCCTATGGGATCTACATGTTCTGACTTTCTATTTGTTTTTTTTCTTTTTGTCCATACACATATTGTGAATTTTACAGACTGAAGGCTGGTTATCACCTTGCAGTAGAGTATGATGCCTTCTCAAGGTGTATCTCTTAGCTTTGGGTGTATTAGAGAACAGAGAGGCCTGAGGTCTCACACACACACACACACACACACACACACACACATACATATACACACACACACATACACAAACATGCACCACTACAGTATGTTCTGTGACCAGCTGAATGGCCAGATATGCAGTTCCTGTAAGTTCTCCAGTAGAATAACAGTGAAACTATGTGCATTAAAAATGAGTTTTTCATAAAAGAGCCTGTTTTTTTTCACCTTAACGCAGTAAGACTGTTAACCAAACAGAAATTACAAAGCTTCCACATGTAAAGCGATTTTAATGTTGCAAGACATCTGTGTGTCTGTTGGCGATTCTCATTTTCTGTGGCACTTCCCTTGGAAGTAATGCTGACATCAAATTAGGATTGACCATCTGCCTGATAAAAGGGTCAATAATGTTTAGAGAAGCTGATAGTGCTCAATCAGTGGCCATGATAAGAGTAAAATAAATAAAATAGGTTTACCATAATACACTTCAACACAATACCCTTTCTCTCAGAAATAAAACCAAAGGGAAACGGACTAAAGGATTTTTTGGGGGGGTTTATTATTATTAGGGGGTGTATGTGTGTTGGGGTGTATGGGGTGGGGAGTTGTGAATGAACTGTAACGTTCTCAGACAAAAATACGAAAGTGCAGTACAGAGTGTAGATATGGTGGAACATGTCAGAGATTGAAGGCACTCAAAGCGTGTTGTGTGCGTTGATGGCAGCAGTGGGTTGTCCTTCTCTTTAAAGCTGTCTGTTGTCTGCTGTGGTTAATTTCCCTCCTCTGACTCTGGTGTGTACCTCAGCGGATACTCCTGAAGTAGAGAAAAAACGGTTTTACACAACATTTTATTAAGAATGTTTAGGGTGGTTGATAACAGCATGGTGTGTTCTGATAAATCTCCGGGACTCTTCCTTTACCTGGACTGGCATTTGTTAATGATGTCCTTCATGGCGACAAGGTCACCCTCAGGAGCATACCTTTCCACCATCTTGATCAGGTCAGGATGGGACACCATGAGGGTCAAACATTTACGGGCATTGGTCCTGTTTCAGACACAGACAACACACATCACCACGTGTTCATTTCCAGACAGGACATGCCCATCCATTCATGTATAAAAAGGACATACGCAACGCGGATTACAGTTGATATATGACATCACAATCAGCCCTTGTTGTAACTTGCCCAATTTTAGTGGCTATTTCTAAGTTCAAAATTGAAATATAAGGAACAGCACAGCCATGTTTCACATTCATGACAGCTCTGTGGCTGTGCACAACAACCTCCACTTTTCAACCGAATCTGGGGTAAAAATGCATTCCATTCTATGTTCCTTTTTAAATGAAGTAAGTGATACAATCTAATTGGTTGAAGATATTGAAACAGGTTGTAGTGCTACCTGACTTCCAGTGCACAGTCGAGGGCGAGGCAGCTGACGGCGTGGATGAAGCGGTCGGTGACCTCCCTCCTGCCAGACAGGAGGCGGGAGGAGCCCACGGCCTCGACCAGCCTCCCCAGGAGCTGAGCAGTGCTCTTCCTCACGGCCGTACAGCGGCTCCTGAGGAGCAGAGAGATAGTTAGGGAAATGAGGGAGACAACAGAGGCAACAATACACAGAACCACAGAATCAGACAGACAATACAGAAACAGAATCCTAGGTGAGACAGAGAGGTTCTTTAATAATAACTGACAAGGGAAACTAGACAACCAACCAAGAGAGGGAAAGACCCGGGGGAGACAGATCTAAAAACCCCTCTCCCTTCCTCTCTGTCATTTTGCCCGCCTCCCTCCCTCTTTCACTCTGTCCCTCCATACTTTCCTCTTTATCTCTCTGTATATCTATTTTGTCTCTTTTCTTCTCTCTGTCTCTATCTCTCTGTCCCGCTCACCTGACACCTGTGTTGGTGAGGGCAGTCAAGCTGCGTGAGGGGGAGACGTTGGCCACCATGTGACGCAGGGCAAGCTCCGCGTCCTCCCTGATGAAGCCCTTGGCTTCACACAGCTTCTGCAGAAGGGCCCGGGCTGTAATCTCCACCTGCGCGTCCATGTCCCGGCCCAGGTGGGCGTAGAGGTACGCCAGCGTCACCATGGCGGTGCGGGACACCGCCGAGCGCAGGTTCTTCACCTGGGTCAGTGGCAGAGGAAGACCTTGTCTCACTTTGACGTACATAATGAACACAAACATCAGCCATTACTGCTGTTTAACAAATGCCAAAGAATCATAACCTAACAACATTACTTTTTGTAGAGGTGCTGACAGGTGTTATCTCACTGAATCATGTGTAGCATCATTAAGCAATGCTCATACATATATTTTATAATTTTAGAGTCTGGAGGAACTACATAAACTGAAACGCCTGCGTTCCAATCATTGCACGCACAATTAATAAGCTAAGGTGGTGAATGTTACACGCAACACATCTTCTACCTATGTACTCATCGCATACCAAATATAAACTAATTGTGTCCAATATTAGGGAAGTTACAGAACGGACATGATGTCTATGGACGGACAAGCCCCCCAATCCAAATTTGGCTACCCCTGGGTTTGCGTTTGCGTTAGAGGGGCTCTTCACCTCTTGAATGATGGCCAGACAGAGTTCATGCAGCCTGGGCAGCAGCACCTCTGCGTGGTGCTGAGACAAAGATCTAATGGAGGTCAGAGCCTCCACCTTCTTCTCCCTGCAGCAGCAACAACAACAGCACAGTAAACCCAGAGCAACATCAAGAGGAACCCTACAGCTGATGCTTACAAGTTAGCTTAGAATGTAGCCTACAACTCAATAGCATAGCTTTGCTTTCCTACATAAAACCTTGTCATTTGAATAAAATTATTATATTAGTTTGCCTTGCCTTCTTTGATAAATAGCTATCATTGGAATGGAGTTATTATGTTAGCATAGTGTAGCTTTCTTATGAAACCTGCTAATTTCAATACACGTAATAGCTTAGCCTAGATAAACATGTCTTCCCACCAGTCCTCATTGTTCAGAAGTCTGAAGGCATGTACGAAGGTCTGCTCTGGAAAAGACACAGAGGGCAGCCTGGCCAGCTCGGGCAGATTCCTGGTCTTCTGGCTACCCGTCTCCCTCGGCTGCTTCTCCTCTCTCACTCTCTCCTTCTTCACCTCCTTATGTTCCCTCACTCCCTCGTTCCTCTCCGCCAGAGTCTCCACAGATGTTTGCTCTGAGAGGTCAAACATCACATCTTTTCCTGTCTCACTGTCTGTACTCTTTACACACTTTGACTTTTATCATTCCAATACACTGCACTGGGGTTTTAACAGGCTGTCATTACATTCTGAAAGGGTGTGTGTCCATGTGTTATTTAATTGGTTTGCTTATGTGTAGATAATTTCCATGGGCTGTAACCAAGGCTTTGAAACTATAAGTAAATACAGTTTGTGTGTGTCTGTACTGAAGTGTTTCTTCACCACTAACCTTTCACAGCAGTGGCCACTCCGAGTGACGCCGTCTTCTTGAGGCGGGGCAGCCTACTGCGGAACGCTCCACCATTGGTTGTCTGGGGTTTGGCTGTTTGTGGGGGGGCGGGGACAGTGGGGACAGTGGGAGGACTGGGGGTGTTGAGGAAGGGTAATGCGCGCAGCACCGATGGGGTCCTCAGGTCCACCGGGCTGAGGCTGCTGGCCGAGCTGGGTGAGGAGTCAGGCACTGACTCCAAGGCGTCACTGTCACCGAGACCAGAGAGTTTCATCTCTTCGGCGACACGCAGAGCCTCCTGGGTGACGCGCTGTTTAATCTCCACCACCTCCCACCACCTTCTCAGGGGCTCCAGCAGGCACTTCAGCTTCTCCTGCTCCTCTATGTACTTGGCCAACTTAGCCTCACTGATTGCCTCGGCAACAGAAGGTGGGACTGGCAGCAAGGAGATGCTGCTGCCATTGGTAACGCCTTTGGGAGCTCTTCTATGGAGGACTGGCTTCAGTGGGGGGGCGTGGTCCAGCCCTGTCCTACCCTTCCTGCCTGGACGACGTGGGGCACCTTGTTTTAGGGTCACAGGGCACTCAGAGGGCACTCTGTCACCTAGCAACCTGGGCGGTAGGGCTGGGCCATCCTGGATGACAGGCAGGGAGGAAGAGCTTGCGGCTTGAAGGACCCCAGACGGCTGCTGCTGCTGCGTAGAGCCTATAGGGGGCAGCACCTCACGCTGCGTAGGGAGCAGAAAGGAGCATTGCATTGTGGGACTGCATTACTAGACACAACCTACTTTTCCTTCGTTCTAAATCTATTATACAATCTATTATTATTGCTTTTTGATATTATGATTACTTATATTTATTTTTTGCCTAGTAATAATAAACACTACTCTTAATTTTAACAAACTCACATGTGCCATAGTGCAGATGTTCTTATTCTGCCTCGGGTTTTCCCTCAGGTGCTGCTTTCTCATACTTTTTGTGTCCTGTTTTTTTTTTTTTTCAGTTTGGAGTTTACTCGCAAAATCAAAATTATCCAAGATAATAATGTAAGCTGTTGATTCTGGCTAACTTGCAACAAGTGTGGTAGACTTTATGTCAAGGGTGCAGATTTTGACGTCAGTTATTATGACGTCTGACAGGGTGCTTTGATAGCTGTGGCTTTAACAGACGAATGCAAAATGTCCATGCATAACAATCCGATGCAAGCACATTCAATGTAGCCTATTTGTCCAATACTCTCAAGACTCAATTAACAGACCCATGTAGTGAACCCCACTATGCTGCTTGTCTTCCTAACCGCCACCTCGAGTAAAAAAGGTCTGGAGGTGACACTTTCCGCGCAGAGGAAGGGTTCTGTCATGATCAGTGGTATAATTAATTAGCAAAGCTATCCCGGGCACGTCCTACTCATGGCAGAAAACTGGCCTAAGTTTCAGTGTAATTGCAGGGTGTTGTTCATATGCACTTTGTCCCCTTAATGTCAGCAAAAGTTAACCGACGTTTTTCACGAAAATAATTTTCCAGAGACGGAAAATCAGCTGATAGGTGAACTAGCCACAGACAGTTAAGGAAACTAGTTCAAAAAGTGCATTCCCAAATTACGATTAATGGCGTATTGGACACCAGGTGGTGATTTTACACCGGCATGCTACACGTATAAACCAGGGGCGGAGCTAGGGGGTGGCTTTTGGGGCTGAAGCCCCGAATCTCACGTCAAAAGCCCCGAATCTTTTTAAGGTTTACAAAAATCATGACAACCCTGAGAATATGCTCCCTGTAAATTACATTAACACTGATTAATGGGAAAATAGCCTACAACAAAACCCACATTTCCCTCATTCTTAAAATGCTGTTATTCTAACGTGACCCAACTAGAAAAATAGAATCCCACTAAAACAAGGGCGGGCATGTGTTCTAATTCTAAACATTAACGTCTCCTTTGTACAGTCTACGCTTGTCTGTCAGAACTCCTCTGTCTTCCTTCAACCATGGACATAAGAAATTTCTTTTAAAAAAACTACTGGTACCTTGTCATCAGCAGCAGCCAGTAAGTTGTCACACGTTTCAGGTCAGTGATTAAAACGTTATTTTGGGTTAGCACGGCAGTCTTGACGTTTGGTAGGCTACTAGCCACAGCTTGGCTGTTTTTATCGGCTAGCTAGGTTAGGCTGCTATAATAAATCTAGCCTGGTAAACCAGCTCCTCGTACTTCTTTTTATTTTGTACGGAATTCTGAAATGAAGTACGAGGAAAAAGTTAACGAGTTAATGAAATTGGGACGTGAAGAATAACTTGGTGTTATGATACATTAACTAGTAATTTTCTCCATCCCTGAGCTTTAATTGCCATCTAGTGGAAAGTATATGCAACAGCATACTTAGCTACAACATCATGGGCCTGATGTTCACTAAGCACAATGAGGATATTTTAATGTCACATGCATAGGTCTATACTGTAGTGACAGAGTGTAGAAAATGCAGTGAAATTGTGTCTGTCAGTCTATTTATACCACTTCTAACATACAAAAAAAGCAAATAAGTAATCCATCTCTGCAGTCCCAGTTTGAATCTACTGAAAGTTAGCATAACATGAGTCTCAATTTTGCTATTGTTTACATAAGAATCTCTAGAAGTCAGTAATGAAGTGGTTATTGTTTCTCTCCATATTGTCTTGTGCAGGCCATGCAACTGAGAATATAGGCTATGAATTAGAAGGGACTTAAGGATTTGACATGTCTAACAGATCCCTCTAAAATGGACTAGAATGCAGGAAATTGCATCTAAGAAATCCAACATTTTCTGGGGGAGCCCCCCCCCCCCCCGGGCTAAGCCCCGGATGTTCACAACCTCTGGCTCCGCCTCTGGTATAAACGCTACTCCCTGCTTAGTTACAACAACTGTAAACGCACCTATAAAATTGTTGTTTGGTCGCGACCTCTGCAATATGGCCACTCCTGCATTTGAGTCGGTCAAAAGCCGATCAAAAGCCCATGTAGATGGGAGACAGGGATAAAAACTAAAATCTCCATTTGTAGCTGATCTGTATTACACAACATGCATTTCCTAAATCTAGTCTGACTGTCATTACATAAAACACAATGAAATAATTTGGAGTGAACTTAGCAAAGCAAACCTCAACCAACAGTCTTGTCAGTTAGGTTGTCTCACATTACATGTGGCTATAAAATTTCACAGTATGCTACCATACGTAACTGCTGTAGTAAAGTAAAACAAAGGCACAGACTCATTACAGATAAAAAAAATGCCTTTATATTAAAAAATCGTTTCTCCCCCTTTAAATTCCAGTCATAACCCCATGCCTGACCTGTCACTCAGGTATGCTTGCTGTCACACTCAGATATGTGAATCTGATTATACATTTTCTTCCGTCTTCCTCGTGCCCCTGCAAAGGTCCCATGAACCGAATTGAGTCTGTAAAGTTATTTGTATTGTCCACCATTTTATTGTGCAGCATTGAACTCTGGGCCCTGTACACAATCTCTGTGGGCCCTTCGTCCTTTTTATATTCTGCATTTTTCATGCATCTGGTTTGCTAGCGCCCTCACTGCCATTGGCCCTGGGTTGTCAGTCACACTTTTCCTCTCAACTTAGGAACTTTTAAAAACACTCCATCGTGCACTTGTGTTTTTCCAAAGCAATAGCCTACGTTAGTCTAGTCGTGATCCCGATAGGCCCAATAGTAAACCCAGAAATTTTGAGTACCCTAAAGTTTTATTGCAGACATGTGATCTATCGGCCTAATGGATAGAATTCAGCTTTTGCATACGCATAAATAGGCTATTACAGGTGAATAGGCTAAAAAAAAAAAGTAGATATCACAATGAAACTTTCTCAGTTGATTACTTATGTTAAGATGAGGAAAAAATGTATTGCATGTTTTTGTAATTTTATGTTTAAATATGTAAATGAGGCCATAAATCATCAAATATGCGCTAATTTGCATACACAACGAAAATTAAATTCCTTTAATAAAGTCAGGTTCAAAAAATTTTTCTAAGGGTAAACATGTATAGTTGGGGGTCTGAATTGTTGAAAACCTTCTGAAGAAGTAGACAGTCTTGACCTATTAAGGTAAAGACAGACCAAGACAACTGCCGATAGTTGCCAGAAAAAGGAGTGGGATGATTACACAGTTAGCTCCTGTTTCAGCGAAATGTGTAAAGAACACATCTCACCACCTATACTTTTTACCATAGCCTACAATCTGTGTTTGAGTGAGTCACAATAAGCCTTCATACATTGCAGACAGATCCACCTAGATCTGGTTAGTGGAAAATAAAGCCCTCACTTGTCAAATTCAGGGCATTAATTAAATGTTGAAAACCGAGGCCAGGCTGAGGTCGAGAATAAAGAAACTCATGTCACATGTCTCTAGACTCTGATGCCAAATTTTTAGTTATGGTATTGCAGTACATATTTAGCTTATACTTTTCATAGAACCTACTTAGTCCAGACACTGAAATTTGTTCTCATCTCTAGAACATTGCAAGAGTTGTTGGTCCAGTCGCTTATCGATATGATTTTATAGTACGAGTTATTGTTTTATGGACCTGGCTATGGTATTACATATTTAGCGTTCACTTTTTCAGTAAAATATTTAGTCCAGACACTGATATTTTTGGTCACTTGGTACTGTACTCTCCACTTGATCACTTTTCTGTCCCACTGTTAATGACTATATCTCTAGGACTGTGTTGATAAAGAGTGCAGGATAAAGGAGTGTAACTTAAGAATCTATATATAAGAAAATCTAAAGTAATGCACTCATAAATATTGTGGATACTGTAAGTGTTTTCAGTAGAGCAAGCAATTGTTTCTTATCATTTGCTTATAGCATGCATACGAATATCATATCCATGCAATATCTTTAACGTCCCTGATGCAAGGTCATGTTGGTATATCCTAGAATTACACTGACAAAATTAGCAATTTGTTTTTGACCCTTTCCCTCATTCAGGGTCAGCATGGACAGCAAAACAGTAAACTGCTTCTTCGCACCATGTAATGGTAAAGGTCAATGTCAAATCATTCAACCATGAAAAAGCCACTTGTCCAATTCATCATTTTTGTGTTTTGGTCTGCTCAACTGGACCATACAAATTTGTGTGTCATGTATTAGAGCTATTCATTTTAATATACAAGGAGTTTTATTTGTCACGTACATAGACATACTGGGTAGTAGGACATGCAGTGAAACTGACGAATTTTGGCTATAATTCTCTTCTACTATCCACTGGATGACCAACATGACTCCTCATGGCAAAAAAGAAAACTGAGGATTTGAGAAATGAAATTGTAGCTTTACAGGATGATGGCCTATGCTATAAAAGATCAGCAACACCATAAAACTGGCTTGAGTCATGAGGTGGTTTTCAAAAAACGAGTGCATTGTTAGAACAGGCACTGACAGGATCAGTCAAAGAAGTTGGGTCCACACACTCAGTGTCAGGTGCACAAGTTGGCTTCAAAAAACAAATGCATGAGTGCAGCCAGCATTGCTGCAGAGGTTGCAGAAGTGGGAGGTCTGTCAGAGCTAAAATAATATGCCACACAGTGCAACAACTCAGTCTGCATGGTCGTCCTCCCAGATGAAAGCCTCTTTTAAAGCTTCATCACAAAAAAGCCTAAAAACTGTTTGCTGACGACATGCAGTCCAAAAGTATGAATTCCTAAAACCATATCCTGTGGTCTGACGAGAATAAGATAAACGTTTTTGGCTTAAATGGTGTCAGGCATGTGTGGCAGCGGCCTGTTGAACAGTACCATTACAATTGTGCTTTGCTTACAATCAAGCCCAGTGGTGATAGCATCATGGTTTGGGGCTGCTTCAATGCTGCCAGCACTGGGCAAGCGCAGTTCATTGACGGAATCATGGATTCCAACATGTGTTGTGGCATTCTGAAGCAGAACATGATGCCCCCTTCATCAACCTGCACTGCCTCCTGGTGGCTGCCAGCAGGACCGTCGATGAGGGGGAACAAACTGGTCCCTCCTTAAATTATGGAATATGGGAGGGCGGGCCCCATTAGCTTATCTTGTCCTGGGCCGCTGGCAGCCAAGACTGTCAGTGGGCCTGGCTGCCCGAATTCAACACAAGGCTTTGACTCTAGCCTATAAAGTCACATCTGGATCTGTCCCTGCTTATCTCAAGGTCATACTAAAGGCTTATGTCCCATTCAAGGTGTTGCGATCCTCGAATACGAACTGTTTGGCCGTCCCCTCTCCTTACACAAGGCGACATCACTCTAAACTTTTCTCTGACGTTGTTACATCACATTACATTACATTACACTTAGCAGATGCTTTTATCCAAAGCGACTTAAAAAAGGAGGACATAATAAGCTAACAGAGAACATCGAAAGCACCTATGTAAAGAGATGGTTAGTAGAGATTAGCACCAATTTCACAAAATCAAACATTACAACAAAGCCAATTTACAGTAGCTGTAACTAACTGTAACTGCACAAAACAGTAAAGTGCATATTTAGACACAATAAAACAAGATAAAATTTGGCTTCTGCGTTAGGTTTGTAAAAACACAGTCTTTTCTAGCCTGGGCAATTTTCTGCATCGGTCTGCATTGTGAACAAGAACCTCCAGGCTATCTGAAAACCACCTTGTGGAATGCCCTTGTGTAATGTGAGAGGGAATGCTCCAACTCAAAAACACAAAGAGACAAAGAATGAAGTTAAACCCCCAGACAAAATGTCAAAATGTCACACTGGTGTTCTGAAATAAGATCTATTGAAACTCCACACATGAACTGGAAGCTGCATTGGTCTCTTGGTGTACCCCATCAATGTGTTTATACCAGTCATTTGCATATATACACACACATATAATGTAAAAACCATATTGCTGTATGCATTAAGTGTCCTCACATTTGTAGAATCAGAAATACCATCAATTGCCACTGACACAGATCATCACTGTTAGGCAGTCATGCAAGTAAGAATACTGAAAGATCTAGAACACCCAGGCTATTTTGAAACTGTAGTAAACTTGTGACATTGCTGTATGTGACACAGTATCTTCAACTTGGGGAAAAAAAGTGTTTTGTGTGACATGTGGAAATTCAGACACACATGATGCTGTTTCACTAAATGCACACATACTTTTAGAGTCGTGAGTAGATCTCCTTGTAAAATATTTAGTCTGTCATTTGATGTGCATCATTGTAATAACATCTTGCTCCTCATCGTCAGTTCACTACGTTTTACTGATCCTTCATTATCCACATTACCATCAACTGACATCGACACAGATAACTGAGTAACACACAAGAAAAGAGGAAGACTTACTGACTGTCACAAAACTTACTGGTGAGCCACTTCTTCATGTGGTTTCGTTTCCTGTTTTTTTGGATAGTGCCACATCTTGTGCTGGGTGGGTGCTCAGCTGAAACGGTTTTGGTGTTGACTGATAAGATCTGCATGCATATTTAACTCATTGCACTCTAGATATTATCATAGCAGAGTCGTCATTGTCAGGAATAGTGCAGGCTTATCTGTGTGACTTTTGTTTCCAGTGAGGTGTTCAACAGCCCATCACACTTTATAGCAGGGTAAATGATGGTGACAGCAAGTTGGTGTCAAATCTAGTTTTGTCCATGTTAACATCATCTCCAAATTATCTTAGGAAGTCTATTAAGTCTATAATTATCATCATCACTATCATTATCATCATCATCATCATCACTATCATTATCATTATTATTATTGTTGTTGTTATTGTTATTATTATTATTATTGTTGTTGATGTTGTTGTTGGTTTCATGCTGCCTTTGCTGTCTAACAGGCTTTGTCACATAGGGTTATGTAAAGTGGGACACTTTTTAGTTGTTGTTTTTGTGGCACACCCTGACATAGGTGACCACAAGTTTTAATGTTGTTTTGTTTTGTGTAAATGTGTAAATATTTCATTTAATATGGATACATAATTACATATGGGGAACTATAGGCACGTGACACATGGGTTGCGTCTGTGGTTGCTATGGTGACCGCAGCCCTCAGCCGGCAGATGTAATCCGGACTGAAGAAACAGCTAGAAAACCAACCTTGTGTCTCTCTTTTATTATCACCTGTTTACAGGTTAGTAAGCTATAGCTCCCCTTGTCTGAATACAATGTCGGAGAAGTAATGTGTGTTAGAACATTTATTTTGTGTTGTCTTAAATTGTTAGTAAATTAAACGTGATATTACAGAGTTTGTATTTAGTTTGTATTAGGAGCGGCTGGTTATCGTTAACGCTCAGCTGTCTCGCGAACCCTTTGAATGTACGATAGCCTAACTGTCAAAACATTATTTTGGGATCCCCAACACCCGGTTTTGACCACTGTTTTCAGTTTTCGGTGACTAAAGAACTTGACGATTGTAAATAATACTGATACAATGTGATTGTTAATTATAATGAATAAGAGAGTAAACGTATTAAACTATTGTAACTACCCATAATGAACGTTGCCTAAATGCGATTTAGAAATTAATCAGAAGTTGATGATTGTAAATAATAGTCCACTGGTGTACGATATAATTGTTATATTTAATGAATAAGAAGGTTACAATGTGATTGTTATTATTTTGTGTTTGAATGGGGCATGTTGGTGATAGGCCTTATAGTCACAATAGCCTATGTTTTATAGCATATACGTTTTATAAATATACACATATTTGTAACATGCAGATGTTAACATGCCTATTTACAATATATTATTGTTGTATATTGTATATATTTATTGTTATTTAATAAAGCAGATGTAATCCGGACTGAAGAAACAGCTAGAAAACCAACCTTGTGTCTCTCTTTTATTATCACCTGTTTACAGGTTATCTTTGTTACGCCATCGTCCCACTCCTGGGACCCGTAACAAATTTTGGGGGCTCGTGCCGGGATTGGCACCACTGTCTAGAGGAGGCCAATCCAGTGATTTTGAACCAGGCAAAAACGTGCCATCCGTGACGAGGGAGCCAGTGAATCCAGGGCGTCTGACTGCTGCCAGCTGCCAGAGCGAGGGAGTCCAGCGCCATCTGTGACGAGGGAGCCTTTGAATCCAGGGCGTCTGACTGCTGCCAGAGCGAGGGAGTTCAAGGTCAAGGGAGTCACCATGGACAGCGAGAGAAAGGAGTTGGTGTGGAGCATCAAGAGGGGACTTTTCCGCCTCTCATCCAGTGAACTGCACCAGCTGGCAAGCCACGTTTCACCACTTAACCAGGATACAGATAAGTTCAATGATGATGAGGGTTGTATTGAACATGTATGTTCTTATATGGACAGTATAGGATTGTTGGGACTTGAGGATGAGGGCATGTCTCAGCTGCTCTCTCTCATGGATAAGGTGAATGATATGTTGAGTGGGTGTCATGCTGACGGGGGTGGGGATGTAAGTGTTCTAAATGGGAATACTGTATCACTTTTAACATCCAGTGCTCCACATACTCATTCTAACAGCAGTGGACACACACTACATGCACACCCTTTAAACACTGACACACATTCTGAGGCAAATACACTTGAAGGTCAGATCAGCAGGTTACTCACCATGTACAATGACCTTAAACTCAAACAGTGTAGTGATCCCCCCACAGCTCACATGGTCAGCACACAACCACCTGCCCCTAATTGTAACCAGTCTCACAACACATTTGACCCCACATCACCACATTTAAACACCTGCCATGCCACCAACACCACTGAAAGCATGATAGCCCTTAGAGACCTTCCACTCCTTCACAGGAAGGAATTTAAAATACATGGTGGTCAGATTGGTGACAACACATCAGATGTTAGCTACAACAACATCAGCAAACAAATTAATGAAGGACTAAAAGATAGTCACTCTGAGAGCGAAATCATCAGAGCTGTGCTGCGCATCATCAAGCCCGGTCACTTTAAAGAGATGCTCAGTAGCAAAGAGGACATGACAGTGGGTGAGCTGAAGAGTTTCCTCCAATCACACCTCGGGGAGAAAAGTAGCACAGAGCTTTTCCAGGAACTTATGACTGCAAAACAGAGCGAGCAAGAAACTCCACAGCAGTTCCTGTATAGGATGATAGGCCTGAAGCAGAGAGTGATGTTCACGTCCAGACAAGCTGACACAGACATCAGGTACGAGGCACAGACGGCACAAAATGTGTTCCTTCACACTGTCTATCAGGGCTTGAGTGAAAGACATGATGATGTTCGGCGAGAGTTAAGGCCGTTACTCACAGATCCTGCAGTCACTGATGAGGCACTCCTGAGGCTGGTGACGAAAACAACCAGCGAGGAGAGTGAGAGGAAGCGACGCTTGGGGCGCATCACTCGCCCAAAGTCAGCTCAGGCTCATAGTGGAGAAGCAAACATCAGTGTAGTGAGCACCGAGAACACCAGCACTGACACCAGCACCAAAGATGAGCTCATCCATCAGCTGAGTGTTCAAGTACAAGCCCTGACCCAGGTAGTGAGCTCTCTCCAGTCCAACACCCCAACTCCAGTTAAAGGAACAACCCCTGAGCCTCGATCCCACTGTAACTGCCAATGCCCCACCAAACAAAGCAGGCCGATGAGGAATGAGAGAGCTCGTGGCTGCCCCAGCTGCATTTCGGGAGGCCGGACGGACTGCCACCACTGCTTTACCTGTGGTGAAGAGGGACATCGAGCTGTGGGATGCCTAAAAAGGGCCAAGCCATCGGGAAACGCGCCCCGGTCACGGCAGCGGGACGACCAGTGACCGGCAGTGGTATCCAGTCCCACCATCACACTCACCAGACCAACAACAGCCTCACCATCTCTTCTCAGTCACTATCTGGTGCAGTGTCAACAGCACAGAGAGTAGCCAGGCTTATTGGGGAGAAATGTACGCTCAAATGCCACCTGAGTGGACACAAAGTCACCGTCCTGCTGGACTCTGGCGCTCAGGTCAGCATCATCGACCGTTCCTGGAAGCAGAAGTTCTTGCCTGAGCAACAAGTACGTCCTCTCAGTGAGCTAATGGGAGACAGGACCCTTGATCTCACTGCTGCCAATGGAGAGTCAATACCCTATGATGGATGGGTTGAGCTGACCTTCAACTTACCTGGCAATGAAGATCCAAGCCTGGCCATCCGAGTGCCCTTCCTAGTTAGCCATGTGAGCCTTGCCCGACCAATACTGGGCTTCAATGTCATCCAAGAGCTCATCCTTGGTCATGAAGGTGGAGTCGAGGTCGTCGCCATCATCGCTCAGCTGCTGAGAAGTGCTATGCAAATTGAGGAAGAGCAAGCTGAGGCCATTGTGAGCGTTGCACAGACACGAGAGCATGCGCACGGTGACGCACTGGTGAGGGTTGGTCGACGTGACTTTGTTGTCCACCCAGGCCATGTTTCCCGTGTCAAATGCAGGGTGCCTGTGGACTTCACTTCGATTGTGGCAATGTTTGAGGTCAACCACTCCGACTCAAGACTGGAACAGCTAGACCTGGGGGATGGACTGGTCGAAGTCCACCACACCAGATGGCCATATGTGGAAATCCCTGTGTGTAATCACACCCCGAACAGTATCACACTGAGCCGCTTCACAGTGCTTGGCAGTATCCAGCCGATCAGCAAAATTGTGGAGACCGACCAGGCAAACAACGTTGAGGTCAACAGCATCAACTCACCTGCATCTGTTCCTGTCCCCATGGAGGTTGATAACAGCCACAGAGAACCCACACCCCAGTTGTGGCATCCCCCTGTTGAGATAAGTCATCTGACTGAAGAACAGCAACGTAAAGTCAGAGAAATGCTCTATGAGGAGTCCAATGCCTTTGCAAGGGATGACAGTGACATTGGCTGCATTCCAAGCCTCCAAATGAGCATAACTCTGAAAGACGATATCCCAGTCCAGCGATCATATGCCGCTGTTCCAAAACCTCTCTACCAAGAAGTCAAAGAGTATATCCAGGACCTGCTGGCCAAGAAGTGGATTGTAAGGTCAAAGTCCCCATACTCTGCCCCTGTTGTTTGTGTGCGTAAGAAAGATGGAACCATGAGGCTGTGCATTGACTACCGGCTGTTGAACCAAAAGACCGTTCCAGACAGGCATCCCCTCCCACGCATTCAAGACCTGATTAACACGCTTGGCGGATACAGCTGGTTCTCCATCTTGGACCAGGGGAAAGCCTACCATCAGGGTTTCATTGCTGAGGGGTCGCGGCACATGACGGCGTTCATCACCCCATGGGGCTTGTATGAGTGGGTGCGTATCCCGTTTGGGCTTTCCAACGCCCCAGCTGCATTTCAGAGGAGCATGGAGGAGATGCTCAGCTCTCTACGTGATGACTGTTGTATCCCTTACTTGGACGATGTGCTCTGCTACGCCAAGACATTTGATGAGCACGTCCAGGTACTGAGACGCGTCCTTCAGGCGCTGCAATGCCATGGTGTCAAGCTCAGAGCAGCAAAGTGTGAGCTGTTCCAGAAAGAGGTTCGCTATGTTGGAAGGCTGGTGTCGGCAGAGGGAGTTCGAATAGACCCAAAGGATCTGGAGGCCATCCAGACGTTGAAGAGCAAGACTCCCAAAACTGTTGGCGAAGTCCGTAAGTTGTTGGGATTCCTCAGTTACTACCGAACATATATTCAAGACTTCTCAAGAGTGGCGAAACCGATATACGAGTTGTTGCAAGCTACACACCCTGATACTGTCATGCCTCAGCCCAAGGTAAAGAAGGGGAAAGGAGCACAGCTGCCATCCAGGACACCAGTGCAATGGACAGAAGAACACCAGAGGGTGTTGGAACAGTTGATCCACATGCTGTCGAATCCACCGGTCCTTGCCTACCCCGACTTTGACCTTCCCTTTGTGCTACACACTGATGCCTCAGAGCAAGGGCTTGGTGCAGTGCTATACCAACGCCAGGAAGGGAAACTCAGAGTGATTGCCTATGGATCCAGAACTTTGACACCGGCTGAGCGTAACTACCATCTCCACTCAGGCAAGCTTGAGTTCCTCGCACTAAAGTGGGCCATAAGCGAAAAATTCAGGGACTACCTCTACTATGCACCCCACTTCACTGTCTACACGGACAACAACCCGCTGACATATGTGATGAGCACAGCCAAGCTGAATGCAGTTGGTCATCGGTGGGTTGGTGAGCTTGCCGACTTCCAGTTTGATGTGAGGTACAGGCCAGGAAAAGTCAATGTTGACGCTGACACCTTGTCAAGGCTGCCGGCGGACATTGACAGCTATGTTCACGCATGCACAGAAGAGTTGTCAAGGGAAACCATTCTGGCAACCTGGGAAGGCAGTAGAGCAGCAAAACAAGAGGATGTGGCTTATGTTGCAGCACTGAACCTCTCCCAAGATCCACCTTCTCAGCCTCCTGGCCTGCTCCCAACCATCAGCCACGATGACCTTGTGAGGGACCAGAGGAGTGACCGTGCTATCAGTCAAGTCATCAGACTGAAAGAGGCTGGCGCCACACTCACCAGAGACATCCGTCAACAAGTAAGTGGCCTGGCTAAGCGACTTCTACATGAGTGGGAGAAGCTTCAGCTACGAGATGGTCTGCTGTATAGGAACACTGGTCAGAGAAGTCAACTTGTCCTGCCTGATCAGTACCAATCCATGGTGTTGAAACACCTCCATGATGACATGGGCCACCTGGGGACTGAAAGAGTCCTGGGCCTGGCCAGAGACCGCTTCTATTGGCCTTACATGAAGCGAGATGTGGAAGCTTATGTCACCAGAAAGTGTCCCTGTATCAAGCAGAAGAAACCGGCTGCACACATCAGAGCACCAATGGGGAGCATCACCACCAGCTCGCCCTTAGAACTCGTATCCATTGATTACCTCCATCTTGAATCAAGCAAGGGAGGCTTTGAGTACATCTTGGTGGTTATAGACCATTTCACCAGATTTGCTCAGGCCTATGCCACCAAGAACAAGTCTGGGAAGACTGCGGCTGAGAAGATCTTCGAGGACTTCATCCCACGGTTTGGCTACCCCTGGAAACTCCATCATGACCAGGGCAGGGAGTTTGAAAACGACTTGTTCAGGACCTTGAGACAACTGAGTGGAATGGGCCATTCAAGGACCACCCCTTACCATCCTCAAGGGAATCCCGCGGAGAGGTTTAACCGCACCCTGCTGCAAATGCTAAGAACCCTGGAGGAAAAGGAGAAGGAAAGATGGAGAGAACACCTGCCACAAGTTGTCCATGCTTACAACTGCACCAGGCATGAGGCGACTGGGTTTTCCCCCTTTTTCCTGATGTATGGCCGTCATCCACGTCTGCCTGTGGACATTATCTTTGACCTAGTGAGTAATGGGGAATCGGATTCTCCTAGAGGCTACGCTGAGAAATGGGCCTCCAGGATGAAAGAGGCATACAGACTGGCCTCACAGAACAGTCAACTGTCCAGCTCCAGGGGGAAGAAATACTATGACCGTCATCTAAAGGGTGTCATCCTGGAACCAGGAGACCGTGTGCTGGTGCGCAACCTGAGAGACCGAGAGGGCCCAGGGAAACTGAAGTCATATTGGGAACACACAGTCTATATAGTCAGGGAGAGAATCGCTGATGGCCCCGTGTACAAAGTGACCCCTGAAGTAGGTGAAGGACGAGTACGCACTCTACACCGCAACCTGCTTCACTTGGTCAATGACCTTCCCCTGGACTCACCCCAACAATCTCAGCAGCCACCCTCACCTGAAGGGGAAGGCGTGTCATCAAGACAGCCACAGCGAAAAATGAGAAATGGTCCACCTCGCCTGTCAGGGAGGCTGAGTGATTGTAACCCAGACAGTGACTCCAGTGATGATGATGAGCCACGATACTGGTTGAGAGCACCGATTCGAACAGAGCCTGGAAACAGCCAAGCCCAACAGACATGGGGAGTTCAGAGAGACTCCAGTCAGACACCGTCCCCAGAGCAATCCACCAGCAGCCGATGGCCTGTGCATGAAAGGGAAGACCAGTTGAATGAACATGTTGCTACAAGGAGAGAGAGTATGCCTGTGGTGGACAGTAGAGGTACTGAGCACAGTCCACATGAGGAGGATCTGTTGCCGGCTGATCCAATGCCTGTGGCCTGTGGACAGGAAGGTTTGGAGGAAGGACCATTACTTCCACAAGCAGTCAGTGAGATGCCTCATGATGAGCCTTATCAGCCCCAAGTCCGAAGGTCCACACGGGAAAGAAGGCCTGCTCAGACCCTGACATACAACACCTTAGGACAGCCCTCTTATGAAGCCCCAATAAACTGCAACACAGTACAGACCTTTGGTCATCCAGCCATGCCCCCATGGGAAGCCCATCCCTACCCTATGCCCTTCCCTGTGCCAATTAGAACATACCCATACCCCACACCTTACCTGTTCCTAGCTTACCCTCCAGCCTTGCCTTACCCTCCAGTCTTACCCTACACACCAGTCCCACCAACGCTAGTGCACTGATTGACTTACACTATGCACACACCACATATAACTCACACACTCACCCATACCCTTACCTTGCCTCTGAAAAGAGATTCCCACAGTCATTCATCTACCCTGCATACTTACCTGGAGTCACACTTATTTTGTTTCTGGGGAAATTCCTAATTGAGTAAAGAGTGTCGGGAGCCACTTTTGTTGTTGGGGAGCGTGTGGCACACCCTGACATAGGTGACCACAAGTTTTAATGTTGTTTTGTTTTGTGTAAATGTGTAAATATTTCATTTAATATGGATACATAATTACATATGGGGAACTATAGGCACGTGACACATGGGTTGCGTCTGTGGTTGCTATGGTGACCGCAGCCCTCAGCCGGCAGATGTAATCCGGACTGAAGAAACAGCTAGAAAACCAACCTTGTGTCTCTCTTTTATTATCACCTGTTTACAGGTTAGTAAGCTATAGCTCCCCTTGTCTGAATACAATGTCGGAGAAGTAATGTGTGTTAGAACATTTATTTTGTGTTGTCTTAAATTGTTAGTAAATTAAACGTGATATTACAGAGTTTGTATTTAGTTTGTATTAGGAGCGGCTGGTTATCGTTAACGCTCAGCTGTCTCGCGAACCCTTTGAATGTACGATAGCCTAACTGTCAAAACATTATTTTGGGATCCCCAACACCCGGTTTTGACCACTGTTTTCAGTTTTCGGTGACTAAAGAACTTGACGATTGTAAATAATACTGATACAATGTGATTGTTAATTATAATGAATAAGAGAGTAAACGTATTAAACTATTGTAACTACCCATAATGAACGTTGCCTAAATGCGATTTAGAAATTAATCAGAAGTTGATGATTGTAAATAATAGTCCACTGGTGTACGATATAATTGTTATATTTAATGAATAAGAAGGTTACAATGTGATTGTTATTATTTTGTGTTTGAATGGGGCATGTTGGTGATAGGCCTTATAGTCACAATAGCCTATGTTTTATAGCATATACGTTTTATAAATATACACATATTTGTAACATGCAGATGTTAACATGCCTATTTACAATATATTATTGTTGTATATTGTATATATTTATTGTTATTTAATAAAGCAGATGTAATCCGGACTGAAGAAACAGCTAGAAAACCAACCTTGTGTCTCTCTTTTATTATCACCTGTTTACAGGTTATCTTTGTTACGCCATCGTCCCACTCCTGGGACCCGTAACATTTTGAACAACCTAAGCTAAATAATATTAAAGCTATGTGTATTTAGGCTGTTGTGTGGGTAAATGTAAGCAAACATATATATTAAATAATGCATTTTAGGTAATTGAACACCACATAACACCTCAAACAAAATAGAGTGAATCAGGTTGGGGGGGGGGGGGGGGGCAATAAAGTGGAACATGCAGGCATACTATTAGGTGCTAGCTGGTTGGCCTCACCAAATGTGCTAATCAGTCCCCTTTGGGAACAATGATAATGGGCTAAGACCTAACATGTTTGTTTCTTTGTCGTTTTTATGGCCTGCATTGGCACTTCAGCATTTTAATTTAAAGTTTTTGAAATTATTTTCCCCTGTGGGCTGTCTCTCCTTTCTTTACCTTAACACTCAGTATTGCGCACCGAGGGACACAACGGAGGCTCAGTAGGCTGCTGAGGCTGTGAGTAGACTGAGCACTGAGTAGTAGACTAAAAAAGAAGAGAGGTTTTGGCAGCTTCTTTCCACCTGTCCTACTTTGTCCTCCTGCATCCCAGTTTCTGCCAGTAGTGTTTCACACTTATGAACAGCAGTCTGTCTGCAGGCTGGAGCCAATGGATGGTTTGGGGAGTATACCTCATCACATGTAATTTTTATTACCTTGTAATGTAATAATTTTACATAATATTGCGCTCAAAAAGTTGAACATATAACTTTAGTGACCATCCAGCAAGACATTATATACTCTTGGACGATCATTAAGTCATCTTTTTGCTTGTCCTCTAAACAGTGATGTTGTTTGTTTATTTTGGCATACTGGGATGCGATGCCATTTGGCTTATATCTCTCTGGCGTAAGGGGAGACCCCTGTCGGCCTATAATTTCACCAGGCCAGCCAACTTGCTGTCAGCCTCCTCAGCTGAGGAAAGGGAGTTATTACCTGATGCACAGCGTCCTGTCACCAACTCAGTTTTGTTATATTGATTTTCAGATGTCTCATGCCCTGGCTAAAACACTTAACTTTTAGTGGAATACTGCATATATTCCTCCATGACCCCTGCCACTCTCTATTCTCCATCAATGGCTGAGTGTAATTGTCATGGATACGGATCTTCTGTCCCTCTTGACTTCACTCACCTCCATAGAACTCACTTCATAACAATCAGCTGTTACTCATACAGGTTTGCGTAACATGCGGCTATTACTTCCTGATCAACAGAATCAAGGTAAGCAGAAATGACAAATTCTAATGTTAGCCCACTGATATGACTAGTTAGACTAAAAACTGCAAACTGAAAGAGACAGCTGGAGACCTCTTTGTGGCTTTTGTATTTACTTGCTTCCCATAAAACTAGCTATGAGAGCTGTTACAAGCCATACCCCGTCTCGTGCGTCAGTTACGTTTTTTGTACCTTGTGTAAACCTGTATGAACATGTGTATGTTGCACTGTGTGTGTGTGTGCACTGTATATATGAAAAACTAACCCTTATGCTAACCCCAATGCACAGTTTAATGTTACACACACTACTACATTGTACTTAATGATGTAGATACACTGCAAAATGATTGCGTCTCGGGCGTGAGCCCTTCATCAGACTTGTGATGGGTTACAATTCTGATTAGTGTCCCTTCATAACATAGTTTGTAGGGTGTGACTGCAAAGATCAACAAGAAAACAACTGAACAAACTGAGGCCTTAGAATCTTCTTTGGAAATTGCCCGTTTTATTTATTTGTTTTCTGTTAAGCCGTAGTATGCGTTGTGTGTTTGTGTTTTATACCTATTGTAATGGTATAAAGACAGCATAATCAATAAAATAAGGATTTCGTAGAAAGTCTTTGGCCCTGGCGCTCCAGGAGAATTTCATTGTATCCACTTCTCTGCTTCATTCATCAAGTGTGGGCGGAACATCATGGTGACGCTATGTGGGTGGGTCGATGTGCGCGCCATTGCAAGGAAGGGTGAGACAGATGGGGGTTTCAAACAGGTCCTCTCGGGTGACATAAAGGAGCCGTGTTTAGCTTGAGACGGACATTCTTGTACCGACCAAGCTACAGCTGAGAAAATGAGCGGACGAGGCAAAGGAGGAAAGGGACTTGGAAAAGGTGGCGCTAAGCGTCATCGCAAAGTTCTTCGCGACAACATCCAGGGTATTACTAAGCCTGCAATTAGGCGTCTGGCTCGCCGTGGTGGTGTGAAGCGTATCTCTGGTCTCATCTACGAAGAGACCCGAGGCGTGCTGAAAGTGTTCCTTGAGAACGTTATCCGTGATGCTGTCACTTACACCGAGCACGCCAAGAGAAAGACCGTCACAGCCATGGATGTCGTTTATGCTCTGAAACGCCAAGGCCGTACTCTTTACGGCTTTGGTGGTTAAGATATGACTGCTTCTCTCTGACAAAACCCAAAGGCTCTTTTAAGAGCCGCCCAAATATCTGTAAAAGAAAATTCCAACACTGTAATATATGTGATGAATTTAAAGTACTGCTGAAACGACTTAACCATACCACACTAAAGCTAATATAGTCCCACTGCAGTTTCACAATGACGCTAGTTCTACTACCCAGTATACTGCTCACCACTTGGACTTAATGTGAAGTCCTTGGTCTTTACACTAACACTCGGTATGCTGACTATGCTAGACTCGCTTGTACTCCTTGGTCTTTTTGTACTGATTGTATCTCTACCAATCAGCATGCTGCTCACCAACTGAACTCAAGTCTGTGCGATCCGTTGTATGTCTGTCTGCATACTTGGAGTGTGCACATGGCCATTATAGCATAGTAGTTTTGTAGCTTGTATTAGTACATTATTTATACTTAACACTTTGCGCTGTGTGCACCTTGTAGGGAGACTTTAAATCTCATTGTTCTGTGTATAATGACAATAAAGGCATTCTATTCTATGTTGTCACTAGTTGTGTCTACCTCAGGATCTAGTTTCGATTAAAAAAAACATTCACACAGTGCAAGGTTCCTAAACTGTTGCGCTCTCTTGGCATTGTCTTGCCCAAGTTCAGAGAGTCCAGCACGTAAAGTGTCAGAAACGTAAAACCTAGCCTAATACAGCCCCTTACCTATATTTTGAGCGTGTTAACAGAAAAGGCTTGACTTATGTCAAAGATGTCAACATGTTTTGTCAGATATTTATATAGTACTCTGTGACCCTGGAGAAACGCTACATTTTAACCACTGTGTACTCTTCACGTTAGTTTAACGGGGATGAAGATATTTTGAAGGCCCACAAATCTGATTAAAATAACAACAACAACAATAATAATAATACTGTTTAGCCTGCGCATTCCTATCGGGCAGCAGTGACTGAACACTCTCATATCGTATTACTGGCATGCTGACTTTTCCCCATTTAACTGATGATAATTTAAAAAAGAGAAAGTTTAAGAAGCCCACGTTCAATTCTCATCTCCCCATGCCAATTTTACCACGCCAAAATTCCTATTATTACCATTTTCATCAATTAGGTTGGGGTATATTTGAAGTGGAGTTGTTTTTACTATTTAATTTCCTAATGCCTCATAAAGAGCGGGAAGATGAATGGGGGAAGTGCAGGCCAAAGTAACGTTTTGTGGGTGGAGTATTGCCAACAGACGGAACGTCCCCTCGCTTCAAAGTAACCAATCCTCGCCTGACTGACATTGGAGGGAAATTGCTCGAGAATGTAATAGCGCCTTGTCTGAGTGACGTGTTATCGTGGTCGTACCTATATATGCACGGGACGTGCTCAGTTACGGTACCGTTCTGTTTTACCAAACCGAGCATCATGCCTGAGCCAGCAAAGTCTGCTCCCAAGAAGGGCTCTAAGAAAGCCGTGAGCAAGACCGCAGGAAAGGGTGGCAAGAAGCGCAAGAGGACCAGGAAGGAGAGCTATGCTATCTATGTGTACAAGGTCCTGAAGCAGGTCCATCCCGATACCGGCATCTCTTCTAAAGCCATGAGCATCATGAACTCCTTCGTCAACGACATCTTCGAGCGTATCGCTGGCGAGGCTTCCCGCCTGGCCCACTACAACAAGCGTTCCACCATCTCTTCCAGGGAGATCCAGACTGCAGTCCGACTGCTTCTGCCCGGTGAGCTCGCCAAACACGCCGTGTCTGAGGGCACCAAGGCCGTCACCAAGTACACCAGCTCCAAGTAAAGCATTCAACCAGGTTTTCCCAACCCAAAGGCTCTTTTAAGAGCCACCCACATTTTCTTTTAAAAAAGCGTGTCCATGGCTTATTTGAATTGTGTGGGTGAGGTGAGTGTTCATTGAAGCGTTCATCTGACTTACTCTAGGCAGTACTGACTATGCTATACTGCTTTCTCAGTTTGGCTATTTTAATTTTTTTCATTTGAGGATAACTGGGAGAATAATATGCTCCAAGGCAATATTTATTTATTTATGATGGCACATTTCGTACCAGGGCGGTTTAAAGTGCTTTACATGTACACACGTGCAGACAAATAATTTACAGTAAGCTAGTTACCCATCAGCAGTCTTTAAGATAAAAAGGGGGTCTTTAACCTAGTTGTAAAACAGTCTGAGGGGGGCATTCTCTGCTCAGAGAGCTTTGCGAGCTGAGTGACCGAGGTGGGTGCATCACTGGAGCAAGTCCCATTAGAAGTTTTAAAAACAAGTGACAGTTTTAAAACGGCAAAGTCGGTTGCATGCTTAGGAACAGACGTGTGATGATGCAACCACGCATGGCTGGGTAAAAAGCTCTGTGGGAGTTATTGTAGCTGGGTATTAGGAGGGCCTCGGGAACTAATTCAACTGTATTCAATGAATTCAGTGCTGTTTCTGTGCAGCCTACTGCAAATTGCAATTATCAAGTATAAAAAAATCAAGCCAAAACAATTCAACTGGAAGGAGAATGATAAAAGCTTGGCAAAATTGTATAAACTTAATTATGTTAATTCATTGCAAATGGACTTCAGAGGTTTTTGCCTCTGAAGTCTTCGTTTTTTCAAAACCGACATATGCGTTAACATGGCCACATTGTATTGAGAAAGTGCTTTTAAAGGGTTATTTGGTGGCTCTTAAAAGAGCCGTTTATAGTTGTGGCGGTTAATTTAAGCACGCTCCCCGCGGATGCGACGAGCCAGCTGGATGTCCTTGGGCATAATGGTCACTCTTTTGGCGTGGATGGCACACAGGTTGGTGTCCTCGAACAGACCAACCAGGTAAGCCTCACTAGCCTCCTGAAGAGCCATGACGGCAGAACTCTGGAAACGCAGATCAGTCTTGAAGTCCTGGGCGATTTCTCTGACCAGACGCTGGAAAGGCAGCTTGCGGATCAGCAGCTCAGTGGATTTCTGGTAACGACGGATCTCTCTCAGGGCCACTGTTCCTGGCCTGTAACGGTGGGGTTTCTTCACGCCACCGGTGGCAGGCGCACTTTTACGCGCCGCCTTGGTGGCGAGCTGCTTCCTCGGAGCCTTTCCTCCGGTGGATTTGCGGGCGGTTTGCTTGGTTCTTGCCATTGCAGAATCTTTCCTTAACGCAAAAGGATATGCTAGCCAGTCAGCGAAGTGGGCTATTTAACCACTACATCCTGAACCTGCCCCCTGATGACGTTGGGTAAATGGTTCCTGCTGATTGGAGCTTGTCTCCCCGCTTTCAAATGGCGCCTGAAATTCAAGGCAAAAAGCACCACTCCCACCTCCAGCCCGCCGTTGCAAGCGTCTTTGCAGGTGTTAGTTTTGAAATCATTGTCAGTGTGTGTATATGTTGAAATAAACATCATGCTCTTGTAGAGCCAATACAAGTAACATACATAATTGTAAATTATTTCACGTTTTATTTATATCTTATATTAAAATGTCTGTCGCTGGTGTTATCCCCCTCAGTTATTTAAAACACTTATTGATATTTGGGGGTATTGGGTAATAAGCCTCAAGACACAGCAGTTGTCCTTGGGCACGTATTTGTGTCGCCACGTATCACCTGCATGTAAAACCGACGCTTGTTCTTATATACCCTCTTGTATCGAGGATACTAAAGTGCTTTGGTGTTTTTCAGCATTTATGACAATCCGGACTTTTGGTCGGTTGCAAAGACAGATTTATACCAAATAATTCCTACACGGTAAACTTGGAATTGACTTTCACTGAGATGTGTGGGTGGCTCTGAAAAGAGCCGTTGGGGTTGGGAAAGTTTGCCAAAGCAGTTTTACTTGGACTTCTCGGTCTTCTTTGGCAACAGCACAGCCTGAATGTTGGGCAACACACCACCCTGAGCGATGGTGACGCCACCGAGAAGTTTGTTCAACTCCTCGTCATTACGCACGGCCAGCTGCAAATGACGAGGAATGATGCGAGTCTTCTTGTTGTCACGAGCAGCATTGCCAGCCAATTCCAGGATCTCAGCAGTGAGATACTCCAGCACAGCAGCCAGGTACACGGGTGCACCAGCGCCTACACGCTCGGCATAATTGCCTTTGCGCAGCAGTCTGTGCACACGACCCACGGGGAACTGCAGACCAGCTCTTGAAGAGCGAGTTTTGGCCTTAGCCCTAGCTTTGCCACCGGTTTTGCCTCTTCCGCTCATGATTTCGCTTCAACGACGATATAGATTAACATGCTCCTGCATGTCACATCGCTACTTATACCTTACAATGACAGTGTCTCACAACCCGAGTGGCTGAAGCCAAAAAAACGAGAGCCAATCACTTTCTTTTTCAAATTGTGACGCGACCCTGGGCTTGGATTGGCGCCTAATTTGTTCCGCTCTCCTTTCAAATTCTGCGACAAAGGACACACTCATAGGAATGAAACAAACTACACTGTCTATATAAATGACGTGCGAATTCACTATATTCTACATTCTGATTTCAAAATTGAGGTCAGATATTTTAGATTGAAAAAATCGAACATTATATAAGGTACTTATATGAAGTGAATGTGTAACGTGAACGTTTATGTTTTGTAGACTGTTTGCCCCTTAGCATTAAAGCATTCTATTCACTTATCATTTGCCACCATGCATTTACCAGTTGTGTTCTATGCCAAACTTACGCCAACACGTTTGGCTGAGCAGCACTGACTGTCGCCTGGGAAGATTCATTCATATATACGCGACGCCCATACTTATAGTTTGATAATTGGCCTTATTCTCCCAACATGTCATTGAAATATATGCAATCAACGGAAATATTGGGTGGCTCTTAAAAGAGCCTTTGGTTTGCAAGTTGCAAAACTTGACGACAACATTTATTTCTTTTTAGGTGCCGCCTTCTTGGTCTTCGCGGCTTTAGGCTTAGCCGTCTTGGGCTTGGCTGCCTTGGCTTTCTTAGGGCTTTTCGCTACCTTCTTGGCAGCGGCAGGCTTCTTTGTCGCCTTCTTGGGGCTCTTGGTAGTCTTCTTGAGCGCGGCAGGCTTCTTAGCTTTCTTGGGGGACTTCTTGGCGGCTGCTGGCTTCTTGGCTACTGCCTTCTTGGTAGTCTTCTTCGCGGCAGGCTTCTTCGCAGCTGGCTTCTTGGCCACCGGTTTCTTCGCCGGTTTCTTCTTTGCCTCTGCCTGCTTCTTGCTCAGTTTAAAGGATCCGGATGCACCCGTCCCTTTGGTTTGGATCAGCGTGCCTTTGGTGACCAACCCTCTGAGGGCCAGCTTGACACGAGCGTTGTTCTTTTCCACATCGTATCCACCAGCTGCCAGAGCCTTTTTCAGAGCGGAAAGAGACACGCCTTTCTTCTCCTTTGATGCAGCGATTGCCTTCACAATCAGCTCGCCTACACTCGGGCCAGTCTTCTTGGCCCTGGGTGCCTTCTTTTTAGGTGCCTTTGCCGGTGCTGCGGCGGGAGCTGGAGCAGCATCTGCCATTCTGTTACTTTCTCTCGTACCGAGACGATGAATGACAGGATACGCCAGTGGGCAGGACTTAAAATCGACATGAGAGCCGCAGAGACTCAGCACACAGAGCTCTCCGCCTCTCGGCTCGGCTAGGAAGTCGCTTGTGTTTTCTTCACTCGGATTTTGTCAAAATATGTGAGCGAAGAAACATTATATGTGTACACGGATATGTCTGTTGACACATTCACAGCCTTAACTTTCAACCAAACACAAACGAGGTCTTGGTTTCACCCCACCCATTTCAACTAACATACACTCGTACGAGTCAAGGCGTCAAGGAGTCGTGGCGACCTGTGTTTGTTTTGTTACGAAAACTCCTCTGTAAAATATGTAAAATCACATCACACGTTAACACCCAAGAACAAATGAACAAACCCATTAACTCTGCCACCCATAAAAGTGGCAGTAAGGCGCTCTCTGCTAATGAAATGCTTTTCAAAGTACATACATTTGGACTGAGTGAAACACTGCCCCACGTTTGTCCAACGTATCTGAACTGCAACATTCATAGGGATGTGGGAAAAGTTGTGGACACTTAAACTGCAAATGGAAAATGACCTGTATAAAGGTGGTTAATGAAATATACGGTTTTTCCGATATCCACACAGGTCTACACACACAGGTCATCCAGTGTTAATGGGGTATCCAGGGATTATAATGTTGCGGAGCTGTGGGGCAGTTTTTAACTGTTGAGAGTGCTGTTTTTAAGGTTGTTGATGTTGTTTATGATGATGGGGTGATCATTAGACCAGATGAAGTGCACCATGCGACTGAGAAACAGGCAGTGAATAAAACCTGTGGTACTGACCAAATAACTGCTGAGCATCTGAAGTCTGCAAGCTATAGACTCTCAGTGCTGCTAAAGTTATGTAACACTTACCAGCAACAGAAGAATTCTGCCCCCTGATTGCACAAAAGTGAGTACACCACACAGTGAACATGCCCAAGTTGTATTAAAACTAGATTTTTTAGATTTTTTTGTACTTGATAATTGCAATTTGCAGTAGGCTGCACAGAAACAGCACTGAATTAATTGAATACAGTTGAATTAGTTCCCGAGGCCCTCCCACAAACTCCCACAGAGCTTTTTACCCAGCCATGCGTGGTTGCATCATCACACGTCTGTTCCTAAGCATGCAACCGACTTTGCCGTTTTAAAACTGTCACTTGTTTTTAAAACTTCTAATGGGACTTGCTCCAGTGATGCACCCACCTCGGTCACTCAGCTCGCAAAGCTCTCTGAGCAGAGAATGCCCCCCTCAGACTGTTTTACAACTAGGTTAAAGACCCCCTTTTTATCTTAAAGACTGCTGATGGGTAACTAGCTTACTGTAAATTATTTGTCTGCACGTGTGTACATGTAAAGCACTTTAAACCGCCCTGGTACGAAATGTGCCATCATAAATAAATAAATATTGCCTTGGAGCATATTATTCTCCCGGTTATCCTCAAATGAAAAAAATTAAAATAGCCAAACTGAGAAAGCAGTATAGCATAGTCAGTACTGCCTAGAGTAAGTCAGATGAACGCTTCAATGAACACTCACCTCACCCACACAATTCAAATAAGCCATGGACACGCTTTTTTAAAAGAAAATGTGGGTGGCTCTTAAAAGAGCCTTTGGGTTGGGAAAACCTGGTTGAATGCTTTACTTGGAGCTGGTGTACTTGGTGACGGCCTTGGTGCCCTCAGACACGGCGTGTTTGGCGAGCTCACCGGGCAGAAGCAGTCGGACTGCAGTCTGGATCTCCCTGGAAGAGATGGTGGAACGCTTGTTGTAGTGGGCCAGGCGGGAAGCCTCGCCAGCGATACGCTCGAAGATGTCGTTGACGAAGGAGTTCATGATGCTCATGGCTTTAGAAGAGATGCCGGTATCGGGATGGACCTGCTTCAGGACCTTGTACACATAGATAGCATAGCTCTCCTTCCTGGTCCTCTTGCGCTTCTTGCCACCCTTTCCTGCGGTCTTGCTCACGGCTTTCTTAGAGCCCTTCTTGGGAGCAGACTTTGCTGGCTCAGGCATGATGCTCGGTTTGGTAAAACAGAACGGTACCGTAACTGAGCACGTCCCGTGCATATATAGGTACGACCACGATAACACGTCACTCAGACAAGGCGCTATTACATTCTCGAGCAATTTCCCTCCAATGTCAGTCAGGCGAGGATTGGTTACTTTGAAGCGAGGGGACGTTCCGTCTGTTGGCAATACTCCACCCACAAAACGTTACTTTGGCCTGCACTTCCCCCATTCATCTTCCCGCTCTTTATGAGGCATTAGGAAATTAAATAGTAAAAACAACTCCACTTCAAATATACCCCAACCTAATTGATGAAAATGGTAATAATAGGAATTTTGGCGTGGTAAAATTGGCATGGGGAGATGAGAATTGAACGTGGGCTTCTTAAACTTTCTCTTTTTTAAATTATCATCAGTTAAATGGGGAAAAGTCAGCATGCCAGTAATACGATATGAGAGTGTTCAGTCACTGCTGCCCGATAGGAATGCGCAGGCTAAACAGTATTATTATTATTGTTGTTGTTGTTATTTTAATCAGATTTGTGGGCCTTCAAAATATCTTCATCCCCGTTAAACTAACGTGAAGAGTACACAGTGGTTAAAATGTAGCGTTTCTCCAGGGTCACAGAGTACTATATAAATATCTGACAAAACATGTTGACATCTTTGACATAAGTCAAGCCTTTTCTGTTAACACGCTCAAAATATAGGTAAGGGGCTGTATTAGGCTAGGTTTTACGTTTCTGACACTTTACGTGCTGGACTCTCTGAACTTGGGCAAGACAATGCCAAGAGAGCGCAACAGTTTAGGAACCTTGCACTGTGTGAATGTTTTTTTTAATCGAAACTAGATCCTGAGGTAGACACAACTAGTGACAACATAGAATAGAATGCCTTTATTGTCATTATACACAGAACAATGAGATTTAAAGTCTCCCTACAAGGTGCACACAGCGCAAAGTGTTAAGTATAAATAATGTACTAATACAAACTACAAAACTACTATGCTATAATGGCCATGTGCACACTCCAAGTATGCAGACAGACATACAACGGATCGCACAGACTTGAGTTCAGTTGGTGAGCAGCATGCTGATTGGTAGAGATACAATCAGTACAAAAAGACCAAGGAGTACAAGCGAGTCCAGCATACCGAGTGTTAGTGTAAAGACCAAGGACTTCACATTAAGTCCAAGTGGTGAGCAGTATACTGGGTAGTAGAACTAGCGTCATTGTGAAACTGCAGTGGGACTATATTAGCTTTAGTGTGGTATGGTTAAGTCGTTTCAGCAGTACTTTAAATTCATCACATATATTACAGTGTTGGAATTTTCTTTTACAGATATTTGGGCGGCTCTTAAAAGAGCCTTTGGGTTTTGTCAGAGAGAAGCAGTCATATCTTAACCACCAAAGCCGTAAAGAGTACGGCCTTGGCGTTTCAGAGCATAAACGACATCCATGGCTGTGACGGTCTTTCTCTTGGCGTGCTCGGTGTAAGTGACAGCATCACGGATAACGTTCTCAAGGAACACTTTCAGCACGCCTCGGGTCTCTTCGTAGATGAGACCAGAGATACGCTTCACACCACCACGGCGAGCCAGACGCCTAATTGCAGGCTTGGTAATACCCTGGATGTTGTCGCGAAGAACTTTGCGATGACGCTTAGCGCCACCTTTTCCAAGTCCCTTTCCTCCTTTGCCTCGTCCGCTCATTTTCTCAGCTGTAGCTTGGTCGGTACAAGAATGTCCGTCTCAAGCTAAACACGGCTCCTTTATGTCACCCGAGAGGACCTGTTTGAAACCCCCATCTGTCTCACCCTTCCTTGCAATGGCGCGCACATCGACCCACCCACATAGCGTCACCATGATGTTCCGCCCACACTTGATGAATGAAGCAGAGAAGTGGATACAATGAAATTCTCCTGGAGCGCCAGGGCCAAAGACTTTCTACGAAATCCTTATTTTATTGATTATGCTGTCTTTATACCATTACAATAGGTATAAAACACAAACACACAACGCATACTACGGCTTAACAGAAAACAAATAAATAAAACGGGCAATTTCCAAAGAAGATTCTAAGGCCTCAGTTTGTTCAGTTGTTTTCTTGTTGATCTTTGCAGTCACACCCTACAAACTATGTTATGAAGGGACACTAATCAGAATTGTAACCCATCACAAGTCTGATGAAGGGCTCACGCCCGAGACGCAATCATTTTGCAGTGTATCTACATCATTAAGTACAATGTAGTAGTGTGTGTAACATTAAACTGTGCATTGGGGTTAGCATAAGGGTTAGTTTTTCATATATACAGTGCACACACACACACAGTGCAACATACACATGTTCATACAGGTTTACACAAGGTACAAAAAACGTAACTGACGCACGAGACGGGGTATGGCTTGTAACAGCTCTGATAGCTAGTTTTATGGGAAGCAAGTAAATACAAAAGCCACAAAGAGGTCTCCAGCTGTCTCTTTCAGTTTGCAGTTTTTAGTCTAACTAGTCATATCAGTGGGCTAACATTAGAATTTGTCATTTCTGCTTACCTTGATTCTGTTGATCAGGAAGTAATAGCCGCATGTTACGCAAACCTGTATGAGTAACAGCTGATTGTTATGAAGTGAGTTCTATGGAGGTGAGTGAAGTCAAGAGGGACAGAAGATCCGTATCCATGACAATTACACTCAGCCATTGATGGAGAATAGAGAGTGGCAGGGGTCATGGAGGAATATATGCAGTATTCCACTAAAAGTTAAGTGTTTTAGCCAGGGCATGAAACATCTGAAAATCAATATAACAAAACTGAGTTGGTGACAGGACGCTGTGCATCAGGTAATAACTCCCTTTCCTCAGCTGAGGAGGCTGACAGCAAGTTGGCTGGCCTGGTGAAATTATAGGCCGACAGGGGTCTCCCCTTACGCCAGAGAGATATAAGCCAAATGGCATCGCATCCCAGTATGCCAAAATAAACAAACAATATCACTGTTTAGAGGACAAGCAAAAAGATGACTTAATGATCGTCCAAGAGTATATAATGTCTTGCTGGATGGTCACTAAAGTTATATGTTCAACTTTTTGAGCGCAATATTATGTAAAATTATTACATTACAAGGTAATAAAAATTACATGTGATGAGGTATACTCCCCAAACCATCCATTGGCTCCAGCCTGCAGACAGACTGCTGTTCATAAGTGTGAAACACTACTGGCAGAAACTGGGATGCAGGAGGACAAAGTAGGACAGGTGGAAAGAAGCTGCCAAAACCTCTCTTCTTTTTTAGTCTACTACTCAGTGCTCAGTCTACTCACAGCCTCAGCAGCCTACTGAGCCTCCGTTGTGTCCCTCGGTGCGCAATACTGAGTGTTAAGGTAAAGAAAGGAGAGACAGCCCACAGGGGAAAATAATTTCAAAAACTTTAAATTAAAATGCTGAAGTGCCAATGCAGGCCATAAAAACGACAAAGAAACAAACATGTTAGGTCTTAGCCCATTATCATTGTTCCCAAAGGGGACTGATTAGCACATTTGGTGAGGCCAATCAGCTAGCACCTAACATGTCCTAACATTTACACTTTAAATTGGTGTTTCTCTAATAATAGTATGCCTGCATGTTCCACTTTATTGCCCCCCCCCCAACCTGATTCACTCTATTTTGTTTGAGGTGTTATGTGGTGTTCAATTACCTAAAATGCATTATTTAATATATAGGTTTGTTTACATTTACCCACACAACAGCCTAAATACACATAGCTTTAATATTATTTAGCTTAGGTTGTTCAAAACAACAACTAAAAAGTGTCCAACTTTACATAACCCTAAAGTGTCCCACTTTACATAACACTATGTGACAAAGCCTGTTAGACAGCACAAAGGCAGCATGAAACCAACAACAACATCAACAACAATAACAATAATAACAATAACAACAACAACAACAACAACAACAACAATAATAATAATGATAATGATAGTGATGATGATGATGATGATGATAATGATAGTGATGATGATAATTATAGACTTAATAGACTTCCTAAGATAAATTGGAGATGATGTTAACATGGACAAAACTAGATTTGACACCAACTTGCTGTCACCATCATGTACCCTGCTATAAAGTGGGATGGGCTGTTGAACACCTCACTGGAAACAAAAGTCACACAGATAAGCCTGCACTAATTCCTGACAATGACGACTCTGCTATGATAATATCTAGAGTGCAATGAGTTAAATATGCATGCAGATCTTATCAGTCAACACCAAAACCGTTTCAGCTGAGCACCCACCCAGCACAAGATGTGGCACTATCCAGTTGATGGTAATGTGGATAATGAAGGATCAGTAAAACGTAGTGAACTCACGATGAGGAGCAAGATGTTATTACAATGATGCACATCAAATGACAGACTAAATATTTTACAAGGAGATCTACCCACGACTCTAAAAGTATGTGTGCATTTAGTGAAACAGCATCATGTGTGTCTGAATTTCCACATGTCACACAAAACACTTTTTTTCCCCAAGTTGAAGATACTGTGTCACATACAGCAATGTCACAAGTTTACCACAGTTTCAAAATAGCCTGGGTGTTCTAGATCTTTCAGTATTCTTACTTGCATGACTGTCTAACAGTGATGATCTGTGTCAGTGGCAATTGATGGTATTTCTGATTCTACAAATGTGAGGACACTTAATGCATACAGCAATATGGTTTTTACATTATATGTGTGTGTATATATGCAAATGACTGGTATAAACACATTGATGGGGTACACCAAGTGACCAATGCAGCTTCCAGTTCATGTGAGGAGCTTCAATAGATCTTATCTCAGAACACCAGTGTGACATTTTGACATTTTGGCTGGGGGTTTAACTTCATTCTTTGTCTCTTCGTGTTTTTGAGTTGGAGCATTCCCTCTCACATTACACAAGGGCATTCCACAAGGTGGTGTTCAGATAGCCTGGAGGTTCTTGTTCACAGTGCAGACCGATGCAGAAAATTGCCCAGGCTAGAAAAGACTGTGTTTTTACAAACCTAACGCAGAAGCCAAATTTTATCTTGTTTTATTGTGTCTAAATATGCACTTTACTGTTTTGTGCAGTTACAGTTAGTTACAGCTACTGTAAATTGGCTTTGTTGTAATGTTTGATTTTGTGAAATTGGTGCTAATCTCTACTAACCATCTCTTTATATAGGTGCCTTCGATGTTCTCTACACATCTGTTAGCTTATTATGTCCTCCTTTTTTAAGTCGCTTTAGATAAAAGCATCTGCTAAGTGTAATGTAATGTAATGTGATGTAACAACATCAGAGAAAAGTTTAGAGTGATGTCGCCTTGTGTAAGGAGAGGGGACGGCCAAACAGTTCGTATTCGAGGATCGCAACACCTTGAATGGGACATAAGCCTTTAGTATGACCTTGACATAAGCAGGGACAGATCCAGATTTGACTTTATAGGCTAGAGTAAAAGCCTTGTGTTGAATTCGGGCAGCCAGGCCCACTGACAGTCTTGGCTGCCAGCGGCCCAGGACAAGATAACCTAATGGGGCCCGCCCTCCCATATTCCATAATTTAAGGAGGGACCAGTTTGTTCCCCCTCATCGGCGGTCCTGCTGGCAGCCACCAGGAGGCAGTGCAGGTTGATGAAGGGGGCATCATGTTCTGCTTCAGAATGCCACAACACATGTTGGAATCCATGATTCCGTCAATGAACTGCGCTTGCCCAGTGCTGGCAGCATTGAAGCAGCCCCAAACCATGATGCCATCACCACTGGGCTTGATTGTAAGCAAAGCACAATTGTAATGGTACTGTTCAACAGGCCGCTGCCACACATGCCTGACACCATTTAAGCCAAAAACGTTTATCTTATTCTCGTCAGACCACAGGATATGGTTTTAGGAATTCATACTTTTGGACTGCATGTCGTCAGCAAACAGTTTTTAGGCTTTTTTGTGATGAAGCTTTAAAAGAGGCTTTCATCTGGGAGGACGACCATGCAGACTGAGTTGTTGTACTGTGTGGCATATTATTTTAGGTCTGACAGACCTCCCACTTCTGCAACCTCTGCAGCAATGCTGGCTGCACTCATGCATTTGTTTTTTGAAGCCAACTTATGCACCTGACACTGAGTGTGTGGACCCAACTTCTTTGACTGATCCTGTCAGTGCCTGTTCTAAGAATGCACTCGTTTTTTGAAAACCACCTCATGACTCAAGCCAGTTTTATGGTGTTGCTGATCTTTTATAGCATAGGCCATCATCCTGTAAAGCTACAATTTCATTTCTCAAATCCTCAGTTTTCTTTTTTGCCATGAGGAGTCATGTTGGTCATCCAGTGGATAGTAGAAGAGAATTATAGCCAAAATTCGTCAGTTTCACTGCATGTCCTACTACCCAGTATGTCTATGTACGTGACAAATAAAACTCCTTGTATATTAAAATGAATAGCTCTAATACATGACACACAAATTTGTATGGTCCAGTTGAGCAGACCAAAACACAAAAATGATGAATTGGACAAGTGGCTTTTTCATGGTTGAATGATTTGACATTGACCTTTACCATTACATGGTGCGAAGAAGCAGTTTACTGTTTTGCTGTCCATGCTGACCCTGAATGAGGGAAAGGGTCAAAAACAAATTGCTAATTTTGTCAGTGTAATTCTAGGATATACCAACATGACCTTGCATCAGGGACGTTAAAGATATTGCATGGATATGATATTCGTATGCATGCTATAAGCAAATGATAAGAAACAATTGCTTGCTCTACTGAAAACACTTACAGTATCCACAATATTTATGAGTGCATTACTTTAGATTTTCTTATATATAGTGTTAGGAATTTAGCTCCTCTGCTGCACACCATACTACCCGGCTAACGTGGTCTAGGGGAGTTTAGCCTACTCTTGCTGAATACACAGGAGTTCCTAACATTAAGTGCGTTGCATCATACGTGAACGTGTAAAGGTGTGTGAGGCTAGTGTGTGGGTGTGTGTACCAGGGGGTTAGTGTCAGCTTACCCGAGTTTGGCGAGCCCAAGCTACGGCACCATGCCGGACTAACCCAAGCTGGTCTATCGTTCGGTCGTTCAGTTGAAGAGAGGGGAAAGAGCATAGGATGGCGCCGGCGAGTCCCACACAGCAAAGTTATTTCCAACAGCGTCATACACGCAAAACCAAGTTCGACCAAGAAGAGAGCCTGCCACACTGTCTTCTTCCACAGGCCTTCCGGTTCCCCGACAAGATCTCCCTTTGCTGTGACCTCTTCCCATTTTATGGGCAGGCACAGTAAACAAACACTCCCCCCTGGTGGATGAGGTGTGTCAATATTGCGTGTGGTGTCTACCTAATGCATCTAGCCATTGCCTATCCTAACAATAGATTCTTAAGTTACATTCCTTTATCCTGCACTCTTTATCAACACAGTCCTAGAGATATAGTCATTAACAGTGGGACAGAAAAGTGATCAAGTGGAGAGTACAGTACCAAGTGACCAAAAATATCAGTGTCTGGACTAAATATTTTACTAAAAAAGTAAACGCTAAATATGTAATACCATAGCCAGGTCCATAAAACAATAACTCGTACTATAAAATCATATCGATAAGCGACTGGACCAACAACTCTTGCAATGTTCTAGAGATGAGAACAAATTTCAGTGTCTGGACTAAGTAGGTTCTATGAAAAGTATAAGCTAAATATGTACTGCAATACCATAACTAAAAATTTGGCATCAGAGTCTAGAGACATGTGACATGAGTTTCTTTATTCTCGACCTCAGCCTGGCCTCGGTTTTCAACATTTAATTAATGCCCTGAATTTGACAAGTGAGGGCTTTATTTTCCACTAACCAGATCTAGGTGGATCTGTCTGCAATGTATGAAGGCTTATTGTGACTCACTCAAACACAGATTGTAGGCTATGGTAAAAAGTATAGGTGGTGAGATGTGTTCTTTACACATTTCGCTGAAACAGGAGCTAACTGTGTAATCATCCCACTCCTTTTTCTGGCAACTATCGGCAGTTGTCTTGGTCTGTCTTTACCTTAATAGGTCAAGACTGTCTACTTCTTCAGAAGGTTTTCAACAATTCAGACCCCCAACTATACATGTTTACCCTTAGAAAAATTTTTTGAACCTGACTTTATTAAAGGAATTTAATTTTCGTTGTGTATGCAAATTAGCGCATATTTGATGATTTATGGCCTCATTTACATATTTAAACATAAAATTACAAAAACATGCAATACATTTTTTCCTCATCTTAACATAAGTAATCAACTGAGAAAGTTTCATTGTGATATCTACTTTTTTTTTTTTTTTTTTTTTAGCCTATTCACCTGTAATAGCCTATTTATGCGTATGCAAAAGCTGAATTCTATCCATTAGGCCGATAGATCACATGTCTGCAATAAAACTTTAGGGTACTCAAAATTTCTGGGTTTACTATTGGGCCTATCGGGATCACGACTAGACTAGCGTAGGCTATTGCTTTGGAAAAACACAAGTGCACGATGGAGTGTTTTTAAAAGTTCCTAAGTTGAGAGGAAAAGTGTGACTGACAACCCAGGGCCAATGGCAGTGAGGGCGCTAGCAAACCAGATGCGTGAAAAATACAGAATATAAAAAGGACGAAGGGCCCACAGAGATTGTGTACAGGGCCCAGAGTTCAATGCTGCACAATAAAATGGTGGACAATAAAAATAACTTTACAGACTCAATTCGGTTCATGGGACCTTTGCAGGGGCACGAGACGGAAGAAAATGTATAATCAGATTCACATATCTGAGTGTGACAGCAAGCATACCTGAGTGACAGGTTATGACTGGAATTTAAAGGGGGAGAAACGATTTTTTAATATAAAGGCACTTTTTAAAATCTGTAATGAGCCTGTGCCTTTGTTTCAATTTACTACAGCAGTTAGGTATGGTAGCATACTGCGAAATTTTATAGCCACATAGCCTAATGTGAGACAACCTAACTGACTGTTGGTTGAAGTTTACTTTGCTAAGTTCACTTTATATTGCTCCAAATTATTATATTATGTTTTATGTAATGACAGTCAGACTAGATTTTGGAAGTTCATGTTGTGTAATACAGACGCTACGTCAGTTTTTTTTATCCCTGGCTCCCATCTACATGGGCTTTTAATCGGCTTGTGACCGACTCAAATGCAGGAGTGGCCATATTGCAGAAATCGCCTACAAACAACAATTTACATGTACGTTTTCAGCAGTTGTAACTAAGCAGGGAGTAGCGTTTATAAGTGTTAAAACGTGGTAGCATGTTACTTGAGTATGTAGCCTCCCAGACGTTTATCAGACGGCTAGCCCGCCAGTAACTTAATCATTTTTCGACATCGGATTTTTATTGTACAGTAGCCCAAATAGACCTACTAAATGTTTCTGTTTTTCAATGATTTCTGAAAAAAAGACAAATAAAAGGTGAATACCTGTGGCTGTGACATTGCGTAATAGTGACGCTGTCATAATGGTTACCATGGTAAAATATATGAACAGACATCCACTCATGAAACATTCATTTTGGGCGTTAAGACTGACTGGACAGCACGTTTTTTGTTGGCAGCTGATTTGAGTGGTAGGCTATAACCTGATTAGGATGACTTGATGCATTTCAGGTATGTAAATTCCAGGCTACGTTTTGGAAAATGCTTCCTGACATTCTTCTTCATATAGGCCTAGACTAAACTTTAGTGCTTACTGTTGTGTAGTTATGAAGTTTAACAGCATTCACTACTTTTTGTGTTTGGTATGCATAGGGCAGGACTAAATGCATCCCTTACATTATGCTGAATATCTTTAACCACTACGTGGACAGTTCAGTAGCTTCCAAGCACAAAAAGACATAATTTTACCTTGACGCGGCATTCATATTTGCTCAAAATTGATTATGTGTTTGGTAACAACTCTTTTATGCTTAGGAAAGAATATTACACAGGTATTTAAAATTGGCAATACAAAATGGTAGCTTAATAGAGGAATTAAGGATTGGAAATGTCACATGTTAAATATGTTATTTTCATTAACACAAAAATTATATGGCTGCAAACACAATTTACTGAATTGTATGTAATGATTTCAATTTAAGTGCAGTCTAGAGGAAACTGCAAGACAGACTTGTATCCTTGACTGTGCCATGAAGCAGTGTGATAGGCGGACACATGGTATAAGCAACCTTAAAATGGACAATTTGCATTTATGTCACAGGAATACAGAATGGCTGAACTGGTGGCGCTGCGTGAGATGCAGCGACATCAGGCGAGAGATAGAAAGACACAATGAGAGACTGAGAGAGATTGAAGTGTTAAAATGCCTTGAAAGGCAGCACTTTCAAATGATGGAGTTGGAAAGATTGAGAGCGATGGAGAGGAAAAAAGAGAGAGAGGAAGAATGGGCGTGGGAAATGGAGAGGCTGAAAGAGATGGAAGAACAGGTGAAGATCAGAGACAGGAAAGAAGCATTGTATGCTAGTCTGAGAGCACAAGAGAAACAACTATGGGAAAGAATGAAAACAATGGAAGAGAGGCAGAGAAACATGGTGAAGAAAAGCCAAGAAAGGCAGCATCAGCTGGAGATGCAGCTAAAAGACATGCAGCTAAAGTTTGCTACGGCGAGAGAGGAGGGACAAAAGGCACACGAGGAAAGACTGCGGGAGCTGGAAGGTAGATTCCAGACCATGTGGAAAGCTAAAATGACTGAGACAGAGCAAAAGCTAGAGAAGCAAAGAGCAATGGTTCAGAGAAGGCAGGATGAACTGATGAGGCTGCTCGAATTTGAGCAGAAATATACAATGGAGGTACTGAGACACACAGAAGAAAACAACATCAAAGAAGGATGGAGATATCTGCACTTTCAGCGAGAGCAGAGAGAGACACCCAGAAAGAGCACACAACTGAGAGAGCAGTTGGAAAAGGAGAACATTGAGAGGAAGTTTAAAAATGAACATCTAAAACAATTGCTAGTGGAACAGAGACGATGGCAAGAGGTGGAGGCACAGATGAAGAATATGGAGATAAACATGGAGGAAATGAAAATGAAGCAGGAGAGACATGAACAACGATGGAGGGAACTGAAGATAAAAAGTCAGGAGGAATGGGAAAAAAGAACAAGAGAGCTAAGGAGAGAGCTGGACGAATCTCAGCAACGACGACAGGAGCTGTTGAAGCTGATAGAAGTGCAGGAAATGTCAAAGGACAAAGAGCCAATAAGATTGGAAAGAAAGGTAAGAAAGACTCATGTTGAAGAAGGATTGACAAAAGTTAACAAACAGAAAACAAAAATGGTAAAGAGCCTGATAAATGAAGGAAACTGGCTGGAACAAATTAAGCAGGAAGAGGTGAAAGGGAAGAGAGAGAACTTCCAAGAGGGGCTGCAGGCTGTGGATGACGATTCTGAGGAAGGAAGTGAGGCCGTGGCCAATACCAAGACAGGAAGTAAAGGTTTGAAAGACAGCTTGGAGAAAAATATGGAGACAGACTCTGAGACAGAGTGTATAAAAAAGCCATTGGCAAGTGAGACTTGCCTAGGACGTCTGGACAAACAGGAAGCAAACAGAAAGCAAACAAAAGTGAAAACCCAGATTGACATTCAAAAGCAAAATGAGGTTAATAGACAAAATGAGAATGAGAGCGACAGAAAGTCTGATAAGCAGAGAGAGACACATGAACAGAATGGTGTGGCAAAACAGGCCCTGGAGCAAGAAAGGACTGAGGCAAAGGCTCACATCCAGAAAAACAATAAACCTACTGAGGTCACTGGACAGACGGTTGAATATCCAAACCAACTAAACAAAAATCTGACCAGAAAGAAGGGACCCAGAACACTCTTTCAACCTGTTGTTCAAGCCACTAATGACAGAAAAAACAAAACTCGCCGGTTTAAGCCACACAGTCCTACAAGTAGCAATCACTCCGCTGACCCAGTGCAGGTTCTGCCTGCTACACCCTCCTGCCAGCTCTTAGGTCCACAGCAGGAGGAGATTAAACAGGTTATCACTCTTGTGTCATCTGCATCAGCCAAGGCAAGTAAGAGGGTCAAACAGGACGAGTGGAAGATGAAAGCACCGCTGCACACAGAGGGGCTAGTACCCCAAGGTAGCATTAATCCCTCCGAGACACAGAGTTTGGCATTAGATGATCATGACAAGGAGAGGAAGGTGAGGAATGAGGAGCAGGCTACAGTGGAGAAGGCGAGAAATAGAAAGCAGGCTAAGGTGGAGAAGATGAGAAAGGAGAAGCAGGCTAAGGCGGCGATGAAGAATGAGGAACAGGCTAAGGAGAAGAAGGCAAAGGATGAGGGGCAGGCTAAGGTGGAGGTGAAGAATGAGGAGGAGGTGAAGAATGAGGAGCAGCCTAAGGTGGAGAAGGTGAAGAAGGCTGAGGAGAAGAAGGTGAAGGGTGAGCAGGCTAAGGAGAAAAAGGTGAAGTTTGAGGAGCAGACTAAGGTGGAGAGGGTGAGGAATGAGGAGCAGGCTAAGGTGAAGAATGAGAAGCAGGCTAAGGAGGAGAAGGTGAAGTTTGAGGAGCAGACTAAGGTGGAGAGGGTGACGAATGAGGAGCAGGCTAAGGAGGAGAAGGTGAAGGATGAGGAGCAGGCTAAAGATGAGGAGGTGAAGGATGAAGAGCACGCTAAGGTGAAGATGGTGAGGAATGAGGAGCAGGCTAACGTGGAGAAGGTGAAGCACGAGGAGCAGGCTAAGGAGGCTTCCCCATCTCCAGCTGAGGAGAGGGCACAGGATGGAGGAGCAGGAGTCACAGAGATGAATGCTGCAGGGGCAGATGGCAAGGTTGTGAAGAAGGACAAGGATGTGATTACTAAGGTTTTCGGCTGGGTTAACAAAAAAGTTAATAAACACTATGAGAAAAAAATTCAGAAGACGTACATAAGAGAGGAACAGGAGGGACATAAAATTTATGGTAGGTGTCCAACATTTTAATCTTATTTCTATTGACATCCCTTATGCCAAGTTCAGACTACACGACATCACACGAGTTCAGCCATGATTTGGTGAGTGCCGACACTGCTGCCAACTCTCCAGTGTTCAAACCACACGTCTGAAAATTTTGTAATCATGAGCCTCACCCCCGTGCATAGGGCTGATCTGTGACCTCTGTGACCGCTGGTACACGTAGAGCTTCAGATTACATGGTGGCGTCATTAACTATGTATTGACTTTGTTAAACAGTACGGACTATAGCAACAACACCCAGCCTACTTTGCATGTGAATTATACCAAAGATTACCCCATATTCTGCTTGAAGTTGTTGTTGTGAGTTGTTCTTCAGGAAGTGCAGTGCTTTAAATTGATGCACCTACTTGTGAAAAAACAGAAGGGGCCGCAAGTAAACCTGTGAGGCAACTGCACAATGATTGGCTTTAACCATGTTATATGTTTATTTTAGCAATGTGTGTTGTTATTTTTTATTCAATTGTGTATGCATGAGTGTTGTTACTTTTATTAAATAAGCATAATAATAGGCCATGAGAACATATAGGGACAAGGCAGCGTATGTGCTGATCAAGAAACCTGATTGGTTCCTAGAGCTGAAAGGAAGCTTTTTTTCCCCTGATTGGCTGCTGCTCTTTGTCAATCACATACGATTTCTCACACTTGACGACTTGTTCTCGCAGATTAACTGCTGATTGCCCTTTGAGGCAAGGCAATTACCTATGATTTCAAAGCCAACCCTCCCACCTGGATATCCTTTCTAAAACAGTGTAGTGTGAACTTGGCATTACTGCATACAGTACTTTGTATGCAAAGACATGTAATATAGAAAGTGTCACTGTTGTTTGGAGTAACCAGTTTTTGTCCTTCTGTTTGGTTAGAGCATCATGAGATCCCAATTACTCGAGGGGAGAGAGAGCGGGACAAGCGGTCCGATCTGACAAAGGATATGAACGACTGGAAAAAAATAGAAAAGTCCTGGCAGAAGTGGGAGGCCGAAAGAGCAGAGAAAAGGGCAAAGGAAGAGGAGAAGAAGGCAGCAAGAAGGCAAGAAGAGGCAGAGAAAAAAAGAGCAAGACAACAGAGATTAAAGAATATAGAGGACCAGTGTCGACAAAGTTACTTGAAGAAGACTAACTGGGTGTGTACTATTTTTTTCTTTTTTTTAAGATTTCTGTCAGATCCATGACAATTGTTGTGTTGTGTTATACTGAACCGGCTATCTCTCTCTTTTAGTGAGCAGCACAGACACGAAGGCTCAACGCACATCAGAAAGGTCTTCAAATGAGACATCAATATCTTTTTTTATTTTGCATTTTTTATTACCTTTTTTATTTTAAAACTTTATCATCAGCATTAAATACTCAAGTGACAAGTAGAGGGTGGTAAGGAATAAGGAGCAGGCTAAAGAGGAGGTAAAGGATGAGGAGCAGGCTAAAGAAGAGGAGGTGAAAGATGAGGAGCAGGCTAAGGTGGAGAAGGTGAAGAATGAGGAGCAGGCTAAGGTGGAGAAGATGAAGGATGAGGAGCAGGTTAAGGAGGAGGAGGTGAAGAATGAGGAGCAGGTTAAGGTGAAGGATGAGGAGCAGACTAAGGAGGAGAATGAGGAGCAGGCTAAAGAAGAAGAGGAGGTGAAGAATGAGGAGCAGGCTAAGGAGAAGGATGATGAGCAGGCTAAGGTGGAGAAGATGAAGGATGAGGACCAGGCTGATGAGCAGGCTAAAGAAGAGGAGGTTAAGGTGAAGAAGATGAGGAATGAGGAGCAGGCTAAGGTGGAGAATGTGAGCAATGAGGAGCAGGCTAAGGAGGAGGTGAAGGATGAGGAGCAGGCTAAGGAGGAGGTGAAAAAATGAGGAGCAGGCTAAGGAGGAGGTGAAGGATGAGGAGCAGGCTAAGGAGGAGGAGGTGAAGCATGAGGAGCAGGCTAAGGAGGAGAATGAGGAGCAGGCTAAGGAGGAGGTGAAGGATGAGGAGCAGCCTAAGGAGGCTTCCCCATCACCAGTGGAGTAGAGGGCACAGGAAGAGTGAGCAGGAGTTGCAAAGAATAATGACGAACGGTTGTGAAGACGCAAGGTTGTGAAGAAAGAAGAGGATGTGATTACGATTTTTGGCTGGATTAACAAAAAAGTTTATGAACACCATCAAGTCAGGAGCAACATCGTGATAATATTTATGGTAAGGTGTCCAACATTTTAATCTTATTTCTATTTATGTCTCTGATGCCAAGTTCTGATCACTCAACATCACACAAGTTCAGTCATGATTTGGAACTCTCCAGTGTTCAAACCAAACATGGTGTTTTTGTAATTGGGAGTTTGGTTAATTTGTTTGCAAAGAAATGTAACATCGAAAGAGTTACTGTTGTTTGGAGTAACCGGTTTTTGTCCTTCTGTTTCGTTAGAGGATCATGAGATCCAAATTACTGGAGGGGAGAGACAGCAGAACAAGCAGACTGTTCTAACGAAAGGTCTATATGACTGGAAAAAAAGATAACATTTCTGGCAAGGGGGAGGATGAAACAGCAGAGAAGGGCAAAGGAAGAGAAGAGGGCAAAAAGGCACAAAGAAGCAGAAAAAAGACCAAAACAGCAGAAAGTAAAAGATATACAGGAGCAACATCAGCAACATTACCTAAAGAAGACTAACCAGGTCTGCATTAATTTTTTCAGACTTCTTTTAGATCCATTCCAAGTGTTGTGTTTTACACTAAACTGGCTATTTTCCTCTTTTAGTGAGCAGCTCAAACACAAAGACTCAACGACAGAAAGGATGGTCTTCAAATGAGACACCAACATCATTTTTCTTTTTTTTTCCACCTTTTTTCTTTTTACAACTTAATCTTCATTAAATCTCAAATTGCAATACAATACTGGGATACTTGTCAGCTGGCTTGTGGAGAGTTTGTACCAGTTGTTTACTTAAGTAATTCATTATTATTAAAATAAATACTTCATAGTAATATCAATGTTAAAGACAGTCATCTGGTTTTACTGGCATGTCCACAACATATTTTAGGACACTCGGTTTTATTTTTTAATGTATCCTTTCTTTCTCCCAAATTTATGTTATCACTCTCATGCTTCTCTGTCATTCTGTCAGTTTACCTTTGGGCAATCAAGTTTATTGTAACAGAGCAACTAATGTGTTGCTGCAGAAAAAATGTAAATGCTTAAGGAAAAGAAAGCTACAACAAATAGGGGTTTTGGTGAAATTATGTTATTGTTTATACCAGTGTCGTGGCGTGGTGAATTTTTGTAGGGAAGCCAAGCGAAGAGAACTAGTAATTAGGCTAACTAACTACCTCGCGCATGTGTTTTTTAATAGAAACTTAAACTTTTGTTTAGTTTTTGTAGTTTCTTGTTTGGTGTTTTTAGTTTGATTGTTTTATTTGTTTTTTAAAGAACATACGTGGAATAAAACAATGGGCTGCGGAAACAATGCAAGTGAGACAAGCGCTACCTCTTCCTCTACAAACCAACAAACTGCTAAACTGTATTCCGTATTAAACTATGCCAAACATTTAAAAGGCTGCCCCATCAACCTTCTTCGAACTTGTAGACTATTTTGAAAACATCTGCAGCAAACTAGTTAAATTCGGGCTAAGACATTGCAGATAGAACACAGGAATTGCGCATACATGGGCAGCGCACGTAACGCAGAACAGAGATGCAGCATAATAACAAGATAAGGCATGCTACCGTCCTTTTATCCTTGCAAAGCGGTCAATAACAGCATCGTAGAATTTCTCACTGGCCTTTAGGTTATCCATGACGATATTTAGGCTAGGTTGACAAGCCAGTCCTGTCTACAAGTCTGTCTAAAATACGTTTTAATCACTGTAAGGAAAAAAACGCTTGTATGTGCTAGTGGCTGGTATGGAAAGATGGCTACACAACATAAAGTAGCCTACCAGCAAATCAGCAAACAGGTGATTATTTTCCAGTGCAAGCAAGAATGTGTGGTATCTTAGTAAAAAGTAAAAAGTAGTAATTCATAGGACTCAGCATACACAGGACACGGCCGTACGTGTCATCTCATTTAATAATTCTCCTCATACACTGCCGTCATTTGCCTATTTATATCAGTGCCCAGTAGCGCCCTCTGCAGGTATGAAAGGTAGGCTAGTAGTAAGACATAACATTTCCCCTTTTCTTTAAAAGATTACTTCCATTAGGTAGGTATTATGCAAGTCATCTGAGGAAGTAGTGAATCAACTTTAACATTTAAACATTACACGTAACTATGAATACAACCTCGCATTGAATAGGTAAGTATCATTAGAAGTATCATGGAATAGGTAAGTATCATTACAAGTATCATGGAATAGGTAAGTATCATTAGAAGTATCATGGATGAATCAATGAATGAACATTGCACAGTATTAAATCAGTATGCATGAATCAATTAATGAAAATTAAACAGTATTACATCAATGAATGAACATTACACAGTGTTACATCAGTATGCATGAATGCTCAGGTCTCCTGACCCGCACTGTGTCATTCACTCTGAAGTTTGGCACCTTTGCACCCCTTTTGTTGTCAGTGTATGTTTTGCTTTTCTTTGTTGTCGTTGCACAGTCTCTTTGATTCGTTCATGTGTGTGTGTGGTGGTGTGTGGCACAGGCAATGTATTCAATTTGGTGCGCATTTTCCTTTGGTGCAGCAACTCAGACGGTGCGGCACCTGTGGTAGCATGTGGTGTGGCCCTGTAGATCTGCAGGAATTCTGTCACCGCTTGTTTCCACGGCCTGTGTGTCTTGTCGGCCGTCTGTAAGCATTCTTTCAGCACTCTGTTGAATCTTTCGATTGCACCATTGGCTCTTGGATAGTACACACTGGAGCGTAGGTGCTTAATGTCTCTCTCTTTGAGGAAGTTGGCAAACTCATGGGAAGTGAACTGGCACCCATTGTCAGAGGCCAGGTAGGTAGGATTCCCTTCACGGCTGAGGACTGTAGCTAGGAAGCGTGTAATCACCTCTGTTGTGACTGAGGAGGCGAATGCTACTTCCGGCCACTTACTGTAGTAGTCTGTGAGGGTGATAGTCCAGTCATTCTACTGATTGACCCACCACAAATTGCAATAGAAATAGTTCTGGTCCCAAAGTAATTGTCATGATCTAGAGACTCTTCCATCAAGTTTCTCCTAAATTCCTCACATTGGAACATGGTCTAATTTGCATAAATCCAAGATGGCAGACCAGAATCACTTTTTCTTAAATAACTTGAAAACTATTAATGTTAGAGTACATAAATGTATTGACGTTGAATATAAACTTGCTTGTTGTGAACATTTTGGTACCAAATTTATCTCTCTATCTGCAGTACTTTCTGAGATATCACATACCTTGAACAATGCGTCCACAGCCCAAACGTCATGCTAGCCAGCAGCAATATTGAAAATCCCAAAATTCTATTAAAATTGTTAACTGTCCTGCTTAACTGTTAAAAAGGTTGCAAATTAACTATACATGTAAGGGACCAGTTTGCATAATCAAACTATTACCCTAACTCTAGGCTACTTCCATTTACAGCCTGAGCTAGCTCGTAAGACGGCTGCGGAAAGTTTACCTCTGCTAGCTGCCTTACACATTACACTTAAAAAGTAAAGTTGTAACATTTACATCCACATGGAAAAGGTAAAAACAAACAATAATGATGATTTTTTTTTACTGGTGAAATTTATACTGCGGCACTACAGACCAATACGTGTCACAGTGAAATCTGTCTGGCGACGCCCTTGGTACTGTACTCGATGCCCACATTTCAAATGTAGTGGAGTAAAAAGTACAATATTTGTACTGCTGTGCTAAAAAAACGAGATATATACAGTGGTCCCTCGTTATTCGTGGGAATTACGTTCTAAAAATAACCCGCGATAGACGAAATCCGCAAAGTAGTCAGCTTTATTTTTTTACAATTATTATAGATGTTTTAAGGCTGTAAAACCCCTCACTACACTTATACACTTTTCTCAGACAGTCAAAGTTCACACTTGCAAACATACAGCACTTCAGAGTCACACAGCTAGCAGTGGAAGATTTATGTAAATTTAACAAGCGGAGCGCATTCTGTACTGTACAGGAGATTGCATGCACAAAAAAAATCCGCGAAGCAGCGAGGCCGCGAAAGGTAAACCGCGATATAGCGAGGGACCACTGTATATCGATATTTTAAAAAACTATATAATATCGATATTCTGGCTATTAATATCAATACACTGCCCAGTAGCTACTGCACAGAGGAATGCACTAGTGATTCTAAACAAAAATGTAGTAAATGTACTTTGTTGAGTACAAATGTACATTAGCCATATTGTATTCTTTTGCACGAATGGTTTTATAAGTTGACTACAGGTACCTAGTGAGACTGGGCACCTTTTCTGTGACATATTCAGTTTACAAAGAACACAAAGTACTTGTGCATGTAGGAAGAGCACCTTAGGGAGAAACTATAGCTATTACACCTACCCCTACACTATCTATAATCAAGTAAATAGTTCAGGCTGTTACTCCCTACTCCCAGGTGTAACACGCACAACTGGCCGCTGACTACAGCTATTCATGCAACCTCATGTGAGCTGTACAGGACAGAGCAGCTGAGGGGATGGCCAACTGGAGCCGTACAGACAGATGCTCAACAAGGGTTAACCTGAACCAGCCAGCTACCGTTACAGTGACTGGGGCTGCTGGGGCCGTTTACATGATCCACTCAGCAGCACCTACCTATCGCTTTCCCCCATGGCTTTCACCATGCCAACAACATGCATCTCATCCAGGACCACTGGCAAGCCTTTGCAGTTTCCTCCAACATTTCCTTAACAATTAAAATAAATAAATAAATAAATACAAGACACTTGCACATGTGGGGAGAGCACCCATTGTACCACACTTCAGGCTTTCCTAACTACAGCCATTACAATTATCCATACACTATGTGGGACACATCCTCAGCAGTGTACCTCAGGATCAACGGGTGTTTCGGGCCTTTACTCACTGTACACCCTCCCCTGAGGCGGCCCCACTAAAGGTGATCAATCATTTAGTGTGTGTCCACAGTTTAGCTACCAAGTAACCATTAGTAACCATTCACTTACAACCACAGTTTACTTCCAAAATTTACTACCTACTGTTCATTACCAACTGTTTGCACGACTTCCAAAGTTTTACTTACAAAATTAACTACAACCACAATTTACTTCCAAAATGACCTGCTTACTTACTAATTAGGACTTGTTATCGAATATTTGCACTTTACCACCATTTTACCACAAATACTATCACTTTGCAGTCACTAGCGCATATGCCATTACACAAGCGACCCTGCCAATGCTAGTTCTAAAGACGATTCTACCCACTGACTTAACATTAAATGTATACACCTCTTGAATCTAATGGTGACTAATGCTCAGTTATAGTAATACAGTAATAATCACATATTGATCCTTTTATGGGTGACTGTTATATAATGATAATAAACTGGCTGTTGCCACTTACCAGTAGGAGAGAACCTCAGAGCACTGACCCATATCTCTGGCTTAAAGTGGCGAGAGCTCACGATTCTACCCACTGACTTAACATTAAATGTATACACCTCTTGAATCTAATGGTGTCTAATGCTCAGTTCAGTTCAGTTCAGTAAAAAGCATTGACTTTCCTGTTCAATAAATTGAACATAACAATATTTGTCTGGTTTTATTGGGTGAATTACATTGAGTAATAATTATAAAGTAATATGTATCGGTATTGGAATCAAATCGAATTGAATTGCACTGTATCGAAAATCGTATCGTATCGTGAGCCCTGTATCGAAAATCGTATCGAATCGCCATATCCTAAATGATACCCAGCCCTAAATATTTGTCTTGGAAATGTAGTGAAGTGAAAGTCACAAGTTGCCAAAATGTTTAATACTCAAGTAAAGTTCAGATGCTCAAAAATTGTACTTAAGTACAGTACTTGAGTAGATTTATTTAGTTACTGTCAACCTCTGGTACGTTTTAAAAAAACGTTATGTCCTTAAGCCTGAAAGACTGAAAGAATCTGAATAATGGATAAAATGTGTGTTCTGTGTAGAGAACCAATACTTTACAACCAATTAAGTTCTAAACTGACCCAGAAAGGGTGTGATGCCATAACAAAAGCTAATGCAGAAAGAGGTGGTGAGTGTTCTGTGAAACCTGGAGAACATGTTCATAATTCCTGCAGAAGTAAATTCTGTAACCCACGGGAAATTGAGGCATTCAAGAGAAAAGCAGCTGGTTCTGATTCTTTTAATTTCTTGGGCCTTGTTCATACTCTGCGTTCATTAGAGGAGCCATTTATCTTCAGCAAACACTGTTTGTTCTGTGGAAAGGACGATCCCTATGCTGGAAAAGTCAAAGACACACTACTTATCCAAGTCAGGACGTATGACTTTCAGAAGAAAATAACTGACATTTGTATACAGAGAAATGATGAGTGGGCAACAAAAGTCAGAGCCAGAATTGACTGTGTGAACGACCTCCATGCTGCAGATTCAGTGTACCACAATGTTTGTTCAGTAAACTTTCGGACTGGAAGGCAGCTTCCTGAGAGGTTCCAATCAGTAATGAGTGGCAACATTTCTAAGCGAATCAATGGGTTCGAAAGACTATAGATTACTGACTACATTATTAGAAAGGTTTGTATTTTTCTGAACTTTGGGAAGAGTTAAATAAAGCTGAATGTAAAATAGCACAAGACAACCAAAAATTTGAAGCAATCTTTGAAACAATGTAATCTTTTTCATATTTTACTCAACATTGCATCTAGACTCATTATTTTAACCATGTCATATCTCAGAAAGTACTGCTGATAGAAAAATACAATTGGTACCAAAATGTCCACAATGCACAAGTTTATATTCAACTTCAATACAACTATGTAATCCAAAGTTAATAGTTTTTGAGTTATTTCAGTAAAAGTGATATTTATGGTCCGCCATCTTGGATTATGCAAATTAGGTCATGTTCCAATGCTTAAAATTTAGGAGAAACTTCATGGTAGATTCTCTGGTGTATAAGGATTAGTTTGGCACTACAATCATTACTATTGCAATTTGTGGTGGGTTGACCCCCTTATTCCTGTAGAATGACTGGACTATGATGGCATAACGACAGTCCCATGTGGCGTGTTCGAAAGGGCCTGTGATGTCAATGGCCACCTTTTCCCATGGTCCAGCAGGTAATTCCACTGGTGTGAGCGGTGCATGTGCAGTTTTCGCTGTCTTGGCAGGGCACACAGGAAGCAATTTTAGACTCCACCAACTTGTCCATCTGTGGCCACCAGTACAGTTCACGCAATCTCTGCTTGGTACGCACCACCCCCTGATGCCCCTCATGTGCCAGGTCGACCACCTTGGAGCGCAGCAATGTGGGCACGATCAGACGGTGAGTACCTTGCATGATGAGTGAATCCTCCACGGCCAGCTCGTCTCTCACGGTGAAGTATGTAGTCAGTCCAGGCGTCACGTTCTTTCTGCATTTTGGCCAGCCCTTCTGTATCTGCTGCCGTAGGTGAGTGAGCTCAGGGAAGGTGTCGCATGCAGCAGTGAACTCGGGCAGAGTCATGGCAGGTAAGCAGTCCTTGAAGACCGTGGCCACGATGTCTGGTTCCAGGTCGGCATCCTCCGTGGCAGGCAACGGTAGTCTGGACAGACAGTCAGCTGTCACGTTCTGCTTCCCTGGGCGGTAAGCAATGTCATAACAGAAGCAAAGCAGACGTGCCGACCACCGTGCCACGCGCAGTCCAGCATGGCCTGTCCCCTTGGAAGACAGTAGAGTTGTCAGGGCCTGATGATCTGTGCGGAGCGTGAAGTAATGCCCCCACCGATATGTTCTCCACCTTTCCACTGCCCAGACACATGCCAATGCCTCACGTTCAACAGTGGAGTACTTCCTTTCGGCAGGTGAGAGTGTGCGGGATGCAAACGCTACTATCCTCTCTGTGTTGTCCATGTGTAACTGGCTAAGGACACCCCCCAGTCCATAATCAGATGCATCAGTGGTGACGAATGTGGGTAGTGCAGGGTCATAGAGTGCTAGTGAAGGGCTTTCAACTATCAGTCTTTTAATTTCATTGAAACTGCGGTCAGCCTCAGCAGTCCAATTAAACTGCAGCTCTGTAGACTCCTTAAGTGTGACACGCAGTGGCTCAACTACGGTAGAGTAATCAGGGATGGTGAAAAAAAACAGGCTCTTTTATGGAAAACTCATTTTTAATGCACATAGTTGCACTATTATATACTGGAGAACTTACAGGTACTGCGTATCTGGCCATTCAGCTGGTCAAAGAACATACTGTAGTGGTGCGTGTTTGTCAATGTGTGTGTGTATATGTGTGTGTGTGTGTATGTGTGTGTGTGTGTGTGAGACCTCAGGCCTCTCTGTTCTCTAATAGACCCAAAGCTAAGAGATACACCTTGAGAAGGCATCATACTCTACTGCAAGGTGATAACCAGCTTTCAGTCTGTAAAATTCACAATATGTGTATGGACAAAAAGAAAAAACAAAAAAAACAAATAGAAAGTCAGAACATGTAGATCCCATAGGCAAAGGTATGGTTAGGATAGCTTGACTACTTGTAAAACTTGTGTTCCTGCTCGTCTTTCTTGATGACCGTCTTGTACGCCTTCTCAAAGTCCTTGGCCAGGACGATGTATCTGTTCTCACGCACGGCCAGCATGCCATCCTAAGGAAATGAGGTAGAGAGAGGAAGTGGTGAGAAAATTGAACGTCAAGAGCATCTGCTGCACTGAACAAGCGTAGACAAGTAATACGATGATGCTTCTTGTGCAGTGGCAAAAACGAGAGCACACAAAATGTCTGCCATAGCATACATTCACATTTGTAAATGATTTTAACAGCTTGACATGGATTCTGAAGAAGTTAAAGGTGTAATGTCAACATCAAAACAAATCAAATCTTCTACTGCCTGCTAAAGCGAAGATCTCCCTCAGTAAAGGTGTGTTAATATGAAAGTTAAGATTTTAAGCAGCAAATAGTCTTAGTCCTCCTCCTTCCTCACAGCTTACCTCCTGACAAATGGAGTTGATATCAGCACCAGAGATCTTGTCTGGACGAGACACATCTATTACAATTTGTTAAGGGAAACCAAAAAAGGATTGGTATTTTCCCTACTGAAAACACAATGATAGGTGGATGAATGACAAGTAAATAAATCAGACAAATAGTTAAAAAATAGGAACTTTGTGGAAAAGAAAATGACTGCATCGTATAACTCAGTGAAACTACTTAAGTGTTTTTTCTGGTGTAGCATAACCAAAATTGATATCAACAAAGTCATCACACAAGACATGGGATTAACGGCGTGTATGTTTAACTGCTGAACAAACACAGACAGAGCATACAACATAAACACATAAATCTGTCAGGCAGAAATGCAAATCAAACATGCCTGTGCAACCCCCCCCCCATATTTCATAACTTAAGGAGGGACTAATGCTGATGTTTGTGACCACAATGCCACGTATTGCTTTGGAAGAACACAAATGTACGATGGAGTGTTTTAAAAGGTTCCTCAGTTCTAGGGCCCCAACGGCAGTGAGGGTGCTAGCAATATGATGCATGAAAAATATAGAATATAAAAAGGAAGAAGGGCCCACAAAGATTGTGTACAGGGCACATAGTTAAATGCTGAACAACAAAATGGTGGACAATAAAAATAACTTTACAGACTCATCTCGGTTCATGGGACCTTTACAGGGGCATGAGGAAGACTGAAGAAAATGTATAATCAGATTCACATATCTGAGTGTGGCAGCATATCTGAGTCACAGGTCGGGTATGGGGTTATGACTGGAATTTAAATCGGAGAAACGATTTTTAATAAAGGCAATTTTTAGTCTGTAATGAGCCTGTGCCATTGTTTTAATTTACTACAGCAGTTACAGAGGCTATGGTAGCATACTGCTAAATTTTATAGCCACATGTAATGATAAAACCTAACTGACAAGACTGTTGGTTGAAGTTTACATTACATTATACTTAGCAGACGCTTTTATCCAAATCGACTTACAAAAGGAGGACATAATAGCTAACAGATGTGTAGTAGAGAACATCGAACGTACCTATGTAAAGAGATGGTTAGTAGAAATTAGTTTTGTTAGGAAGGAAAGCAGTCTCGGAAGAGAAGGGTCTTCAGGAGCTTTTTGAAGGTCGACAGGGCTATTGCTGCTCTTGTTTAGGTGTCAAGGTTACTTTGCTAAGTTCACTTTATATTGCTCCAAATTACTTTATTTTGTTTTATGTAATGACACTCAGAGTAGATTTTGGAAGTGCATGTTGTGTAATACAGATCAGCTACAAATGGAGATTTGAGTTTTGTTTTTTTATCCCTGTCTCCCATATGGGCTTTTGATCGGCTTTTGACCGACTCAAGTGCAGAAGTGGCCATAGTGCAGAAATCGCGACCAAACAAAAATGTACAGGTACGCTTACAGTTGTTGTAACTAAGCAGGGGGTAGCGTTTATAAGTGTTAAAATGTAGTAGCATGCCGGAAACACAACCTGGTGTCCAATACGCCATTAATAGTAATTTGGGGATGCACTTTTTGAACTAGTTTCCTTCAATGGAACTACTTTAGCTATCAGCTAATTTTCCGTCTCTGGGAAATTATTTCCATCAGTCGGTTTAGTTCATATTAAGGGGACAAAGTGCATATGAACAACACCCTGCATTTACACTGAAACGTAAGCCAGCAGTTAGCTGTGTAATGGTGAGAAAACGTGGAAACTAACTTTCCTAACTTTAATTTCTGCCATGAGTAGGATGTGCCCGGGATAGGCTTTGGTAATTAATTATACCACTGATCATGACAGAACCCTTCCTCTCCGCGGAAAGTGTCACCTCCAGATGTGCTTTTTTTACTCGAGGTGGCGGTTAGGAAGACATGCAGCATTGTGGGGTTCACTACATGTGTCTGTTAATTGAGTTATGAGCGTGTTGGACAAATAGGTTACATTCAACGTGCTTGCATCGGATTGTTATGCATGGACATTTTGCATTCGTCTGTTAAAGCGACAGCTATCAAAGCACCCATTGTGACGTCATAATACTGACGTCAAAATCTGCACCCTCGGCATAAAGTCTAATTTACTACACTTGTTGCAAGTTAGCCAGAAACAGCAGCTTACATTATTGTCTTGGATACTTTTGATTTCGCAAGTAAACTCCAAACTGGAAAAGAAAACAGGACACAAAAAGTATGAGAAAGCAGCACCTGAGAGAAAACCCGAGGCAGAATAAGAACATCTGCACTATGGCACATGTGAGTTTGTTAAAATTAACAGTAGTGTTTATTATTACTAGGCTAAAAATAAATATAAGTAATGATAATATCAAAAAGCAATAATAATAGATTGTATCATAGATTTAGAACAAAGGAAAAGTAGGTTGTGCCTAGTAATGCAGTCCCACAATGCAATGCTCCTTTCTGTTCCCTTCGCAGCGTGAGGTGCTGCCCCCTATAGGCTCCACACAGCAGCAGCAGCCGTCTGGGGTCCTTCAGGCCACCTGCTCTTCCTCCCTGCCTGTCATCCAGGATGGCCCAGCCCTACCGCCCTTGTTGCTAGGTGACAGAGTGCCCTCTGAGTGCCCTGTGACCCTAAAACAAGGTGCCTCACGTCGTCCAGGCAGGAAGGATAGGACAGGACTGGACTATGCCCCCCCACTGAAGCCAGTCCTCCATAGAAGAGCTCCCAAACGCGTTGCCAATGGCAGCGACAGCACCTCCTTGCTGCCAGCCCCACCTTCTGTTGCCGAGGCAACCAGTGACGCTAAGTTGGCCAAGTACATAGAGGAGCAGGAGAAGCTGAAGTGCCTGCTGGAGCCCCTGAGAAGGTGGTGGGAGGTGGTGGAGATTAAACAGCACGTCACCCAGGAGGCTCTGCGTGTCGCCGAGGAGATGAAACTCTCTGGTCTCGGTGACAGTGACGCCTTGGAGTCAGTGCCTGACTCCTCACCCAGCTCGGCCAGCAGCCTCAGCCCGGTGGACCTGAGGACCCCATCGGTGCTGCGCGCATTACCCTTCCTCAACACCCCCAGTCCTCCCACTGTCCCCACTGTCCCCGCCCCCCCACAAACAGCCAAACCCCAGACAACCAATGGTGGAGCGTTCCGCAGTAGGCTGCCCCGCCTCAAGAAGACGGCGTCACTCAGTGTGGCCACTGCTGTGAAAGGTTAGTGGTGAAGAAACACTTCAGTACAGACACACACAAACTGTATTTACTCATAGTTTCAAAGTCTTGGTTACAGCCCATGGAAATGATCTACACATAAGCAAACCAACTGAATAACACATGGATACACACCCTTTTAGAATGTAATGACAGCCTATTAAAACCCCAGTGCAGTGTAGTAGATTGATAAAAGTCAAAGTGTGTAAAGGCAGTACAGACAGTGAGACAGGAAAAAGTGTGATCTTTGACCTCTCAGAGCAAAAGTCTGTGGAGTCCCTGGCGGAGAGGAAGGAGGGAGTGAGGGAACTTAAGAAGGTGAAGAAGGAGAGAGTGAGAGAGGAGAAGCAGCCGAGGGAGACGGGTAGCCAGAAGACCAGGGATCTGCCCGAGCTGGCCAGGCTGCCCTCTGTGTCTTTCCCAGAGCAGACCTTCGTGCATGCCCTCAGACTTCTGAACAATGAGGACTGGTGGGAAGACATGCTTAGCTAGGCTAAGCTATTACATGTACTGACATTAGCAGGTTTTATAAGAAAGCTAGACTATGCTAACATAATAACTTCATTCCAATGATAGCTATTTATGTAAGAAGGCTAGGCTAAGCTATTATAATAACTGTATTGAGGTTTTATAAGAAAGCAAAGCTACGCTATTGAGTTCTAGGCTACATTCTAAGCTAACTTGTAAGCAACAGCTGTAGGGTTCATCTTGATGTGGCTCTGGGTTTACTGTACTGGGTTTGTTCTTACTGCTGCAGGGAGAAGAAGGTGGAGGCTCTGACCTCCATTAGATCTTTGTCTCAGCATCACGCAGAGGTGCTGCTGCCCAGGCTGCATGAACTCTGTCTGGCCATCATACAAGAGGTGAAGAGCCTCTCTACCGCAAACGCAAACCCAGGGGGAGCCAAAGTTGGTTTGGGGGGCAGGGGGGGTACACTGGTTTCACCTTGTCCGTCGATAGACAACATTGTTTCTGTTCTGTAACTTCCTTAATATTGGACACAATTCTTTTATATTTTGTATGCGATGAGTACGTAGATGTGTTGCGTGTAACGTTCACGTTTCAGTTTATGTAGTTCCTCCAGACTCTAAAATTATAAAATATATGTATGAGCACTGCTTAATAATGCTACACCGGATTCAGTGATATTACACCTGTCAGCACCTCTACAAAAAGTAATGTTGTTAGGTTATGATTCTTTGGCATTTGTTAAACAACAGTAATGGCTGATGTTTGTGTTCAGTATGTACGTCAAAGTGAGACAAGGTCTTCCTCTGCCACTGACCCAGGTGAAGAACCTGCGCTCGGCGGTGTCCCGCACCGCCATGGTGACGCTGGCGTACCTCTACGCCCACCTGGGCCGGGACATGGACGCGCAGGTGGAGGGCACAGCCCGGGCCCTTCTACAGAAGCTGTGTGAAGCCAAGGGCTTCATCAGGGAGGACGCGGAGCTGGCCCTGTGTCACATGGTGGCCAGCGTCTCCCCCTCACGCAGCTTGACTGCCCTCAGCAACACAGGCGTCAGGTGAGCAGGAAAGAGAGATAGAGACAGAGAGAAGAAAAGAAACAAAATAAATATACAGAGAGATAAAGAGGAAATATGGAGGGACAGAGTGAAAGAGGGAGGGAGGCAAAATGACAGAGAGGAAGGGAGAGGGGTTTTTAGATCTCGGGTCACCCGGGTCTTTCCCTCTCTCGGTTGGTTGTCTAGATGCCCTTGTCAGTTATTATTAAAGAACGTCTCTGTCTCACCTAGGATTCTGTTTCTGTATTGTCCATCTGATTCTGTGGCTCTGTGTCTTGTTGGCTCTGGTGTCCCCCTCAGTTCCCTAACTATCTCTCTGCTCCTCAGGAGCCGCTGTACGGCCGTGAGGAAGAGCACTGCTCAGCTCCTGGGGAGGCTGGTCGAGGCCGTGGGCTCCTCCCGCCTCCTGTCTGGCAGGAGGGAGGTCACCGACCGCTTCATCCACGCCGTCAGCTGCCTCGCCCTCGACTGTGCACTGGAAGTCAGGTAGCACTACAACCTGTTTCAACATCCTCAACCAATTAGATCATATGACTTGGAATGGAATGCATTTTTACCCCAGATTCGGTTGAAAAGTGGAGGTTGTTGTGCACAGCCACAGAGCTGTCATGATTGTGAAACATGGCTGTGCTGTTCCTTATATGTAAATTTTGAACTTAGATATAGTCACTAAAATTGGGCAAGTTACAACAAGGGCTGGTTGTGATGTCATATATATACTGTAATCCGGGTTGCGTATGTCCATTTTATACATGAATGGATGGGCATGTCCTGTCTGGAAATGAACGCGTGGTGATCTGTGTCTGAAACAGGACCTATGCCCGTAAATGTTTGACCCTCATGGTGTCCCATCCTGACCTCATCAAGATGGTGGAAAGGTATGCTCCTGAGGGAGACCTTGTCGCCATGAAGGACATCATTAACAAATGCCAGTCCAGGTAAAGGAAAAGTCCCGGAGATCTTTCAGAAGACACCATGCTGTTATCAACCACCCTAAACATTCTTAATAATATGTTGTGTAAAACCGCTTTTTTTTTATTTCAGGAGTATCCACTGAGGTAGACACCAGAGTCAGAGGAGGGAAATTAACCACAGCAGACAACAGACAGCTTTAAAGAGAAGAACAACCCACTGCTGCCATCAACGCACACAATACGCTTTGAGTGCCTTCATCCTCTGACATGTTCCACCATATCTGCACTCTGTACTGCACTTTCATATTTTTGTCTGAGAACATTACAGTTCATTCACAACTGCTCACCCCATACACCCCAACACACACACACTCTAATAATAATAAACCCCCCCCCCCAAAAATACTTTTGTCCGTTTCCTCTTGGTTTTATTTCTGAGAAAAAGGGTATTGTGTTGAAGTGTATTATGGTGAAACTATTTTATTTATTTTGCTCTTATCATGGCCACTGATTGAGCACTATCAGCTTCTCTAAACATTATTGACCCTTTTATCAGGCAGATGGTCAATCCTAATTTGATGTCAGCATTACTTCCAAGGGAAGTGCCACAGAAAATAAGAATCGCCAACAGACACACAGATGTCTTGCAACATTAAAATCGGTTTACATGTGGAAGCTTTGTAATTTCTGTTTGGTTAGCAGTCTTACTGCGTTAAGGTGAAAAAAAAAACACCCTTTTATGGAAAACTCTTTTAATGCACATAGTTGCACTGTTATATTACTGAAGAACATACAGGTACTGCATACCTGGCCGTTCAGCTCGTCACAGAACATACTGTAGTTGTGCGTGTTTGTGTAAAAAAACAAGAAAACTGGGTATTGTTGGTTAAACATAACTAAAACATACCAAAATAACTAAAGCTGATTACTTTAGCATATGAACGTATTTGTCTTGAATAAATCCAACAAAAAAATTGACACTTTGGAAGAGCCTAATTGTCTTATGTTGAATGAACAATTATCAAATGATTTCATTCGATTAAAACTGTCGCGCATGCTCACTTAACATCACCGCACTCATTTCTGATGGCATCATCACCAGTCAATGGTAAGCATGCACGCGGTATCTAGCAGTGTTGATGACCTACAGTGCACAATGTCAGATGGAAACAGAAGTTACAAAGTGTAGTAAAGATTTTAGATCTAATGTCAAATCTTTATGTACAGTATGACCAAGTGGGGACTTTTGGAGTGCATAAGCAAAGGGCTTTCCGCTGCCTCTTCCTCTCAGCACTCTGGGCTTTCAGAGGAGCTTTCTGCTGTTTGCCCATGTCAGTGTTCCTGACCTGTTCCCTAGCTCAGCAATCTCCTGAGGAACATTGTTCTTGTGTTCAGGTGCAGGTGCAGTGCTAGTACAAATGACCTGAGAAAAAAAATAAGGAACTTAATCACTGACTTTATTAAATATTAAACAGACAGACAGACAGACAGACAGACAGACAGACAGACAGACAGACAGACAGACAGACAGACAGACAGACAGACAGATAGATAGATAGATAGATAGATAGATAGATAGATAGATAGATAGATAGATAGATAGATAGATAGATAGATAGATAGATAGATAGATAGATAGATAGATAGATAGATAGATAGATAGATAGATATACTGTGAACATGTTAAAGTTACATGTACATTTGCACCAGTAAAAATGTCCCTACAGAATCAATGTTAGACAATTTCATCTGGTGTCAGGACACTCAAGAAAAGAGACTGCAGACACTCGCCAGTCTTGACATCTGGTCTTTTCTCATCTTGTCTTTGCAAATAGCCAAAGATATGAGAGCAGAGTGCAGTGCTTCCTCCCTCTCCTGCGTCTTCACCTCCCACTCCAATCTCTCCTGAAGACTTGCCATCTCTATCATCTTCAGTTCCATCTCATGCCTTTGCTTTTTCTCCTCCAGAAGATACTGCAAGTTCCTCTGGTATTCCTCCAAAGCAGTGAAATATTCATCCGGCTCCTTCAGATCAGTGAAGCTATCCAGCTGGCCTAGCTTCATTCTTACTGAAATGTCCACCTTCTCATTAGAAGCCCAGTGCTGGTCAGTCCCTCTGAGGGTTTCCTCGGTGTTGACAGAGATGCCATCCTCCTGAGCTGTCACTCTGGAGGTCCTCCCCTTCTCATCAGCAGCCTGCTGTTGGTCAGTAATGGAGTGATGGAGTGGATCACCATCACCAACAGCTGATAATGTCAGCTTATCTATCCAGTACATTCATCTTATATTATTAAGAGAATTTTTGTAAAAAAAAAAAAACTTAAAAGAAAAAAAGAAAAATGACATTTTACCATAGATTTTTACATGATATGATACACTGTCATATTACACTATACCAATATGGGCTAGTTCTAAAAATGGCTATTTCAGTAGACCCAAATACGGCCTATGCTGCTGGTTATTTCTCATTATGTCACCCAACCTGTTGGCAGAGTGGCAGGTCATCATCTGTAAAGTTCGTCTTTTTCGTTTTTTGGAAAACTAAAATTCGGCCAATTTTGTGTCTAGGCTTGACAACGCCACAGCATTTACATTTGAGTCAGACGCTGCTTGTAACAAATATAGTGATAAAATGTGTAAAATGAACCCAGAAATCGCTCTGCTTGAAAGGTATTGATACGACACGACAGAAGTAGCCTAAGCAAATGACTCTGTATGTCAGGCATGCTGCTGCTGTTTTCTGTTTTTTCAAACAATAAATGAACTCCATACAATGCATCTTTTGGTAGCGTAGTGAGAAGGCCTAGGCTAGTCTACAAGACAACATTTTTTGATTATTAATGTTCATAGATGGACTTGGTGAGCAATATTCATTCAAACACTAACATTCAAACACCAGATTGCCATTTTAATTACAGATTACTTGTAAAGGACAGGATTGTGGCAACAAATGTTACGAGACCTATTTGGGTAAAGACAAGCGAGTCTATCTGCTTGAGCAAGGCCACTGACAACGTAAGCCATCTTTTTGCCAAAGCACTTAAACACAATGTGCTTCCAAACAATTCCTGTTACCTCCGGTGGGCACAGACCCTTCCACTACGTCCAGTGCCAGAGAAATCTGTTTAACCATCGACCACTGCAACAGAACACACCTACCAAAGCCTCCTTCTCTGTGGAACTGCCAGTCCGCAGTCAACAAAGCTGACTTTATCATGCCCTACACCAACAGTATATCTCTAGACCTGTATCTCTCTATATTATCTCATTGAAACCTGGTAAAACCCGAAAACACTGCTACTCTTGCTGCATTATCCCCCACTCACTCCTTTACCCATAGCTCTTGTCTGTCAAAGCGAGGAGTAGGAACTGATGTCCTTATTACTATCAAATGGGGCTATGCACCCTTGCTACCTGACAATAATTAATTTTCATTCAAATATGATGGCATCGGGGTAACAGCTCCAGTTAAAATCACAATGGTTGTCATCTACCATCCACCAGGACCTCTGGGTGAATTCGTGAATGAGCTTGACACATTACTGTCCTCCGCTACTGATCCTTGGCGATGCCACCATCCGCTTAAACAAAGCATGCGCTACAGACTTCATGTCCCTCGTAAACTCAATTGATCTACTCTTCTCTGCTGCCCTCCGACTCACAAAAACAGGAAACAACTTGATTTAATTCTACCTAAAAACTGCAAAGCTGATGGCGTAATGGTCACATCACTACATATATCAGACCACTTCTTTTTCCACTTCGAGGTTTCCCTGTTGGAATCCACCATGCACTCCTCCACCCATGGTCAACTTCCGTCGCAATCTCCACAACTTCTCTGCTCCCAATTTTGTCTCAGTTGTTGCCTCTGCCTTACCCCCTCCCAACACATTCTCCCCACTAAAGGTCGTTGCTGCTACAGAGTCACTCAGCTCCACACTGCGCTCCTGCCTGGACAGCCTGACAGTGTCCCCTATCTGCATGCTCTACCCAGCCTTGCCCATGGCTGACTGATACCATCTGGTCATTGTTTCACCCTAAGAGTCCAGCAATCCTACCACCTTTGAAAAGGGCTGAATCTGTGGCTGAAGTGCCCTTGAGTAAGGCATCTAACCCTACATTACTCTGGGGACTAACTGAAACCCTTTACCTAAATAGCTGTACGTTGCTCTGGATGGGAGCATCAGCTTAATGTAACAATAACTCTAACTCTATTTCTACACACTGATGTTGCATGCTAGTGTGGTGGTCATGTTGAAGTTTGGAGTGTCTTCACCTTTAGTCATTGAATTTGAACTTGGCAGTAATCCTGATGGCAATGGCAAATAATGACCATTCTTACCAGTATTACTGTGGTAAAGTAGGGATGAAACAAAACAATCCCTTCACATTTACGACACCTCTGTAGATCTTTGCAACAAAGCATTAAATTAATCACTCCTACAAAGTTTTAGTTTGTAGGCCACTCAAGTTTTTCTTATTTGTGAACAAAGAATCAGTAACAATAGTATGTTATTCGGTATTAAAGATGGACTAGGAATTTGGTCTTGCAAAGGTATTTTATGTTAAACAATAGATCTTACTCTAATGCCTAATTTTGTAATTGACATCATCTTCAATTCAAGTAAGTGAATTTACTAACAAGTCAAATCACATAATTTTTAAAGACCTAGCCTATGTTGACTGCAATTATCCTAATTACAAACTAATTTTCATCAGAGTTATTTCATACTAATCTACCGGTCAAAAACATTTTATAGTCCTGCTTTAACAGTAGCAACATTACGACATCAGGTAGGTTATCAGGTTATGCAAAACAACGGGCTGTGTAGTAGGCTACTGTGTATTGTGCTGTGTACTGTTGTACTGTGTTTCCCTCAGTCCAAATGTATGTATTTTGACAATAATTAAATTAGCAGAAAGCGCCTTATTACCACTTTTATGGGTGGCCGAGTTAATGGGTTGATTCATTTGGTCTTTGATGTCAACTTGTGATGTAATTTCAAAAATTTTATACATGATTTTTCCTAACAAAACAAACACAGGTCGCCATTACTCCAAGGTGAGTCGTACGAGTGTACGTTAGTTGAAATGCGAAAAGGGTCACACCAAGACCTCTTTTATGCTTACTTGAAGGTTACGGCTGTGAATGTGTCAACAGACGTCTCCGTGGACATGCATGATGTTTTTTCACACACATATTTTAACAAAATCCGAGTGAAGAAAACACACGCAGGTTCCTCGCCGAGCCAAGAGGCGGAGAGCTCCGTGTGCTGAGTCTCTGCAGTTCTCATGTCGGGTTTAAGTACTGCCCACTGGAGTGCGCCTTCATTCATCCACTCAAAACCCTTGTAGTTTGGACTGTTGAGAAAGTATTAGAATGGCAGATGCTGCTCCAGCTCCCGCCGCCGCACCGGCAAAAGCACCTAAGAAGAAGGCACCTAGGGCCAAGAAGACTGGCCCGAGCGTGGGCGAGCTGATTCTGAAAGCAGTCGCTGCATCAAAGGAAAAGAAAGGCGTGTCTCTTTCCGCTCTGAAGAAGGCTCTGTCAGCCGGTGGATACGATGTGGAGAAGAACAACGCTCGTGTCAAGCTGGCCCTCAGAGGGTTGGTCACCAAAGGCACGCTGACGCAGACCAAAGGGACGGGTGCATCTGGATCCTTCAAACTGAGCAAGAAGCAGGCAGAGACAGAGAAGAAGCCGGCGAAGAAGCCTGTGGCCAAGAAGCCAGCTGCGAAGAAGCCTGCCGCGAAGAAGGCAGTAGCCAAAAAGCCAGCCGCCGCTAAGAAGTCCCCAAAGAAGGCTAAAAAGCCTGCTGCGCCCAAGAAGACGAGTCCTAAGAAGGCGGCAAAGAAGCCCGCCGCTGCCAAGAAGGTAGCGAAAAGCCCTAAGAAAGCCAAGGCAGCCAAGCCCAAGGCGGCTAAGCCCAAAGCCGCCAAGCCCAAGAAGGTGGCACCTAAAAAGAAGTAAATGAGAAAATGAAGTTTTGTAACTTGAAAACCAAAGGCTCTTTTAAGAGCCACACAATATTTCCGTTGATGGCATATATTTCAGTAATATAGGCCTATAGGTATAAGGCCAGTTGTCATTTATAAGGCAAGTTTGGCGTATAACACAACTGGTAAATGTACGATGGAAAATGAATTGAATATAATTAGAAGTGAATAGAATGCTTTACAGTCTAAAACACATAAAATATTCACGTTCACGTTACACATCGACTATATAAATACCTGATATAATGTTCGATTTTTTTATTTAAAATATCTGACCCCAATTTTGAAATCAAAACGTAGAGTATAGTGAATTTACACGTGATTTAAGTAGATAGTGTAGTTTGTTTCATTCCTTTGAGTGTGTCCTTTGTCGCAGAATTTGAAAGGAGAGCGGAACACAACAGGCGCCAATCCAAGCCCTATGGGCGTCACAATTTGAAGAAGAACGTGATTGGCCCTCAGTTTTATGGGTTCAGCCACTCGGGTTGTGAGACACTGTCATTGTAATGTATAAGTAGTGTGGTGACATGCAGGAGCATGTTAATCTATATCGTCGTTGAAACAAAATCATGAGCGGAAGAGGCAAAACCGGTGGCAAAGCTAGAGCTAAGGCCAAGACTCGCTCTTCTAGAGCTGGTCTGCAGTTCCCCGTGGGTCGTGTGCACAGACTGCTGCGCAAAGGCAATTATGCCGAGCGTGTAGGCGCTGGTGCACCCGTGTACCTGGCTGCTGTGCTGGAGTATCTCACTGCTGAGATCCTGGAATTGGCTGGCAATGCCGCTCGTGACAACAAGAAGACTCGCATCATTCCTCGTCATTTGCAGCTGGCTGTGCGTAATGACGAGGAGTTGAACAAACTTCTCGGTGGCGTCACCATCGCTCAGGGTGGTGTGTTGCCCAACATTCAGGCTGTGCTGTTGCCAAAGAAGACCGAGAAGTCCAAGTAAAACTGCTTTCCCAACCCCAACGGCTCTTTTAAGAGCCACCCACATCTCAGTGAAAGTCAATTCCAAGTTTACCGTGTAGAAAGTATTTGGTATAAATCCGTCTATGCAACCGACCAAAAGTCCGGATTGTCATAAACGCTGAATAACATCAAAGCATTTCAGTGCCCTCGATGCAAGAGGGTATGTAAGAATAAGCATCGGTTTTACATGCACATGATACGTGTCGACGCAAATACATGGCCAAGGACAGCTGTTGTGTCTTGAGGCTTATTGCCAAATAACACTAATACCAAAGCATTTTAAATAACTGAAGAGGATAGGGAACACCAGCAAGAGGCATTTTTATATAAGATATACTGTATACTTATATATGACAACTGTGCATTACAACTATGTATGTTACTTGTATTGGCTCAACAAGAGCATAGAGTTTATTTCAACATATACAAACTAACAATGATTTGAAAACTACCCCCTGCAAAGACGCTTGCAAAGTGAAGGCGGGTTGGAGGTGGGAGTGGTGTTTTTTGCAAGAGGGTCTAGCTGCAGACCCATGGAGGAGTGGAGCTCCACCGGAACACGTCAGCTCCACCGGAAACACGTATCTCCACAGGAAATACGTAGCTCCACTCCACTCAAACTAGGAAGTAGTTTTGTTGATGTTCGATAACAACGTTGCAGGAATTATCGAAGTTTTTGCTACAGTTGTACTTGTTGAATGTCTTTATAAACCGCACGACTTTGACTTACGTACTGTTGTAGGTATATGTGACGAGAAATATTTTAACATTAGCCTTCTTTGATACGATAATGTGATATTTGTACTTGGTGACATGTTAATAAAGTGTTTAAAGGACGAAAACTATGTATTGTGTATACACATGCATACATTTCAGTTCTCTGTTGAACCTGTAAGCATGCCTTTGAAGCTGCGTTGGTGTGAGGTTTAGCGTTAAATGTATGGCAATTATATGGGGGGCAAGAGAGAGTATGTGTGTGATCTTTAGTCCCGTGTAGTATTTTTGCAGACATAGGCTTCATCAACAGATGACCTCTGTCTCTCTCAAGTCATTTTGTCATTACAGTTTTTCTCAGTCGCTTTGGTGCTTTTCTCAGATCAGAATGTAAATTCTCATAACTATTAGTTCAATCTCCACAACATTTAGTCATTTGTGCACCTCATAGTAGCAATTTCTCCTTCCTCTGAACAAATTGCAAATGCTTTTGGACATGTGTCAGTTGCTTTTATACAATACAATGTTTTTTAACATTATTATTTGCTTATGTCATGTCAAAATGAACTATACTTATGGGTGCTGAATAGTCATTCCCAATGAAACTATTAGTCTTAGTTTTATTGCTTGAGTCATTACATACAAAATTGTTGAACTAGTTATCAAATTCTTTCTTTATCATTTTTACTGGAAATGTCTCCTAAATTGGAAGAGGGACCCTTTTTACCCTGTAGCAAGAGAAAGCCATTTGTGCAATGGTGATTGCAAACAATGCAATCATTTGAAAAAAAAAAATCAAAGCGCTGTCATAGAGGATAACAATGTATTTGTCAATATTGAATCTGTGTCAATTGCAACAATTGACAGAGTGCTCAGCGAAATGAAATGCGCATGAAACAATTGTACAGTGCCATTTTGAAGGGAACAATGAAATGCAGAGGGTGGATTTGCCACTCCAGGAGATACTTTCCTTGCTGCATTGCAAGGGATGATACACATTGTGATGTAGATGAAAATATGTGGGCAAACAGACAGGAACATCTGGATGTGCCAGAATTATTTACCTATTTTCAGTTACAATACATACTGTAATGCTGTTCACATTTGTGCACAGCTCTACCAAATCAGAATCAGAATCAGCTTTATTGGCCAAGTATACTTACGTATACAAGGAATTTGACTCCGGCAGATGTTAGCTCTCTATACACATAACACAGAACATAATACAATACAATAAATACAATAGACTAAACAAGTATGTGTACTTGTATTGCACAGTAGGGACAACAATACACATACAGGCACCCAATATGGGCAATGATGTACAAGTAGGCACATGGTATCACAGTGGGTTAAACAACTGGTATGACAATATACCAATAAGGCATAAAGATTTGGGGGGGGGGGGACTAAAAAAAAAAAAAAAGGAGTCTTGAGTTGCTGGGCAGGGGACACCTAGGCAAGTCTTTACTTGTGTCATGTGCAAGAGAAGCGCTGGGAGGGGGGGAATACAAGGGCATAACAGTAAGCATATACACATATGTGCATGTATGTATGTATGCATGTGTAGCAAAAGGGCGTTTCTTATGTTTGTTCAAAATATGTAAGTACCTGAAAATGCACTATACACTACCTGTACAGTCATTTTACACTACAGGCAGTGTCAATGAGTTCTAAACTTTTTTCTTTGCATTGGAAAACAAAGACAGAAGTAACTGTCATAATGAAAACATGCCAAAGCCATTTCACTGTCTTGTTCATAAATAATGGTGTCAAGACTTCAATTAAACATCAAAACAAGTATGGGGCAGGGCAAGAGCCCAGTCTAGTCCAGCCCCCCATCATTAATAAAACAGTCCCAGCTACAATAGCCAGGATAGTCCTCTGTGGAGTAAAACCCCTGGAGGACTCCCCGCTGACCATTTCCTTTGTAGCCAGCCCCGCAGTCTTTGTACAGCCCCCCACACAGCAGATAGCGGCACTGGGAAATGGTGTAAGGCCTCCTATATTTGTCCCGGTGCTGAGGTGGCAGGCTCTTCCATTCCACCACACCTAAAATCCAATAAAAAATAACAGTAAGGATACCTACACAGATATTTTTCCACATCATACCCCCCCCCCCCCACCAACCCAAATCTTTTTTTGTGCTCTTCACATTTTATTGCATTTTAACATCTGATGCAACTGTTCTGCAAATAAACTGTTACTGAACTTACTGTCAAGCCAGCTGAAGTGGGCCTCCTCAAGAAAGAGCGGCTGGCAGACAATGCTGTGGAACTTCTGGCATGTTAAGGCCAGGTTCAAGATAGCAGGATCCCCATCTTGAAGAACCACCAGGACAAAAATCCTGCTAATGATGTCGTCTGGCAACTGTGGGTATGACACATAACTCAGTTTTGGTCAGAGGGTAAAGAGTATAAAGTGCTGCTTTAGATGGTGGGTGGTGGTGGTGGGGAATGCAAACAAAAAGTGTACATTAGGGGTGCAAAAGACTTGGAATACAATATTACAAGCATTGAAAGCAGTAAATCAGGAGCTTTAGTTTGTGTTTATAAAAATGTTTTATCCACACGTACCCGGGTATCTGATAAGACGAAGATGTTTCGTTTAGACCTGTCATCCACACGAAGACGCGTCAAAAACGAATATTTAGAAAAACTCCGGCCAAAGTGAAGATTTTTGAAAACTCAGTTTATGCATGCTGGTGTGGACAGAGATAACCGGAGATTTGTGTTTTAGAACGTCACTATCTGCGCCAAAAATATTCTGAATATTCGTTTTTGACGCGTCTTCGTGTGGATGACAGGTCTAAACGCAGAGAAACATCTTCGTTTTATCAGATACCCAGGTACGTGTGGATAAAACATTTTTTATAAACGAATTGGGGGAAATGTTCGGTTTTAAAAATACCCGGCTACGTGTGTACATGGCCTCAATCATGACCCCATGACCAATTAAAACTGGGCCGGACCTGCTATGCATGGCAGGACGGGCACTATAGATGATGAGCCACATATGTAAGGGACATATGCAGCAGTCAATGTTTTAACGACCCGCACCCGACCGACGTTTTCAACTAACCCGCCCCAAACTCGAACATACATATATCCATAACATTAAAACAGAACCCTAAATCAGCTTACTATAATTATTTTTCTACACTGGCTCAAGCTATGTAAAAAGATATGACAAACCTAACATTTTTCAGGTCAATGTAGAAAACCACAACTACATGATCCAACATGGCGATAGCCGATACCAACAAGCTAGATAATCAATCATCCGTTGTAAATGTTTAACGTAGGTATAAATGCTGCACATATACTTTCCAATTAATTACGATTACAAATACGTAAGCGTTTGTAATTGACATTACTCACGTTTATTGAAAGTCTAGGAGCTCTGTCGCTGACTCTGTCGCTTAGTTCGCTACTCCTCAACTTCTACTCCAACTTTCTTCTACTGTCTATGCTTTTGCCGGGAGTGGGGCTGACGTGTTTCCGGAGAGTGGAGCTGACGTTTTCCGGTGGAGCTCCACTTCTCCATGTGTCTGCAGCTAGACCCCTCTCGTTTTTTGCCTTGAAGGCACCATTTGAAAGCGAGGTGACAAGCTCCAATCAGCAGGAACCATTAACCCAACGTCATCGGGGGGCAGGTTTAGGCTGTAGTGGTTAAATAGCCTACTTCTCCGGCTAGTCAGCATACTCTTTCGCGTTAGGGAAAGACTCTGCAATGGCAAGAACCAAGCAAACCGCCCGCAAATCCACCGGAGGAAAGGCTCCGAGGAAGCAGCTCGCCACCAAGGCAGCGCGTAAAAGTGCGCCTGCCACCGGTGGCGTGAAGAAACCCCACCGTTACAGGCCAGGAACAGTGGCCCTGAGAGAGATCCGTCGTTACCAGAAATCCACTGAGCTGCTGATCCGCAAGCTGCCTTTCCAGCGTCTGGTCAGAGAAATCGCCCAGGACTTCAAGACTGATCTGCGTTTCCAGAGTTCTGCCGTCATGGCTCTTCAGGAGGCTAGTGAGGCTTACTTGGTTGGTCTGTTCGAGGACACCAACCTGTGCGCTATCCACGCCAAGAGAGTGACCATTATGCCCAAGGACATCCAGCTGGCTCGTCGCATCCGCGGGGAGCGTGCTTAAATTGACCCCGACAGCTGTAAACGGCTCTTTTAAGAGCCACCAAATAACCCTTTAAAAGCACTTTCCCAATACAATGTAGCCATGTTGTTGTTTATTGTGTTGAGGCACAATAAAGCCTACACAACACCCGTCATGGCTCTTATATACACACTATATTCTTTAGCAGATCACTGCCGTTCTTAGGCGAATGGACAGTTTAATTACCTAGAAATGACTCATTGATACAAGAGTGGTCAAATCCACCACAGAGCCTAATAGTACATGTACTGTACATGTCAAGTAGGCTGCACCATAACGGCAGCCAGTTACAGCCAGCAAAACCAGTAATAACCCCCACAAACCTTCACTGTGCCATGCATACGGCCCTTCAACAGACCGTTTTTTCCGATTCCCTTTTTAGCTTGCTTTTGTCCATTTTCCAGTTTAATGAAGTTGTTTAGATTTAGGTTTATGGTCCTGTCGTCTTGAAGGCTCTTTTGACGTTACTGCCATTTTCTTCTTACTGTATGTGTACATAATGTGATGCACTTTTAACCGCCCCGGTACGAAATGTGTTTATATACTATATATATATATATATATATATATATATATATATATACACACACACACACACACAATATATGTAAAATGTTGCCTTGCTATACATTGTTTATGTCTGCAATATGTGCAACACTCAACATTATTCTTGAATGACGCAAAATGGCGCCAAACTGACCAAGTAGTAGCAACACAGTATAGCCAGCACTGCCTAGAGTGAACCAGAACACAATCGGGATTAACTATCGAACACATTCAAGTAGGCGATGGAACTGCATTTCGAGAAAGCCTTTAGTGGCTCTTAAAAGAGCCTTTGGGTTGTGAAAAGCCGGGTACATGTTTTACTTGGAGCTGGTGTACTTGGTGACGGCCTTGGTTCCCTCAGACACGGCGTGTTTGGCGAGCTCACCAGGCAGAAGCAGCCGGACTGCAGTCTGGATCTCCCTGGAAGAGATGGTGGAACGCTTGTTGTAGTGGGCCAGGCGGGAAGCCTCACCAGCGATACGCTCGAAGATGTCGTTGACGAAGGAGTTCATGATGCTCATGGCTTTAGAAGAGATGCCGGTGTCTGGGTGGACCTGCTTCAGGACCTTGTACACATAGATAGCATAGCTCTCCTTCCTGGTCCTCTTGCGCTTCTTGCCACCCTTTCCGGCGGTCTTGCTAACTGCTTTCTTAGAGCCCTTCTTGGGGGCAGACTTGGCTGGCTCAGGCATGATGCTTGATTAGATAAAACAAAATAGTACTGTAAGTATGGACGTCCCTTATATATATAGGTACGACTACACTAACACGTCACTCAGAACAGGCATTCTCGAGCAATTTCCCTCCAATGTCAGTCAGGCGAGGATTGGTTACTTTGAAGCGAGGGGACGTTCCGTCTGTTGGCAATACTCCACCCACAAAACGTTACTTTGGCCGGCACTTCCCCCATTTATCTTCCCGCTCTTTATGAAGCATTAGGAAATGAAATGGTAAAAAAAAATGCACTTAAAATACGCCCCAACCTGATTGATGAAAATAGTAATAACATTATTTTGGCATTGGGAGATTAGAATTGAACGTGGGCTTCTTTTTTTCTTCTCTTTTTTTTTTCAATTATCATTAGTTAAATGTGGTCAGCAACTGTCGAGAAAAAGTCAGCATACCAGTATACGATAGGTTCAATGACTGCTTCCCGATAAGAAGACGCAGGCCACGCATTTTATTATTATTATTATTTTAATCAGACTTATTGGTGGGCGTTCAACATATCCTCATTAAACTAACGCGAAAAGTACACGATGGTCCAGATGGACCAGAGTACTATATCAATACATACGTAAATACAAAACCAGAGCCTCAACCACAGCAAAGTAAAGTCTTTATGTTAACATGCTCAAAACAGAAAAGGGTGCTGCAGTAGGCTAGTTTCTGACAATTATGTGCTCAACTCTCCAAACTTGAGTAAGACGATGCCAAGAGAGCTCAACAGTCTAGATATCTTGCGTTTGTTATTCGATTAGTTAGATTGTAGTTCGATTATCTTTCTGACGAAAGTAAATGCTGAGGTACACTGAAGCAGTGGCAATATACCTACATTGTCATGTCAAATATCGTAGGACTATATTAACTGTTGAGTGGAGTGTAGTAAAGTAAACGCCGTCTTATTAGTACTTCCAATTAATCGTATACAGGAGACAGTGTTGGAATTGTCTTTTACAGAAATTTGGGCGGCTCTTAAAAGAGCCTTTGGGTTTTGTCAGAGAGAAGTAATGTCTTAACCACCAAAGCCGTAAAGAGTACGGCCCTGACGTTTCAGAGCATAAACCACATCCATGGCTGTGACGGTCTTTCTCTTGGCGTGCTCGGTGTAGGTAACAGCATCACGAATAACGTTCTCCAGGAACACTTTCAGCACACCGCGGGTCTCTTCGTAGATGAGACCAGAGATACGCTTCACACCACCACGGCGAGCCAGACGCCTAATTGCAGGCTTGGTAATACCCTGGATGTTGTCGCGAAGAACTTTGCGATGACGCTTAGCGCCACCCTTTCCAAGTCCCTTTCCTCCTTTGCCTCGTCCGCTCATTTTCCCGACTAAAGCTTGATCGGTGCAGAAGTGCACGTATAATGCTGAATACGGCTGCTTTATGTTACCAGAGAGGACCTCTTTGAAACCCATATGCCCCCCCTCCCTTTGAGTTTTACGCAAATGGCACACAGTGCGTCACCATGACGTTCCGCCCACACTTGCATTGTCTACAATGAATAAAGCAGAGAAGTGGATACATTATAATTATCCAGCAGAACTGGGGCCAAATACTTTCTAAGAAATACTTATTTTTGTGATTATTTTTTATTTATACTATTGCAATTGGTATAAAGCACACTGCATATCGAGGCTTAATAAAATAAATAAAATGAAAAAAAAAAAAGAATAACAAAAATTTACTGCCAATTTTTAAGGACGCTTTTAAGGCCTCAGTGCATGACTATATTCATCTCAACGTGTTCAGTGGTTATCCTGTTGATCTTTGCAGTCACACCCTACAAGCTATGTCATGAAGAGACACTAATCAGAACTGTCTCAGAATTATAGCAAGGCAGTTGCATTGCTGCAATAAAGCATTTTACTGCAGTGGTAAATCCTACCAGTAACACATCACAAGTCTGATGAAGGGCTCACACCCAAGAAATAAAATATTGAGCCATATTTCTCAGCAAATTACTGGTGTTGTAAACTGTATCATGTTGCAATGTATCTACATTACTAAGGCTTGTGAAGACCCTTTTTCCCAAGACTGCTTCCCTACCTAACAAAACTAATCTCTGCTAACCAACTCTTTACCTAGGTGCCTCATGATTGTATGAGTCTGTGTGCAGGGGTGTGTGTGTCTGAAGTGTCCCTGCTCCCCTGCTATCGTAACTTAAGGCACATGTATCTCCTTGTGTGTGTGTGTAGTTTGTTTACTTTGTGTTCCTCTACAACACCTCTGTTAGCTTGTTATGTCCTCCTTTTGTAAGTCCCTTTGGATAAAAGCGTCCGGTAAGTGTAATGTAATGTAAAAGTATAATGTAAGTAGTGTGTGTAACATTAAACTGTGCATTGGGGTTGGCCTAGGGGTTAGTGTTTCATATATACAATGCAGATAACTTACTTTGTAATATGAGAATACACAGTAAACCAGACTATTAATATAAAGTGTTATCCTATAAGAAGCCTTTTGGATGAAAGGTGAAACGTCTTCAAGCACCAAAAAGAAGTCCAGTTGCATATAATTTAGGCCTTTTGACTACTATAAGCTGAATGAATGAGGATCTTCACAGGCATACAATGCTGTTTGTTATGGACTGTGTGTGTGTGTGTGTGTGTGTGTGGTCACTACTATCAGACAGCGGGCCTTGTTTTCTACAGCATAGGCTCCAATCTCACTCTCTGGAATTAAGACCTGTGTCTACACACTCATCATGATGATACAAGGCAATCACATGATCGCCTGTGTGTGTGTGTGTGTGTGTGTGTGTGTGTGTGTGTGTGTGTGTGTGTGTGTGTGTGTGTGTGTGTGTGTGTGTGTTTGTGTGTGTGTGTGTGTGTGTGTGTGTGTATGTGTGTGTGTGTGTGTTTGTGTCTGGCACTTATCCTACAGGCCTACTATACATATGGTCTGTGTATAGAACAAAAGGTGCAATATTACTCTGAAAGGGGATGTGCTTCACACAATGTTTACACATTTAGTACAGTGTGCACACAGTCACACACTATTAAGATACACACTGTTACGCCTCATCACTGGATGGCCCTAATGGGGCAAACAGCAAAGCCACCACTGATTCAAGTGATACACAAAACAACTTTAAAATGCACCCAACCAGTGGGGTTTATTAACATTAGACAAAAGACATCAAAATGAATCTACAAAGAAAGTCTGAATCATAATGATGCGCAAAAAGTCCCAAAGCTGAGAGGCAGCAACAGCCAGCAGTCCCCACACCAGAGGTCTTTCCTTGGCAGCAGGAAGCAGTTCTTGATCACATGACCAGGTGCTCCTCATCAAGTCAGTCATGGCTCCTCTGAGCAGGTAGATAGAATGGCAAAGGCAGAGGGACAAACAGCAATACATACAAATACATACAGCCTTAACAACACACAGTGCACGCACAGTGCACACACACACACACAAGTTGCAAAAAGCAATACAGACACATTAGACAGGGTATGTCATGTAACAGAGCTAGCAGAGATAGCTAGTAACAGAGATAGCTAGTGGTTATGACTGGGTATGGGATATTAGTCACAGAGAAAGCGTCCAAGAGTGCATTGAGCAGTGTGCTAGTTTGCATTATACATTACTAGTTTGTATTACAGGTTGTTATATATTGTCCTATAGGTTGTTCAACAGTTTCACTGCTTGGGGAAAGAAGCTCTTGCCCATTCTGGAGCTGTGGACAATGGTGCCGTGGAATCTTCTACCTAATGGCAATAAGGAAAAGAGTCAATGGGAGGGATGTTTAATGTCCTTGACAATGTTCTTGGCTTTGCGCAGACAGCAGGTGCTGTAGATGTCTGAGAGGGTAGGCAGAGAGGCTCCAGTGACCTTTTCGTCCGTCTTCACCACAATCTGCTGCAGGGCCTTTCGGTCTGCAGCAGTGCAGTTGCCAAACCATGCTGCGATGGCGCTGCTGAGAATGCTCTCAATAGTCCCTCTGTAGGATGTTGTCAGGATGGAAGTTGGGAAGTGGGCCGGAGCAGACGGGTCAGACAAGTGCAGCTGTCATAAGCACTGGAAGTGGAAATGCAGGAATGCACCTGCATCCCCAATTTTGATCAAAAATACCGTCCTAGCCACAACAACAAATTCACCATTTCACAGAGGTGTCAACTCTGGGTTCAGGAAGTAAAAACCCTGCCACGTTTTCCTTCTAAAATAGGTGACTTCACTGAGTAGCTTGAGTGCTCATTACGATGAGCTGATTCAGAGCTGGTTGGATCAAATGGCAAGTGGCAGAATTTTTACTTTCTGAACCCGGGATTGACACCTCTGCCATTTCACTAACACTGAAGTAGTTTCGTGTTATTAATTAAATGCAGGCCACCCGCAAAAGGAATGAGAGAGTAGGCTTACTCGTGAAGTGGGAACTTTACTTTGCACCATGAACATTTACGTGGCCTTCATAACACATCTCCAATTTTAAAATACTGTCGAGAAAAGTGTACAGTTGGGCCTCTGATAGCTTAACCATTACTGCATGTGAGAACACAGGAAAAAACACTGGTGACATGTCATCTACATATGGGGCAGCTGTGGCCTAGTGGTTGGGGACTTTGTCTTGTGTCTAAGTCTAATGTCTAAGTGCAATGTAATAGTAATAATCTACATGTTGTTCTGACGCTGTTGCTCTGGGCAGCTGTGTCATAATGATTAAGGAGTTGGTCTTGAAATTTATTGGATTTTGTACCAATAGAAAACACTGTGGATGGGGAGAGTGTGGCTAAGGGAGTGAGTAACTAGCACTCTCCTGCATTCACATCCATGGACATCCAACCCCATGTTGCTCCATGGGGACTGTCCCTGTACTCACAGTAATTCACTGTGAGTCGCTTGAGATAAGAGTGTCACTAGTCAATGTGACCTCTGCGTTCTGACTGAAGAGGGCAATAGGACTGACAACAAAGATTTACATCGATTACACTAAAGATGGATACTGTACTGTATGCAAAGTCTATTGCATGTGAGTTCCCCTTTAACAGTACCATAGAGACACATGAGAGGAACACAATTCAGCTGGTGGCAGAAACTCTCCTCAAAATTAATGCCAAACAAAAGAGTAAGAGGAACTTGGACAGGCAATAGTGGATCCTCAGACTTTAGGTAAATGTGGAACAATTCTGTGGAACCGCTTCCTATTTTGGCCTGTTCTAAAGGTCTAATGGCAAGTTTAACATTCTTAAGGTGGTTGGATAGAATTTATAATTAGCCTATTTGTATCAACAATTCTATTCAAGTTCAACAGAAAGATTTCAGAGAGTGAATGTTATTTTTAAGAATGATGACACTTTGTGTACTCTAACAAGAAACTCAGGAATGCGCCATAGCTTTGCCTAATGATTAGAGATGGGAATTGAAAAGATTTTTATGATTCCAATTCCATTTTCGATTCTGCTAAACAATTCGGTTCTTTAGCGATTCTCTTATTAATTCTCATTTGGAAAAAAAAGAGACCAAACAGGTCAATTAGCATTAGCAACTTTGTTTAGTTTAGAAGTAACATGACCTTACAAACCCAACAGTGAGGTCAAAAGAGGCCCACAGCCTAGATAATAATAACAATAATATAAATATTCTTCTGTAGAAAATAATAAATACAACAGCATGGGTGCCATGTTTCCTGCTGACTGCACGTTGCTAAGCACGTTGCGTAACTTGCATAAGATACGTGATGTTAATCATGCCCGCTGGAATTGATAAGGGAATTGTTTGCAAAACTGGCAAACGATTCCAAGGAATTGAAACACAGGGAACCAGTTCTCAACAAGAACCTGTTTTCGATTAGGCTTAACAGCAATAGCATAAAAGTATGCCTGAAGACAGCATACTTTCAGCAATAGTGTATACATATGCCTAAAGACAGCATACTTACAGCCACCATTATCAATGGGTCACACTTGTATAATCTGAACAGGGCATACTCAGACACAAACTATTCATAAAACAGAGATGGATGAAAGAAACATTTTATCATTTTTTTAATCGATTGATTAAAAAATAATAATAATCAGTAGTTCTTTGCTAATGTAGGATAGAAATGGATAGCAGTGTAATGTCAATGATTTATCAAGCAACAGAAAGAGGTTGAGTTGATGTTCAGTTTGTTAATGTTTGAAAATTATACAATGTCATGATATCAGGATTTTCCTTACAGACCTCGCAAACTTACCTGCCAGTCCCAAAACTTAAACTTTCATAACAGATGTTTGTTTAGTTTGAATTAAATCTTAACACTCAGACACATTATTAAAACATGCAACCACTGTTTAAAATTATTTTGTTTTAATCATACTTTTCCACAGAGTTTTCACAAAATATCTGATTTGATAGTGGTTTGTTTGAAATATATGTCATAGTGTTTTTTTTTTTTTGAGGGATATGCATCGGATGGCCTGGATGTTGTGGGCTGGCGAATAACACTTACCCTGATGACCCCTTTAACAACTTGCCATGAGAGAGACAGAATAAAAAGGGGAGAAGAATAGGTGTAACTGCACTACAAGTGAATTGCAAAGAACATTGCAGGAATTAAAAGATGGGAATGGCACCTTTCGCTTGCTACCAAATATTTCAGCAAATTTTAATAAAATAAAGTAAGCAATCAGAATGCAAAGGCAAGATTTTTATATGACAGATATGACAGACAACAGCAGCACTGTCTGTATTCCTATATATCTTACTAATCTACAGAAGGCTAAATAATGTAGGTCAAAACGAAAAGCTGACAATGACATACAGTATTCCACGTATTCAGATTAAAGAATAGAAAAAGCAACTTTGGTTATTGAATATTATTCAAAACAGACTAAGTTATCCATTACATATAGCCTCCCTTCTAAGTCTTACACCTAGTCACATGACTCATATTTGAGTTGCTGTATACACTGGGGGCAGATCGTCCGGTTTGGCCACCCTCAGACCCTCAGCACTGCTGTTGTGAGCAAGAGGAAGCCCACTGGAGGGGAAGAGCTGCACCTGGAGGAGCAACACACGAAAGAGGAAGCTGTTGGATGCACACACCCATATATTTATCGCATGATTAGCATTTGAGCATTTAAATGTTCATCCCTCTGTACCTCAGAGGTGTTAAGCGGGGGTGCAGACAGGTGAGAGTTCGGAATGGAGTAGGGCATCTGGCTACTCACGTACATCACCTGCTACAAAATAAAATGCAGTGAAGGTTACAAGGTACAGCTTATTTAGCACACACGATACCACTCGCTGACTGCAGTTGAATGTAAAAGGTGGGATGGCTACAATAAGGGTATGTCCACATTACGCCATTTTTACCATTTCAGAACTGAAACGATTTCTGACCACACACCACCATCACTTCCGTACGCAAAATGTTCCTTTACTAACTAAAGGGCACAGAGCGTTCATGCATATAGGGCATGGGCAAGCAGGAGTAGACAAGGATGTGAATTGTCACACAGCTGCAGTTAGGTGTTGGTTTTTATAAATGAGTCTGGCCAAGACCAGCGTCAAGCCGTCCAGATGATAAAGTGAAATTCTTTAATACAGCAACATTGGATGACGAAATGAGCGTGACAGTGTGGCTAGTCAGTGTCCTTGGCTTCTGTTTGAGCATACACCTAGCTCTGATAACTTCAGGACCTAGCTGCACTACAGTGGACAAGCAGAAACGTGATGACTTCCGATTTTCTAAGGTGTAATGTGGACATATGCTGAATCCAAAATGTTCAGTCATTCACCATATAGTGTAGAATCTAAGATCTCTGGCCATAGTGTGAGGTTTACGGCAGTACTTACCTGACTGTCAGAACAGCAGGTGGCTTTGCAGGCAAATGCAGACACACAAATGGAGACAATGAACTCCAGTACTGACAACACCAGCATCACTCCAGCAATTCCCCATGCCCTGCTCTATTGTAGGTGTATGACAAAATTATTATTATTATTATTGTTATTATTATTGTTATTATTATTGTTGTTGTTGTTGTTGTTATTATTATTATTATTATTATTATTATTATTATTATTATTATTATTATTATTATTATTATTATTATTATTATTATTATTATTACATATAATAACTGTATGTGTAAAGAGTACAGCATGTTTACACTATTAACTGTGTTCAATACCTACCAGGAACATTTGGTCATAGTAACGGTTTTGTACCATAATAAAATCAAAGCTGTGCATAATGATGGCAATTCCTGCAGTTATTGTTCTGAAAATATTCATTCCCAGTGATGCCTTTACCTACATGAAAAAATACTTATATATCATATCATTGTTTGAGTTATCATCTGTAGGTCTACATCAGCAAAACATCCAGATTCCAGACTGTTAGTGCATTTGATAAAAAAGGAAAAAAATCTGAATAATGTTAAGGTTTTAGAAGTACTGTAAAGGTATACTAGTTGTTGCATTACAGTAGAGTGCCTATGTAATAGCCTATGTGATATGGCTAAAACACTGATCAAATACTCACCAAACACGGATTGAGATTCTTGTTGGCTCCAACAGTTAGAGAACCAGCTGTGATGTACTGAAAAAGAGGGAATATTTTCACACAGGGACAAAAGCATTAGAAGAATAACGATTATAATTACACAAAAGGTAGACTAAACATTTTATAAAAAGATTACAACATATTAAAATAAATGGTTACACTTTATTTTATTATGCATGTTAAATCAAATGGGTAGCGAAACAAAATGTTGAACAATATGTAACATTATGTAATTACACTGCACCATAGGGTTAGTGTTAAGTATGTACAGTGTAAGTATATAATATTACAACTACTTGTTTTTACATGTAAATACACTAAAAAAGGAACGATTAAATAAAGTGTTACCCAAGCAAACTAATACTGTCTTTAGTAATACAGTACTATTTTGTTTGTTGCACTCTTGTAGCCTGATTTGTGTCCTCTATAGTAAGTCACTTTGGATAAAACCATCTGCTAAGTGTAATGTAATGTAATGTGTTTTATTCCCTTTTTTAAAGAGGAAGATGAAAATATGCAATGTAATGAAAGAAGAAATCTCACAATGATGGCTCCCCAGAACATGATTCCAGAGTAAAGGGATATTGTTGTTGCGTAAAATGCCGTCACAATACCAAACAAAAGTACAACAATGCCGATCATTATTTCAACTGTCTGTGGAAAGAAAAAACAAACAAATTATGTTTCATGGCTCCCACAAATGAAAGAAGAAAGTACAAGTTTCAGTGAAATTCACTCTGTGATTTGTCTGGATGACATGGGGTGACTCGGGGTGTGGGCAACTCACCCCTAGGGCTGATGGTTCTCCTTTGAGGAATTTTCCAAGCTGACAGGTGACTGGAGAAACAGCTCTGCTCTGGGGTGAGGTGACACTCTGGGCTCCTTGTTGTGGGTACACATGAGTGACAACCACAAAGCCATTGGCAGAGGAAACAGAGTTGGCCATGGCAGCTGTTGGAAGTCATATGTTAAAACTAAAAAAAAAAAATCTAAATGAACAGAAGTAGTTAGAAAACAGGTTGTTGTTCTTACTAGTTAAAATGATCTATTGAAATCTTTGATATCAAGAAATCCATTTTGCACAATTTTTTTGAGATATAAACAATTAGCTTTGTAACTACTTTAAATTGAATCCCTGTCATTGGAAACTATTTGAACAAGATAAAATGGATGCACTTTTGAATTGCTGATATCAGAAAAAAGGCTTTTACTGGTTAAAACACCATCTCCCACTAAAAAGTAATGTGAAATAAAACTAATTTAATTTCGACACCAACACCTTGCATTCTAATTGTGATATAATCTAGATATGAGTTAAAGCTAAATCTGCTGGCAACAAAGCATTTTGTCATAACAAAAGCAGGATGTGTTTTAACATCCAACACAATGAAACTGGTGTTGACGGCTGTCACTCCTATAAGGTTGTTAATCACACACATTAGTTCGAAAATCGAAATGCAGTTATTGCCTTTAGGTTGAGACAAAAATAGGAGTATCAACTCACCTCTAACGAATCCAAATGTGTAAATGTGTTGTTTGGATGGATAGGTGTCCTCCTGAGATCTCACTTAAACTGCTCTCTCACGTCACTCAGAACTCTTCCCCACAAATTCTGAGTCACAACTGTAACTGTACTGCACTAGCAAGGAAAAGTTCCTTCTTGTGGTGCCTCAAATATTGCTTATTTCAAACGAGCACAACAATGATGTTTATGCAAATGAAATGTAAGTAACCAATGGAAAATCCCTGTGTACATTTGCCGCTCCCTCTACAGAGCCTTTCTTACCAGACACTTTCATGTGCGCAACGGGAATGTTTTTGATGCGCTCATAAAACTGTCTGGTGCACACCAGAAAACATTTACATTCTCTTTTCTTTTTCCATAACCCTCAGTTATTCTACTGGAATTTGCAATTTAGAAATGGCTAATTTTTTGTTATTATATATTTTTTCCACAGTATTTAGGGGCCCGAGCATGGAGGTGTGAAGCCTATTGCTATTTGACAGATTCTTCTTCTTCTTCTTCTTCTTCTTCTTCTTCTTCTTCTTCTTCTTCTTCTTCTACTGCTGCTGCTGCTGCACTCAGCCTTTTTTGAAAAAAGTAATGACTGCTTCTCAGGGACAGAGGAAAGGGGTGACCCAGAGACTTCGGAGTGCCCCCTTATGTCTTAGAGCCCTGTGTTTGGTATATAGTTTCAGTTACGCTCACCAAATTTGGCAGGTGTGTCGGGGTCACCAAAGCAACCAACTTCCGTATATACATTAGCTACACCCAACAGGAAGTGAAGTAATTGGGTTTATATGTGTTTGAATACATGATCAATTTAAACAAACTAGTCATAGGTCGTTTGACACGCTGACAAGTAAGCTCCAAGCCAGCACATCTCAATAGCAACTTAGTCCGAGATAATGATATATCTTTCCCCCTTACCACCAGTGCTCGGAACACAGTGTGCTTGGCTCAGTCAGATAATTTGCTCCACCAAATTCCTCCCTTTATAACCCACCATAGGAAACGTAAGCATAGAACCACAGGCTGCATACCTAACAATCTAATTAATATCCAGCTCGGGCGCTGGGTAAATAAGACTAAAACCGTCATAAATGCTGCTGTCCTTAATGTAAGGTCCCTCACCAACAAGAGTTTCTTTATAAATGATTACATCTCGGAAAATAAACTACACCTTATGTTCCTTGTGGAGACCTGGTTAAAAGAAGAAGGGGCTGCCACCCTTATTGAAACCTGTCCCCCTAACTATAAATTCTATCAATCGATAAGAGACAATAAAAGGGGTGGCGGTATAGCTGTCATCTTCTCCAATAAACTCAGCTGTAACGAGATAAATTTAGGCACCTTCACGTCATTTGAGTACCTAGCGATTAAAGTTAAGACCGATCACAGCTTACTCCTTATCACGCTATACAGACCGCCAAAAAGCTCACCAACCTTTTTATCTGACTTCTCCACCCTCGTTTCAGCGGTACTTACAAACTACGACAGAATAATTATCACGGGAGATTTTAACATTCATGTTAATAAAAGCGGTGACTCAAATGGCAAAGACCTGCTAAACACCTTGGACGGCTTTGGGCTACACCAGTACACAGAAGCTACCCATCAACTAGGAAACACGCTCGACCTAGTAATATCGCAACCCGCAAACATTAACAACATTTCCGTGTCGGATATAGCCATCTCCGACCATTACTGCGTCTTATTTGAATTCCCATTTACTATACATAGCAATAGAGAGACCGGTGTAACCCACAAACGATGCATAAATGAATCAGCGCAACAAAAAATCACCGAACTTATTAGCTCCCGCGACCTCCTCAATGGCCACAAATCGCTCGATGAAATGGTGGCTGGCTTTAATAGCAGCCTAAAGGAAATTTTAGACGAAGTTGCTCCTTTAAAAACAAAACACAGCTCACGAGTTAAAACCTCACCATGGATAAATGAGTCAGTAAGAGAGAAAAAAAGGCAATGTAGAGCAGCAGAACGAGCATGGAGAAAATCTAAATTAGAAGTCAATCGTATAATCCTTAAAGAACACATTATTACCTATAACAATGCAATACGCACAGAAAGAAAAAACTATTTATCAAAAATTATCACAGACCATCACAACAACACACGAGTATTATTCTCTACAATTGAAAAAGTACTAAATCCTGCGCCAGTCTGTGATATGCTTAGTCTAGCCACCACTCCAAAATGCGAAGAGTTCGCAGAATTCTTCACAAACAAAATACTAGCTATTAGAGCAGAAATCATTCGAGACCCTAACTACTTACAGGATGCCCCTATTAAGGAACCACCGACCCTACAGACTTTTAGCGCCATTACGGAAGACGATCTCTATAAACTTATTAAACATGGCAAGCGGTCAACATGCAGCCTTGACCCTATTCCCACTTTCCTTATGAAAAATAATCTTAACTATATCTCCACACCCCTATTACAGATCATTAACACCTCCATTCTCACAGGTATTTTCCCAAGCGCCTTTAAAACTGCTGTAGTGAAGCCATTGCTAAAGAAACCAAATCTGGACTATAACACACTAAATAACTATAGACCAATCTCCAACCTCCCATTTATAAGCAAAATACTTGAAAAGGCTGTCTTCTTACAGCTCAACCAATTCCTTAATGAAAACGACATCCTAGAAGAATTCCAATCAGGCTTCAGAGCAAATCATAGTACAGAGACTGCTTTAACCAAAATAGTAAACGACCTCAGACTCAGTACAGCCACAAACAAAGTCTCTGCCCTAGTCCTCTTGGACCTAAGTGCCGCCTTTGACACAATTGATCACAACATACTACTACATCGTCTCAAAACTTGGGTGGGCCTCTCAGGCCATGTACTAAAATGGCTTGAGTCATACATCACCGGAAGACAATTCTATATTAGTTTAGGAGATCATATATCTAAAAATCACGACGTACCCTTCGGTGTTGCTCAAGGCAGCTGTCTTGGCCCCCTCCTTTTCTCATTATACATGCTACCGCTGGGCAACATTATCAAAAAACATAATATAGACTTTCATAGTTATGCCGATGATACAAAACTTTATATCTCAGTTGAGCCAAACAAAACCACAGCTCTACAGTCTTTAACCTCCTGTTTGTCAGCTGTCACGCATTGGATGAGCAATAACTTTCTAAAGTTAAACGAAAGCAAAACTGAACTACTACTTATCGGCCCTAAAGACAAACGGGAAGCTCTCCTCCCCAATCTAGGCAACCTAAACCAATATGTCAGAGAACAGGTAACTAGCCTAGGTGTCATCCTTGACTCTGACCTAAGCCTTAAACCACACATCAACAAAGTTACTAAAACAGCATACTTCCATCTAAGAAATATAGCAAAAGTTCGCCCCTTCTTGACCAAGCCAGACGCTGAAAAACTTGTTCACGCATTTATTACAAGTAGATTAGACTACTGCGATGCCTTGTTTACAGGCCTCCCAAAAAAATCAATTGAAAAACTACAGCTTATTCAAAACTCGGCTGCAAGATTACTAACAAAAACAAGAAAGATGGAACATATTACTCCTGTACTGGCTGAACTACACTGGCTACCTGTATCCTATAGAATTGACTTCAAAGTACTACTACTGGTATTTAAAGCTGTAAATGGCCTTGCCCCATGCTATATTGCTGACGCATTATCCTCTTATACCCCTGCACGAGCCCTTAGATCCGCTGATGCCGGTCTCCTGAGGATTCCAGATGCACCATCCAAAAGGATCGGGGAATCAGCCTTTTCATACTACGCCCCAAAGAGATGGAATGCCCTACCACAGCACATCAGAGAAGCAGAATCCATCGACATCTTCAAGTGACAACTAAAGACCTACCTATTCAACCAAGCCTACACCTAACTACTCAGACCAAAGTCCCTTCAGCCAGACTCCTCCGCCCAGACCAAAGGCCCTTCAAACAGTCACAGACTTCCCGTTACCAGCCCCGGCAGATGGGCTACCCTGGGAGACGTGGTTCTGCCTGAGGTTTCTTCCTAGAAAAACAGGGAGTTTTACTCACTGATTCCTGAGGTTTCTTCCTGAACTCACGCAAATCATACAAACAGGGAGTTTTTCCTCACCCCTGTTGCTCCCTGGGGACACTAACAACCGACTGTGCCTAAATTAACTTTCCTCGTCTAGTGCCACTGGCCTGCAAAGACTGCCGACCTATGTTCACATAAGAGCCCACATTAACAGGGCGTTGCATAGCTCTAGCGCCACTGGACTACAAAGATTGCTGACTAGGGCCTACAAGGACTGCCTACCTGTGTTCATGCAAGAGTCAGTCTGCTACTGTATTTCTTTGCTCTGACACCACTGAACCGCAAGAAATGTTGTCTTGTAACAACCCTGCCAAACTGTAAAGCACTTTGAGTTGCATATTGCATGTATGAACTGTGCTATACAAGTAAAGTTTTATTATTATTATTATTATTATTATTATTATTATTATTATTATTATGTACATCTAACCACATTTGGCATATGTCATTTGCAGACAATGCTGACAAAAATGTATCAAAGGATTTATTTTGAGATGAACCATATCAGAGTTATATGTCAATCAAAATTGAAGTGAAGCTTAAAATAGTTTGACGTTATGGAAGTGGAAGAATTAGAATTTTGGACGTTGATTTATTATATCCACAAATGAGTTTCACCAGGAGTGCTGCTTGGGTGTACAAAAATGAGTAGTCCTCTGGTGCTCTTCAGCTTAGAGATCCAATAAGATTTCAAGTTTTGCAGTGAGTCCAAGGCAGTCAAGAGGAAAATTCCCTAAATAAAAAGCCTTTATTAAGCTTGGCTATCCATTAAAATCATGCAAATCATTCGGTAAAAATGGCCTTCCTCAGGGCAAGTGTACCCTCTTAGTGATCACCGTACGCAGACAGACCGTGCGCAGACAGCAGGTGTTGTGGATGTCTGAGAGGGTAGGCAGAGAGGCTCCAGTGACCTTTTCGTCCGTCTTCACTACAATCCGCTGCAGGGCCTTTCGGTCTGCAGCAGTGCAGTTGCCAAACCATGCTGCGATGGCGCTGCTGAGCATGCTCTCAATAGTCCCTCTGTAGGATGTTGTCAGGATGGAAGTTGGGAAGTGGGCCGGAGCAGACGGGTCAGACAAGTGCAGCTGTCACAAGCACTGGAAGTGGAAATGCAGGAATGCACCTGCATCCCCAATTTTGATCAAAAATACCGTTCACGCCACAACCACGTGTTATTAATTAAATGCAGGCCACCCGCAAAAGGAATGAGAGAGTAGGCTTACTCGTGAAGTGGGAACTTTACTTTGCACCATGAACATTTACGTGGCCTTCATAACACATCTCCAATTTTCAAATACTGTCGAGAAAAGTGTACAGTTGGGCCTCTTATAGATTAACCATTACTGCATGTGAGAACACAGGAAAAAACACTGGTGACATGTCACCTACATATGTGGCCTAGTGGTTAGGGAGTTTGTCTTGCAATCGGAGGGTTGCCGGTTCGAATCCCACCCTACCCATGGTTGAGATGCCCTTGAGCAAGGCATCTAACCCCATGCTTCTCCAGGGACTGTAACTGAAACCCTGCAAATATCTGTAAAGCGCTCTGGATGAGAGCGTCAGCTAAGTGTAATGTAATCGTAATAATCTACATGTTGTTCTGACGCAGTTGCTCTGGGTCATAATGGTTAAGGAGTTGGTCTTGAAATTTATTGGATTTTGTACCAATAGAAAACACTGTGGATGGAGAGAGTGTGGCTAAGAGAGTGAATAACTAGCACTCTCCTGCATTCACATCCATGGACATCCAACCCCATGTTGCTCCAGGGGGACTGTGCCTGTACTCACAGTAATTCACTGTGAGTCCCTTGAGATAAGAGTGTCACTGGTCAATGTGACCTCTGCGTTCTGACTGGAGAGGGCAACAGGGCTGACAACAAAGATTTACATCGATTACAATAAAGATGGATACTGTACTGTATGCAAAGTCTATTGCATGTGAGTTCCCCTTTAACAGTACCATAGAGACAAATGAGAGGAACACAATTGAGCTGGTGGCAAAAACTCTCCTCAAAATGAAAAGAGTACAAAAGAGTAAGAGGAACTTGGACAGGCAATAGTGGTTCCTCAGAGTTGAGGTGAATGTGGAACAATTCTGTGGAACCGCTTCCTATTTTGGCCTGTTCTAAAGGTCTAATGACAAGTTTAACATTCTTAAGGTGGTTGGATAGAATTTATAATTAGCCTATTTGTATCAACAATTCTATTCAAGTTCAACAGAAAGATTTCAGAGAGTGAACTTTATTTTTAAGAATGATGACTATTTGTGTTCTCTAACATGAAACTCAGGAATGCGGCATAGATTTGCCTTATGATTAGGGATGGGAATTGATAAGATTTTTATGATTCCAATTCCATTTTCGCTTCTGCTAAACGATTCGGTTCTTTATTGATTCTCATATCAATTCTCATTTGGAAAAAAAGGAAACCAAACAGGTCAATTAGCATTAGCAACTTTGTTTAGTTTAGAAGTAACATGACCTTACAAACCCAACAGTGAGGTCAAAAAAGGCCCACAGCCTAGATAATAATAACAATAAAATAAATATTCTTCTGTAGAAAATAATAAACAGCGTGGGTGCCATGTTTCCTGCTGACTGCACGTTGCTATGCGCGTTACTACGCACGTTGCGTAACTTGCGTAACATACGTGATGTTAATCATGCCCGCTGGAATTGATAAGGGAATTGTTTGCAAAACTGGCAAACGATTCCAAGGAACACAGGGAACCGGTTCTCAACAAGAACCTGTTTTCAATTAGGCTTAACAGCAATAGCATACAAGTATGCCTGAAGACAGCATACTTTCAGCAATAGGGTATACATATGCCTAAAGACAGCATACTTACAGCCACCATTATCAATGGGTCACACTTGTATAATCTGAACAGGGCATACTCAGACACAAACTATTCATAAAACAGAGATGGATGAAAGAAACATTTTATCAATTGATTAAAAAATAATAATAATCACCACCCCAAACCATGTGCCTAACACTAGTTTAACCTCATACTGGAATTAACAATTACAATTATTCAGAGGGAGTAAACCACAGTTAACAAAACTTCTGTTTTTTCTTAATGTTCTCTTTTGTTCTCAGTCATGTGTGAGTGATCTCTGTTCCATCTCAGGATGGTGTGTGGTGACCATTCTGGTAATGGCTGACGTGCATTACCAAGGTCACTACACATCGATCATGGTTAGTGAGTTCCTCTTTCACTTTTTTTGCTGAACAAATGCTTTAGTGCTCCCGTTACAGGCTGTTGTAGTTTGGTGGAGGGGATGGAGCAGGGAGAATGACAGGTTATGCTCGTCACAGGCTACAATCATTCAAAGCCCATTTGGTCATGGGACACCAAACAGAACATCTGAATGTTCTAAACAAACACAACTGCTTAGCTGCTACTTGTATTTTGTTAGGTGAATGCAATGGTGCTGCAACAAGGCAACTCCAGTAATAACAACTATGGCATGCCTTTTTCTAATTAACAAACTTACGTCACTTTGTTTACCTTTTTCTTATTCTTTCATTGACTAATGGAGGCAGTCGGGGTAGAAGAACATTTTCACGTGCATATGCAACTAGGAGTGACCTATCGTATTTCAAAAAGAGCAAGTACTACACGGTTTGACAAAGTGTTCTATTTCTACCTATTTCCTTGATTTTTAGATGAGGAATTTCCAGTTGTTATTCAAACAGGAAACCAACCAAACAAAAATATCCAGTGTGACAGATGTGACGATGATGACTGGGGTCCCGCATGATTAACTTTATATTTACCACAGACTCGTTCCACTCACCCCACACTGTTCCTTAGAGCCTATAAATCTAACCAGGATAACAAGATTTGTCAGACGACTCATAGTACCTCTTACAGTATCAAACACATATGTGTGCATTTATATGTCCCTCAGTCAATGATTTATCAAGCAACAGAAAGAGGTTGAGTTGATGTTCAGTTTGTTAATGTTTGCAAATTATACAATGTCACGATATCAGGATTTTCCTTACAGACCTCGCAAACGTACCTGCCAGTCCCAAAACATAAACTTTCATAATGTTTGTTTAGTTTGAATTAAATCTTAACACTCAGACACATTATTAAAACATGCAACCACTGTTTAAAATTGTTTTGTTTTAATCATACTTTTCCACAGAGTTTTTAGAGTCATCCCTCTGTACCTCAGAGGTGTTAAGCGGGGGTGCAGACAGGTGAGAGTTCGGAATGGAGTAGGGCATCTGGCTACTCACGTACATCACCTGCTACAAAATAAAATGCAGTGAAGGTTACAAGGTACAGCTTATTTAGCACACACGATACCACTCGCTGACTGCAGTTGAATGTAAAAGGTGGGATGGCTACAATAAGGGTATGTCCACATTACGCCATTTTTACCATTTCAGAACTGAAACGATTTCTGACCACACACCACCATCACTTCCGTACGCAAAATGTTCCTTTACTAACTAAAGGGCACAGAGCGTTCATGCATATAGGGCATGGGCAAGCAGGAGTAGACAAGGATGTGAATTGTCACACAGCTGCAGTTAGGTGTTGGTTTTTATAAATGAGTCTGGCCAAGACCAGCGTCAAGCCGTCCAGATGATAAAGTGAAATTCTTTAATACAGCAACATTGGATGACGAAATGAGCGTGACAGTGTGGCTAGTCAGTGTCCTTGGCTTCTGTTTGAGCATACACCTAGCTCTGATAACTTCAGGACCTAGCTGCACTACAGTGGACAAGCAGAAACGTGATGACTTCCGATTTTCTAAGGCGTAATGTGGACATATGCTGAATCCAAAATGTTCAGTCATTCACCATATAGTGTAGAATCTAAGATCTCTGGCCATAGTGTAAGGTTTACGGCAGTACTTACCTGACTGTCAGAACAGCAGGTGGCTTTGCAGGCAAATGCAGACACACAAATGGAGACAATGAACTCCAGTACTGACAACACCAGCATCACTCCAGCAATTCCCCATGCCCTGCTCTATTGTAGGTGTATGACAAAATTATTATTATTATTATTGTTATTATTATTATTGTTGTTGTTGTTGTTGTTGTTGTTGTTGTTGTTGTTGTTATTATTATTATTATTATTATTATTATTATTATTATTATTATTATTATTATTATTATTACATATAATAACTGTATGTGTAAAGAGTACAGCATGTTTACACTATTAACTGTGTTCAATACCTACCAGGAGAAAATCAAAGCTGTGCATAATGATGGCAATTCCTGCAGTTATTGTGCTGAAAATATTCATTCCCAGTGATGCCTTTACCTACATGAAAAAATACTTATATATCATATCATTGTTTGAGTTATCATCTGTAGGCCTACATCAGCAAAACATCCAGATTCCAGACTGTTAGTGTATTTTATAATAAAGGAAAAATATCTGAATAATGTTAAGGTTTTAGAAGTACTGTAAAGGTATACTAGTTGTTGCATTACAGTAGAGTGCCTATGTAATAGCCTATGTGATATGGCTAAAACACTGACCAAATACTCACCAAACACGGATTGAGATTCTTGTTGGCCCCAACAGTTAGAGAACCAGCTGTGATGTACTGAAAAAAAGGGGAATATTTTCAACCAGGAACAAAAGCATTAGAAAAATAAAGATTATAATTACACAAAAGGTAGACTAAACATTTTACAAAACGATTACAACATAAAGTAAATGGTTACACTTTATTTTATTGTTCCTGACAAATAGGTACAGCGAAACAAAATCTTAAACCCTTTTGTAAGTTGCTTTGGATAAGAGCGTCTGCTAAGTGTAATGTAATGTAATGAACAATATGTAACATTATGTAATTACACTGCACCATAGGGTTAGTGTTAAGTATGTACAGTGTAAGTATATAATATTACAACTACTTGTTTTTACATGTAAATACACTAAAAAAGGAACGATTAAATAAAGTGTTACCCAAGCAAACTAATACTGTCTTTAGTAATACAGTACTATTTTGTTTGTTGCACTCTTGTAGCCTGATTTGTGTCCTCTCTAGTAAGTCACTTTGGATAAAACCATCTGCTAAGTGTAATGTAATGTAATGTAATGTGTTTTATTCCCTTTTTTAAAGAGGAAGATGAAAATATGCAATGTAATGAAAGAAGAAATCTCACAATGATGGCTCCCCAGAACATGATTCCAGAGTAAAGGGATATTGTTGTTATTGCATAAAATGCAGTCACAATACCAAACAAAAGTACAACGATGCCGATCATTATTTCAACTGTCTGTGGAAAGAAAAAACAAACAAATTATGTTTCATGTCCCCAAGAAATGAAAGAAGAAAGTACGAGTTTCGGTGAAATTCACTCTGTGATTAGTTTGGGTGACATGAAACTCAAGGTGTGGGCAACTCACCCCTAGGGCTAATGGTTCTCCTTTGAGGAACTTTCCAAGCTGACAGGTGACTGGAGAAACTGCTCTGCTCTGGGGTGAGGTGACACTCTGGGCTCCTTGTTGTGGGTACACATGAGTGACAACCACAAAGCCATTGGCAGAGGAAACAGAGTTGGCCATGGCAGCTGTTGGAAGTCATATGTTAAAACTAAAAAAATAAATCTAAATGAACAGAAGTAGTTAGAAAACAGGTTGTTGTTCTTACTAGTTAAAATTATCTATTGAAATCTTTGATATCAAGAAATACATTTTGAGATATAAACAATTTATATAAACAATTTTCTTTCTTTTTTCCCTCCCCTCAGTTCAGTGAATGCTGTATGAATGCAGATGTGTGCAATATGTTTGATCTGTTTTTGCAATGTGTATTATGTGTATGCTACTTGACACCTTAATTTCATTCGGGGTCAATAAAGTAATTCTACTCTACTCTTCTTTAATTAGCCTGGTAACTAGTTAAAATTGAATCCCTGTCACGGTTTTACTCTGTTGGGTGGTGGTTTTTGTGTTTTCCCCGGTTGGGTTATATTTTTCTGCTGCACATTCATTGTCTAAGTAATTGGTTTCAATCCCAGTCACTTAGTGCTTCATTCACTATCTCCGCTCTGATTACCTGCACCTGCTCCGCCCCGCCCATCTCCAGCTGCCTCTCGTTTCCTGGTTTCTCTCTCTCGCTATTTAGTCTCTCATTTTTCACTCCCTCACTGTCAGTCCGTCTGCGAACCACGGTGTATTCCTCAGCAAGGTTTTTTGACTCCTGACTCTCCAGCGTCTGTTTGGCTGTGTATCCCGCTGTCTGCTCGTCTCCTGTTCGTTCCTGTCTCTCCCCTGTCTGCCTGTGTGTTTGTTATCTCCAGTCCTCTGGTATTCGACCCCTGCCTGCCTCTGACTCTGCTCTACGCTCCTGCCCCTGGCTTCGACTCCTGCCTGCTCTCGACTCTGCTCCTCTCTACTGCCCCGGTAACGACTCCTGCCTGCCCTCGACTCTGCTCTGCTCTACTGCCCTCGGTAACGACTCCTGCCCGTCCACGACTCCGCTCTGCTCCGCTGCCCCGGCTCTTCGACCCGCTCGCCGGCGACGACGCTCTGCTCCCCTGCCCCGGCTATCTGACCCGCTGCCTGCTGTTTTCCCCGAGGGTTCTGACCGCTGTCAGCTTCCACGCACCACAGTCCGCCGGACTATCTCCCTTATCTCCCTTTACCCCCCAACCCTTTAATAAAAGCTCTCTGTGAAACGTGACGCTCTTGGGTCCCTGCTATCTGTTCTGGTCCTGACAATCCCTGACATTGGAAACTATTTGAACAAGATAAAATGGATGAACTTTTGAATTGCTGATATCAGAAAAAAAGTCTTTTACTGGTTAAAACGCCATCTCCCACTAAAAATTAATGTGAAAAAAAAACTAATTTAATTTCGACACCAACACCTTGCACTCTAATTGTTTTGACTTACAATTTTGATATAATCTAGATATGAGTTAAAGCTAAATCTGCTGGCAACAAAACATATTGTCATAACAAAAGCAGGATGTGTTTTAGCATCCAACACAATGCAACTGGTGTTGATGGCTGTCACTGCTATAAGGTTGTTAATCACACACATTAGTTCGAAAATCGAAATGCAGTTATTGCTTTTGCGTTGAGACAAAAATAGGAGTATCAACTCACCTCTGACGAATCCAAATGTGTAAATGTGTCGTTTGGATGGATAGGTGTCCTCCTGAGACCTCACTTAAACTGCTCTCTCACGTCACTCAGAACTCAACTGTACTGCACTAGCAAGGAAAAGTTCCTTCTTGTGGTGTCTCAAATATTGCTCATTTCAAACAAGCACAACAATGATGTTTATGCAAATGAAATGTAAGTAACCAATGGAAAATTCCTGTATACATTTTTGCTGCACCCTCTACAGAGCTTACCAGACACTTTCATGTGGGCACCAGAATGTTTTTGGTGCGTGTGGTGAATATCTAAACTTAAGGTGAATATTCAAACTTAATGTGTTAGATTAATCTGTCATATTAGTCTGTAGCTTGAGCATAAAAAAAGGTTGGTGTGACACGCAGCAGTGCAAGGGGACCGGAAACCAGAGAGCAAGTGCACTGGCAAGCAGCCAAGGGGATCCACGCACCCACGCATGCACACACACACACACATGCACACACGGGCCCACAGACACAGGCACCTGTTTTGGAGACACAGAGAGGGGGCAAATGAGTCTAAGGAAAGTAATTACAAACATGCATGCACATACATAGGAGATGCTGCAGATGCATACACACACACACACACACACACACACACACACACAAACACACTGGTGGAAAGATCAGAGACACTGAATTAAAAACAATAAGGGACTTTTCTTGAAGTTAATGGAAGATGTTAAAAATGGGTTATTTAAATGAAATGTGGGTTGTTAAAGATCAAGTATGAGTGATTGGAAATGTAACGTAAGCACACTTTGAGTTTTTTGGAAAGTACAGTGGAATTGCTATTAATAGACTGTGGGGGTGTAAGAGGGCCTAAAAAGTGGAGACTCAGAGCAGCACTCAGAGACTCATTTCGGAGGCATCCCTAGGAGATACTTCTGGGATGCTTCTTAGGTGACACTCCCTGGGTTGATCAACTCTATTGTCTCCGAAGACTAAACAGCCAGCTACAGTGGGTTCACTTTGCTATACACTTAGTGTATTTTTGGGTCTTTTGCCTGTATGCACTTGTGTGAGCTGAGGTGAATAAAGGTTTTTCATCAACAACTGAGTTCCACGACTTTGCCTGGGTTATTGCTACGAATTGGCTGAACAACGGTGAAGGCTGCTTCTCTGTAGGAGGTTTCCACGACATGCGCTCGTAAAACTGTCTGGTGCACACCAGATAATATAATTACGTTCTCTTTTCTTTTTCTATGTCCCTTTACTGGCTCTGTAACCCTCAGTTATTCTATTGGAATTCTTTTGGTATTTAGGGGCCCGAGCACTGGAGGTGTGAAGCCTATTGCTTTTTGACAGGACATATTCTTCTTCTTCTTCTTCTTCTTCTTCTTCTTCTTCTTCTTCTTCTTCTTCTTCTTCTTCTTCTTCTTCTTCTTCTTCTTCTTCTTCTTCTTCTTCTTCTTCTTCTTCTGCTGCTGCACTCAGCCTTTTTTGACACACCATCGATGCATGAAAACTCATGAAAATGTACACAGATCGAAAGTAATGACTGCTTCTCAGGAACAAAGGAAAGGGGTGACCCAGAGACTCCAGAGTGCCCCATTATGTCTTACAGCCCTGTGTTTGGCATATAGTTTCAGTTACGCTCACCAAATGTGCCAGGTGTGTTGGGGTCACCAAAGCAACCAACTTCCGTATATACATTAACCACACCCAACAGGAAGTGAAGTAATTGGGTTTATATGTGTTTGAATACATGATCAATTTAAACAAACTAGTCATAGGGCGTTTATGTACATCTAACCACATTTGGTGTATGTCATCTGCAGACAATGCTGACAAAAATGTATCAAAGGATTTTTTTTTTTTTTTTTTTAATTATTATTTATTTATTTATTAGATGAACCATTTCAGAGTGTCAATCAAAATTGAAGTGAAGCTTAAAATAGTTTGCTGTTATGGAAGTGGAAGAATTAGAATTTTGGAAGTTGATTTATTATATCCACAAATGAGTTTCACAAGGAGTGCTGCTTGGGTGTACAAAAATGAGTAGTCCTCTGGTGCTCTTCGGCTTAGAGATCCAATAAGATTTCAAGTTTTGCAGTGAGTCCAAGGCAGTCAAGAGGACATTTCTTTAAATAAAAAGCCTTAATTAAGCTTGGCTGTGAAAAAAAAAAAAAAAAACGTAACTACAACATTATGACATTACACAGAGTCTTTAGTAACACATTACAACTTGGTACCTGGTCATTCTGGTAACAACAAAGTTATAATAGGGAGTGCCTCTGTCTGTAGACTGCATCTCAATCTGGTCACATCAGCTCAACACATGCACAGGTGTCACATGACACCAAGAATATTCACAACACCTTATAAAAAATATAAAGTTACACATCAAAATACACTTCATCAATACACTTCTCACATATACATATAAATATAATTATCAATATGACAAAAAATACATAACAAAATCTGACAATAATATACCCCCCCCTCCTGTACAGCTCACATGAGATTGCGTGAATAGCTGTAGTCAGCGGCCAGTTGTGCGTGTTACACCTGGGAGTAGGGACTAACAGCCTGAACTATTTACTTGATTATAGATAGTGTAGGGGTAGGTGTAATAGCTATAGTTTCTCCCTAAGGTGCTCTTCCTACATGCACAAGTACTTTGTGTTCTTTGTAAACTATTACTATACCCCAAATTGCATCAACATAACAACATCAACCACTATCTTCTTTACTATCAACTTTACAACACAAACCATAGTCATTCACCAAATGCCTACACTTCGAACAGTTCCCCTAAAAACATGTATGCACTTCATAGTAAGCACACTCGACAGCTCCACAACTTCCTGATACATGTACATATTTTAGCATTTAACTTTGCTTAAAAATTACAGGGCTCGTCCGGGATTTGAACCCGGGACCTCTCGCACCCTAAGCGAGAATCATACCCCTAGACCAACGAGCCATGCTTGTAATAGAAATTCTGCACTTTTTAGTGGGATGTAATTATGTTGTGCAGAAAAAAAACTGAAAGATTTTGGAATGGTTTCAGTATTTCAGTTAGAACACTTTTTTGGCCAAGCAAACATCATGCATACGAAATTGGGACCCCAAAAGTATTTTAAAACGGGACAAAGTAATCGAAATTAAATGATGACACATGCGGTAGTATGGTTGTGCAGACTAGAATATCTGCCACGTCAAACTTCAATCCCGTTCACTTTGAGTGCACTTTTTGAAAGAACTTGACTGCCATCTAGTGGTGATTGTATTGCAGTGCTGTGGCCATAACATACACTCAGAGAGCAACTGGTGCAGGAGCTGAAGCCAAAGTCACTGGCTATTTGAGTTACTGTTGACTACATTCTGCCATGTGTACGCGCCGTTTTTGTGTATTTTTTTAAATGTGTCTGACTTGAAGGACGTTAGGTGCACGCACAAACAAAAGCATGCTATTAGAAAAGTACACACAGGTCTATGCCATTTCTTTGTTACATTTTGTAACATTCCCAGTTGAGTTTTGTTGCTGGGAGGTCAACATCAAGCCCTATTATGTTGCCTTGTGTACCCCACTCTTTCCTCTTTGCAAACGTTCCCATTGACATTGAACTGTGTTGTACAGTAGGGAATACTGAAAATTAGGTTGATGTCCAAGTTGAGATAATTTATTACTGTGCAGAATCTGTGCGGAATCGCAAGAAGGGCTGACAGTAGTGCTGGGTTACCGTGCCATTTACGTTAGCTGCTACTCGTACTTGTTGAGTTCTTTTCCCTTGCTGCATCCATATTTCACTACTAGCTATAACTCCGCAGTACAGGCGAGGAAGCGGAAGCTTAGCTCTTTAACTCTCAGTTTACGGTGGTGGGTGGCCGCACATTATCCGAGTTTCAAATTTCACTTGTTGCAGTGATTTTAAAACTCGGGCTCGTCCGGGATTTGAACCCGGGACCTCTCGCACCCAAAGCGAGAATCATACCCCTAGACCAACGAGCCATGCTTGTAATAGAGTTTCTGCACCTTCTTGTTTAAACCCGTGCCCACTGTATATGTATAGTACAGCAGACTTAATTATGACTAGACATAGGCTAGCATAAATCATACAGACCTAAATTTCAAGAGCATATGGCTAGATGCAGGAAACATGCATTTTTTTTAGATAATAAAAATGCACTAAAAACTTGGCCAAGCTTTTTCACAGATAGAAAACAGTCTTTGGATGCTTCACCAATTTTGCACAGAGGAAAGCTGCCTTCACTAGATCCTTTTTTATATTTTTTGGAGGTATGTCAGGTATATTCCCACTTTTGCACAATATAACTTTTAGAGGTTGAGAAACAAGGTCATGTAACATTGTTAATTAATTTGTACATTACGTCATTAATAACTCAGATCGCGCACATTTATGGGTGTGGCATTATTTTTTCTCCAACACTCACTATCACTATCGCCTCTGACTAATTATTGTAAAAGAAGCAACAAATGAAAAGAGACCACAGAGTAGATCTTGAGGACACAGAAAAAAATGCTGTATTTACAAAAATGCACAGAGATAATGATATAATAATGTGCATGAGCTAAAAAACATGCACACTGTCTAAACCAATCGTTTCAACATATGAGCCAGGAGAGAGGAGCGCCTGGCAGAGTAGTGGCCGTCTCCCCGCATGACCTCATGGATCCATGGCAGGTAGGGTCCGATCTTGGTGTAGACGGCGTAGCGCTCCACGGCACAGCTCTTGTCGAACGAGAGAATGCCGGCTGCGTAGACCCCGTTGTCCTCGGGCCGCAGAAGGGCCAGGGCGCCACCGGCGTCCCAGAAGCACACGTTGACCTCGTACTGCCCCGGGCCTGTGCAGAACATGTTGTCGTCCACCAGCGGGGTGTGGTCTGACGCTTTGTAGTGGGAGTGGCACGTCTCGCGGGATGCCACGGGTACCTTGACGAACTTCAGCAGTTTGGACTGGACCAAGTCGTTGCCCCAGCCCCAGCCGGCGACAATGCCCAGGGAGCCTGGCCTCTCCTCCATGTCGTCCCCGCGCTCAGGTAGTGGGATGGGAAACACTGTCTCGCTGAACACCACAGGCTCCTTCAGCTGGATCAGGGCCAGGTCGTTGTCCCAGTCTGATGTGTTTTGAAAGGCTGGGTGTAGGAACACCTGTGGGGCAGAGGGACATGATGACCGATGTGGCCTTTGGTTGGTGGTGCCACTGTGATTGTCATCAAAGCCGCGGTAAAATCTCAGTCCAGTACTAGGAAAGGTAAGCAAGCAAGAGCAGTGCAAACTAGCGGAAACAAGTCAGATGGTGTTTAATTTCAGAACTGCTAGGTACATCAAAAGGCATACAATGTAGCTTACAGAAAACAAATAATGTTATTTACATGACAGGGAACAATGGTACGATTACTGTCTTCTGCAGTAAATTCTGTCAACACACTTTGAAATTTATGTTTTCTGATTCCATCTGGCTTCTGGTTCATTAGTTGGAATGTCTATTTTTTTCATTCCATGTTCTGTTAGTGTGTTTGTGTGTTCAGTCACTGTAAACAGTAAAGCATAGACGCCACTTTAAAAAAATCTTTAAAACCCATGCTGTAAGGATCTTCTTATGAACTTATTTTAAACATACTCTTCATGGCATTAAGACATTATTTTTAGAAAGCAACACTTTTTATAGAGTATATCTAACATTTCTCAGCAATCCATGATAAGCAAATGCTGGCTATGTACCAGGAAGACTCTTGGCTCACCTTCTCAACAGCCACCTCTTTGGAGGCATCGGCTCTGGAACGATGAGAGATGCCCAGGTAGATTTTAGGGATGAGAGGCTCTTTCCCTTTCGTGTCATTACGGCTTCTCCTGATGAAGAGATTCCGCCCGGCAGTCAGCACCCAGCGGTCTGAGATCAGAGCACCCCCCGCAAAGCCGCCATCAAACACCCCCTCACCCAGGTACACCATCGCTTGCCAGGGAATGATGTCGGCCAACAGGCCCCCCACCATTCTCTTTGGCCGCTCATGAGCTGGTGAGAAAAGCGGAGGGGGCAAAGGTCTTTGTAAGGCTAAAACACCACAAAAATAAATAAATAAAATGTTAAAGCCAAAATGTTTTCTAGAGCAAGAACAGATTGTTGCAGAGGGGGTATTACTTAACGGTGATATCAATAATTATCAAAAACAATAATATAAAAGAAATGTTTGAGCACAGTCCAAGAGTTCTGAGAAAATTCTGACTTTTCAAGATTTTCTTATATAGCAGTTGTTTCATAGCATTTCCTCATGTCGTGCTTTTTTGTTTGGCACAAGATCCTCCACTGGGCCAAGTGGAACTATGTGTGTCACAATTCATCCCTACCTGAGACATGGTCTTTCGTCACTGTTGCCGTGGCGACGCTGGAAGGCAGACATGCCACCAACGCCAGGAGAGTTGCAGCGCAGATCCTGCAGGACAAACAAAGGAAGCACAACCACAGAGTTAGAGGATCACACGGCAGGCTTCTTGCACACAAATGCAGCAACTGTTTATGTACATTTCTTAGAATTGTTAGAAGTCAAAGCATACACTTCATTCATACCAAATCATAATGGACGTTTCACAGTTGGTAGAGTGGCTTCTGCACTTCTCCTTCAGTGGGATTGCTGTGTCTGTGTGTGCAACACGTGGCATTTTATACTAAATGATTGTTTACTCTTTTTTTGAGAACTGCTCTGAATGCTGTCATCGGGGAAAGTCCGCGTGTCTGTCTGCCAGCACATGTGCTGGAGCTGCCCAAACTCAGTGTCTGGCAGAGCAGGGGGAGAGCTCACAGAGGGGAAGCGGGAAGAACAGAGATAAAGCCAAAAATGTGTTTCAACATTCAAGCGGAACCAAGCACATTTGTTTGCCTAAGAGGTTAGGTCATTTGTTGAGCAAAAGTAGATATTATGCAGTGCGAAAATGCACTGTCAGAACAAACACGGAGGGAACAGAGGTGAAAGGTCAGAGTTGCCCGATTGGTCATCACACTAAATTGTCATTACAACCAGGACGTATGACATATTTTTGGTAAGTTGACACAGGAAAATTACGAAATATGAGGGGTTAATGGTCAGGACTGATGGTTTAAAATAAAGAGGAGACAGAAAATATCAAGCTTGTGCAACACCCCTATGTTGGTTCAAAGTGTTCTGAGTTCACCTGTTTGCTGTTCCCGTAAATCCATAGGCCATTTCGCTAAAACAAATGACTCAGCAGTGAAAATGGGTTTTGAGATTTGATTTTACCACAGGTAGTAATACATAGGTTGCTTGAAAGAATACAGCATTGGGCTCACCTATCACATAAAAAAGATTTTTATTTTCTATGAAGGTCATCTGTCGGTGCATGGCTCCTGGAATACTGTGCTAGCCACGACCGGACTATCCTAAAAGTTTGTGGTTAGTGTTCCTATTTATTGTAAGTTTCCAGCAGTATTAGCCCATTTATGTAATATGTTTCATAAGATTAGATGTTTTGAGTGACATTAGGACAACAGGATTAGTGAGCTAAAGTCAGCCAAATAAAATGCCTTAAGAAGGTAATATGTTGACTTAAGAAATAGTTTTGTGCCATATACCAAGTTGTTAAATGCTTTATTATGGAAATGGAAAAAACAAGCTGTCCTACAACTCAGAGTTTGATGGACTGTAAGTTTTCCTCTAAGAGGCAAATTAAAATACATCATAGGAAGCATAGTAGTCTGCTAGATTAGTTTGCTAATCTGAAGATAACCTGAGTCTCTCTTCAAACTAACCTCTATGTTTAGAGAGGTTACCATTTGTCTGTTTTGAAAAAATATTTTTGTATAGCATAGTAATTTTCAGATCAGCTATAGTTGGTAGTGTTTAACAACAGCTGAAAGCAAAACAACAACAGTCTATCGAGCTACAAGCTGAACTTTTTAGGGCCGAATGGAGTAGGCTACTCACTCCAAAGAGGGTAGGCCTACTCCGTTGGTTCCTGTAAATATTCTGGGAGATTGTCCATCTGAAACTAATGGAGGCACACAAAAGCCGGGACAAAAAATTACCCGGAACCGAGCCTATTGTAACTACACTACACAGGTTGATAAGCTATGGTGGGTGTCTGTACTCCTGAGACTTACAGCTTTCCAATAACAGGCCTATATGGCATGGCAATACTACATGGAGTACCCTGTGTAGCCTACAATTGACATAAAAAATCCCTCATCAGTGCCAAGCCAGGGGTTAAGTGACAGTTTACAAAGTTGGGAAAAAATGGAATTCATTCACAAGATTTTGCACATTGCTGTGCAGTACTGCCACCACAGAGCAGGACAACGCATGTGTAATCAGAATAGGACAAGGAGCAACAGACCCTGGTGCACACCTTCTCAGTTGTGAAACTATTTCACTTTTTCATGGTGGGTACATGCATTATGCAGGACCTAAAATACTGTAACTGACAAAAACTTGACTGTAAAACTGTTCTATTGTGAACTTGACTATTTTATTCTTCTGAAATATAAATTGGGCACATCTTTGAATACATTTTGTGTCAGCTTTGCTTTATTGAAAACATTAAAAGAAACATAGCGATGTTCAAAGTGCTACTCAAACCACTGATTATTACAGTTGAAGGGAAGAGAATTGAAAGTGAAGAAATTGCCACCTACTGTAGACAGGAAAGTGCTTAAGTCTCATACTGTTGACCGTTCAGTTCATGGCCCACCTATAGTTACAGTTACAAAAGTCATGAAATATCAAGAATTTTGTTAAAGTTTTTGGGTTAGATTAAGGTATGCGACACATTTATTTGGGGAGTCTACCTTGTTTATTCAGGTTTGTGCATTGTCCTTACTTGCACAACTAATCTCGGTAGAGTCATTCTGAGTCCCGTGCGCTTGGACTTGCTTAGCGCTTGGACTTTGGCGAATTACTAGTAGAAGGATCAACAATATGATTGTTGTCATGTTGAATGCATCAAAATCCACAATGTTTTTAAAGAAAGCAGTTTGGAAACCTGATGATTTTTTGAGACAAGCAATCCCACAAGGCAAACAGGTGAGCCCACGATCAACTGCTATCTAAATGACTGAGGAAGTCATTTTTTAATCTACACATAGTAAAAAGAGATACAGGTTGTGTTATTGTAGTGAAATTAACACTTCAAATAAGCTTCTCAGTTTATGAGAAATGGAATAAACATCCTTGTTCCTGATCACAAACACATTCCATTCTGTACCTGGCACAAGCTGCATGACCCAGTTTTTCACTGTCTTTGTGAGAGTGAAAACAAGCTCTTCAACTTTAAACTTTGAAACAACTTTGTTGTCATATTAACAATCTAAATACGTATGGCCAATTTTTATGTTAGAATAATGTGTGTCAGTGAATGTAGATTGAGTACTATGCAGTGTGTGGGATTTTTGCACAACTATATCTCAGTAAATTAGACATGGAAAACTGAAAAAATCTATTTAGATCTATTCAAAATGCTACTCAATATATTGATTTATTAGACCAAATGTCAAATATATTTTACGTCTTTTTTTTTTATTTTGATCATAGCAATGTATAGACAGTGAATACCAAAATGGCCTGTGGTCATTTCGGTTTCCATCCCATCTTTCTGTCCCACTAATTTTCTGTCACTTCACTGTCCTGACCAAAGGCCAAAAAATATTGCATGGAAAAAAAAATGAAAATTAGATTATGTCAGACCAATAAAAACGGACTTTCAATACAGAAATGCCAGCCTTTTAAAAAATATATTTTTGTGTATATCTCCTCAGTTCTAAGTCGGGCCTCCTTTTGCACAAATCCCAGCATCAGTGTGTTGTGGCATAGAGGCACCAGCCTGTGGCACTGCTGAGGCAGGATGGAAGCTCAGTGTGCCTCAGCTGGGTCTTCAGCAGCCTTCAGCTCATTTGAATTGTTGGATGAATCTTCCTTTTGACAATATCCCGAAGACTCTCGGTGTGGTTCAGGTCAGTTGAGTGTGACACCAGTGACAGTCAGTTGATTGGTGAATGACCACTGTATTTTTCCCAACCTGTGAGTGCTGAACAAATATTATGGAGTGCAACACACACCCACCTGAGAAGCATTGTTTTTGTGTGTTCAGGATATTAAATGGAACTTAGATGACTAGAGCGGTATGCAAGGGACAAAATAATCTGAAGTTTTCAAAGGATCTGAAAATGATATGTTTATCAGTTCATGAGAAATGCAAAATAGAAAAGAACCTTCCTTGTTCCTCATCACAAACAAATTCCATTCTACGCCTGGCACAAGATGCATGAGCAAATTTTTCACTCTCTCTGTCAGACGTTGATTCTTGTCATGTGTCCACACAGTACCAAAACACCCTCTGATCAGGTATGTCTGGCAAACAGTACCAGCCTCCAGTCAGATGACTATTGGTAACTATTCCTGCAAGTAAATATGTGTGAAATTGATCCTGAGAAATTAGACAATGGTGTAATTTAAGAAAAAATTGAATGAGTGAAAGAGGACCTTTGTCTTAGGATGTATGAAAAAGTAGTAGAGCCTGTTCTGCAAGTGAATTAAATGAGATTGTGGGTGTGTGTGTGTGTGTGTGTATGTGTTGGGGGGTGGGGTGGGGTAGTGATGGGTAGTGATGTTTCGTTGCTAAGCGTTGCTAAGCTGGATGAGAAGACACTTCCTTCAGGAGGACAGAGGACAAAATTACCACCTACATCTTTTGCTGATATTGGGTGAGGCCTCTTGCCTGGTAATTCTGTTATACTTACATCCTCCATTGTTGACACTGTTTATCACATAGAATGATTAAGGTGTACATTCTGATTTCTGATTAATGTCTTTGAAAACTGAGGTTTAACGTGTTTTTAAAAAAAACATTTCCATGCATATCGATAGTAGTTGTGTAAGCAGTCAGTGACTACAGCAGAAACAACATTTTGCTGAAATCCACCTTAACCATTCAGTTATATACAACCTAAAAATAAGACTTTAAGTGTAAAATATGTGAATTAACCTCTAAACAAAAACATTATAGCAGAGCTCTCATTTTGTATTGATGTCATGCGTTACTTTAAACTCTTATGAATATTCCATTAATTTAATGAATGCATACATGTGTGATAAATCTATGGATGATTATTAAAAAAATATCCACAATACCCTTAGTGGATTGTACCACAAAGTGTGACAACAGACCTGTCATTCTGTAGTGACCTCCTGCAGTACCACACTCTGTCATAAATATTGTATCAATTTAATGAATTGATGTAAATTATTTTATTAGATTAGTTTTAGATATAAGACTAATTTTAATTCATATAATTCTAATTAATATATGTGATATATACAAGCATGGTGACATGTTCAATACTAGGAAAAAAAGAAAACACAAAATGTTATTCTTGTGTGTGCATTACATATTGAAGGTGCACGAATGTGTGTGTCGACCATGAAGACAGCTGGAGCTGCTTTGCTGATGCTGTGCTTTGGTCTGGCTGTGGTGGCAGATCACGATCAAGATGCAAACCAAACCACAACTGCAGCTACGGACTTCACCCAACAAACCTATCATCCTGACGTACATGCTGTGCTGAAAGAGATGAGTATACTATATAAGTATACTAAGTCACAAATGGAGGCGATTGAAGCCAGGCTGAAAGCCAGTGAGGGTAAAGCAGAGAGCTTAGAGACCAGACTGAGAACCAGTGACAAGACAGTAAAGGATCTCAAGAAGCTGCAAAAGAAACAAGACGAGCGAGCAGAGAGCTTAGAGACCAGACTGAGTACGAAGTGCGAAGACAGTAGAGGAGACATATGTGACATATATGTCACTTTAAAAGAAAGTATCACTAAATTTAGCTGATTTAATAACTTTGAAGTGATATAGTTTCTGATGATGTATTCAAAGTACATTTAAGCAAATACAAGCATAAAACCAAAAAACCAACCAAAATTAACCCTTTAATAATTGAAACAAACACTGTGTGCCGCGCTTGTTGCTATCTTTGGCAAACATTATGCAGAGATGCATCACAAATAGGCTACTGCTGAATATTATAAATACAAATATATATACAGTAATGTGCAAAAGGTTTAGGCAGGTGTGAAAAAATGCAGTGAGGTAATCAAGCAGTTGCAAGAGAGACAGCAGGAGCAGACAGGAGCTATAGAAGCTGTAGGGGAAAGGGTGAACACCACAGGGAGCCAGGTGGAAGAGCTGAGGAGGGCGAGAGAGGAGGGGAAGGTGTCCTTCTCCGCCTCACTGTTGGCAGATGGTAAGGGCCATACTGGACCCTTTCATTCGGCACCCACCCTGGTCTACAAACATGTCATCACTAACATTGGCAGCCACTACAACCCAAACACAGGTAGGCTTACTAAAGTCTTGGGCTTCCTCCCTGATGTGGGCATGTTTATCAACTCTAATGAGTGATTAATTTAATAAGAGCTTAAGAAGAACCCTACTTGTATTACTCTATATGCATAAACTGTGACATGACTGCTGTTCAGTCTAAACTGATTCTACTGACAGACAGTTCTGTCAATTACAACGTCTTTTTGTTTTTGTATTTTGTGTGTTTTTTTTTTTTTTTGTGGCCAACATTTTTGGCCAAATATTACATTTATGGTGCAGACAGGCAGTTTGAGAGGTGGAAAAATATTTAATCTGCCCAAAACACCATAATAGACAGTGGAAAAAATGAATTTGGTCTCAAGGTATTTTAATGGGGAACACGCTGTAAAAAGTATGTTTATTCTACTCATTTGCACATCTCCGTTCTGACAACTCTCTGCTCTCTCTCTCTCTCTCTCTCTCACTCTCAGGAATCTTCACAGCTCCAGTCAAAGGGGTCTACTATTTTCTTGTATTTGTTCATGGGGGTGGTAAGGGCACTATTAGTACTGGAGTGGGTCTATATAAAAATGGAGACCCAGTTGTCATTGCGTTCGCTCATCAGCCGTCTCACAGTGTGAATCCGTCAAATGGAGCTTCCCTGCTGCTGGAGGTGGGAGATGTGGTCGAGGTGAAGCTGTGGCGTGGGTCATGGGTATTGGATGGCCCGTCACACCACACTACCTTCTCTGGTCACCTGCTCTTCTCCATGCCAGAAGTCAGTCCTGAAGGGAATCACACCAGGAATGTTTCTTAAGATCCATATTGTTCAGTGTCAAAAATGTATGTACGGCTGCAATGGCTACTTTGGGCAAGACTGTCAAAGTGCTAGATTTAGGTGGTGTACAGTCTTGGTGCACAGCACATTTTTAGACTATACTCCCCAGTCATGTAGATAGCAGTTGATCGTGGGCTCACCTGTTTGGCTTGGGCTTTTGATGCATTCAACATGACAAAACTAGTAATTTAACAAAATAGAACAAATTTCATATTGTTGATCTTCCTACTAGTAATTTGCCAAAGTCCAAGCTCACGTGACTCAGAATAACTTCCTGTGATTAACTAGATCAGTTACCAAGGAAGGACCATGCATAAATCTGACTTAATAAGGTAGACTCCCCCAAAAACGTGCTGTGTTTCTCACCACCCAAATCTAGCTCAAAATCTTTAATGAAATTCTTGACATTTGTAACTGTACTGTAGGTGTGCCATGAACTGAACTGTCAATAGTGTGAGACTTCTGTACTTTCTAAACATCTGGGTGGTTTTTCTTTACTTCAATTCACGTCTTCATTTGTATCGGAATGATCAGTAATTTGATTAGCACTTTGAACATTGATATGTTTCTTCAAATGTTTCCAGTAAAGCAAAGCTGATGCAAAATGTATCCAAAGATGTGTCCAAATTATATTTTAGAACAATGAAAGTCAACACTCCCCATTAACACCAAATTCAAAACAGAACAGTTTTACAGTGTACATTTTTTTGTCAGTTATAGTCTTAGCTCGCACATAACACATGCACACACTATGAAAGTGACATATCCACGATCAAGAATGAATAGTCAAAACAACCTGAAATTAGATTTTAGGTGTATAATACCAGAATGATCCTTGAATGTTGAGGGTGGTGTTTTTCAGGTAGCTACTATTTAATGATGACACCACTAGTTCAGAAGGAGAGTGGATTTGTCCTCTTGCTCACTTGTGCACCAGGGCGGATTTCCAAGCAGTTGCTCAGACGCTTAGATGTGTCAAAACCTTGCTGGGGAATGATTACTGGCCTGCTTGAATAAGGGCAGTTACCATATTGAGACTTAAGTTGACCGAATGGTGTGTTTGTGGTTCTTGGTGCTTTTTCCCTAAGCAGCGTGCAATTGTAAAGCACCACAAAACAAAAACACTTTACATTTTTTTAAATAAAGCAAACATATTTGGAAAACATGTAGGCCTATTTATAACTCATATAGGCTAGAAATAACCAGGAACCAAAACTAATCATTATATTTGAAAATAACTAGATAGCTCTAAATAAAAATAGTTAGTAGTGTCAGATTGTAAACTCTAGCCTATCAAAGTTAATCCACAGTCCAGACCATTTCATCACACAATTGATATGGAGATGATGATATGTAGCCCAATGAGCAAATTCTAAATTCAGGCAGAGTAGACTTCTACGTTAGCATTATTGACCTTGTCAGCTGAGTGACCACATCTAAAAATCATCTGTATCTGATAAACCAAGTTCCAGTGCAAAATGCTTCTTGTCTGTATAATCGCTCCATCGCAACTCCTACAAATAGTGCTGTTTGCCTCTAGAGGGCAGCAAAGCGATACAAAATATTTTACCATGAACGTGGCAAAACTAATTTTGACGTGGCAAGTTCATGAATGTGAATGTGACAAGTGGGGTTGCGAGATGGCTCGTTGGTCTAGGGGTATGATTCTCGCTTAGGGTGCGAGAGGTCCCGGGTTCAAATCCCGGACGAGCCCGTTGTTATGGATACAGAACACTGTGATTGACTGCTGTTCATCAGTGACAGAACTTGGACTGTGTTAGGTGTTTTGGCAGAGGTATAATCTTTATATGCTGTCTTCACAATATTTGGTAATATTGTTTTTGTTTAGCGTACATGCAAAGGGGTTTGTTTTATTAACAATTTCATAAATAAAAACACACAAAGCACGCTTACTCATATTATTTATGTTAGAAATCTGTCAGATATTACCTCAAACTTACACAGTGGTGTATGGCTTATAGTGCTGCTCTGATAACTGAATAAGAAAGGTGTATTTCATCATAAGACTGAAATCATCTCCTGGCCCTAAAGGATTACCTTACTGTGGCCATGATGGACCATCTGATATTCCAAAGAATATATGGAGGCTAATTGTAGTGGGGAAAACTGAATTCTGAGGTTACAACATGGACAGGTGGCATTGATATTCCACAGAAGCAGAACTACATGATAATCCGAAAGTTCCGACCAGTTGGGCTTCTTCAATCCAGCCCTGAATGTGAATTTAAACCTTATGTATGCCTTACCTGACAGATATTCTGCCGTTGTAGATTTGAGATACTGAGACAAATATCATATATTGACAGACAGAAAAAAATGATTATGGAAACATTTACCATTAAAGTGTTCTTGCAGTAAAACATATTTGTAATTTCCTACCGAAAGAATTTTGTGACTCCGTCACCAAGTGGCTGCTTTTTCTTACAATGCTTATGTCTAGATTATCTAATCAATTTAAATATGCGAAAAAAAACCTGACATTGACCCCCCTCACTTTTAGTTACAAAGGGTGAAAGTACAGCAGACCCTATTGGTCTAGGCCTATACATTTTTCTAATGTGCTGAATAGTCTAAATGAAATGCGACAACTGGAGCTTGACGTCGCGTATGTAGACAATTTGTCTCTTTTCTTGGTTGGCTATGTTTTTATGGTAAACTAATTTGACCATTGCTTCTCACTAAACTTCGACGATATGTGTGGGCATATATGATTGATAAGCCGTCATGTACCCACTACCTTCTTTATTTACTTGGTCTTTACCGCCCTCTAGCGGTGCTTACAATAGAATGCTCCGATCTTGGTGCTTGGGCCAATGGATGTCTATGCCAGGACAGCCGTAAATGGGATCCGGCGCGTGCACTACACTTTGGCAAAACAGTTAGAGTAGGACGACACAACTGTCTGTCATTCACGTGAGTGGCCTACAGGAGATGACTTGATGTGAGTTACTATTTGGAAAACACAGTAGGCTATAGGCTTAAATGCCGTGAACAGGAGCCTGCTGTGCAACCACCAGGCTGTCAATCGTAAAACGTGAAATTTATAAAACTGAAAAATAATGTAGCGTTTAGAACGTGTTAAGTAAGCTTGTATGCGTGCACCCCAGTCCATATTCCAACAGTAAACCAACCATATTTTCACTCATAAAAAACCCTGCGTGAGTTTTAAAATCTCTCCACTACAGTTTTAAAATACGTGATGCGCGGCGGAGTCAGTTTAACTTTCATTAAAAACATTAACATAGCAAAACTGTAATACATTTTAAAAGGCTGTGGGACGAACCGCGAAAACCCAGAAGCCATGGCGCACGAGCGCAAATACCGTGAGGACAGAAAGAAATTACAGTAGACCTGTTTTATATTTAATCGATCATAAACAATAGATGATGTTACGTCGCGCATCCATTCGTCTTATTCGCTCTTCATAACATGGTGGAGGGAAAAAAAACTTTTAAAAGCACACTGGACCTTTTAATACTAGTCATACAGCACATAAGTTCATAAACTGATACACAATTTAAGAACAGTTGTGAAACACTTCGTCTCACAGTGAACAAATACTATACAGGTTGATGTCCTATAAATTAAATTGCTGCCAGTAAAAAGCTACTCATAGCATTGGACATGTTGCAGTCATAATGGTCTAATAAGGTGAGAGAATATATGGACTATAGTCATATTTACAGGAAGCATCCGCAGAGGCTGCACATACAAAAACTTGTACAAATAACACCATGGTAGCACAATAATGAAATGGGAGTTTTGGGGTTGGGGGTGGCAAAATTTCAACACTGACTTTCGTAAACCTTTAAAGAATTTCAAGGGCTTGTATAGAAAGCATAGTAGCCCATGCCTTTGGAGGAGGATGCCTCTCTGGCCAAGTTTTCTGGGGTGCTCAGATCCTCGGTCTTCACTGTCGGAGAGCCCTCCACGCTCGACTCACCGGGGGAGAGACGTCTCCGCTTGCACCCCACAGAGTAAACCCCGGGGTCAGCCCCGTCCAAGGCCTTCAGAGACGAGGACGTCTCCAGCCACGGTGGTGTCTGTGCCCCTGTTGTCCCCTCCTCTCCTCCCCCTCCACCTCCTCCTCGCACCTTGTCCTTGTCACACATTTGGTCATCCGTGAAGCCCGTTGGGCTGGGCCTGGGCGACCACGGCAGGGCTGTGGCCACCTTTCTTTGGTACGCTGCAGCGCTGCGCGAACCCCACCCGGCCGCCACCGAGGCGAAGGCAGAGTCTGTAGAGTAGTAGCCGAACGAGTGCGAGGCAGGCAGGGGCAGGGGCTTGATACCGTACGGGAGCAGGCTGCTGGAGTAGTCGCCCTCGTAGGAGCCCAGCTCCAGCTTGTTGGCGCCGGTGGCCTGCTGCACCGGGGACATGAACCACCTCTGTGCCGAGGCGGAGGCCATGTCCTCGGACTGCGGCGGGGAGAGGAGGCTACTGGTCTGCGGCACAGCCCGCTCACCGTTGTAGAAGCGGCCCTGGTTGGCCACCAGCTGGTCCTGGAGGAAAGGCTGCATGGCGTAGCGGGCGCCGGGCACGATCTGGTGAGAGCGGGGGGAGTCTGTCGGGGACGGGGTCAACCTCTCCCCCTCTGGCGCTGTGTACATCCTAGAAATGGCAGGAGTTACAAAGCCAGAGTGTAAAATTACCCCTTTATATAATTGTGGGGTTCTGCCTTTTACATTAATATATCAGCACCTGTGCCCCCCAACCCTGCTATTTTTGCATCTTTGGGGGGTACTGGGTCTTGACCAAGAAGTTCCGAACATACCCCCCCCCATACCCGCTGTTATTCATTTATATTTAAAAATGCACTCTTTGGTCTCAAGCACCTAAGCACACACTCTGGCATACAGCAGCCTATCAACATTTTACAAATATTACATAAAATGTATTGGTGATTTTGAACTGAGGCAACAACAGTGGAGTTACTGACATTTAACAGAACATGTGCCTTGGATGTAAATGTCAGTCAACATTCATAAGGTATTTCTTTGGTCACAGAGGCAAAGAAAGTGCACTCACGAATCATAATTATCCCTGAATCCTTTTGCAAATGGATTGTGGTCGATTTTCAACTGTGTGATCTAAAAAGGGGAAACATAATTAAGTAAACTTTAAAAGCAGTTAACCACAAACACTTTATTAGCTGAACAGAACACACACACACAGCACAACACGCATCACTTACATCGGTGTTCTGATATGCAGTAACAGCAATAAACTGGTTCTCGGGGAATGTGAAGGTCTGAGTCTTTGATTCACGATTCAAATCTTCCACTCCATCCTCCCCAACCTCTACAATATGAAGTCTTGGTTGGTACTTGTGAAGAGACTGAAGGACAATCATCTGCATGATGTTAACAAAGAAAAGAGCAAGACACAGAACATTTAGTTTTAATCGAAGATTACTCATGAGGTGGGAGTTGGGGGTGATGTGGCTTTATGCTACATGATTTATTTTGATAAGCAAGGCAACCTGAGATTTAGCCTTTGCGCCTGCCATGACTACAAGATTAGCTCTGACAACTATTTTTTTTATAACGATATCATGGCCATTTTAGTAACCTAAATTATTTATAATTGGAAATACAGGCAATCACGTTTACCTGGGAATTGCTGCTGTTCGCTCCTTTGTTGTTAGTCAGTTTAAGTTTCCCAAAGGAGATCTCTTGTCTCATCCAATGAGCGCCCGTATTAGGAGATTCCGGATGAACATACACCTTGTTTCCTATTAATCAAAATATAGTTTAAAATCTGGCGGCATAAATATATTCACTACTGTCAAATAAAACCAATAACCAGGAAAAACAGCAATGACAGAACTAAAATTATCAATATATGTCACGTCTGAGAAATAACCAAAAAATAAACATATAACCTACCTTGCATATTATTATCTGCCTTCCCGCATGTCACCCATTTCCCCCCTTGAAATCTCCAGTGATTCGGATCGGCTAAAACAATTTCCACGAAAACGTTGTAATGTGCGTTAAGCCTTAAACCGGTGATATTAAAACTCAAAAAAGGAAACATCCGCCTGTAAAATATGAAACAAACAAACAAACAAAATGATTGAGTGAAACAGGTTGGCGTCTTATAAAAATGCTTTAAAAGCACTGGTGTGTTTCTAGATAGCAGCCCAATGGTTAGACAAAGTATGCTATTGCCTTTTGGATAACCATACTGGGATTAATAGAAATGGGCTATATGCCATGAATCACATTTCTTCAACACAATAGTGTGGCATTTAGCATAGTGCATATAGGTTTGATAGATTACATTTTTGATAGGCTACTACAGGTGTACAGTAAATGAATCGTCACCACATTATTTACGTCCCTTGTCAATGAACATTTTCACTAACTGAGATATATTTTTCTGTTGAGAACTTATTTTAGTTAAACGAGTAAACTCCAACTTCGACTTACCTGCCCTGTTTAGTAATTATCATCTCAGTCTGATGTCGGTGAAACTTCAGCCAAAGAGGACGATTGCAGAGATACACCTGAGCTCTCAAGCCGGTGCCTGTTCCCGCGTGCGACATGGACCCAATGCCGTGTGGACTCCCTTGGTAAGATGGATAGATGCAACCGGGACCTTGTCCGAACTGGTAGCCCGAACCGCACTGTCCACGTCCAGGTGTAGAAAAGCCCGAGGATGGGAGGACAGAACTGTAATGCAACGACGCCGAGTACCTGGCTCCATCGGAGCCCGTGTAAATAGTTCCCGTTTGGCCCGGGTAGGGAAACAGAGAACAGGGATTCATGTCTTGCGTTGGGTGTGAAGACGGTGAGATAAAGTAACGGTCAGGACTAATTCCGTCAATGATATGCCTGCTGCCGTCGGATGGGTCTTCCTCTTCCGTCGTCAGAGAACTTTTTCTGTTTTCTACAGAGGCCTTCGGCAGGGAGATGGCATCTCTCTGTCCCTCCCCGAGCATTTCGTTGTTTTCAGCGTCGGATAAAAACTTTTTCACTGCGTGCTTAGGTTGAGAGGATGTAAGATTAACCCCTTGAAAATGTATCTCCGCCGAGCCTGAACTCTCGCTGTTATTCTCTGATGAATTGTAAAACACTTTCGGTACGTTGATGGAAGTGTCATCCAGTTGCCCTGCTCCTAGCTGCATTGTACAGGCAATAACACCAACACCTGGGAGAGCAAAGAGAAAAACAGTCTGCTTCACATGAGCCAAGAATATTTTTCCATGCCGTAGACCGCGGCGGCCACACCTCCAAGCCAACTATGACCACAGACACGTGCATGTAATAATGCAGACCCAGGTAACCTCCCCAAATTGGATTGATCTCAATTCCAATTTGCCGAAACAATAGGCGGGGCTGATGAATAACCACCTTTTGATCATTTGCAATAAAGTCGACCAGAGAGAGGAGTTAGCCTACTTATAACGCGTTTCCCTGTTGACATTGATGATACTGGGCATATTTATGAAACAATTCTACGCGGAGTCGTTAATTATGTTTACGCCAGTTGTTTTTACGCGCCAACTCAGTTTAGAAGAACGAAACAACAGAAGAGTCTCATCAGGACAAGCCAATTTAGCTATACACCGCTGGTTAAAAAATATAGTGTGACGTTTTGAGTGGGACAAAATAGTTTGAGCCGAACAGTTTGTAAACGTACCGACCTCTGATTTCGATTACGCTGGGAACTAATCGCTTCGTGTATCTCTTCCATGTAGGCTACAGTGTGCTGTAGGCTAAACAACCTCAGTGCCACTGACAAATGCAAGGGCCTTAAGAAGTCCCGTCCTTCATTAGTACCCGAGCCGTTCTAATTTTGGACACGTGTAGGAGCAGCAGATTGCATCCCTCTTCCCATGAATCGGTTACTCCAGCTATATTTTTATTTTTATTTTTTTCAATGAAGTTGTTGGATGACTGGCTTCACTATTTCCCCCCCCCAAAAAATCCCAGGTAGTTTTATATTTTGCTCGTCCAGTATTTTAACGTGTAAGCTAGTGTTTATTATTATTATTATTATTATTATTATTATTATTATTATTATTATTATTATATTTTATAGTTGTTGTCGTTAGGCCTATTATTAGGCTATTGCATCACTTAGTATTTGTATTAATACTAAATCTAATTTTAGAATGAACACATAGGATTTTGTCATAGTATTTCAGGTGTTGCGCAAGGCATTATGCGTGGGATTTTAATCATTATGCGTGGGATTTTACAATAATATAATAATAATAATAATAATAATATAATTATTATTATTATTATTAGTTCTATTATTTATTTATTTATGTGCATTAGCGATTGCTTTAACGTTTCATGTCCGAACAGAAGGCTCCTAACAGGCTAAGGCAGTTGGTTATTTTTATTTTAAAGGGTAGGTCGCGCAATTTACAGTACAAATGTGAGTTGGCCTAAATAGATATGGAACTTATACAATATGTATATGATATGATATGATATATATATATATATATATATATATATATGATATGTCCGTTAAAAGCAAGTAAAAGCTAATTATTTTTCTGTCCATGAAAACGTGTGATGCATTCAAAACACACAATCTCTTAGGATCTCTATAAAATTCTATCTCTTCAAACGCTGTCTAAATATGCTTGATCATAATTTAATAAACAACAGGGCAAATGGACTAAAACATATCTTGAATAACATTCATCTATCACCCTTCATACAAGTAACACAATATCTATAGGAAACAGACTTGCCGGTAACCAACAGCTTCAGTAGCCCGGTTATCATTTAATTAGGCTATTCGTCTATTCAGCAAATATGTTACTTACCCTGTCTGTCAGAGTTTCTGTGTCGGTATGGCACAGGTCTGATTCACGATGCTTGCCTCTGCTTTAAACTGAGGGCGTGTGAACTACGGCAATCCCCCGTCTCATTTCCATCACGAGTGACCTGTGAAGTGAGTGCATGCAGCGCTCCCTCGCGTCCTTTAGTGGTCGGAGCTTGTCTTGTGCTTATCCTTTTGGATAAGCGCTCTAAAAAACGTTTATAATTAAGGATAATTGGTATGTTTGTGAATAAGTCGACACGAGCAACAAAATAAACAATTTATATTGGGGTTAAAAAACAACAACCGTCACGCGAAATGTGTTTCTTGTTCATAACTGGTATCCTAGAGTGTACGTTTTGTAGTGTAGCATATGTTTTGGAAAAGAGCACCAGCCATCGTGGCCACGCGCATTAAAGCTTTATCAGTTATAGAAATGCATCAAGTTCACAAAACTGAAAACCAATGCCTAAACTGGGCACACACTAAACTCAATATCAAGTAGGCCCAGGTGAAAGGACTAGGTAATAATACAATGCGTATTATGTCACACCTTCACTGACATCTGACAGGTACATCAGTCTACTCTATTTACCAAGTCACAGTTGAGAGAATGTTTATTGACATTTGTTAGCCTGGCTGCAGAGTGTCTCTTGAAAACACACAGAGGGCTTGTAGCCTATGGGGGTCCTCAAGTGACCTTGGATGGCCGGGGGCCAGCGGCCCGCCCATCGGGGGGAAGGGAAGTCTTACCATATTGTTGTCAAAGTCGATAATCAACCGAGCAAATGAACGGGAACCAGTCCAGTGATTAATGGGGCCAGTATGGCTGCCGTCCTCTGCTGCTCGATGAGCTTGTGATGGGCTAGCACACACAGCCAACTAACTAACTAACTGTATGGTGTGCTCCTTGTCGTTGCCGTAACGTTGCATGAATGTTGTCGGTGTGCTTATTTAGCGCAATGCTGAAATGGCACGCTGAAGAACAAGGACGTGTTGCTCAGCCTGCTACCACTGACATGGATGTTTGTGTGTGTTTCCTCACACAGCAAAAATAGGTATGATTCTCTAGTTATCATCTATTTCTGTCCAGTGCACACACACACACACTCAGACAAGCACACACACACACACACACACACACACACACACACACACACACACACACACACACACACAAACACGTACACAAACACACAGACAGACAGACACACACACACGCACATACACACACACACACAAACACACAGACACACACACACACGGTACACACACACACACACATGCGAATGCACATACAATCATCACCCTGCCCATGCGTGTCCTGCTGTGCTGTGATTAAATCAGTGAGTCAGGAGTGCAAATGTGTAATTTTAACACGTTTGTGCTTTCTCAGTGACAGGAGGGCAGGCTGGCAGCCACTAATGAAGCAATATGGGACGCCTCTATCCACACAGGCAACAGTGAGCTGTGGATGCAAAGCCTTTGAACCATTTTGCATATCTCTAAAATGGGATTGTAAAAGAGTTAGGAATAAACCCTTTGCATTTCTACAAAATGACATTTATATAGTTCTACGTAGAGGTGCTTTTATTCTCTAGCTGCATAGTGCATTATCCTTTTGCACACGATACCTATCCCAGCAAAGAAAAAAAAATGAAATAATTAATAAATTGCTGGAGATTTAAATAGTTGCCGCTGTATTGTAATTGATGTTTTGCCTTTTTTATAAAGCTCACCAGAATAAATTGGATTGGAGTCTTGAGTTGGAGTGCCTTTCCTCTCATGTCCGCAGTCCACACATCTAGTGCTTGTCAAGTGTGTTTTGTTGTCATTTCAGCCATATACATGTTACATAGTGAGATGAGACAACGTTTTACCTTGAACAATTGGTATTACATTACAAACTGTTAAAAAAATGGTGGCAACTAGACACATAGACACTCAGTGCATGTTACACGATTACAAGATGGCTCTCTCACATGGGTTTACTCTCCATCTGCTTCTGTTGGCCACATCGGCATCTTAAGGGAATGTGCATGCGCTTGCTATAGCGCAGTGTCTTTTTCTTTTAAAGAGGTGGAGAAGTTAGGTGTGATGTGAAACAGAATGCACGAGCCAGAATCTACGCTTCATATCGAAACAGCGGAACAGGAGGCTGTGTGGTTTGCGGCTTGCTCTGCACTGGCCTTTTCTTGCAGTCTGAGATGCAACTAAACGGTGTGAATATTATCCCTCTCTCATGATACAGATTGCATTTTCAGTCCTTCACAAACCTTTGATATGATTGATATTTTTGGTTTTATGGTTGATATTTTTTGTTGTTCTGTTTTGTACCAGCCTACTATTTTTTGCTAAATGGAGATTCTCAGTTTCTAATTAATTGTTTAATTGGAATTGTGTAATTGTATAATCGTACAATTCTGTAATTGTATCATCTTCCAGATGTAAATGTATGAACTATACATGCAGTATATTTTATGTTGTAGCTGTAGTGGCTGTATGGCTGTAGTTAGGAAAGCCTGAAGTGTGGTACAATGGGTGCTCTCCCCACATGTGCAAGTGTCTTGTATTTTTATTTATTTATTTATTTATTTTTATTGTTAAGGAAATGTTGGAGGAAACTGCAAAGGCTTGCCAGTGGTCCTGAATGAGATGCATGTTGTTAGCATGGTGAAAGCCATGGGGGAAAGCGATAGGTAGGTGCTGCTGAGTGGATCATGTAAACGGCCCCAGCAGCCCCAGTCACTGTAACGGTAGCCGGCTGGTTCAGGTTAACCCTTGTTGAGCATCTGTCTGTACGGCTCCAGTTGGCCATCCCCTCAGTTGCTCTGTCCTGTAAAGCTCACATGAGGTTCCGTGAATAGCTGTAGTCAGCGGCCAGTTGTGCGTGTTACACCTGGGAGTAGGGACTAACAGACTGAACTATTTACTTGATTATAGATAGTGTAGGGGTAGGTGTAATAGCTATAGTTTCTACATGCACAAGTACTTTGTGTTCTTTGTAAACTATGACTACAGGGGCTTGCTGAGATCAAGCCCTTAAACACAGAAACTTTTCCCAGACATAGACACTTCTGTTATACCCAATTTTTTTTTAAAGAATGTAACTTTCCTTAGATGGCAAACACATGGTATTAGCGTAATCCAGTATTTCATTACACCAGTAGGCTGTACAAATTATCTAGTGTTAATGACTACCTCGAATAAAAATGATTTGATGGTTTTCTTTTCAGCAGTTTTGTCAGGGTTACTGCTTATTCGACTTATCCTAAGATTAATAAAGTGTACATTGATATTGTATACATTTCACAAATATATGAATTTCTCTTTGTGGAACCTTTTAGCTTTGGAATACTGTGCCTTACAAGTAGGCCTTGAGGGACTTGTGTATTCCAATCCTGCATGAAAAAGGTGTCAGTCTAAAATCTAGGTCAGGAGAGTACACATACCACATGGTGTCATGGTGTAATCTGGCTTCTAAAGGACAAAAAAAGTTAAACGTGGTTACCAGTGTTGGCAAAATCAGCGCCATAGTCTTTGCAATGACATTTTCAAGTCCAGGGCAGTCCTAACAGATAGAAAATCTCCTACGTCCAAAACTTGCAATAGAAAAAGAAATATGGGTAAATAGAAAAACTATTAAAAAACAGAAGCAAATAGAATGTCTGATTTGTTTTTTTTTTTTAGTTCCCTTAATTAGCTTCACATTTCACTGTGGATGTAACATTGCTTTCAACCTTTCAACTAAGGATAAACATTAGTGTTTGTCTGTCTCACACTGAAGAACTGAACTTGTTATTCTCCCCAACAGCTAGGTGGGGTGAGGTGTAAGGGGGGGGGGGTCGCTGAGGTTTCTGTCTGTCAGGTTTTACAACACACACATGGTGCTTCTTCTCACAAGTTCACACTTCCGTCTGCCAACTGTGCAGTTGTTTGCATTAATGTACTTTATTGGTTCCATAGAAAAACTGTAAGCATACAGTATACAAACCCATGTTGATTTTGATTTACAGAAATGATCCGCTGACTTGGAAAATGTGATGGTGCACCGTTTGGTTGTTGCACGTTGTTATTTTGGAGAAATGCCAAACCGCGCCTACTGCACTTGTGAAAACCAAAGTCATGGGTGAAATGTGCTATAGAGAGTAAAACATTCTGGGTTAGTGGTTGAAGAATTGGTGAAACTTGCCAAGTTTGATTTAGCATATTGTCATGAAGCCACTGTTAGAGCAGGAGTGTATGCCAGTAGCATTGTTTATCAGCCAGTACACAGTTTTCTTTTTTCAATGCTAGGTCCCATGTTGAGCGATAGACTTTTGCGTAGGCTCTATCAGCAGACATTTGGAAAGATGTGTAGGCACGATGTGTCAGAAGGGGGGGTTTGATGTTTTGGATTTGGTAGTCAGTGACAGAGAGTGGAGGGAGAGTGGGAGGGTGTTAGTTTGCGCTTTACGCTTTTGTGGTTCCCCTGCGCTTTCTTTTTGACACGTCTAAAACGACCAATCTGATGTCATGCCACCCTGTCCCGTGGCGCTTCGCAGTGCAGGGAAAAGTGCCGGTGACCTCCCCAGCACTGCGCTGGCCGCTCCCCCACTCTGCCGTAGCAGAAGGCCTGGCTCCAGGGCCGTGCCAGCCTCCCCCGCGGGACCTCTGCTCCACCGTTGGAAGGGGAAATCTGGGGCCGTTGCCATTGCTGAGTTTTTTGGAACACCTGATTTTTTCACAGAATTTTTCAAGTGTTGATTCCCTTCCACCACCACCACCCCCCACCACCACCACCACCACCACCACCCCCCACAATGCCCCCACCCCTCTCATACACCAGTCCAATGTTGTAATTAGGAAAGGCGTTCAGTCGTAAAACAGAGAGGGTTGAGGGTGAAAGCTGTTTAGGGCCTAGTTTGTAGATTTGTTTTAATAATGTGGTTCAGAACAGATTTTTGGTGGGTGTACAAGCAAAACACACATGCGTAAGTACCAATAAAAATGTCTCGGGGACAGGTTGGAGCATATTTGGACACCAGAAGGTCAAGGCCTTTAGTGACCTCCTCCCTCTCTTACCCCCTATGACTATTTTTATGGTTCAGTCCATTCTCCTGTAAAGAGCAGCAGCAGGAGTGAACCATCACATTTGGTCCCCAGCGTGGGGGCGGTTGGTGAATGCTCGCGTTCCAGCTATCCCACCGAGCGCCTCTTCTGCCTCTCCATGAAAAAAACTATAGCCGTCCTCATTTGCATTTGCTAATTAGATGTTGTTAGCGTCGTTTTGTTTCATGTCACATCCTTATAACGCCAATGAATCAGTGCGGCAACCACTCGATACAAAGCACACAGTAGCTTAAACTGGCCATCAATTTAAGATGCAATGACGTAGCAAGATGTGCAAGTAAGTGAAGCTGCTTACTAACTAAATCTGCAGAATGTTCAAGGCTGGCAGCTTACTTTTCTTTGTTTAACTTTACCCAATGGGACAGGTAAGGCATATTTAATCAGTAGAGGAAGAAGGCTACTAATATCTAGAAGTAGAGATAGAAGTAGAAGTCTTTATTGTCACTAAGTGTAGTGAGATGTCGTTCAGAACAGCCCACAGATGCACAAGAAGAAGCAGTAGATAAGAATAAGAATTGAAATAGATAAGAATGGCTCGGTAGAATTAAAATATAGGTTTAGATTTACAGCAATATATACAAGCAAGACTATACATCAGTGTAAAACAGTATGTACATTTCACAGTAGCAAGCTATGGATAAATAAATAGGGTGCAGAATATGCCAGCAGCAAAAGTGGTGTGCATGACAGAGTCATATAGCACAGAGTTGAATGTATTTTGCACGATAGAGTCATATTACACAGAGTCCAATGTAATTGCACAATAAGAGTCACATTGCATGGGGTCCAGTGTAATCCCTGACAGCAGGGATTCAAGTATTCAAGTAAGTTTCCATCAAGAACAGGGACGCACACGCACACACACACACACACACACATCTAATCAATGTAGTTATTTTTATCATTAAGTACACTAATTGTACAAATTGCATGGAGCTCCTTGAATCGAGTGAGGCATGGTTTTGCTCATAAGCCAATGTGGTAAAAGAGGGATATGTGATATTTCTCTATGTGATACTCCTTCGCTTTTCAGTTACACTTTTTACTGCTGAGTCCTCTGGGCTGGTCAGTGTTGAGGGCCAATCTGACATCACTCTCATTATCACCCCATCTGAGCTGTCAGTAAACTTGTGTGCCAGGGAGCATTACTGATGTCCTGTGAATCTCAGACTGTACAGTGTGTAGGCTATGTCTTCTCATACACACACATGATTTTATTATGTGTTTTTTTTTTCTGTAGTTCTGTAGTTTTTTCAAAATAATATTTTTTTCATCCATATGTATTGAAATTTGTCATAACCTCAGATTGGATGAAAATCCAGTTTGATTCAATGCAATCCAGTACAGCGGGATTATTAAAGGATTTTTTTTTAGATTGATCCTGTGTTTCTTAAGTATATGTTTGAATGCAAGTGCTGTAGAGAATTAATTAATGTATGTATTTATTGATTGATTTATTGATTGATTCATTCATTCATTCATTCATTCATTCATTCATTCATTCATTCATTCATTCATTCATTCATTCATTCATTCATTCATTCATTCATTCACTATTAGCATAATTATTGCTGTTGCTTGACAATCTCAGGACGATATATATCTACAGATGACATTCTAAGAAATGTATTTATCTACATTCATTCATTACAGATTCTTTGAAGGGGTGCACAACTTGCATCAGCCAGAGACAGTGTGCAGATGTGTCCTGCAAGTGGATGTTTTTGTACGTTTCCCTTTGTAAATATGCTGAGTCTCCTATCACATTGTGATTAACAATTTCCCTAGAGCTCCGTCTGTCTTTGTCTATCATTATTATTCTGCGGATGATTGAAATCTTAGTTCCTGGTGCATGCACTGTGGCCAATGTAGACAAGGTTCATTTCATCCATTGATTGATTTATTGGTTTCTCAGCTTACGAGTCTCCCTGAGGTAATATGTAAGCCCTTCATTTTTTTTACTAAGGCACATTGTACCCAAACAAACCTAAGCCTGAGGTAATTAATCGGCTTTATTTGAAGTTTAATGCAGAAATGCACCATGAATCTGTTAGTGAGTGTGACAGAGACTTTGGTTTCCTAATGAACTATGTTAGAAATTCATCATGTCTGTCTACTCTCCTAGTCTGAGTTAAACAGACTCTGAAATTTAATCAGTCTCTTATCATGGCGCTCGTATCGCTCTTTCGTGTAAATCTGATTCTTTGTTAAGGTCAATCATAACAGTTATCATGGCTCCTCCTGCTGCACTGCAGGATGGTTGTGCAAACATTCTGCTAACGTTTCTTTTCTCTCAGTGACCTTTGTAGTTAAACTTCAGAGACCTACACAAAACTTTTTTTTGTTTCAGTCCCATTTGTCATTGTGATCACACAGCACATAGTGTGCACAACAAAATTCACCTCTGTATTTAACCCATCACACATGTGAGCAGGGGGCGGCCATGACAACAGCACCTGGTGAGCAGCGTGTGGGGACGGTACCACGGTCAGGATACCTCAGTGGCACTACTGGCACCCCAGTATTCAAACCTGCAATTCTGCAGTCACAGGCTCAACACCTTAACCGATAGTGTTAAGTAGATGATATAGAATAAATGTTTCCTATTCCTTGGTGTGTGTGTGTGTGTGTGTGTGTGTGTGTGTGTGTGTGTGTGTGTGTGTGTGTGTGTGTGTGTGTGTGTGTGTGTGTGTGTGTGTGTGTGTGTGTGTGTGTGTGTGTGTGTGTGTCAATGCCAGCGCTTTCTGAAGTGGGGAGGCATGAAGCACTTTTTTGGGAGATAGCTCAACATCCAGTTCACACATATCATTTATGGCAAGTTGCATTCAGGATGTACATCACCCTAGCTCATTACAACTTATTTTTGAAGTAGCACAGGGCCAGCTGTGACCTGATGGTTAGGGAGCTGGTCTTGGGATTGGAGGGTCACAGGTTCAGTTCCCCTATTAGTGGGGAAAAAAGCTGTGGTAGGGGAAATATATAACCAGCAATCTCTTGCACCCACATCAATGGCTTAAGTGCCCTTGAGTAAGGCGTCTAACCCCACATTGCACCTAGTAAATTATGCTTGTGCAAATTTCCTGATTTACTAGCTAATATTTTATAATATATAGTTTCAGACATCATGTGTGGTCCATAATTTTCATTGGATGTACTTTATGATAATGTGGCCAATGCAGCAAACTCAAATAGTTGCTGTCCGGTAAGAAACACACGTGTGCACTTTGGATGATCTTGACTTTTTCACCATACACAGAAGGCTACCTAACCTACATGCATCTTTTAAAATGGCTTGTTTGTCATGTCATGCACCTTACTTGCAGGTCCCACAGCCAGATGGCTGAGTCCTACTCCTATAGTCAGAGCCAGCTTCAGAAGGTAAACCCCCTGTCATGTATTCTGCCTGTGCACACTTAATACAGGTCATTTCACTTATTCACCGATCTACTTGCTTGATGATTTGTGTGGTCATTAGTATTGGCTGGTTCAAGTTTTTGGCTGGATCACGTTTTCGACAAGGTTTTTGTTCTCTGATGTCACGAGCTCATATAACCTCCTTCAAGTTGTTATGCCTGAGCTAGAGGTAGATTAAGCTAGAATAATACCAGGATATTACTGATCACACAGCATTTCATATGCCTTGTCATTATTTGAAAAATTTGTAATCATGGGGTTTCACATGGTTGTCTAAAATAATAGGATAGGGTAATGTAGATAAGGGACCCTTGAACTGTTACAATTAAAGGATGAAGCCAAAAGTGTCTGATGTCTCTCACTATCTTTTTGCCCTGTTTTTTTATTCCATAACCTGATGCAGGCACATCAGAATTAAAGGAGAACTTCGGTGTAAAATGAAAATTGGCATGTTAAAACATCATACAGATTTGATATGTGTACTGAGGAACAAAATTGATTTAGCCTGTTGCATTCAGACTATTTTTTATCGTTTGTCCCAGAAGGCTAACAATGGAAGTGGTAGGTTCCCTTAGACGAAGCATGACGACTACGCTATTTTTAAACCATTAAAACAGCTCGAAGAAACTCCACACTCCATCGGTAGTACAACAAAGGCCCTGACATTAAAAATGAGGCACTGAGAACTGAGAACTGAGAACTAAATGTTTTTTAAATAAACATTGTGTACATTTACAATATTCTCAGTGCTTTGTTTTGAATGCCAGAGCCTTTGTTGTACTACCGATGGAGTGTGGAGTTTCTTCGAGCTGTTTTAATGGTTTAACAATAGCGTAGTCGTCATGCTTCGTCTAAAGGCACCTACCACTTCCATTGTTAGCCTTCTGGGACAAACGATAAAAAATAGTTAAACTCTGAACGCAACAGGCTAAATCAATTTTGCTCCTCAGTGCACATACCAACTCAGTATGATGTTTTATGCCAATTTTCATTTTACACCGAAGTTCTCCTTTAAACAGATTAAAACATAATCTCTAATAATTTACTAGGCATAATACGTTAATATGAGCAAAAGCCAAACAAGAAAGAAGCCTTATATTTTGAATTTTGAGAACATCCCCCCCAGAAACAGCTTGGAGTTGTCTCACATTACATATCCAACCCCCCACTTGCATCCCTCTCCTGCCTCCTGAGTCCCCCGTCACCTTTTTAAGAAGAATTCTCACTGTATATTTTAACACATTTGCTTTGGGTTTCAAACACGTTTGAGGCTGAACTCAGTTTATTCCTTAAAAATCAGAGGGTTTAGTGTTTCTTTTTATATTGATGGGTAGACAACTTTTATTTTGCTATGGTTGTTGTTATATATACTGGCAAGCAATTTATTTGAATGTGCACAGAATATGCACATTACACACCACACCACAAACACGTGTGCACACACACATATATACACACACATGCACACACTCTCTCTATCACACATACACACACACACCACAAATACTGTATACTGTATACAGAGAAAATATGTAGTGTGTTTTCTTTTCGCAGGTCAATAGTTTTTTAGAGCTGAATGTGGCAAGTGGTAGCATAATCACCCCTAACCTTTCGCTCCTTCTAACACCTCAGATCTCCCAAGCTTTACACTATGCTCCACACACACACACAGACACAGACACACACACACACACACACACACATGTACATGCACACACACACACACAAGCTCACACACACACACGAACGCAAACACGCACACACACACTCACACACATACACACGTGTGTGCACACATGCACACCCACAAACACACACACATGCACACACACACACACACACACACACACACAGCCATCATCTCTGCTGGCAGCTTGGTCCCTGGTGACGATGGAAGCGTTCACGCACGATGCATCTGCGGTGGCCCCTCTGTCACACCCTCGCCTCAAAAGTGTTAATAGTTGCGATGCCATCTTACTTCTCACATCTTTGACATGAGTGTGGGGGAGGTGGTGGTGGTGGTAGTCTGGGTATGGGGGCAGGGGGGGTGTAGTCAGCAGAGCGAGGTCATCATAAAGTCAGGAGTGGGCTCCCTGTTAGGGAAGATGAGGGTAGATGAATTTGCGTGCATGGGAATGAACTGACTTGCTTGTGATGTAGTTTTGTATAGTGCAGTTGTTGCAGCTACAGTTCCAGGATCAGTGTCTTATCTATATAACTGTACATTCATTTTGAGACTTTCATACTGTGTGATGTACTTTTTGCTAAACTTACCTGAATTAACAGCAATGTACTTATAGCGTGTATATGTAGAAGTGCATATGCATTTGTTCTGTAACAGCATAACTACCTGACTACACTTTTGGCATGAAAAACATTTTGCTATAATGTTTGTGTATTGTGTCACTTGTGACCATCAAAGCAAATCATGCTGAACATGTTTTAATCACCTAGTGGATCATGATGCAACTTATTTAGGCAAAAGATTCAAATGTGCAGTTACCTCATCATGTCTAATATTAGGAACAGCAAATTTAGCATGACCTACGATTATCTCTGCTTGGTTGTGCAGAACTTATCCAGCACTGAGTCATATGCAGAAGGGCTTCCTGTTTGTCATCACCTTAAACATCCACCTTTTCAGAGAAAATATAAATATCTGTTCAATATAGTGCTGAGAATGTCACATGTTTTGCTCTTATCAGATGGTGCTTTGTGGTGTTATGGACTAAAACACAACGACAACTGCACACTTATTCAGTTAAACACACTTACACACACACAGTATATGTAGTATAGTTTTAAAGTTCGTTAGTATTCCAGTTTGTTGTTTTTTTATTCCTTGGAACCTGCAGTTGGGGAATGGAGCTATGCCAAAACAAAACATATTTAAGTAACAATTTACAATTTGCGTGCTTTACATATACTGTATGTGTTTGACCATGTATGTATGTATTTGTCCAAGTACTACTTTTGTTTTTAGGGTGTCTGAGAGCTTCCATCCATTTAACAGATGGCCAAAGTGGCAGAGTGGTTGATGGGACGGAGAGGGGGGGGGCGCAATGGTTTTGGTGACCCTTTGCCTGCCAATGGACTGGCCTCAAGGCAAAGACCTGGACCGAAATCTGATGTGTTGTCCTAAACTGTAAATGGCTGCAGATGTTTTCACACGTTGACATGCTGGGGGAGTGGGGGGTGATGGGCAGTTCAATTTGGGGAGGTGGATTTTTGGACCTCTTGTTGGTCCAAAATGTCGCAGCTCTGTTTTTGTTGCACCCGCATTTGCAAGTGCACCCCCAAGCCCTCAGCCAGCCAGACAGACAGACAGACAGACACAAACACACACATACACACACACACCACTGTTGCACCCGCATTTGCAAGTGCACCCCCAAGCCCTCAGCCAGACAGATAGACAGACAGACAGACAGACAAACACAAACACACACACACATGTACACACACGCACACACACAAACACACAAACACATACACACACACACACACCATGGTTGCACTCGTATTTGGAAGTGTACACCCCACCCCCCTCCCAGACAGACACACACATACAGAGAGATAGATAGACAGAGAGAGAGAGAGAGAGCAGACATCATACACACACACACAAATGCACACACACGCTCATGCAGGCACACACACACACACACACACACATGCTAATGCAGGCACACACACACAAATGCACACACACACGCTCATGCAGGCACACACACACACACATGCTCATGCAGGCACACACACACAAATGCACATACACACATACATGCACATGCTGGCACACACACACACACACACGCACACACACACACACACACAAACATGCACACATAGAGCCAAGCACACAAGAACACAAAGAGATACAATAAGGAAGGTCTGAAAGCCACCAGAAGCCATTCTTTGCTTTTGAAAGACATACATGCTCTGTCCAGTGCATTACAAGGTCTGCTTTCAATGGGGCATTGGCAGAGGCTAGTGTCTTCCAACCCTCATAAAATGAACCTCTGGGTGGATCAAATACTAATACATTTCTCGCTCCTCTTTGCCTGCTTTTAAGGTAACCCTCACCAACACTTCCTCATTAAAGAAGCATTTGAAAGATTTCTTTTACCCTCCATCTTGCTCCTTCTCGCTCTCTCAGACTCCATTTTTCGTCAGTTTCATGCATTTGTTGCTCATAATAAGTTTTAGCTTCCAAAGGATACCTTTTCAACAGGTAGAAACTTTAGTAATTAACCCAGTTCTGACATTCAGACTGTAATAGCAAAAAATAAATAAATAAACATAAAAAAATGAAACCCAAAAAGTGTATCACTAAAGGGTTGGCAAAAAACGTGTGAAAAAAATCGAACAATTGATAAGATGCTTTTAGTGATGGTGTTTGAGCTTGTGGGTTCCTATTCAGAGCATCGCTGGCTTCTTCATCCCTCTCATCTTCCTCATCCTCTTCCTCATCATCGTCCTTTTAAAGGCCTCTCCTCCATTTTAACACATCGGAACCGCGTGGAGTAATGAACAAGCACTCGGCTGATATATAGGATCAGGACTTAATGAACACTCCCCAAAGAAGCGCTGAGGACATTGAATGGGTCGTGCTTGTTCCGCCTGGCTTGTGCAAGCCGAGGACCGGGTTGCCTTCTGAAGAAGACCAGCCTCCTCTTCCTCTTATTAAAGGAGCATAAAGCCACAGAAGTAATTTACTTCCAGCCATTCTTCGGCTAGCTTTTTCGTACTTTTTCTGTGGAAAGAGCCTTTATAAAGCTTATAATTATGTTGGTGAGTGCACTCGAGGAGGAACCAAGAGGTCTTTGTATGGTCTTTTTGGGGGGGATTTTTTTTTGTCCCAGATAAGAGACATATTAACATTTTGTCCTCAATATCCCAGCTACAGACTATCCAAGTTTCCAACTTTCCTGCACAGCTTATAACAGTCCCCTCTTCTTCTCGCTCAAAGGATCCACACGCATGTCAGTGTCACTCAGACCTTCTGTCAGAATTTAAAAGAATATAAACTGATGTAAAAACATCATATATATATATATATATATATATATATATATAGTTTAAATATATTTTATTACCATTATTATTATATTTTATTACAATTACTATTAGATCTAAACTATAAGCCAAGGCTATTTGAAACAACACGTTTCATTAGGAACGCCATTAGTTTGTCATTTCGACTAAATGTCCCTGTGTAGTTCAGAGTCACATGTCTTTTACAAGTACACTCACAATTTCTGTATTGGTGTACAGAACAGCATATCATCATGATATTAGTGACAATATGACACAGTCACTCATAATGTTAAACAAGTTAGGGCAATCTACCATCATACATCTGACTCATTTTTTATAATATTTACTTATATTTATTTATAAAGGCAACGTCATAATGCCTAGTTTCTAGCAAAATTTGCTCATTAATTTTAGTCACATAAGCTGGTAGCGGGCAGGTGAGGGTGTGCAAGGGATGCTGGGAAGGGGCACGGACATAGAGACGTAGCGACATTCTGGCCACAGGCACACGTTTTAATTTTCAGCTCTTTTTTCCTTATGCATGTATTGGCCAATAAATCTGATTCTGATTCATGAATTGTTGTCTCTCATTTTCCACAGGAGGTAATTCCGCCTTTCATTCAGTCAAAGCGTGAAAAGTACATCCAGTGACATGACTCTCATTATCTTACTAGGTTAAACAGATTGGTTTTCTGATTGACATACAAGGCTTGTCAGTATGAATACCAATGTGAAATGTCATTACTATTTTTGATGTGCCTAATGGGTTGCTGAATGTATATTTGACAGAATACAATGCATTAATACATTAAAATATACACAAAAAATATTTTAATGGTCTGGTAATGTTATATCCATAATGTTTAAGATCAGAGAACAGAGCACACAGTAGACTTAAGCAACTTAAGCATCATAAACAAGCTAGACATGGCAAGAGACCTTCATGTTTAGCACATTGGTAGTAAGTGTACACCACATTTAGGTTTGAAATCAAAAGGTTTGTGCCACCCCCCACCCACATGTTGCTGACACACACATACACACACACACAGACATACACTACACAGACTTACAAACACACACACAGACACGTGCTGCTCACACACACACACACACACACACACACACTCAACAGTGTTCCACCATCCACCCGTTGGTGCCTGCTCCTCCTCCTCCTCCTCCTTCGCTTGTCCACCCCCACCCCTCATGCTCTTCCGGCTGATTACTCATAATGTAATTTTAATTAAAAACCGCGGTGTCAAAGGCTTCTGCTCGCCTGAGAAGCGGGTCCAGATTGTGGCGCTGTGGCAGCCCCTCACTTGCTTCAGAGGAAATGCTTCCTGACACCGCCGGGGCGCCAGGGCCAGCGAGGAGCCAAGATAAACAAAAGCTGCTCCTCTTTAGAGGGCATGTTAGCGTGGTGGGTATGGCCACGACGAGGGTCACTGCGACGGGCCTGAGGGGGCTACCTGGAGCCCAGACCAGGTGAAGCTGGGGCCTGAAGCCCCCCAGTATCTTAAGCATTTACCTCTATTAGATGAAAGAAACATTATTATCAGAATAATATCATCATCATAAGAGCATGCATTTCTGACAACATTTTATTGTGGTCGTGTCCATTGCATTAACCTGTAATGCATACTGTAGCCATTTGGTGTGGTTGATGCTTTCTCGAGCCTTCGCTCAGTCTTTGGCTTGTGCTGTGTTTTTCATTCAGGCAGATCTGGCCGTAATAACGACTGCTATCCGACTGCTACAGGAGACAAGAGTGTCTTTTCTGTGTAATACACTGTAAGAGGATTAATTAAAGAGAGATCAATTAGCAGCATGATGCGAAGAGATGAGGAGTTACCTGGTGCGAGAGACGTCTGGAGAGGAGAAATAAGAAACGTCTCTGACAGTGTACTCCTCATACGTCCCTCACCTCTCCTGTCATAAGAGGTTTGATCAAGCTCACTAAACCCAAATATATAGAAAAAAACAACAACAGGTACCTGCTTGCACCTTTACAGGTGGGGAAATGCCTGTATGTAAGAAGTGTCTGTGCGTCTGTGACATCCACTGGCAGTGAATCATGGTATTAGCATGTCTGGAGAATCACAGACGCTTAAAAACTTGCGGTGTGATTGCACATATAAAAAAGTTGGTAATGTGTGTCTGTGTGTGTGTCTGAGTGTGAGTGAGTGAGTGAGTGAGTGAGTGAGTGAGTGAGTGAAGAAGCATATTTTTGTCTATGAAATATCACCATAAAATTATTATGTTTATATATAAAATATCACCATAAAATCATAAAAAATCATGATAATGCATATTCAAAGTTAGCAGTTCTCTAGAATTCACATTAACAAGAGACAATCACACTGATATTACACCAATTTCAAGACATACCTCAACATTTAAACCCTTATTCAGTGTAGAGGGAAAAACATAAAACTTTTATTGACTTTTTGACTTTATTTCACTCTAATTTTCATTTTATCATGGATCAGTCTGCGAATTTCACCCTGACGTAATAAGGAATCATTGACTTTGACGCATATGGGAATCTCATGCAACGCTGACAGGTGATGTATTTTTTGTGTTCACCTGGTACCATGCTTAAGCTATTTGTGCTGAATGACCAACTAACAAGCTAAATGTGTGGTCACATGGCTGTCTAAGCCATGTTACCTTAAACCTTATCTTACCTTATCACTGATAACCAGTACATCCACTAAAAACACAACAGTGCCACTGTCACGCTAATAAAATGTTGATTTTCATTCTAAATTGTCAAGTGAAACTGTCCAAGAACAGTTCTTGTGCTCCAATGGTGGTGGCTCCTCCACTGTGGCATCCTCAACTACCATAAAATATTGGATCTAAGGTCCCATCTGCTTGGGTTTAGTGGGGTTGTGCTGTGCCAAAAGGTTGCACCTACAAAATTCATTTTCATTTGATTAATAGGGGTTTTTGTAGTTAAATTATCTATTCCATTGTAAAATAATTCCCTTAACATAAGCACATTCAGTGGTGATAGGTTTTGTTTTTTAATTTAAATAAAGTTTTTAATTTTAAACGAACAGCAGTTTTTCCCCCAGACCATCTGGCCCTCCTCACCTTCCTGATTATGGAATCAGTGACTTCACTGTGAACACTTAACCCAAGCGTCACTAGGTGCTGCTCCTGGTAGCATTTGGTCACGGGAGCCAACCCGTCCTTCATCCGCAGACAGTTGGATCGGTGTGGGGAGACACAGTTGGCCTGGCCAGTGAAGCGTGCAATAAGAGGGTTTAACTTTGTTAACCTTCCCTCTGCCAGGTTCATGGCTGCCTGCTGTTAGGGTATATTGGACTCTCTGGGTCAGAGTCCAGGCTCTGGCAAGCCCCCCCGACGAGAGGGCGACGTGTTGTTATTAAATTCTCCTGTGCGTCGCCCCCCTCCTGCTATGGTGTCAGATGGAAAAAGTCAAACGCAGAGGTGCGCGGTGTCTGGCAGGTGCTGCCCCCGTGGTCCCTTGATGTGCCTGGAGCCCTATGGAGGATCCCACGAGGGCACACACACACACACACACAAACATACACACACACACACACACACACACACACACACCGTCCTCTATACACACACACACACACACACACACACACACATACACACACATACACACACATACACACACACACACACACACCGTCCTCTATACACACACACAAACACACACACAAACACGCACACCAACACACACACACCAACACACACACACACACACACACACACACACACAAACACACACACACACACACACACACACACACACACCGTTCTCCATACACACACACACACACACACACACACACCGTTCTCCATACACACACACACAAACACACACACACACACACAAACACCAACACACACACACCGTTCTCCATACACACACACACACACACACACACACACCGTTCTCCATACACACACACACAAACACACACACACACACACAAACACCAACACACACACCGTTCTCCATACACACACACACAAACACACACACACACACACACACCCCGTCCTCTATACACACACACAAACACACACACAAACACACACACCAACACACACACCAACACACACACACACACACAAACACACACACACACACACACCGTCCTCCATACACACACACACACACACACACACACACACACACACACACACACACCGTTCTCCATACACACACACAAAAACACACACACACACACACACACATCGTCCTCCATACACACGCCATCACTTTATTGGGCTGAGTTTGAACAAAGGTCTAATGACTAATGTTCCACTTTAAGACCAGAAAAAATCACTTTCTTCACTGCTACAAATGTAAACACAGGGCAATCACATAAACAGAGTCTGCCTCAAAGTGTTATTTTTCCATGGGTATCCTCACTCTCTGTTGAGTCGATTGTGTGGTTTAACCACTCGGGTGGAAAACTAACACTGCAGCCACTCCCAGCGTATGTGACAACTAGTCTCGCTGTCTCACCAGTGGATAGTGAGAAAATTAAAAGGTCACACATGGCCTAGTGTCAGACAGCCAACCATCAGTTAGACAGTGACATGCAGATGTTTTTCAGTGATGTTATTTGGTGGTGGCTGTCTTCATGGGTGATCTGCACAGACAACAAGAGGCTTCATCAAACACTTCCTGTGCTTTGGTGGTCGGCGTTAAAGTTCATGGGGCCGTATCATGTCTTGCACTCTGGTGAAGGTACAGGCACGCAGGTGGTCTCTGTCACGGTCCCTACCTCTCTCTCTCTCTCTCTCTCTTCCTCACTCTCTCTCTCTCTCTGTCTCTCGCTTTTGCTCAGACTACCTAAAACTGACCGGACATTCCATCATATCAGAATCAGGGCTTATTTGGGAGGTCTGTTTCAAGCTTTATCTAAATCACATTTTTAACTCATGGTGCTTCCCAGGTGACAGGGAGATTTACAAGAAAAGGGTCTCATTCCGCCTTCCTGTTTCTACAGAAGTGTAGGACCTGCTGCCCCTGACACAAGCTTTGTTCTCCAACAGTGGACACAACAGCTGGACATACACCTTGATCGCCTTGATCACCTTAACCGAGGCCTCTTTAGGAGGGTGTATAGTGATTAAAGGCCTGAAACACCCAATGATCCTGAGGTGCACTACTGATGAATTAAAAAAACATGCCACAGTTGTCATTACCAGAGAAGTCTCGTTGCAGCACACATTTCAATCTTCTATTTGGTGTGCTATGACCGAATGGGCTTTAAAAGATTGTAACCTGAGACTAGCATAGCCAAGAACCTGTCATTCTCCCTGCTCCATCTCCCCCACCAAATTACAACAGCCTGCAACAGGAACATTAGCATTTTTTTCACCAAAACCGGCTCACATGGCATTCATTAATACTAAAGACCACTGCAAAATTTATGAAAAAATGATGCAATGAGACCTTTAAATCTCTTCTCCCAATACTCTTCCTAGTATCTTGTGTTTTCTCAAAAAAAGTGATGTCAAGTCCAAGCCACACAAAAATATTACTCCAGTGCTAACATCATGATTAGAGAGCTATGCCATGCCCTTTTTAGATAGGGATTATCCCACAGTCAAGCCAACTGTTACATTTTGACATGTAATTACAGTTGTCATAAAACCATTTAATCAGATGATACAGATACTAGAAGCACTGATGATTAGTAACTGTATTTATTTGATATAGGTTTGCATTTAGATAAGATCTTGCATGCGTGTTTAGCCAGTGAAAAAAGCCTCAACATGCTTATAGTCTGTTAGGTAGAATTCATGCCTGGTGAAAATATTTTTACTGGCTTTAAAAATGGTGCTGTCCTATGTTGTTCTGCACTTATGTTGCATTTTACCAGTAGGCACCATATCACTGCAAGTGGCACCAGCAGTTTTGGAGCTGCTCAGATGTAGGCTACAGAATCAGTTCTTATTTAGGCCTCAAAGTGTTCCTGATAGAAGTCCTGTGGGGTGGCTCCTCCGGTTGGACGACAGGCAAGAGTGTAAACACCTTCTTACACAGCCCTTGAGCTAAAACAGCACCTTTGACGGTTGTTATAGAGTGGTTTACACCATGGTTGAGTGTGTGTTCTCACTAAGATAAAAATGGATATAGCGTTTTAATGAAGTGGTCAGAGTGCATGTCTGATAATGAAAGGCAGAGATTTTGACCCATCTTTTGTGGTTACGCTTTTTCAGTGTTTGCAAAAGGCATTAGAGATGGCACAATCATGATCACGTAGCCCTGGGTCCCAAAGAATGATCTTGAATTTGGAGCGAGGGACTCAAGGGTCCAAACCTTACAGTTAGACACTGTGAATCTCATCACAGGGCAATAACATTAGAATTTAATTAAAACAGCTCCTCAACATTTACTGAAAGGTGAATGGCACGATACCTATCACTGCTTTGTCCCTGATTATTATTTGTGCTGCAAAGCTTTGTTGCTTTTGACTAAAATTAATAAACAGCTTGGTTTGTAAAAGTAGCTGTCGTTAAAATCAATGTCATAGAAAAAAAACATTTGTAATAATATATTGACATTATAATATATCTTTAGGTAAAAGTAAACTTTGAGACATTTTCCCTGATTTTCTTATGCAAACCATTCTTTCTATTGTAGTTCATAATTATATCATCAATGTGCGCATAAAAAGAGCTATTACAGAGAAATGTCAAACTACTAATATAGCCCTATACTCCATTTACCTTTGATGGAACCCATCTGTGCATCTATCCTGCAATCTCTCCGTTGCGCGTCAGCGGAAGTACGTGTGGTGGGGCGGTTCTTGTACGAGTTTGATAGGTCAACTGAGGAAAGGACAGAAGCATTTTGTAATGTGCTTTCTAAAATCGTGTTGATTTTCGCAATGGAAGCTTCCCAAGCAGGTATTTTCATAAGTATTGAAGGCGAAATATCATCTGTCGTGTCGATGGTTGCTGTCCGAAATGTAGCTTGACGGTAGTAGTTGTTCCAAAAACATAGCCAGTCATCTGAAAGTCAGAGTTAGCATGAGGAAGCACATAACAAGCATTAGCGAACTGCTAGAGCAGCTAACGTGACCATCCACCTGCAAATGTGCTGGTTTGAAGTGCAGAAATGAAAACAAGTAACCCCCCGAATCTAGATAATATACGTAAATTGTTGCTGCCCACGGTAACAGTTACAGCATAGTAACCGCATATAACTTAGCTAACACTTAGTTGTTTTGGGTGTTTGATGCAAAAGCTCACGGTATAAACTGTTTCAAAAATGTAAATTCTCAGATGTTTCAGCCAAGGTGTGTTCTGAATCTAATGTACCCACATAGTCACTGCTATCTCCGGGAGCGGCCATTTGTTTGCACAAATTAAGTGCATAAGCAGTCGGCAGCATCGAGGCACACACAACTTGTGAAAAGCTTGCTACACGCCTGTTTAGCATGTATGCCAAACTCTTGAAAACCAGGTTGAAGATGTGCAATACTCAGTTCACCACTGGCAGTGTGGACCTAGACCGTGTTGACCACTGTTTACTGTTCTATCACTGTAGCTTTGGAGAAAAGCGTCTGCTAAATGCCTCAACCATATACTGACTGTACCCTAGCTTTTGGGCACGCGCGTTTCCTTTCTTGGTTGAGATGTCATTGTGTTTGTAGCCACATTAAAACAATGACAGCATTATTCAGTATTATTTTGCCTTTTTGTGTTATTAGCTGCTGAAGAACCCGTGTTGCGCCATGTGGAGATCGATGTGTTGATTCCCAAGATGATGAGGGAAAAAGCCAAGGAGCTTTGTTCGGAGCATGTTTCTGGTATGTCTATTGTAGGCCAGATGTTCTAATCAACTTGACACTAACCTACATAGATGTGTTTGGAAGCTCGTTTCTGTCCACATACAGTTTTATAACCTCCCGGTCTATGCTTTAGCGTACTGATACAAGTAACGTTTCCCTTTAGTTTGTATTAGTTGCAGTTTTCACCATCTTGACAGACTGAAATGACTTACACCATTAAGAGCAATCAACACTGCCTCAAAAGGGCTTGTCAACTTGTCTTTGACAACTCTTCTTTCAAGGTCAGCTTTTACTCCCCTATATATAGGATCTCTTCACAAAATAGTCAGACAGATAGTCAACATAAATAACCACATAAATTAATCTTTTTGCATGTATGTGTGGGCAAAAAAAAAACAGTTTGGGAAAAGTTGATGGTTATGTTGCTGATACCGCAAGGTTAGATACAACCTTCCATTTAATTAACTTAAATATTTCTTAAGACTTGTTTTCATCGTAATTTTCCACTAATCAACATTAGGTTACATGCTGTGCACTGAAAAACGTTCATGCACTACAAAGGCATGCACCTGTCAGTGGCCTAAACAATAAGACATAGCTACTCTGATTCAGTGTTTGGAACATGGTATACGTCTTAATGTGCTAGTATTGACTAAATAATATTGCACCCTACTTTGTTTCTGGCATGCCTAGAGTAAGCGAATGGGACAGACTAAGTCTGTGTGAGTGTGCAAGACTATGTTTAAAAAAAAAAAAAAACACAGTGTTTGTTGTATTCCATTAGGACATTTCTCACAAGACATAATAATTGTACATCAGACAGTTACTCTGGTTCTACTTGAGACGGAAGCTAATTAATATTGTTGCAGTGAATGTAGCTAAAACTTTTTACCATATAGGCCCATTGTGATGTTGATAAACTTAAAGGGTAACTCCAGTGTTTTACCCTTAAAGCCTTGTTTTCAGGTTGTTTACCAAGGTGTGAATTATGTGACCATTATAGGACCTGTACAGGATGCCTACTGAGGTGCTGGTGATACTCTGCCGGAAACAGAGAAGGGGTTGTTTTTGACAAGTTTGAAGTCCTTTGTTACTTAGTACTTGTTACTTGGGCTGGTGGTTAAGGAGTTGGACTTGCAGCCAAAGGGTCGCAAGTACAGTTCCCCACACCAACAGTTGGGTGGGGGGAGTAAATGACCAGCGCTCTCCTCCATCCTCCCCTGTGACTGAGATGCCCTGAGCATGGCACACTGCTCCCTGGCTGCTGTTGTCTTGGTTGCTCCCTGGTCACATGTGTCATGGGGTTAAATGTAGAGGTTACATTTTATTGTGTGCACTGTGTGCTGTGTGAACATAATGACAAACAGGAATCACTTTCACTTTTCACTTAAATAACGTGTCTTTGATCCAGTTGATGTATCTGATATGGTACCTGACACGACCCTTTGTTTTCTGCCTGTTCTGTGTGCTCTGTATGATATGTCATTTATCTGTGACTACAGCAACTACCTCAAGCAACACCAAGAAGTATTTCTGGAGTTCTTCTTAGGTACTTTACAGTGCCCTGGTGTTGTGCATTTATTTGCAATTTTATGGATAACTCGGTGATATTCAGAAGTATCTGGGCTTTGAAAAAAGAACAGACAAGATAGCGTAGGCTATGTTGCATTACTTTATACAAGTATTATCTATGGGCTACGGTAATGTATGTCGTAACACAAGGATGAATTGATGATCTGAGCTGCATCTTGTATGAATTGTGCTATACAAGTAAAGATTATTATTATTAGTAATAGTATTATTACAAATTACTTACCTGGTTTGGCAAGCTTATATAGCGCTATTCTCATTGATAGAGGGCAGCAAAGGATATGGCAGAAGTGGCGTTTATCCTGCTAAGATTTGATGTTCCATCAAAACAATTACAGAAACATTATTTTAAGGTTGAAAAAAAAAAAAAAACCCTTAGTGTTGCTTTAAAATTTACGGATGAGAATTCGTCAGAATTCACACCTTGACCACTCTATTATACCGGAAACAACCTGTACATGATGTTTCAAGTGTGAATTCCTGGAATTACTTTTTAACCCTCTTGCTGGAGGTCATGTGACCAGGATGTCTATAGCTTGGATTGTAAAAGTGCTGCCATGTGGTTTCTGCTCTGCGTTGTCTGCCCATATCCAGCAAAGGCACAGCTTGTTTGTTTGCCTACCGCTGTCGAGGTGTGAGTGTTGTGGTCGCAAACTTTGTGCTGCCAGGCACCACAGCTGAACACGGCAGCCCAGGTCAGGTAGGAGCTCACTTTCACTTCGTGTGGGCGAGTGGTGGAATGGAAGGGCCCAGTCCTCCATCTCACGCCACCCCCACCAACAGGCAGAGTAGCCCTCCACCCCCCCTCCTCAGTTTCACACCTCTGGCTCTGCCCATGCTCATTCAGTAACCCTTATCGTTCAACACTGTTCACCACAAGCACCTGTGTTCCTTTTGAGTTTGTTTTATAGTTTATCATGTGACTTTAGGCACAACAAAGGAGAAAGTATAATGGTTGACCATTTGCCTGGAGAAGACCCAGCAGAGTCGAAACATTTAATCTTTTGTTTAATAAAATGTGGCAGTTTAAGCAGTGTGGCTTACATTATACTTTCTTTTTTTTTCAATCTCTTTATTTGTCCAGCACCTGGCCAGTTGGTGGGATGTGCACACAGTTACTCCTTTGAACTTTAGGCATAACATACATGACATATTCCTCATATACAGTACTGTGCAAAAGTCTTAGGCAGGTGTGAAAAAAATGCTGTCAACTAGGAATGCCTTCAAAAATGGAAGTGTTACTGCATTTTGTTAATTGATGAACATAAATGATAAAAAGAGAAACCTAAATCAAATCAATATTTGGTGTGAACACCCTTTGCCTTGAAAAGAGCATCAATTCTTCTAGGTCTATTGCATAGTTTTTGAAGGAACTTGGCTGGTAGCTTGCGCCAGACATCTTGAAGAACTACCACAAATCTTCAGTAGCACACAAGGTCAACGTCACGGCTAACGAACACACCCTCTGTGCGCTAAATGGATCGGTCTTATTGGGGCCGACTAAAAGACCCTCAAGAGATTCCGGTCCAGACCCTCTGTACAAAATGAAATGAAGTACAGGGAGCGGGTTTACCAGGCTACCGTGTAAGTACATAATGTTTCACACTTTATTTTACGGTTACATCAATTAGGTACAGTGTAACAGAGTGTTACAAGTTTTTTTTCTTTTTGTTTGTCTGAAAATGTTTGGACCAAAGAGTGCCCAACACCAGCAACCAGTGAAACCGCTTTGAGGATTGAGCCCACCTCTGACTTTGAATGTAGACAGGAAGTTAACAGATTAGACCATTTCCATCGCACGCGTAATCTGAGCGTGTTCTGTCACACATACGCACATATTGTACAAGGTTACATGCTGTACACTCTCAAGTCGGTGGAAATGAGGCCCAAGACCTGTTGCCATTGGTGATGGTAAACCCTTTCACCTGTACAGTGCTGTGTGGGGGGTGTTTCAGATGGGGTGCAGCATTTATTCTGCTATTCGCTGCCTCCTCTGTTGTCGTCCTTCCTCCTGGTATCAGCTCTTTGTTGTGATCCGTGGGGCTTGCTTAATCTGTGAATCGCATTTGAAACATTGGGTTTCCGCCCCAGAGAAGACATGATTGAGTTTGAATAACCGTATGCGCATAATCAGGTGGGAGCTAATTGACTATGGATGTGCAAGCTAGCTATCCCTCAGCTGCTGGTGATGCTGAGCTATCAGAGAGAGAAAGAAATAGAGAAAGAAATAGAGAGAGAGATCATGAAGGTGATTAAAGGGTACAGTAATTTTTGTTTTCAGAGAGGCTGAAAATGATAGAAATGATGAAGAAAAATGATCAGAATGTACATGCACAACCACGTAGGTTCACAACCACGTAGGTTTTGGCAATAGTTTGAGAAGAACTGCAGAATTAGGCTATGTTGCTGATGCCTCACGCACACAGCACCTCCTACCTTTTTATTAACTGAATATGTGTTCATGATGCTTAGTTGTAGAGTTCTTACTGTCTTGGTTAAAGTTATAACAACCTTGACTTTATCTAAGAAAACAATTCAACATGTAGTCTCTCTCTCTCTGTCTAACTGTAATATGTACAACACACATCAAACATTTGACAAAGGTTGTGGAACAACAATTTGCATGCCAATTATTAATAATATTATTATTTTTCCGTTCTTAACTGTTTTCTCATTTGGAATTTATTGTCTAAAAAAACCTGCAGAGAGAAAGAAAAGCAAATAACTGTGGTGCAGTACATTGCTCAATGCCGATCTGGGCAGCTTTGGTGTTTCAGTATAGCAAATGCACAGTGTGGGGAAAGGTCAAGTGCGGCATGCCGTTGCTCGTGTCTGAGTCTGGAGGGAAGGGCCGTATTACACTTGTCATTAGATTAGTCTCAGATTCCTGGCTGTCCAAATTGGTTTTGCTCAATCTCGTCTGCATAGAGATGAAAAGCAGTGGGGATAATCACTCAGATAAAAGTAATTACATATGCTGTTTACGCTAGCTTTGAGATGTAGTCCCCCCCCTAACACACACACGCACACAATTAATGAGCAAACAGAAACACACTAATAGGGTTAGGTCCCCCGAACTCCTCCACAGCTCTTTCACACCACGACCTACACACCTTCCCATCTTAGCATGAGCTAAGTTTGTGTGAAATCTCCCTGGTGTCACCTTTGTGTGTCTTAACTCCCAACATTAACTTTGCCCAAGAGGGCTCTTGCTCGAAACATGACAAAATGTGTGAATGAGGTGTCTGTTTAACTTGGCACCCTGGCCAACGACTCAGAAATGCCTTTGTGAATGCGAAACCATCTAAACTGCCTGTATTTATAACACTATAAATATATTTTTAATAATGCTTTTGGAGCGAGTTATTTTTAAAGGCTGGAAACAGATGCACAAAGGAAGCACGCCAGAAGGCAGAAGGGCCCCCTCTCTTATTTTAAGCAATATGGGTATCACACAGGGGCGTCACGAGATAAGACATCTGTGGCCTGTTATGTCCATCAAGGCATGTGTCCTCAAGAGAGCAATGGATGAAGCCACTCTACCGTTCTAAATGTGTGGGATGGACGGGAATGCACCAGAATGTGGTTTTTGTGGGCGCGTATTTTGACAGACGGCACGCCGAAACGTATCGGTCATGTCGGTGATGCGACTTCCTTCCATCATTAGGAATTATTTTTGACGGCGAGACGTTTCAGTTCCAGTTTGTGCTCCCTACCCATCACACAAGACCCTTAATGTAACCTGCAAACAAAAAGCTGACAGGAAAAGGGGAACTAGGTCAAGTTGACACTGTTTTTCTATCTCTCTCCCAGTTTCACTTTTTGTCTAGCACTTTCTTTTTTAAAAATAACTACTTAAACTGAAAATGATGTGTGAAAATTCTCTTGTGTTATTAGTTAACTCGTATGCTCGTGTGTGGTACAATGAAGAAAGCCAAAAAATGGAAAGAAAGATGCGAACTGTACCTTCCCTAATTGTAAAGCATAGCTCACCCCCCCCCCCCCCCCCCCCTGCTCTCTCATTCCAGCCTTCACCCAGTGCTGCAAAGAGAGCGGCTTCTTGATGGCCTTCAAATGCCGGGATGAGAACGCAGCGCTGAAGGAGTGCCTGACCAAGTAGTGAGTGACTCCACTCCATGCTGCCCTGCCACCACCCCCTGTATCCCCACAGCACCACACCTGGGGTTGAGATCAATTTTGCAAAACGTGGACCTTTACCAGCCACTGACAAATAAATAGTCAAATTTACCAGCCACTCAAATGTAAATTATTATTTTGTGTCTAAAATCTACCAGTCACTTTTATATATTCGTTTTTTTTTTTTGTATATAAAGGTCTGAAGTCTGTTTTTACTAATTTCATTATTTTAATTTATTTTATTTATTATTTTGTGCTTACTGCTTAAAAATGTCAATTATATTTCTATTAATATATTTCAACATTTTTTTTGAGCACCTTAACATTGTTACGAATATTTCTTCACTTTAACGCTGTTACTGTGTACTTCTTTACCAACAGTTACAAAGACCCCGCCTTTATGGAAGAGTGTAAGCAACAGTACATCAAAGAGAAATTGGAGTTTCAGAGAACAGGGGTTCCAGCCAAGAACAGGACACAGAAAGTCCCCACCAGCATGTAGACATCTGTCCAGCCTGAAAGACTGAGGGAAGTGTCAATCACACACAGAAATGGCCACCTTACTCTCTGCTTTGTACTGCACTGCATATTTGTTTTGATTTTTATGGCAAAAGTGGAATTACTAACAACAGGTTAAAAGGAGTTTGATGTAATTATTATTATTATTATTTTTTTTTTGCACTGTATAGACCACTGACTTAGTGATGTGTGCAGAAGATGATCTTTTGTGCTGAACAGCCATGGACTTCATATTCACAATTGTTTCACAATGCAAATCACATTGCCTTGCCATGATCAAAATTCATAGAGATTTGTCTACCCCCACATACACATTGATGCTGTTATTACCAAGGGGCCTGTGCTTTGGAGAATAGTTGTAATATGGCTGACCTCAGAAACAAATCATTTGCAAAGTGATGTACAGTTTTTGGGAGCAGCAAGCATTTGAAATATTTGGATGGTTCACTAATGGTATAGTGACCATGGAAAACACGTGATGGTTCAGGATTAAGACATGAATTAAGGTACAACTTGTCAAGCAAACAGATCAGCATAGTGGGAGCAAGTGCACAATAAAAATGTTTGATTTGTAAATAATCAAGGGTCCTATTTGTGCAGCTGTGGTTGTTGTTTTTTTTTTTTTTTTGTAAAAAAAAACTGCTTGTAAAAAGTAAATATCCATATTTATTCAGCATGTCCATGTGTGTTTTGTACCTGTAAGTAAAAAACATCACAGTACACAAGCATGAAATGCTGACTGGCAAAAACTGGTGTAACTGATGTGGAAAAAACAAATTCTGACTTCTTATTGTCTTACAGTGCTTGCATTTAGTGGCAAACACCTTCAGGCGAATAAATGTTGGTTTGGACAAAAGGTTCAAAGACAGACACACCTGATCGACAGATGTCTCTCTATTGTGTAGGAGTAAACGTGAGAGATGAGCTGATTTGACGTCTTTCGCGTGCCACAATAAAAGAAAACAAACAACCAGCTGGCAGCTTTAAGACACGAGTTAAAAAATGCGGTACTGACAGATCGTCTGCGGCATTTCCTTTCAACTCACAGATGAATCTTTTCTGTGAGTGACTGCACCACACACCTGAACCACATAGGCTGCTGTGGAACAGCACATTCTGGGATCTCATAATGAAAACATTTAAACGTGTTATTGTAATATGTATTCGTCTTAAACTTCCAGTATTGCTTTAAGCTGTCACTTCATTATCAATTGTCACTGTATAAAATCATTACTATGTAAATGAAAATGTTTATTTCTAAGAAAAAAAAAAAACTGATGTGAAAAGAATGTTAACAAGCATGCTGACATTCATAGGTTTATTTAATTTAAAGCATATTTACAAACAGTCTTCAAAGTGATAATCCTAAAATATAATAATAATCCTCATCTACTGTACATTGCATTTTGGTTTGCAAATCTTTTGCAAGAATATTGAATACATCACTGCGGTTGCTGTTTAAAAAAAAAAGACAAAAAAAAAAAATCATACTCTGATTTAATCTTGGGTTGAATATAAATGGTAATCTCTTCAACAGTACTACGTGCCCCATACATGTCTTACCAGAACACTGAACACCAGTCACATGAAGTGAATATGGTAGCCAGAAATGACAACCCTGTTGGAAATGTATTTGAGTGTCTGTTTGTGTGGGATGCAGTCTTGCTCTTTTATTTTGTCTTCTGTCGAAACAAAACTGGCCTACAAATGGACCCACCGGTCAGTCTAGGTAACAGTGGTCTCAGATACACACATGAAGCAGACTCGGGAACATTTGGAAATATAATTTGAAGTAAAAAAAAAATCACACAAACAATGAGATGGCAGAGGAATACTGATTAATTATGGGTTGTACCGTCTCCCTACGGCCAACAAAATTGTCAAGTTCCTTTTTATGAAACTTTTTGTATGCCATGGTCAATTGTCATTATTTAACTGCAAAATTAATTTGTAATTTCTATTGAGACCTACATGCGTCATGTCATTTGTAAGTAAATAATTGTGTCCTGTATATTCCAACGGACATGCAGTATTGTTTCCTATGTATATTTTCAACGGTGATTTTAGAGCAGCAGCGATTAAAATATAATTTAAAAAATGACAAATCAATACCATATCTTCAATAACACCACAGACCATCACATACATAATCACTATCTTAGTTACAGAGAAAGGTGGACATCCTCGATTAAGAAGGTAAAAGTCCTGCTACATATTGCTTCCAGCCAATTCACTGAAACAGATGCACAACTCTTTAGCCAGGTAGATGGGCTAATTAGTGAAATCACCTGTGTTAAGAGCACAGGCAGAAAAAATACATAGCGGGACTTTCTCAAGTCGGTGTGTCCACCTCTGGTTACGTGTCACTGTAGGCACACAATGCACCTACAGTTCCTTTTAAAACCATTCCCTCACACTGCAACCTGGCTGGAACACGGTCGCCCAATGGGGTCCTTAGAAATAAATCCCTTCCAACCCATCCGAGCCAACTGTAATTGCTTGCTGAGGTTCAGAAAAAAATTATTACATTCACAATTGGTATTGTTGATGAATAAAGGTTTGTTTCTTTGCATTTCTTCACAAAAGAAATAAAACATATATTACTACAGGGACAAACCACATTATTGAGTCACCCCCCCTTACAACACTCACTGATATTTTGTCTGTTTATATAAGATATGAAATTTTATTGTGAAAACTTGTGTCTCCACACTTGGTAAAAGTGGCCAGCCTCTATGTTTTAAACACCATGTAAAACTAGGTTCTGGTTCAAGTGAGTTCCACAAAAGAGTTGAAGAACAGCATTTTCATACACAACCATCTTAATTTACCATGCCTGCAGGTGAATTTTGAGGCTTCCTTAATGTCTCCCATTGGGTTCCCCAGTCTGTGTGTGTGGGAGCTCCAAAGGGTTGCAGTCGTTTCAAGTCACACTCCTTCAGCCCATGGTCAGGTTCGTTGAAGAACTACTGTTACCCTTTGGGCAGAGGGTATACAAAGATGGTTAAGTGATAGAGCTCAGAGGTAATCATAAACCTGATAGAAGAGGAGCCTCTTGGCATTTGTTTAGTTAAAGTACTTCTACAAAAAAAACGTTTATTACTTGCTCTTTTGAAATATGATAGGTCACCTCGAGTTGCATATGCATGCTGCACGTGAAAATGTTCTTCTACCCCAATTGCCTCCATTAGTCAATGAAAGAAAGTGTGAAGTGAAGGCCAACAAAGTGACGTACGTTCGTTAATTAGAAAAAAGCCATGCGACAGTTGTGATTACTGGAGAAGTCTTGTTGCAGCACACATTCACTTAGCGAAGAAGAGGTAAGTAGGTGTGTTTGTTTAGAACGTTTAAATCATCTATTTGGTTCGCTATGACTAAATGGGCTTTGAATGATTGTAGCCTGTGACTAGCATAGCAGAGAACTTTTCATTCTTACTGCTCCATCTCCTCCACCAAACCACAACAGCCTGAAACAGAAGCACTAAAGCATTTTTTTCACCAAAACCAGCTCACATGGCATTCATTAATGCTAGAGACCACAGCAAAATTAATGAAAACACAATGCAAGTACACCTTTAAGAGAATTAAGACCTGGGCTTTTTACTGACGGGTTTATAACTACCTCTGTGTGAACCAAACCAGGTTCATCGCCACTTAACCACCTTTGTGGTATAGCCCTGGGAGTCCTCAAACGTTTTCAAGAAAAGTAAACAATCGATTCAGTCATACTTTTTTTCCTGTCTTTTCCTGTCATCGGCCAAAGTTGTACCAATGGCAAGTGTTTAATCTAATAGACAAAATGGCTCACCAAAAGCGTAAGGAGCTCTGTGGTGGCCACACTTTTTTATGTTTATACAGCAGATAGGAGTGAGCTTTTCCCTTCACACATAGTTATTTAGAAGTAGCCATCATTACAATGTATGGAAATGAAGAATTTACACCCATATAGTATATACACACAGTGGTGTGTACGTGTATGCATACACACACACACACACACACACACACACACAAAAAACACTAATGCTCTCTCAATCACACACACACACAACATACACTCTCTCACACACATCTACATCTTTGTCAGAAGTGTCAGTGCTGAAAAACATCCTTCATCCTCTCAAGCTTGCTGCCCTTTGGTGTGCGAGATGTCTCATCATCGTGTTCTACAAAGCCATCACATTTTGCCCAGAGAGAGCGAGATCAAAAAACAGGGCTAGTCAGTTTAGGGGTTTTGGAGAACAGGGGAGTAGGGGGTTCGCTTGGAGTTCAAAGTGGCAGAGGTATGTCTTCCCCCAACATCCTGGGAGCTCGAAGAAGTGAAGGTCTTAAGGCAGACTGGGTGTCTCTAAAAGAGGGAGTGGGTGCGTGGAGGTTGGGGTTTGGTTGGGTTGGGTTGGGTTGGGTTGGAGGGGCTGGCTTGAACCGTGACCTCGTTCAGTAAGGCTTGGCCCAGTCTGCGGTGGTGCTCTTGGGCGGCTTGGTGGCCTCCCAGAAGAGGGCGTCGCTGGGTCTGGGCGGGCTGGGGATGGACCAGGAGCTGTCCTCCAGGGAACCCATGCGCTGGGGGGGCGGCAGTGTGACGGCGGGGCTGCCCAGGGGAGCGGGTCGGGGGATGGGGCAGGGCCTCTGCCAGCAGTCCTCCCGCAGGCCCTCCAGCATTACGGGGGGCTGGGTGACGGCGGCGGCGATGGGGGGTCCGGCGGGGGGGCAGGGGCGACCTGCACTCGAGGGGAGCGGGGGAGCGCTGGGGGGGCGAGGGACGGTCACCCTCACCGTCTGGGTCTTCTCCACGTCGTCCAGACACTGCACGGGCACGGTGGAAGCAGCTACAAGGGACAGCAGAAGCATATGGTTAGGTCTGGATTATACTTGCTGCCAAGGATGTTGTTTAAAGGTTGTTGCCATGGCGCCGCTGAGTTCGGACGCCTTTCTGGTCGCTCCGTCTAAACTGTGCGTTTATTTACTTTTTTACCTTTTATTAACCCCGTATTTTTTCCATTCATCCTACTCACTTATTACCTATGAATAAATATCCTTGTATCCTTGTAAAGATGTGTGCGCGGATGTACGCATGTGCAGAAGACAGTATAACTGTGCTTACATCCATGTTGAAGTCACTGAGGACCTTAAGCTGAATGTGGTTTCCCCATTGTTTTGTTTTTCTGTCTGGTTGTGTAGACGTGCAGTCCCCCCCCTTCGCATGTACATATTTCTGGGGTGGTTTTTAAACATGGCTTCAGAGAAGCGGGTTTGTTTTCTTTTTTGTACGAATTGTACGTGCGTATTGTACTTTCATTTGGTGCGTAGGCCGTTCATGTCAACGTTTGCTCACTTGACGCGTGAGCGAGATGCGAGATACACATAAACGTTAGACACGTTGAGCAATTCTAGACCAATGTTCAACCTGTAACGTAAAAATGTTTCTATGAGTAAAAAGTCTATGATTGACCGAAAGTGAAGGTGCCACCATGGATTGTTGTTTAGATGTAACAGGAACTGAACCCTGTAGGCAATCTCTTTTACAGTTCTGAAAGGCTGTCGTTAGATGTGGGCTACTATGCTACATGGCAGGCAAACATAATAAATAAATAAACAAACGCGACACTCTTTCCTTTTTAAATGCTACTACATTAGAAGGCCGCAGTATAGACTTGGCTTTAGAATAAGTGGTTATACACCAACAATTTTAACCACTACACTCAGCTCAGTCACTTAGGCCTCTCCTTATTTAAGACAACACTCACAACCAGCTGGCAATTCCAGTCAAGAACAGGATGTCTACAGTGGTTGGGGGTAGTGTTGTGTCAGAGTAGTGTTTGTTCATTTGTACATGCAGCCCTTTCATTTGACGGCTGGTAAATGTCTGGATTTCAATCGTATGTCAAGCTGAAAGCAGCTTATGTGCAGGTAAACAAACTGAAAAAAGGAAGTCTCACATTTCTAACACTACTTTTACATGTACACATTATACATTTTGGTGTGTCATTATCGTTAGGAACGTACATAAACCAAAGTTGCACCAGCAAGATCGTTATGTTTTCACTGTTCCTGCCAAATGAAAGGCAAGGCTATACATTAGCTTAGTAGTGGCAGAGGTCTGGAAGACTAACTCTGCTACAGAAATGAATGGAGGAGGATAGGACACAAGCGCAGATGCAGTAATGAGAGTGGCAACGTTCAAGACAGAAGGAATGGAGTCCCAAAGGCTTGGGAAACTAATTGGCTGCTTCTTAAGGGAAAGATGGAAAGAACTAAGAGAGAGAGAGAGAGAGAGAGAGAGAGAGAGAGAGAGAGAGGGAGGGAGAGGGAAAGAGAGAGAAGGCAGGAGGAAGAGAGGGAGAGGGAAAGAGAGAGAGGGTAAGAGAAGAGAGAGAAAGTGAGAGAGTGAGAGACAGAGAGGGAGAAAAGGAGGGAGAGGGAAAGAGAGAGAGGGTAAGAAACAGAGAGAGACAGACAGAGAAAGAGAAGGAAAGAGATGGTTCTGCGTCAGTCACACCTCCAGCTTTCCCTCACAAGTCCCCCACTGCTCCTCCAACACGATGGGCCCACAGGAACTCACAGCTGACTCAGACGTTTATCTCAGGAAAGCGATTCTCAACAAAATGTCACAAACATGAGTGTGTGTCTGATTCTGCAGACGACTGGGCCTGCAGAAAGAGTGTGTAGGGTACATGGATACCTATGCTATGGGATTTACTGCTGCCAGGGTGGTGGACAGAAGAACAAAAAAACATACAAACTGACAGGGTTGTTTCATCTTCGCATTACAACTTCATACATTTATTTTTGCATTCCCTCTCTCTCTCTCTTTCCATTCTCTCTCTCTGTTGCTCTCATCTTTTCTTTACATCCATCCATCTATTTCGTATCCTTTCTTTCATCAGTCAGCACATCAGTCTCATTTATAAAGATGGTGGGGGGGGGGGTCGTGCAGAAGATTATGCAGTCAAGACTCCCAGAGGAGCAGGGATATTCTATAGTATCTGTGAATAAATACATATCAAACATCCCATCTCATAGTGCACAACCTGCTTATCAGAGCCACAGGAATCAACCCACAAATTTGCCCGAATAAAGATGCAGAGAGTGTGTGTGTGTGTGTGTGTGTGTGTGTGTGTGTGTGTGTGTGTGTGTGTGTGCGTGTGTGTTTCCAGCTAGTTCTAATTTACACCTCTTGCCTATCCACTGATGTCATTACAGGCATACTAAACAAACACACTGACTGGCATCCAATGGCAGCACCTACATTATGGAAGGGGGAAACGGAGAGAGGGGAGCAGATTATTCGATACATTCGGTATTCTTTGATTGTATCGACCAGATTAATAATGCATGCTCCAGTGACTGGCTAACGGCAGAATACAGAGAGCAGAGCAGAGAGTTTCAAAGTTCACAGGCTTTGCGTAATAAATTATATTTCCTTTTCCAGCATGTATGCTTGCCTGTGAATGAACAGAAAGGACTGTGGCTGGGCTGAATCCAAACTACTCGTTCACCATACAAGCCAAGAGCAGAAGTACCACTTCCCTTTTTTCTAACATGTAGATTCACACTGATAATTATTAGGTAGAACAGTAGTTCAAAAGTAGAAAGTGTTATCAAAGTCAGTTGTTAAAATGAAAATATGTAAAAGTATTTATCTTCAGACAAAGGTTAAAAGAAAAGAAAAACGATAATTGAACCAAACACCAAATAAATAAATAAATAAAATTTTGATCTCGATCAAAAATGATTTCTTCACGATTGTGTAAACTCACCTCGTTTGTTGGCTTGAGGAGGGGGCTTTTCTTGTAGTTTCTTCAGCAATTCCGACTGCGACTTTAACACAGAATGCACACGAGACATCTCGTTGCATAGGTCAGTATAGGACTTCATAACACACGACTCCCTGCAGAAACAAAAAAAATCATCATCATTCTGTAAATCTCTTAAAGCATGTCATCTGTCATTAGTGACAAATGAGTGTTGCTGTGCAAATGTGGTGTTATTTAAAAAGCTACAATGAGTGTCTTTGCTGTCAGACCCTTATAAGGCAGGGAAATGGTGTTACAGTGCCATCAAGTGGAAACTGTGTGGTAACTGCAGGTACAGAAAGCAGAGGGGATTTATTTGTGTTTTTAGCTGATCATGTATTTTAATGTATTTATTTTATTTTACTTTTTATTTCAATATTAATAATAATAATAATAATAATAATAATAATAATAATAATAATAATAATTTATCAGTAAATTACTTCAAGCATCGGAACAAAACTGAAAATGAAAAAAATATCTGATGTGCTGGTTAAAATCAGCTTTCCATTTATGTCTTAGCTCCCTCTTGTGGTCTGTCACCATAGCTGCAGGGTGAGTAACAGTCAAACATAAACCACAGAGAATTATCAAAGGTGAATGGCCACCTTTTTAACACAAATTTTTGGCACGCACAACTCTGTGAACAGGTTAAGCCAATCAAATCCCCGACCTGTTGTTAGATGACCCCTCCTCGGTCTCTTCACGAGCGGAGGCTGATTTAGCAGGGCTGTTGTTCTGTTGGAGGAGGACAAAAACAGCACCATCAGCCAGCAGTAGCAAACTGTGCGCGCAAATTGTGCGTGCTTTAAGAACTGTGCGAGTTGGCATAACAGTATGTATGACACACACACACACACGCGCACACACGCACACACACACGCACGCGCACACACACACACACATACACACACGCACACTCTCACGCACGCACACACACACACACACACACACACACACACACACACTAGGATGAACTTCATTGTGAGATAGCAACATATCAGTACACTCTGAGTTTTCATTTAAGCCACAAGGTTTGGTTGTCATTATACTCTCTGTACTGACAGAACACATTTCCATAAGAGGACTCACTTTTACACTCCTCTGGAGAATACAGGTGTGTTGGAGATGACTGCGGTCTAAATTAGGGAAATAAGAACTCCTGCACACTGTGCATTCCGCAAGCAAGATTTATTATTGATGTTTCCATGCTGCAACGTTACGGTCATGGACCTTGGTCAGGTTGCTGTAAAGGTAACTGTAAAGCAACTTGACGAACGTTGTAAAGTTACAAAATCTTGCTTGCAGAATGGCCGACGTGCAGGAGTTCTTGTTTCTCTAGTACATATTTCTACACAATACACCATTTTCTCAGAACTACACAGGCATTTTCAAAATGAAGTTTGATGTCAGGTGACATAAATAACCAATCTTTCAAAAATAAATAAATACATAAATACACAATAAAAACCACCACCACCAGTTCATTCAGTTCTTTCCTCTGAACACAGGAACATGCTGTCATTTCATATTCAAAACAGTGCTGTTTTCATTTCTAATACAGAAAGCATATTTCCCATGTTTTGTCTCTAACATGCAAATACAGTACTGATCGGAAAATCTGAATATCCTGAAAAAGTGCATGCATTTCTGTAACTCAGCTTTAAAGGTGAAATGTTTAAAGGCTCAGGACCCTTTTGCAAGTGTTTTGCATTACTTACCTGATTAGCGTATGACACTTTGAGCCTACAATACTGAAGCTTTTTGCAGTATTGTAATTTTCTAAGTTTTTGGGTTTGAGGTTTTAATAAGCTGTAAATCATAATCAGCAAAATTACAACAACAAAAAGCTTGAGATATCTCACTTTGCATGTAATGAATCTATAAAATGTATTGGTTTCACCTTTTATGTTGGATTGCCTGAATAAAAACAACTTTTACACGATATTTTAATTTTCCGAGTAGTACTGTACATGCCGGCAGATAAAGATTATGAAATAATGAAATAGCAGTTGATCAACTGAAGACAAATTGCAGTCTAGTGGCTTTACATATAAAAAAATACTAAGGACTACTCTCAACACTGTAACTACTGTGTGGTATCCATTTAAATCACAAATAACTTTGCTCTAAACTGATAAGGGAAAACAAGATGTATGCCTTTGCCAAACACTAAAAATAAGTCCCAAATGTGAAAACTCAACATTGAGAACATATCCTAAAGCACACTGAAATTTAAAAAATACATGAGGGATAATATTTGTGGACATCCGGTGATCTGTTTCAATCAAGACAGGTTAATCATTAGACTGAATTTAAGACCGTCTGACAAAAACCAACATCCCAAATCAATGAATGATACTGTGCTCTTGTTTCCCTGGTTTGATCTTCTGCACTTTCATCACATGACTGGTAATGACTGCGTAATTAGTCAGCATTTTACTGCTCATCAGCAGAAGTAGCGGTAGCCTAGGCCAAGATGGTGTCCCATTTTTAGTTCCATCACAGCAATAACATAATTTACTTCCATAACCCATTATAAACCTTTGGAATTGTAAATAAAACACAACAAGGTCCAACTGTATACATGGACTCCACACCACAGGTTTACAGTGGAATTAACAAAATGACCTTACAGCAATGTAAAGTATGTCACAATGTATGTAATTATCCATTATGTAAAAATGGAGGCAGTTGTGAAATAGCTACGGCAAGTCTGAGCGGATTCATGGTCCAGCTTCTGAACACTGCCTATGTCTGATCACATGATGAATGTTGATAAATTTCATTTGAAACTACTTGGGACTTTTCTCTCTTTCATCTGCATAGACTTTGTCCTCCTCCACAAACCATCCACTGTAGGAGCTATTCGCCGAAAGCACACTCACACACTTGGTTATGCATTTGGCTATGTTTCTGGACAGTTTTATAAATTTGTGACTATAACACAGTGTTTCCTTCATGAAGGCATGCTCACCAACTTCATCGTTGTGATGCTTTAAATATATAGAGCTGATTGCAAGTCATTACTAAATGAACATTAAGTTTGCACTTAAAGGTGTACTTCCATGAGAAACCGTTTAGTACTTGAAATATGATAGTCACCCCGAGTTGCAGATGTCACCCCGAGTTGCATATGCATGCTGCATATCAAAATGTTTTTCTTCCCCCGTTTTCTATATCAGTCAAAATAAGACAATAGGCGGAAAAACGACCCAATGCGAAAAGGGCCTTCGGCGTGACGTACATGTGCAAATACATATAAGAGAAACTGACCAAATGGGCTTTAAATGATGTTAGCCTGTGACTGACTCGCATAAGATTAGCAGGCTAGTTAAATGACTGAACTGCATTTAGCTGAGCACTTGCACTGTTTTGTCATGCAAATATTACCATTCTGAAACGTTCATTGACAAACGGTCAGGAAGCGACTGTGCTTGTGCCATCTCTCCTTCCTCTTCGGATTCAGGATCAAACACATAAGGCTGTATCTCCGTAGACATTCTGTGTGCAGTTTTAGCGCTGTCAAGTTGACTTTGCCCCTTTACCTTACTCTGCTATCAAGTTGACTGTGAGGCAAAGGAAGCTGCAGGGAGCGTGTCACGCCTCTGGTGAAATCGTGTCGTTCTCCCGGCCCCACCCCCTCCACCAAACTAAAACAGCCTGAAACAGAAGCACTAGAACATTTTTTTCATTAAAACCAGCGCACAGGGCAATTATTAATACTAGAGAACACCGCAAAATTAATGAAAACACGATGGAAGTACACCTTTAAAAAAATGTCTGAATTGTGTTTATCTTTGGAGAGCTGAGGCAAACCTACAGGTTGCGTTGCCAAAGCAGATGGTTTCAGTTTGTTAGCAATGAGGGAAAACAGTAATTCTGATGGGAAACGAGAAGAAACAAGAAGACAAAGACGACGAGCCAACTCTGACCTGGTGCTTCTCCTGCAGCCTCCTGTATTCCAGCTGGGTTCGCTCCAGTTCCGCTTGGAGGTTCTGGATTTTCAGCTCGCTGTTGACTTTATCCACCTCCCAGTAGTCGGGGGCATTTTTCAGGCTCTTCATTACTGCAGAGAGCACAGACAAACAGAAAGCCTTGTTTCATCTGTTTACACATGAACATTCCCATCACCTGCAGCAACGTCATTGTGACTCATCACTGTTAGTAACGTCAGTCTGACTCATCACTGTTAATGTACCGTCAGTCACTACTCCACTGTTATGGACTTCAACCACTGGCTTGTAGGATGTCAACATCCACTTCATGCAGAGCAGAAGGGCAGAATTACAAAGAGTGTTTTTAATACATGTGGGAGTAATAAGGAAATGGACCCAACTTTTATGGGTAATATAAAAATGAACATGTAAACATGAAGACAGGTAAGTCTACAATATGCAACGTCTCACATTGGTCCATTTGTAATTTGTAATGCAAACAAATTCAACCAAGTTGCCATGTGTCTGCCTGCCATCAACACTAGTCTGTCATCTTTAGGCTCTGGAAGTGTGATGGATCAGAAACATGACCATTGAGGGAGACATCTGAAAACAGCACTGTCACCACACAGAAGTAAAACCGATGTATGTGGACAGAAACTGTATGTGGTAGAAACAGATTTTATGTGGAAGAGGCCTCTTTCAATCAACTTGGCTGCAGGGTGACACTAATGCCCAACTCACAGCCCTTGCAAACCTCACTCTAACTCATGTTTTTATTGTTTAAATGTCTACAATATACCCTCAAGTCTAGAGTGTTATTCTGAATAATGCTATGGTAGCCTAAAGCTTTTGCAAAGCTTTCTTGGAGGTATACTATAAAGTTGGTTAAATGACAAACCTGGTTTATTAAACCCAGAAGTAGCCATGCCACTAGGCTGGTAGGTTTACAACTACCTCTGTGTAAACTAAACGAGGTTTATCACTCAACAACCTATTGCAGTACACCACTCTGCTCTTTAGCCTACAGCATGTCTACATCATGTTATGTAAATGCATTAAAATATGTGTAAATGGCCTGAAAACGATTAACCAACAGTATTACCGACAGTCACACAGTCACAGTTACTCCAACATATTATTACTATTACATTACACTTAGCTGATGCTCTTATCCAGATGAACATGAAAGACTATACAAAATAAACCTGAACTCTCAGTGGTCTCAATGTAGCCGATGGGCTTTCTGACGGCAGTAACTGATTGTTTGTGTTTGTATTGGCCGTGGTGTGAGCCCGTTACCCTGGCTCGTCTCCAGCTCAGTCCTCAGCTGTAGCAGTTCCAGCTCTTTGGCCTGCAGCTGGTCATTCAGCTGCTTTTCACCCTCACTTTTCTCCTTTTTCTAGCACCAGACAGACAGATGAAGGAGAGAAAGAGATGGTTAGATACAGTGGGCACATGACTTTTACACAAACTAACTATTACATCATAAATGTCCCCTTCCTTAACGGTTCTTTTGAATATTACACTGAATCGGCACTGCTGTGACTGAGACCACTGCTAATTATCTCTGAAGGAAATGACAACAAAACATTGATCTCTGTACAGTGTCTACACGCAACAACTTGTTGACTTAACGTCTGACGTGCTCATCATCTATTTCACAAGCAAAACAACTGCAGGGTCTGGTACCAATTTGTTGAGCTCCATCTGCAGGTCTTCCTTCTCTATGTAAATCCCCCGATAGGCACTGAACGCCTTATTCACATACTGGGGTCCCTCTGTTGATGGAGCCTCTGGCCTAAACAGCTGCAAGTGAGTAATAAAACATTAAAAACAAATACATCATGGAACAGGAGCGCACATGAACTATGGTTTATATTTACACACATCGTGTCACATGCTTTGGCAAAAATGCAGTGAAAACATGTCCATTATGTCCATAATGCACCCTCTTCCTACAGGGACTTCGTTGTAAAGAAGAGGACATCAACTAAGTATTTATGATTCTGTACGGGAAGGTATGAGGTCTCAAAGCAGGCACTTAGCTGCACTCTCAGAAATGAGCTTAAAAGCATCCTTGGCATCTGTGGGATAGGGTATGATTGTGTTTTATATGGTAGTATTATATGGTATTATATGGAATTACTGAACCTATATCTAAGCTATCATGGTAAATATGACCCCACAGTGCTGTCGTTTTGTTTGAAGTAAGTATACTATTATCAATCCTTCTCCCCTTTGCCCTCTATGCACACAAACACCAGCACATTTATACTACATAAATCTGTTGATGTGTATTTTTGATAGATACACACAATTAAAAGAGCTTTTTAGGAGGTGATATGGCGCATATCTTTGCATCATGTACACTGCAGCTCTGCGACCCCAGAAATGAATTATCAATTGTCAAAAGGGAGCATTGTGACAGGATGTCTCCTCACACATTCTGACCTTGTCTTCCAGCTGTTTGACCCTCTTCCTCAGCAGTGTGTTCTCTCGTTCAGCATCCCGCAGGCGCTTCTTGATGTCCTCGTAGGCCGTGACCAGGGCAAAGTGGGAGGCCACGGACTCGTCCCCGGCGCACACGGACACAGGGCTCTCGGTGGGCCCATACTTTTCAGACTTTAGGATGCAGATGTCGTCATCCACTGCAAGGGGCTCCATGCCAAAGCTAGAGTCAAGCAGATCTCAAGTCATTTATATATATATATATATATATATATATATATATATATATATATATATATATAAAAAGCATCAGCCATGTAGTCACTCCGTTTGTTACAATACACTTAGGATGGTTGCAGTGAAATGTATAGAAAATTGCTTAAATCACGCAGCTCTAAGCAAAGTCATAAAATTAGGAATATAAGTAACCATCCAAGTCTACAATTGCCTGAAAAATTTAGTCAGGCCATTAATGCAATGTAAGTTTCGACAGTATTGTCAGAACTAGTGAAGAATGTTCCATTTTCTCATAACTCCAATACATCTGCTACGTCTAAGGTTTGTCCTTAAACGAACAGAAAGAGAAAGTAACTTTGTGTGATGATGACTCCACAAATAGCCTAAAATAACAGATAAACACAGACACACAGAAGACAGATTTGTGGCATAGCCATGTCGACATAAAAATGTCATTCCGCGATATACATCTGAGTGACCAACATCGTGTCTTTTGAACTGTTAGCTCCAACACCTGAGTGTTGTTAGCTAGCTGCTCACCTGAGTATGATGATAATGCTAACTGTCTATGGACAAAGAGATTTATCTTGCTAGCATAGATAACGTTAGCTGAGAATAGTGTAGTTCAATAATTATTGGTCGGCTACATTCTACGTTTATGAAGACTGGTGCTAGTTAGTGACGCTAGGAAATGTAAACAAATTAGCATGTACACTAGGTCAAGTTAGCATCAAAACTGTCTCGCATGTATTTTGGTTAGCATAACATACTAGCTTGCTAAATCCTCTGTTGATAAAAAGACACCAGTACATACCGTATGGAAATTACTCGCGCAAGTAAAACGATTGATAACTGCCGAGCATCCTTTGATAAACCTTTTGTCACAGACAGAATTTCAGTACATCGAAAGTGGATGTCGCTTTACCCTGCCAATCCCATACAGAACCACTGCTGTCATTTGACAAAACACAAACCAGGAAGTACATTACCTTCGCTATTTCCGGAGCGGAGGAAGGATGGATCATAGAGCTGAATAGAATACTAGAGTGGACACGGGCATTGGCTCACCACACGGGAAAACGTCCGACGCGGCCGCCATCTTGCGACAGTAATCATGTGTTAGGCACTCAATGTAAATAAGCGTAGAATGGACCCACCTCTGTCAAAAACGGCTTTGTTCTGTGAAAATATTCACTGACACACTATACAATGATGATATTTGAAATGCCTGACTCTATATGTACGTAAATCGTATCAAAGAAAACGATAATTACAACGTTAATGACGAATAAAGTGGATTTTAACGTACTTCGCTGAGCACTAGTCTACAGTTTGCATTCGACCCTGTATAACCATTGCAGTCTTTGGTATCAGTCGACATTTTATTTTTGAAAAAGCTATTGCAGACTTTTTTTTTTAAATATAGCAACACATCATTAATTAAATTGGTGATTTGTTATTTATATTAGCTGCGCGTATATATTTAAATGTAATGTAAATGTCATATTTTCATCAGTAGGTAATTCCTCATGTTCTTAGTATAGAAATTATTATACAAATCGATATTTGTGTCCCTTACTCAGCACTGCGAGGGCTAGGATTCCCGGGAAGTAGCTCTTTTGAACAATAGCATTCCCAGACTAGAACGACTCTAGCATTATATCCCTCACAAATATACCAGCCCTACCTCCCACAGATCAGGAAATATTCCCCTCAGAGCACGGAAAGCTGAAGCTTTCAAAACGAATAAATATCAACATGTTATTAACAAGCACGTGCAACAGTTCCCAACGCTGTTGAGAACGTGCCACACAGGAAACGCAGTCATCCCAGAGGAAGACAAAATGAACCAAAAAAAAAAATCTTCTACTGCTATAGTGTGCGGCTATCTATACAGGGAATTTATAACAGTTTGCTGACTTTAGCTTCATTTCACAGAAAAAAATATGACCTGTCATTAGTATAAAATGACACGTACGGATCAACAATGAATATACTAGCTAATATAAAATATCCACTTATTATACAAATCGATATTTGTGTCCCTTACTCAGCACTGCCAGGGCTAGGATTCCCGGCCGGAATACAGTCGCAAGATGGCGGCCACGATTGCCATGAGCAGTGCGCCTGTGTCCACTCCTAGTATACTATTCAACTCTATGGGATGGATATCTTATTTATTAGATTTTATGTGTGTCAGTTCTTTGTTTCTGCGCACACTGTTTTTGTAGTCGTTAAAAAGTGGCATTGCCACTTATCCTATGGAATATGCATGTGCCCCCAAAAATTTAAAATGATCTTTCTGTGAATTATGCACCTTGGTAAAGATGACGTCACACAAATTCAAATTCTCGTCATGCACAACGAAACTCCTACAGTGGGCTCATATGAAAACGTCGCTGCCATAAAGCAAGCTAGCTAAGGTAACCACAAGTTTTCAAAATTAAAGATAGTTAAAGACAGACAAAATTAGAAATCCCCTTGGCATCAGCAACATTTAAAAGCAATTAATACGGTTGTAACTATAAAAGCAGCTTTACGCTTTTGGCCTTCGTTCAACAGAAACAACGGCTGGCTGGCCGCTTCAGCTTCAGAAAGAGGGAGGCAACTTGAACGATGTAATGTCAGTTAGCTAAGATACTAATTCGTGCTATGAGTGAGAATTTATATGTGATAAGAATATGTATCTGGTTAAGTGCCGAAAGTCAAGGAAAAAAATAATAATTTTATGAGTCATCCATACCATTTTTATGAGCCCATTAACTGTATAACCTGCAATTTCGTTACCGAGTGGCTAACTAAAATAATGGATGCTAAACAGCGACATCAAGTTATTTTTACAGGGTGCTTGATATGCGTGAAGTTCGTTTGTGCATCGTTTGTGCCGGCAAAATAATTATTTGTGCACAAACCATTTTAGAAATATTAAAAAGAGTAACTGAATTGGTGACCTCAGATCACTCAGCAGCCCTTAGTTCCAACATTACTCCAAAATCCTGCAGGTCACCAATTCAGTTAATTATTAGTACCGGTCTTTCACTGTTAAAGCCCTGTTAAAGGGTATGGAACACTCTATGCTCTTTGGCCTGGCTACTTTTGGTGTGACTTTAAAAGCTTCAGAGCTCACTTGGAATACTCAAACAGCCTACATAATGGATTATGTCTGTAGCCTAAAAGAATATATTAGTCTATAATTGCTCAGCATTGTTACTTTAGGTAAAAACGTATCTAACAACATGATAAAATGCAGCAGAATTCAGGAAATTATTTTGATTTTTTAACATTTTTATGGGGTAGGCCCCACAGACCTCCCACTCCCCCCATATCCCCAAATACACACGCATTACAAAACCTTACACCAACCCTCATCCCTTCGCGGCTGCTGGATCAGCATTGTTGCATTGTATGTATTACAATACATTTTTTTATTCAGACTACTACCACCCCCTCACATACCCCAACTGGCAGAAAAAAACAAAACTACTTTTAGACATGTGCAGCAGCCCTGTTCACAGTAAAACATAATTTACTGCCATTCATTCATTCATTCATTCATTCATTCATTCATTCATTCCTTTACTGAATGTAACTTTTCTAGTAAACAGAAAGTCTCAAACAAAGACAGTAGATGTGCATCATGTATAAAGTATGTAAACTCAAGGTCTTTGGGGGGGATTTGAAAAAGTCTGGAATTTTTATTTGGAAAAAGAGCAAGCACCCAACCTTTAGCCCATTTGTAATCATGCAGCTGAGGTATCTTAAAGGTTTATGAACAAGAGAGCACCTCATTCATATGGTTGAATATGAACTTTTATATATAACTTTTACCAGCAGTTAAATCGCCTAAATCAAATGCAAGGATTCAGGCTAATGCATTTTTCTTACTACAGGGCTGACTAGTCAACAAAACAAGAACTGAATGGATTTGTTTGTGCAACCAATTGATGAAGAAGACGAAGCAGCAGAACTCTCAAGATGGATTTGGGTTCAGTGTGAATCAGCAAACTGTTTGAAGTGGAGGCACATCCCAAAACATGAAAATTTGGATCTGGATAAGCCATGGTTCTGCCACATGAACCCCGATCCATTTTTCAGCCAATGCACAGTGCCTCAAGCCACATACTACAAGCGTGCCACTCTCAAGAAAAATGGTCTCAAGGTCATTTACTCCAAGTTACCTGCTGGGAGTTTAGTTCTGGTAAAAGCCAGTAAGTGGCCATTGTAAGTACAACCAAGGTTTCAAATATTTTACTTCTGTAGGTGTTGTCATTGATATGTGTTTTGTTGAAGAAACATTCCACATTTTTGGGAAATAGGCTGTTTTTCTAACTCTCTTAGAGTTAAACAGTTGAGATACCGTTTTTGAATTCATTCAGCCAGTCTCAGGATCTGGTGGTAGCACTTTGGCTATTAGCTTAGCATGCTACTGTTTTTTTCCTATTCAATGATTTATGCTACGCTAATATATGAAGCGCTACTGCCAGATTCAGAGATGATTCTGTCAGATCTAGAGATTGGCTGCAGGGGTTCAAGAACAATAAAATTCAACCGTTAAACTCTAAGGGGCTTGGAAAATGACCCTATTACCCACAAACATGGAGTGTTCCTTAAAACGGGGAAGTTCTATTCATGTGTATCTACGCATAGGTGGCCTGCCATACTGAGCCCTGAACCGTCCTGCAATGAGTATGTGATTTACGATGGCAATGGGCATGTGTCACAGTACCATTTGGAATTTCTGGGAAGACCTCACACAAGATATTGGGCATGCGCACACAAAGTGGAGCCCTTCCGTCCACTGTCAACTAATGTGAGAGTCATTCAGAAGAGAAATTTTATGGTTTTATGGTTTATGGTTTGAATTTGGATACACATTTTTTTTTTTGTCGATTTGTTTTTTTTGCCTGAAGGTCAAGTGTCTGAAGGGAACCTCACGGCATTCATATAAAACAGCCATGGAGGAAGCGACGAGCATGCAAGACTTGGCTTGTGAAGAGAGACTCCAGCTATGCCACTTTCAGCCAGAAAACTGTAAGTTTCTGCTAATATTATTTGTGGGTAAGATTTGGGTCTGCACAATATATCAAAAATATTGTGATATCACAACATACAGTATCATGATATACATATTGCAAAACATGGCTTAACTGTAATAAATGGGACATTACTGTCAGCCTGTTGCAAAATGTTGGTAGATGTATTGTAATTTATGTGTTTGCTGTATGTTTTTATGTGTTAAGACCACTAGAACACTGTAATTTCCATTTCCTTTGGGGGGACTGAAGTATGTCTGGCTGGCTGTTAATGAATTATTGTTTGCCACAGATAATACCAATTCTAGCCAAGAATAGAAGAGTTTCTACCAAAACTGCTATTTAGGACAGTCACATACTCAAAGAGCTTATCACAATGTCAAAGGTTTAGATAAATGAATTTAGAATTTAGTGTTGGCTATAACAACAGTTTGATTAATTTGTTGTTGTAATAGGTAACACTAAATTCTCATGACACTGTTAGCGTGTTTGTGAATGTAGATAATTAACACCTGTGTTAGTGTAGTACTTTTCCAGGCCCAGGGACTGATGCAGTCAATAGACAAGCTGATAACAGACTGTGGCATGGACATCAAAACAAAACAGATGCACAAAGGCACAATGAAAAGGCATGAGGAGGTACTGTGTCATTACCTTAAATGCAGTTGTCTAAGGGTAGTAATAACCATTAAAGGCACTGTATCTAATATTGTGGACACATCTGGTACTGCAATTAAAGGAGAACTTCGGTGTAAAATAAAAATTGGCATGTTAAAACATCATACCGAGTTGGTATGTGTACGGAGGAGCAAAATTGATCTAGCCTGTTGCATTCAGAGTTTAACTATTTTTTATTGTTTGTCCCAGAAGGCTAACAATGGAAGTGGTAGGTGCCCTCAGACGAAGCATTACGACTACGCTATTTTTAAACCATTAAAACAGCTCGAAGAAACTCCACACGCCATCGGTAGTACAACAAAGGCCCTGACATTAAAAACGAGGCACTGAGAACTTTGAAAGTGTACACAACATTTATTAATAAAACAGTTTTGACAAGCAGTACCTTGCTGTAGTTTCTCGTCGCCGCCATGATGAAAGTCCAAACAAGTCAATTGTACCACCTCTCCTCCTATTCTTCCTGCTGGTTCGTGTTCGTCAATCGACTGGTGCGGACGTTCATCATGGCGGCGACGAGAAACTACAGCAAGGTACTGCTTGTCAAAACTGTTTTATTAATAAATGTTGTGTACACTTTCAAAGTTCTCAGTGCCTCGTTTTTAATGTCAGGGCCTTTGTTGTACTACCGATGGCGTGTGGAGTTTCTTCGAGCTGTTTTAATGGTTTAAAAATAGCGTAGTCGTAATGCTTCGTCTGAGGGCACCTACCACTTCCATTGTTAGCCTTCTGGGACAAACGATAAAAAATAGTTAAACTCTGAATGCAACAGGCTAAATCAATTTTGCTCCTCAGTACACATACCAACTCGGTATGATGTTTTAACATGCCAATTTTCATTTTACACCGAAGTTCTCCTTTAAAGGCATTGTATCTAATATTGTGGACAAATCTGGTACTGCAATTAAGTTTGAAACTGTTTAAAACAACACTAAGTAGTTTTGTCAACCGTAAAATAATGTTTCCAAAATCGTTTCAATGGTTCATCAACTTGTAACTGGGTGAAAGGCACTTCTGAATTCGCTGTGTCAGCCTCCATTGGCTATAACCGCACAAAGTACGTTTGGAGGAGCGGGCAGTCTCTCTGTAATTCAAATGAGAGACAATTCCTCTTCCAACCTGTATGGGCAACCGAAGATGAAAACTACTTAGTGTTGCTGTCAGGCTCTGTTCCCCTAGAGGCAAAAGACAAAACACACGATCAAAACATAAACATGATTTGTGGGCTGTAAATTAAGTTTTAAAATGTGAACATTATCCCTGTACTATTGATGTCAGAATGGCACACGATACACCTTTAAGTGCAGTGGCAGACTGTACCAGAGATCTAAGGCATCAGTATTAAGCTAATTATCATCAAATGTATCAGTTAGTCTGTACCTAAAGTGGTTCATTTTTGTTGTAGTCAAAGGTTAACCAGGGAACAAATGAAGAAAGCATAGTGGATGCTGGTGACGCTTTGATCATTGAGGGATTCAGATTTGAGAGTGCAGCTACATTGAAGGAATTGAGACAGCTGGGTCAAAGATTTCTCAGAAACTTGACAGTCTGAGTGAAGAACCACATACACATTTTTGAAACATCTTAAAAAGTCTTTTTTTTTTTCTTTTTTAAGCATTACAACTACAGTGCACTTAACAAGGTTCCATAAATATGTTGGTTGAGCTGCAAGATTTTGCCATCATGCAGTGTTATCAAAGCAAGTTTGTCGTTCATAGTTTGTGAAAGTTATTTCTGGTAGTTATAATCAGATGTTAATGTTGGGTATTTTCTTGAACATTTGTAAGAATACTGTTGGCCACATTAGTTTGAGTTAAAATGTTAAAAAATGCAGTGTGAAACACTGTGGGAAGTTGTTGCGTTATTAATGTGAAATCGCCACAAATTCTGTGCATTTGCAGCTGTGTATTTTTCATAATTAAAGTGATTACAAAGAAATATTTTGTCTTTTTTTTTGTCTTTTTATGCTCATCTTTTGCATCTGCATTTAGCCTCTGAGTTGTGTCATCGTACTGTGATTGGTCAGCTTGTGAATGTACTGTAGCTTTGATTGGCCATGACAGCAGAAGCATCCTCCAAGATAAAAAAAAATGGCCATACTGTACTGTTGCAGGATTAACAGCACAATAGACCAGAAACAACAACATCTACTCAATGTCAGTGCGGGAATGGCCGAATGGACACCCCATGTTTTAGGATGTGTGCCACTGGATGTGTTAAGTGAGGGAAGGAGGCAGCCAGAGACAGCAGTTCACAGATAAAAGATGTTGAAATTTATTATCCAAACAAACCAAACGAGGATACCAGGAGTCCATACAGTCAGCGTCAATCACTTCTTTACTTTAAAACTGTTCCCACAGCAGGTCCTGAGCAATCACTGACATTCTGACCCTAACTCCTTGCCTCACAGCAAGCAAGGTTAACAACACGATCATCAACAACTCACTCTGAATTACAGTTACCTGCTCAAAACCTTGATTCTTTAGCTGAAGCTGCTCCTGGTTCTTCCTTCCTTGGCCTTCTGTTCTTCTGCAGTCTGTCAGGTGCAAAATCACCAGCCCATGAGTAGGCTGATCAGTTATCTAATTAAGAAGGTGCAGGTGCGCTGAGCCATTGAGACAAGTTGGAGAAACCCAAAACCAAAATCCTACAGTTAAAACATCACTTTCAACACAGGTTTTCCAACTGCCAACAGATGCAATTTACACAAGACAGAACACAAACCAAATGCAAAAAAAATAAAACATGACAATGAAACAAAATATAAGTCCATAAAGTGCTGATAAGTGAAAAGGGGAGGTCTTCTTTTCACAGTCAGTATTACAATATCAATATTAAAAGCCATGGAAAATAACAGTTGGCACTTTAGAACTTACCATTTGGTATTCTCAAACAAAAAAACACTTCACCCTAATCCTGGGACTGGAGACCACGATCACTCACACAACACACAAAAACATGACGTAAAGAATAAAACTTTGAATTTAACTTCGTTGCTGTGAAATGATTGTGGCAACGAATCTCCACTTTTGAGGGCTATACTGAGTATATCAGACTGTTGAATCAACTTTGTGAGATGATAGCTTCCTCTCTGTGCATGTCCTGAGTAAACATGCTTACCTAACCCCTCAGTAAATGTGCTTACTTGCGCTTTAAATTGCATGGTAGTCTTTTCTATTCCTGAACTGAGCCCCGGTGTTTCCTGCAGGAAACGGGGCTCATGTCATTGCATAATTTTAGAGTGTCTTTTTGGGTACTGTAAGACATTGAGTAACTGGGAGGAATAAGATACAGTTGATTATAGCACATCCTTACTTCCAATGCCTTTTGGTGTGTATTATTGGGTTATATAAGGTTATATTATATTATTTGGGTAATCTAGCCTACTCCAGCCCTTGCGATATCTCAACCAGCTCACTTTCTCGATAAGATCGCAAGCAACTCACTCGTCACCTACTCGTCACTCGTCACAAGATAAAGAGTAGAAAGAAAGGGGTGGGTTTTGAGATGATAGTGCACATTATACACAGGTTATTAAACATTGATTGTCTTATATGTAGTGCAGGGGTGCCAATCCCGGAGCCCCCCCCCCCCCCCCCCAGCGCCTTTGGTGCATAAAAAATACTCCTGAATATCTGTGGTCTCAACACTGAAAAAAACTATAAAGTATTAACAATGAACCACATTACCAAGGCATATAATCCACGATCCTACATCTCTAGTACTCTCACACAATGTCACAATGAACTAATTTAATGTTACTAGTGCATGGCTTTAGGCAATATATACTGTATAAGTTGTATTTGACGCCCCCTGTTCAGATCATCGGCTGCCCTCTCACCTGCCTGATGGTATTTTAAATCTCCTGCTGCCTCAGCAGAGCTAAGAACATCGTCAGGGACAGCTCCCACCCTGACTTTGAACTGTTTGACCTGATTACCCTTAGGGAGGCACTATGGGTCCATCAGAACAAGAGAGTCATAGGGAAAAGTTTTCCTTACACACTGGAAATTAACATTCACATGTATGTTTTTTATGTCCTGAGGCTGTGCCATAAGAAGTAAATCAAGAACACGTGCAGTCATTTCTTACAAGAAACCCCCTTTTTATTTAGTGCAAACACTGTTCACTGTTTACACAATGGTCATTACACACCATTACACACAATTGCCATTAAAAGGAGATTAGGTATAAAAATAGAATTCCTGGACAGGAAATATTCTTATTCCTTATCCAAAGAATGCCTTTATATAATCCATGGAAAAAGACACAAAGAAAGGCATTGCAAGTTTCAATTTAAAATCCTGGAGTTGATATTTTGGTCTTTGGTTACTTCAAATGAAATTCTTTTCAGATTGTCACAGCTTCTAGTATACAGAAAACCTCTGCAATGAAAACCAGTATGAGGGAATGTTAGCCTGGTAAACCAGCCCCTTGTACTTCATTTCATTTTGTACAGAGGGTTTGGCAGTGCTTCCATTTCGTCTAGCCAATCAGCAGAACAGAGGGAGTGTTCGTGAGCGATGACGTTGACTTTGTGTGCTACATTTGAATTGTAGTGCGTACGTAGGCTAATTGCATATGTCACAACCAGACCTTGGCGATTGGTAAAGGCAGACCCACTTGTTTTAAACTTCAGCACACACACCTCCAGGAACAAATGGTTTCTCAATATAGCACCGTCTGTACAAAATGAAATGAAGTACGAGCGGCTGGTTTACCAGGCTATAGGGAATGTCAAACAACACAACATACCACCTGAGTCAGGCATTCTTTACAATCAACCAAAAGCCACCACTTGAATTTAGTGCAAAGTAGAAACGTCAGTGCTGTAATGGGCAGTGGTACTGGACAAAAGCATTAGGCACTTACGCCTTACAGTTCACTATTAAGGTGCGAATGTGTCTAGGCATGTGAGAAAAGAAATCTGGAGTATGAAAGAAACTCATGTTATGAAAGTCTCTTGGCTCCACTCCACACTCTGTTGCTTGGTGTGTCATGCCCATCCACTGACTGCAGACATCAATATGCATAGTGCTTAAACATTTTAGTGCTCAAAGCCACCACTTCAGCTTTGCTTTGCTATTCTCGTTCAACAGTCTTGATGGGTGAGATCTGTGATTCTCACTCGAACGTCCAAACCTCCAGTTCCCGCACTGCGAAGTCAGCGTGGGCGGCAAGAGGCTGGTTGTGAAAGGTGTGGCAGGTGTAGCTGGAGCCTCGGCAGAGATCGCCATCCAACCAGAGACCGAAGGGCCCCCTAGTGGAAATGACAGGAGAAACATAATGAGTGAAATATGACCCAGAGAGCCGTTAACAGAGCGGAACTTACCGCCAACAAGATAGGAAATGAAAATAAATGAATGTGTTACTCACCCGCCTCCCCCTAACTGTAGTGAGTCCATAAAGCCTTTCACAAAGTAGGAGTTTTCCCCAGTCCAGCTAAACATCTGTGTGAACATGAGGTTAGGTCTTTTTTATTATCCACTTTGGACATGTAAATGTATTATTATTAAAAGTATATTATTATTCACAACAACAACAACAACAATAATAATAATAACAACAACAACAACAACAACAACAACAATAATAATAATAATAATAAGAAGAAGAAGAATTAATAATAAGCATTAATAATAATAAATAGCAATTCTTTAATAATAAATGCCATGTGGTGTATCCTGATGTAACATCAGCATTTTCCCCACCTTAAACTCTGGACTGAAGCTGTAGAGGAAGGTCTCTCCTGTTCCATAGCAGCCACTACTCACTCGGAAGGGGTGGGAGGAGAAAGCACCAAACACCTGCACAAATGGTAACCGCCATCAATGGTCTCTATTGTCTAATCTCCACACAAACTTCCTTGTATGGTTAAAATGTAAAAAAGCTTAGATATTTGCGTTGATGTTTACCAACAAAACAGATGAAGTCAAATACGAAGCATTGTGGGAATCACACACACTCTGACACATTATTGTCACATTCTGTCATCAAAGTTTTCAAGCTCGGCTTCAGAGAGTAAAAAATCCTGCCATGTGTTCTTTCTGCCTGTGCAATTAAGACGACTTCACTACTTAGCCGATCTAACTGTCTGATGATTTGTGTGCTCATTAGAATCAGCTGGTTCAGGCTAGATCAAATAACATTTGTGTGCCAGGGTTTTTACTTTATGAAGCCGGCATCTACACCGCTGTCTATCACAAGGGCAAGCGTGAGGTTGATATGGTGTGTTAGAGATGGTTACCTGGTTCTCCATGTCCTTGATGGCCAAGACCACAGGTCGGTCTGTGCTCGCCATGTTTCTGTAGAGTGTTCTAAGGCTGGTGCCGTGCACGGCTGTGCTGTACACCAGTCGCCATGGGTAGCCTTGCGTTCGGGCAGGGAGGTGGACTGCCAGCTAAATGGAAACAGGGCGCACAAAAAAATGATAATACTGTACATGTCATGAGAGAAAATATCATAAGCGGTTGTTTACTAAATAAAAATAAATACTGTAGGTAATTGATATGAAATAATAATTTAAAATGAAGCATTCCTGGACCATAACACCTCAACTTTTAAGGATATAGCACACTTTCGATGACAAAAAGGCGAGAAAGACTCTTATTACTCACTCTTTCAAGGTGTTTGTCCTGTAGTATTTGGCTGGGTTCTCTCATCTCTGGCAGTAGGTCCTCAGGCTCTTCATCCTCACAGCTACACAAGCTTTGTCTGCGCTTTTGGTCTGTAGCACCAATAATCTAGAGAGAACAGTGCACAGGCTCTTAATAAAGATTAAGCATAATCTCACACTTTGATATAAATCTGTGTATACGTGTATTTTTTTGGTTGTATGGCTATTAAATTGAAACATTAACACATTACTGAAAATTTACAGTGAAATGCAACACACATGCACAAGATGCTACCATATGAATCATCCCATAGTTTCCCATATGATTAGTCCATTACACCTTAAATAGCTGAATCAGTCAAGCAGTCAACAAAACTGAAACACTGTCCATTATTTACTTACAATTACAAACAAACCCACCTGCACAAATGCTTCATCACCATTCTTAGCAAAATAAATAATCCTATAGTTGTCCGCTTTTGGTGCCATAGCAACTGATGCCAATATAAATTTCAAAGGACTGAGTTCCGTGGTCTCCTTCACCTTGTGAACAGGCAATGTGTGTGAAGGCTCACTAAACCTCATTTAAATATGTCCCGATCATACCCCGATTATGTTGTGCTCGTTTCTTGCCGAAGAAAAACCCATGTGGTTTTCTTTCGTTTCTCGTGAAAGAAAAAAAAAATTGGCATAGTAGACTTGAGGGGAAATGCCGTAAATGGACTTCCCGCTTCAAGCCTGTCTGAGCATGTTCTAAACAGTAACAGCACAATCCATCCCACATACCTTCCAGGTTTTTGAGATGGATTTCTTGTGCAACAGGTTGTCAAAGCGGTCGTTTTTCACCACGATGAAGCCCTGTTTTTTTGTTTCCTTTGTGTAGATATCTGGCGACCACTGCACGAAGAAGGTATAAAGGTGGTCTACCCTGGCAAAATAGGACATGCACTGTTAAAAACAGCTAAAATAACTTTCTATAATTTTTTTCTCAGCCAACATTGTGCCTTATTCAAGCATTAAAACAGCAAAGCACTTTTAGCCTCTTCTGTATGTTTTCAATCTTTGATTGATTTCAACTCACTCAAATATGAGGCATTATGCCGATGTAGGATAAATAGAAAGTTTGGCCAATGTTCAAGCTAGTTCCTTCCCGTAAGAAAGACGTCATCTGGCGTCACAGGCTGCGCCTTCGGGACGATGAAAAAGTAGAACATTTCGTCCGGAGGTTGGACCATAGATTTAAATCTATGGGTTGGACTATGCGCTTACGTCACACCGGCGATGCGCTCCATTGCCTGTCCAGTACAGTCAATGATGCGCGCACTCGTCTTTTCGTTGCCAATGGTTGCGGACGAGTGGTACAAGAGTTGGTTGCGGTTGATGGACAGTTAAAACACATTTGTAAAGGCACGTTTTCAGACAAGACTAGTGTAGGCCTACACACGTCCGAGCAAACTTAAGTTTCATGTTACATACTAAAAATAAACGAAATGTCCTACTATTTCATCGTCCCGGGCCGGGGACAACAGAAGCTATCCAGCAAGATAGCCTACATCTAACGGCAGTCTTGCACAGAACTATTTCAGGATTGCGAACTGCAGGGTCTACATGGGTTTATTACTATTGCTGGGTTGCCTAGATAACATTTAAGTGTTGCAATATCGTTCTACAATTGCAAGAAGTGTACTAGTACAAGCTTGTGACCGTATATGTCAGCCAGCTTGCTAGTAGTTAGCTAGTGGTATAAGACGTCTTTTCGCCCTGTCTTTGCGCAGTGGGATGCCTACAGCATGAGCAATGCTGCAACCGGAGACGGCATCATTATGTAGTTCCCCGATTGCCCACTTTCGCTTTTGCGCGGGGCCGGGCCGGGGCTGCTGGCGGGCAGGATGAGACGGCCGCCACTGGCTGGGCCCAGTGCCCTCTCCATGGGTCTGGGCCCTCCCTTTCTGCGCTTACATGAAGTGACCATCAAGTTCTGTTAGGTTTTAGCCCCTTGTCACCTTGGAATAAATTGACTTGCGATTTTATAGATCTGTCATTTTGGTATCTTCTTGGGTGTGTGCTGTACATTTTAAGTACGTGTAAAAAATCTTGAAAATCCCCCCCAAAAAATAATAAAAAAAATATAACAAAGAGTAATATTGTGAAGTTAAGCTAAGCTGTCCCTTTGTATTTAATTGTTTCCTGTTTGAGGAAATTCCATTGCACCTGGCTCCAACTGTCTCTTTTGCCTATGGGCTCACCTGCACCTTAGTAAGCCAGGCAAACGCCTGAGTGTACTTTCTTGACTGTTAAATAAAGTTATATGTCGTGTGCTATGTTATTACTTTTGAAACCACCTTCCAGGGTGGAATTTGTTTGGAAATGCTGTGGAGGACCACAAGCAGAAAGGCAACAACAGTGGCTACTGCCGGAAGCTACACACATTGGCACAGGGATGCTTGAGCTGTAGGTAGGAGTGAAAGGAAACCATAGCAAACAAATGAAAGGGTAAAATGCAGACATTTTACTGCATAGTAGCAATGTAATTCACTGCTATATAAGTAAACTTCCCTTCTTGTGATGAATAATTTCACTTAGTTCTCTAGGGCAGTGATTGGTTAGAGGTCCTAGAGGAAGGTAGGAGATAGAGGAAGTATGGCACTTAGTCTGTTCATTGCTAAAACCTTTAAAATCCCTTTGTGCTACTCTACTACACTCAGGGATGCAATAATCTCTTTCAATACACAAGACCAAAACATAAAGTTACAAAACCAGTGTAAATATGCACCAACATTGCAGCAAAAAGACCAGTGCTGTTTGTGTAGAGTTCTATACATACTTTTACTGTGTCACAGGTATACTTTAATACTAACAAAATTGCTGTTGAACTTTTAAAGCCTTTTTAAAAACTTTTCCTTCTCTTCTACTGATCACATGTATTTCAACAGTCGCAGACTGAGAACTAAGACATATGTGGTGCACAGAACTTACTCTCCAACGCTGTATGCGACACCCATGTTGAGGAAGATGCGGGGGGTAATCCAGATAGAGCTGCAGGAGACAGGGAGGAGGAGGAGGAGGAGGAGGAAGAGAAGGAAGAAGAGAAGGAGAAGAGAGGAGAGGAGCCGTGGCTCTGGAGGATCAGTGCCGTGTAAGCATGTCCACGCCGCCTCCCCTGCTGGCCCCTTGCTTTTATACCGACCGTTCTAGCTGACATAAGCCCAAGCTCAGCCAAAACCTGTCCCCCAGGGTCCTCCAAGGTCACTCTCGCTGCCCACTTTATGGCAGCATTGCGCAACTGGGTTAGCGAGCCTGCTGCTGGCTGACATATTAACCTGACCCTCTTCTGGGCTGGATAGGTGGCTCTGAGAGACACTGTAGTCATTTTATGTCACAGGCGATGCTACCAGTCGTTCTGACAGTACAGTTGTGCCTGGGCAAAAGAGGCACATAATGTCAGCTCTAAAATGCACCTAATGTCACAGCAAAGCAGTGATTTGAGTGGACTGTTTTTTTTTCTTCCAAATTTCAATTCTCATTGAAGGATGATATTTAAGGGATCCACATACCTCACTGAACATTCTTTCTCTGTTTTAAGTGGGGATGAAAAAGTTTTCATAATATGCATGATTATTTTTGTCATTAACCAGATTAACCATATCTGTGAAAAGATCATAACAACGGGGATATTAAGGACCTTAACTTTTTTTTCATACAAACATTATAGATATTATATGTATTAGATCTTTCAGATGAACTTGATAATAATTACAGGAAATGTTAACATCTTTCTTCAGTATTTGTGGACACATGGCTAACTTAAGAGTATTCCAGACAAAAGGCATTATGGTGTTAATGGTAGGTATTAAGGTTCTTTTGTAATTAGTGTGTGCATTTTGTTGCACAAAAGGCATTTCGTACATAAAAGCCAGTTGCATGAGAAACAAAGAGGGCCCACAGATACGTGCCGGAGCAGTATGTCTGGGTTTATAAGTCTGCTCCCTGCCCTGTGTGATTGTCCGACAGCTCTGACACCTACACACGTGTCCAGAGAGATGAAGTTTTACTGGCACTTTCATCAGTGTCTTGCCATGGTGCAATACCCCTGGTTTACTGAGGTGTGATGACATGACTGGAATAAAACAACTCCTTTATGCTTTGCACTGAAGCAACCTCTTGACATCACTCAGATAGGAGGTTACTGTAACCTCCTATCTGTAAAGACCATAACTCACCAGAGCGTGAAACTTGAGAAAAATGACTTTAACAATCTTCGTCTTGCAAGTTTTCAGTGTTACGGCAAAGACAACAACTTATTTTCCCCCAAAATGAACTTAAGATATTTGGCCACATATTATGTTTATTGTTCCAAAAATGACAATACAAATTTTCTCCCAAAATTGAAGTTACTCTCTTTTGCTTTCTGAACTGCATAATCCTGTCTATGGTTATTAAGCACACATTAGTCACCAGAGTAACTCTTCACCTCCTCTATTAGTAATGATGTTTGTAGTGCATTAGTGCAATTCAGTTACATATTCTGCATAATCAGATGGCTCACAGTTATACATGCAGTCACATCACCACACCTTACTCAGTACAAGGGGGTTATATTCAGTGCTTAATTTGTAAAGTGGGAGGTCCCGGAGCGCAGAGGATGAGTGACTCCGACAGGGAAAAAAAAAGAAGAAAAAGCATGCTGTGCGCGCGCACCAAACTGTATTGTAATAACACTAGTCACATCAAATCAGGACAAATTCAGTACCAATTCATATATTTAATGTCGTATTTAGTCAACAAAGCAAGACAATGTAACTAAAAAAATGTAAAATTTTGTTACTTAGTCAAAGGAGGTGACGGGTCACCGGATCAAGTATAAATAGCTGCCGGAGCCAATGTCGGAGGTTCCGGAGCGCGCTCCGGCTTGCTCCCCCTTAAATTAAGCCCTGGTTATATTGCAACATGGCAGATACTGACTTAAGGGACTCCACACAGGTTCTGTATGCTCAGCAGAAGAGTAGTTTTACACCCCCGAGATGGGCTGATGGAAACAGTAAAAGCTGCCGTTGACCTACTTGTTGGAGTGCATGGGAGTGTTTGTGCTCAGCAGCCACAGCGGTGGTTCCTCTGGCTTACGTGTCACTCACTGTCACTTTTTATGGGTCACTCTCTGCCACCAGCACTTTCCTCAATGACGTGTGTACTTTCTTATCAAGATCTGTCAGAAGGTGGCCAGATTTACGATTAATTTGGTTATCTTAGGCCCATGTTAAGTTTACATGAGGTACTTATTGAACATCCTTTTTTTTGTCCAAAATACAGAGTATGAAACAGTAAGAAATCTAGAGGCTGCAAAAATGTGGTTGGAAAACCAGCACCCACGTAAACCACCTTGTGTTGGTGTTGCATTGGAAAAACCATGTGTCTGTACACTTTTGCTTTTTTCCCTTTCTGGTTCTCAAAATATTGCGTACTCTCAAACAAACAATAGGTGTTGCACATAGGGAACTGCCATATAGGTCAATAGAAAATTTAATTAATGTTGATCTCACAGTTTTCAGTTTGTCTACCTTGTGAGGATTTTTTTTTTTTAAGTTTTAAAACATTTAGAAAAAAGTGTGTGCCAAATAAAAACCTATACAAATGTATTCAAAAAGCATCTCTTGTGACTGCCCGAGTCAACCAACGGAAATATTTGCAAAGTTAGCTGTTGGCCTCATCCATATGAAAGGACTGTTCATATGGAAAAAAAAAATATTTCAGAACCTTAAACTAGTATGTAAAAATATATGTACAAGACAACTGTAACAAAAAATTGCAAACATTAATTATAGGTTATGACGAGAATATGTATGTAGACTATGGCTACCTCTTGGCCACTGTATGTGCCCTATCTGTGGCTCACTGGATATCCCTGCCCATGGACATAAACAAACAAACAAACAAACAAACAAACAAACAAACAAACAAACAAACAAACAAACAAATAAATATTTACCTGACTCACCTGAACACTAGCATGCTTATCATGTATCACAGTAAGTAGTGAATATACTCCAAATCTGTTATATTCTACCTCAACAATACTAGGAAATATGTCAGATGAGACAGTTATACATATTATTAACAAGTTTTAAGCAACCTGGAATACATTCTATTTGTAGATTACATTCTATCGGCTTTATGTGAAAAGCTTCACTGAGAAACCTTTACCCCAGCTACATTTTGTGTTACCATCCTTGTCCTTGGTTGTTGGGAATGCTTTATGTGCAGCCAAATAATAATTACTGTAGTAGGACAGGCAGTGAACGCAGTCTCTCCAGTTCAAACTGTTTCCCTTAGTGGCACAATTCATAAAGTCATTATTTCTCACATTTTAAACAGATGTAGGACAAAGAATATCTCAGTTACATAATTCAAGACCTGGCCATTCCAGGCTTAACCTGTAATATAACTGATACAGCACATATTTGCAGAGAACAGGAAGACAAAGACAATGAGAGAGACATAGGCAGACAGAGAAAAGGGGGGAGGGGGGTAAGAAAATCGAGAGAAAAAAAGAACATTTTGGTGGGGGACATGTCTGCAGGATAAGGCCCAGGGCAAAGGTATACAGGCCAGGTCATGATCTGTGTTGCTCAGCACGTTGGTTACAAACCTGACTCAGGACCAGTGTGGGGTGCCAAGTGACTTTGACCATGTCGTTCTGCGGTGAGGACAGAAAAAGAGCTTCAGGAGGGAGCTCTCACTGAGTGCATTGTGCATGCAAGATTCAAAAGAAATGTGTCAGTGTTAAAAAACAAAACACATTTAAGCTGCTTCTACACTGCAACAACAAACACCAGCATTCTGAAGTTAGCCCTGTTGGCACCTGGCAAGCGTAAGAACTTACAATGTTCAATAAACCACCTGTCAGTTCCACACTGTCTATTAAGATGACTGGATTGACAAAGCTGACTTTTTTTTTAGCTAGCTACAATCCAGCAAGAACAAACTGATGGTCCACACTGATCCAACTGTTGATGTTTGTTAGCACTATGTGCAAGCACGCTTGCTTGCTTTACCTGGCAGTTGAATGATGAAAATCATTCATGAGAATGATGAATGATGGGAAGTATCATAACACTGACTATGAGGTTTTTGTCAAACATACATCTTATGCTGTTGTCAAAGGTCAAGACCTTTTTATCTTTTAATATTTCTGAAAAGGTCATACATGCCTTTATTACATCCCGGTCACATTCACATGTGCTTGCTGCCCTGCACTGGCTCCCAGTACGTTTTAGAGTTCATTTTAAAATTCTTTTATTTGTTTTTGAATCCTTAAATGGTCTTCCACATCTGAGCTCCTCAAAGGTAATGTTCCATCTCGTGCTTTCATGTCTGAAGAACTTCGCCTTGACCTCCCTCTATACTTAAAGCAACAAAACTTAGTTTTTCCAACCTTAAAATAATGTTTCCAAAATCATTTCAGTGGTTCATTAACATGTAACAAGGTGAAAGACACTGGTAAATAGGCAGAGCAAGGCACTTTATGGTAGTTCATGTCTATGGGAGCAAAGTGGGGATCAGTTCTGAGCTGCATAAATAGGCGTGTCATTGACGTTAGGAGTCTCTACTGTATACAGGCTCATAGTGTTCCCTAGACAAAGTCGTTTTGGCAATATTTTTATTTGCAGCAGGAGAGTTAACTTTCTAAAACTGCACGTAAGGCTGGCTCCTTCCCTGGCTTCTTTTTTAAGTCACTGCTAAAAACGTATGTCCACTCCTCATCTCTACTTCTTGTTGTTATAAATAAACTTGACTTCACTTGACTTATCCTACATGAAACGTTGAGTTCCACAGAATAACCCCTATTAATGTTCTGTTGAGTTCCACAGAATAACCCTTTTAAACCCTACTACACGTCACTGGAAATGCTAGTGGGCAGGCCTACTTAACTGTGGTTTTCTATCTTCGGAAAGAAATCTTGGCAAGGATAATACACCACATGCAGTTTTAATTAAACTAGTTGCATGCTTGCTCTGTTTTCCAGTATTACAAATACAGGCCCTCATTGCGCAACTGATTTTTCTTTCTTGTTACAAAGTGAGAGGTTTACTCACAAATAAAACATATTATTAAGCACATACGTAAACAGACGTTGTGCTGTAGCATGGTAGAAAGCATTACAGTTACTACTGCTGTACTCTTTTATCCTCAGCGACTTACAATAGAGGATGCAAAGCATGCTGCGAACGTAACAAATTACAGAGTACAGAGCAAGAAAGAGCATAACAAAGTGTAAAGGATTAAAGGGTTTTCCTGTAATTACACTGATGATGTTGATTTTGGGGGAAATCACCCTAACAGCGGGGTGTAACGTACGCACACTAGAAACAAAGATTCGGGCACAGAGTGAATTTTACTACACAAATAACAAAGGCAAAGAACAAACACAGAGTGCAGGTGACACGGTTTACTCTCTGAATGACACAGAGGCACATAGGCCTACAGACTTCACAAAGGAAAAACACACACAGTCTGGTATAGTGACTGAAGTGAGGTGATGAAGGAGGAACTCTAGGTGGCAGTGTTGAGTTCCCAAGTGTAGGTGGTCAAGGTGATTGTGAGGTGGTCAGTAGTCAACCAACACTGTTACCAGCTTTGGGTTGTTCATACAAACCCAATAGTGATATGATGTCGGAGCTGGTTCCCACAACAGTTACACTGGGAGCCGAAGTGCTTGCCTGTGAACGGCCCACGGTGATACCTAGTGTTGCTTCACCACCAAAAATCACATCATCACGATTCGCCTAGAAATATTTAGTTTTACTCAGTGCCTGTCAAAAAACAAACTTTTGGCTCCCGAATGCTCTGATTTCCAGTGTGAACAGGTGCGGGAACCAGCACGGTTCTCTGTTGGTCTGAAAACTCATTGTAGGAGTTGGTTCAGCTTCCTTCTCTACACTCAAATAACTTTAATTCTAAGGGAAGCACTATCTAGGATTCCTCTCGAAACTGAGGCTGTGAGAAGCTCAGTCCTGTCCAAACCAACAGACATTGAGTCAGATGACTGTAATGTCTCTCAGACTCAGGAGCATGCGTGCAGACTTGAGTTACACCACCAAAGTCTTGGTGTGTCACAAATGTTTTGGCCAAAAGATTTAAGGGGCACTACAAATAACCTACTACTTAAAACAATATAATACTGCATGATTGAAAATGTAAATGCTGAAACTAAATGTCACCCAACTGATCTATAATTCAATTTAAAGTAACAATATGGAATGCCTGATATAAGAAACCTCATCATAATTAATTGTAAAATGAATCATTGACCAAATTAGAAATCTAACATGTGTGAAACTAATTATTATGACTGACTGTGATCAGTACATAACAGTACAAACATGACATGACCACTCTATAAAGCCTGCTTACAAAGTCCATGAGGGTGCTTGAGAGTGATGTTTATTTGCATGATAATCATTGGATCATTTGCAGAATAGCACTCAGCACCATCTTGTGGTGACAAAGTGGAATTTATCTTGGTGGCAGTATTACTTGCCCACGTCCTGTGACATCTCAAAAGTAATTATCTGTAACATGTTGACATATATGCCGTATCACTACATAGAAATGCTAAAGCTTGACAGTATAGGTCCAGTTATTGGAATACACACGGTCACAGTCAAAAGACACCCGCTCAAGAGACCTGTACTAGGCTGACTTGCTACGTCAGGTCTAAATATGACAGAGGTTTACAAGGCTGCTGACTGCTGATGATGAGATCCTGTTTGTTAATTAGTAACTACCAAACTGACCCACTTTGCCTGTTTGATTTAGTATAGTCTTTGGCCTGACCTAGATGGCTTTTGGCAAGATGTCCATCACACAGGCTAGTTGTCAACAGAGATATACTGAAGGTATGACTGTGCTCTACTGACCTGTGGGCCTGTTATATTCATTGGAGACTGATTAACAAAAATGGCACAATGTCATTAACTTATTACCAGCTGTTTTACCATCAGTCTGACATTAAATTAACATTTTTATTTAACATTACAGTCAGTCTGCTGCATCCACTTTTTTTCTTCTAGGAAGTTCAGATTGTTTTATTCAAATTGGAATTCAACATATGTGGGGAGGTGATAGGCCTACAGAACATCAAAACCACAGCAAGTGAAAACCCTGCCAAAGAATGAGGTTATTGTGTAAGTAAGTAGTTATTGTGTTATTAAGTAGTCATTATGTTTAGGATTCCATATACCCATGTCCAAACTCCATGTCGGGCAATGTACTCTCGGGCCTTTATTAGATATTTTGAAATGGAATAATAATAAATAGAAATTTTCATGTCATGTTTAAGAACTAGGAATCTGTGAAATGTTTTGAAAAAGTTGATGTTGCATGTTTAACAGGTTTCTATACGCTATTGTGTAGCAGCTAACCCGCAGCCCCCTACCGCCTTTATACATACGCATACTTTGGGTAGGACTTTTTTTCGGATTTAATTAAAAGAAAAAAAAAAAAACAACGGCCCTCAATGGAAAATTCCTCTTAAGATCACTCTGACACTTGCTTGCAACTAAGGCAGACAGAAGAATGTCACCTTCAGCCCGAACCGTTTGCGCTGACAGTTTAACAATGTCTTAAAGTCAAGAAAAGGCCAAGCTGATGAAGCATGTGGCGTTTCAAGCGTCCAACTGTGAGACGCAGGAGACTTTAAAGAACAGGAAGCATTTCTGCTCATTTGAAAAGACATAATGGTTCAACAAACACGTCAAAGTAATGGGATTAACGAGGGTATTGTTCTTTCTACGGTTCTTAGATTGATCTCGTCGTTGGTTAAGATGAAACAACAACCGAAATTCTTGATTTAAAAAAAAGATAAGCGGAGATCAGATCACTCTATCACATCACAATCAGTACGGCAGCATGCTTTGCAAAGCAAAAGGTGTTTCAACTTCGTTTCCTTAACCAACCCCAACTAACATCGGCGCAAAAAGAGGTCTATCTGAAATATCCAGTCCAATAATGTTTTGGAAAGTATAGCCATAATACACATAACACACATAATACTTGATAAGCTCGTGCAGCTAGATGATGACAAGTAGCCTATGGGCCAAAACGTCTGCACGCAGTCACTAAATCCATCAAATGTCGAAAGCGTCTGCGACAGACAAGGTCTCCACATCAATAGGATTTAGAGTTACATATTATCCAAAAGCTAACGATCTGCTCTCCACAGCGAAAACATGACCCGAGGTAAGTTCGACTGTGTCTAAACTCAGCGTGCGTTTATTGTTAGACCGGCAGCGCTTACACTGTTGTTTCTATCTCCTGGGAAATTGAGTGTGGCAGCTAAACTGGCCGATTTCCAAGAACGTGTCATTATGTCCCGATGACCCACCAGGAGGTATTCTTGGACTGCAAACTCCAAAGTATATAACACTCACGAAGCAGAAACTACAGTCAGGTGTAATTCAAGACAGTCACTCGGAGTCGCACTATTTTAACTTTGCACCTACAACAATGTGAGAATGCTTATTTAGCCATTACTGAACGCGTGGGCATCTGCAGAGGCTTTGCCTGTGATCTCATAGCCTATATCTTAGTCATCCTTTATGATGTACCTCTTTTCCACAGATGCTTGCCGTTATTTTCCTGGCGACAATACTTGGGATACAAGCTCATCCATTTGATGAACTCCATCAACATGTGGACGATCATGTGGAAGATTATGTAGAGGTAGGCCTAATGTTATTGCCCCGGAGGGAAAACCATTATGAACTCTTAATTGTTGACTACACAGCTAACTGGCCACTGAACTCAGATAATCAGGAGTGGGTCTACTACAGCTGCTTCTTTTGTAAAAGTGATATGTATCATTTTATTTTAACATTTGCATTATATTGTGATTTTCACTACAGTCAATATTATAAAACCCCACCAGGGTTCAAAGACCTGATACAATACAAGGACGTGGGAAATGTTTTTTCCCCCTCTAAAGGGCATTACACTGCATCAGGCTACATGAATTAAGGACTTGTGTATATGTATAGGATAGACTGAGTACATTTGAGACATAGTTCAGCTGTGATTTTTGCTGTGCACATGCTTATTAGTGTCCTCTTTGATCATGGGAAATTTGAACTCTGTGCGAAGCTACTTTCCAAAGATATCAAGTATTTTTTTGCCCGATAAGATTTTGACTTTACATGTCTTCAACAGTGAATATCTCACTTCCCTTATGTGGCTTCTAAATGTAAATGTCATAATTGCAAACATTGTTCTGTGTCCAAAAACTATTATTCCATGACATCGTAGCATTCAAGGCCAATATATATACCAGTGAAATGTGCAAGGTGGTCATCGGGGTGCAGTGAAGACACAATGCCTCAACTGTACACCCGATGTAGAATTCTATTGCTTCACATGCTGTTTAGCAGCGCAGACTTGTAACAGGTTTTCAGTCACAATTAGACAAAATTAGAGACAAATATCAATTAATTTTGCTATGTATATGGTCTACTAGGACCTATTAATGGATATATGTCATATTGCACTACATACTCTGTTATCCTTATAATATTCATGCAGGAAAAATGTATCCAGTCATAGTAGATCGTTTAAATATCACAAATATCAAAATGAATTTACATTTGTCCCTAATTTTGTGTAATTGTTGAAGTGTATTACATTTACGATTCATGTTTTTTATATAATTTATGACATTGGCAATGATTGACTTTGTGTCTGAACTGTACAATGGTACTGTCTGACTGTACTTTATATGTGTACTATATGGGTATAGACAGAAATGCACCGTTTGTTTTTTAATAATTGTGAAAAATATCATCAACTTATATGGTTATATTTTAGTGCACAAATAAACTATAGGTTATCTTTTTTTTCAATGTCTGATATTTATGTGGAAATGGGAAAAGCAAAAACTGTCTCAACTGTACTCAGTCTGTCGGTAAATGCAATGCAGTGCAAAATTCTGTGAATGCAAAGGGTTAACATTTTCTCTCCTTGGTAATACCTCATTATATTTTTAATCAAATGGGCTGAATTTTTCCATCCATTCATTCTTTGAGTTCACAAAATGTTGTTGTGCAGACCTGGTTCTGGAAACAAAGCAGGTTGGACTGCGTCACACATCTGACACATTGCTGCATGAGTAGATTGTAGGTACACGATCCGGCCAGCTACACTGTCTGTTCTGCACATGTGCATAATGACGACTCAGGAACAGGCACTATTTGCCTGCACAATCTGTACCCTATGTCTGTACCAGACATACGGCACTGAAATGCTTGATGGCTAAGCAAAACTTCTGACGGTTTATTTCATAGATATAGTTACTATATATGCACTGACTTTATATAGTTACTATCAAGTCAAAGCACACAGTTTCGTTATGTTTATGTTTATTTGTTCTTTGCAGACACTTTTATCCAAACCAACATACATACAATACATTAACAAAGATTTGGTGGGAGATGCAGCTGAGATAAATCAGACTGTTTATCTCGGTATACAGCGTGTAGGGATCAAGCATTGCAATGCCTTATGTTTGGTAAGGATTGTGCAGGCAAATCGGCCCGCTTCTTGATACGTCAATATGCACATGTGCAGAACAGATAGTGTAGTTGGCCGGATCGTGTACCTACAAGTATGAACTTTTCCTTTCGAAAAGCTTCTTTCGTTTCTGATCTCCCAGATGGACTCAGTAGACAATGTAGGTTTATGCTGCAGAGCTGTTTTACAATCAATCACAACTGTTCGGGCAGCTGTGGCCTAGTGGTTAGGGTGTAGGGAGTTGGTCTTGGGAACGGAGGGTCAGGGGAGCACCCCTATCTATCCCTGAAGCTGTCCTTGAGCAAGGCACCTAACCCCACATTGTAACTGAAACCCTGTACCTAAATAACTATAAGTCGCTTTGAAGTCTTGTCAGCTAAGTGTAATGTAATGTTCCCATCACTGTCATATGAATGGGGGCTTTACAACAGAAGGACGTGCCTTTGAGCAATATGTTCTGTTTGTGCACCAGGCTCTGAGACAGTGGGTGGCCGTGGAGAGCGACTCCAGCGATGTCACAAAGAGGGCAGACCTACACCGCATGATGGATATGACTGCAGAGAAGTTAAAAGGCTTAGGAGGAGAGGTGGAAATGGTGGACATTGGCTTTCAGGAGGTCAGAGCAAAAAGTTCATGCTGTGTGTGTAATACCATTGTGTTAGAGGTGTTAGTGAGCTGCTCACAATCCCTGTGCTGATTAGGGGTGTGCAAAAATATCGTTATCGCAATATATCGTGATTCTAATTCTCACAATATCCTATATCAATTTAAACATCAATATCGCAATGTTTCTCGACAGTAATTTTCACAATATACTCAGACCAATTTCTGACTCCAAAAAATTAAAAACATTGTTTAAACTTATATTACAGCTCTATCCTCCAGTAGTTTATTTTCTAAATCCTATGCACTTTATGTTTTTGAGTTATGTTGAATTCAGTAATTCTGAGTTACGTTGATTTAATTCAGTTTTGAATAAATAACAACTGATAATTCAGCTTTATTTTTACATTTTCACTGAACAATGTAGAATATCACAATATATTGCACTATACCCAGTATCGCAATGTATCGTGATACATTGTAGATAGAATTGTATCGTGACAATTGTATCGTGATATGTATCGTATCTTAAAGTCCTTTCCAATACCCACCCCTAGTGCTGATGTGACTGTGGTAGACTTTTTATACTCTGAGCACCTGCTCAACATTACAATATTTGCAGCACATAGCAGCACAATCATTAGGCTACATGAATAATAATTTTATTTAATCCCAGTGACCAACAAAAATAAATTTGAACAACATGTATGATTTAAGCCATAAATATGATGCTGTTTTTTTTTCATGTCATGATCAGCTTCCTGATGGCACAACCATCCCATTACCGAAAGTGGTCACGGCCCAAATCGGTAAAGACTCCACTAAGCACACGATTTGCGTATACGGCCATGTGGACGTTCAGCCGGCAAAGAAGGAGGATGGGTGGGCCACCGATCCCTACAACCTCACTGACATCAACGGTAAGTGTTTTGCAAGATGAAAGCCAGGCATGTTGCTATGCCAATCATAAACATTGCCCCCACATTGGTCTCATTTAAAAAAAAAACACCTCCAACAATATCTATTCTCTGAGGACTTTGGTGTCTACTCAACTCCCCAACCCCTTCTTGTAAAACAACCTTGAGTGTCTTAAAGGGTGCTATATAGAACCAAGTTATCCTTAGCATTACTACTAGACTGTATTCTCCTGAAAGTTATGGACTCTACACCAGTGTTCAATTCAGTGGGTTCTGCATGGAAAAACTAATAACTGTTACTTACTGTGTCTGTGATCCAATAGGTAACCTGTACGGGAGAGGAGCATCTGACAACAAAGCTCCAGTTCTAGCATGGATCCATGCAGTAGAGGCCTACCAGGCTCTCAATCTGGTGAGTGAATGTGAGATAAAACTATTCCTGTGATATATGATCAAAATTACCGTTTCATTTTTCTGCCTGGGTTCCTGCTCTCAGATAGTATGGTTTCTTTTCAGTGCCATTTAGGACTGCATATTGAGAAACTAAAATCCCTCCTGAGCATCAGATATGGGACATTATGAATGTCTTACAGTGCACGGTTTAATTGCTTAGCTAGCAAAGTCTGTAGAAGTGTATATAATGCAAGGCAAGGCAAGTTCATTTATTTACTGCACTTTATACACAGAGGCAGTTCAATGTGCTAGCATCAGGAATACCTGTTGTCATAGGTTTCTGTATTCGTCTCCTCCAGGGAGAAGTTTGTCTTGGAAATAGGGAGGGTTTCTCTTTTGTCTAAAACCTTTTAATCCAAACATCTAGGTAACACGATGTTTTATTTTGCATTATGGTATACATGTCTGTTAAAAGAGGTCTATTATGAGCAGGTGCATAGGTTGTATAGCCTGGCAAACCAGCCCCTCGTACTTCATTTCATTTTGTACAGAGGGTCTGGAACAGAGACCGTCAGAAACGATTTGCTGGAGGTGCGGACTCTGCTGAAGTTTTCAAAAAGTGCCTCTACCTTTACCCAATCGCTAACGCCTGGTCGTCACGTATGCAATTAGCCTACCTACGCACTACAATTGAAATGTAGCACACAAGGTCAACGTCACAACTTTCGAACACACCCTCTGTTCGCTGATTGGATCGGTGTTTCTGGAACATCGCAAATGTACCTTAAGAGATTCCGGTCCAGACCCTCTGCAAGAAATGAAATGAAGTACGAGGGGCGGGTTTACCAGGCTATAGGTTGTACTCTGTCTCCTTGAAATGTGAAAAAGGACCTGTCTCGCTCTTTGTTTCTTTTGGGATGAATTTCTTTCTTGCTGTGCTCATCTGTATTGAAACACTACTATGAACCTCTATGAACAAACATTCTGATTATTCTACATAAAAATAACTACAAGGACAATGTGATGCTTCTTCTTTTTTTTGCTTTGTGCTCACCCCCACATAGGACCTGCCCGTGAATGTGAAGTTTGTCATTGAGGGGATGGAGGAGACTGGCTCTAATGGTCTGGATACAATGATCGTGGCCAAACGGGAAACATTCTTCTCCAATGTCGATTACATCATCATCTCAGATTGTGGTTGGCTGAGCCGGAGGCCGGCCCTCACTTACGGCACCAGAGGAAACTGCTACTTCTTTGCTGAGGTAAAAATGACTGATGGTCCATCCAAATGTGTCTGTGTAACCAATAAATCAAACCATAAAGGTAACACTTAAATTAGTTATACCACATTTAACCACGGTTGGTGTAGTGGAGTTAAAATGATTCAACTCTTTGTTTATAACTTCGTGCCTGCTGGCTGTACAGGTAGAGGGACCCAAGCAGGACTTACACTCTGGGGTGTATGGGGGCACTGTGATTGAGCCCATGACAGACCTAATTGGCATCTTGGGTAAGCACTACACAGGTTACAAACGTAAATTTGATGAGAAAAAGTAATAGTGTTTTGAGAATTATTTTCCTCACCAGTTTAAACCAATGTTTTTGTGTGTTGTTAAAAAAACATTTTAATTTACTTACATATGTCCTGTTAACACGTGTCACCCCTCGTTTTGTGTTTTCAGATTCCCTAATCAGCCCCAGTGGAAACATCCTTGTTCCTGGAATCAGAGAAGCAGTTGCTCCCTTTTCTGATGAGGAATGGAGAATGTACCAGGACATTGAGTTTGACATGGAGGCCTTCAAGTCAAAGATTGGCATTGATCAACTCATGTATAACAACAAAGTGAGCAAGACAAGCACACTAAACTCTGCTACTTCCACTATAGTCACTTTCATGCAAGATTATTTAGAATTCTAAATTCTAGATATTGTGCTGTTTGAAAATTAGACTGGAACCATAGGAAAAAAACAATAAAATTACAAAATAGTCAAAAATAATTACAAATTGTCCAAATTTGTGTTTAGCTCTTTAGTCAATGGCATGGATTACAGGTCTGCAAATAATAAACAAACATTAGAAATGCCTATGGGTCCTTATGGTGTACACTGTAGTCTATACACTGCACTGAACACAATATGCCTTGGATGACCTTGGATCTGTAACTCTGTCAGGTGGACTTGCTGGCCCACCGCTGGCGCCATCCTACTGTATCCATCCACGGCATAGAGGGTGCGTTCTCTGCCTCGGGCTCAAAGACTGTCATTCCTGCGAAGGTCACCGGCAAATTCTCCATCCGTCAAGTTCCTGATATGGACCCTGCCATGGTCAAAAAACAGGTATGCAGAGATGGCTCTACTGTTTATGAACTCTGAAATACTGCCAGGACAATATTTGTGGTAACATTGGACATGTCACAGCCATTTCATTGACAGTACATTAACTTCTGCGACATCTTTCTGTTTTAGGTGACAGAGTACTTGCACTCAGTATTTGCAAAGAGGAAGAGTCCCAACAAGCTGAAGGTGACTATGATCATTGGGGCTAAACCCTGGCTGGCCGACACCAAGCATGCCCTGTATGAGGCAGGAAAAGCTGCTGTTAAGAGAGGTAAACTGTTTGAATTGTTTATCATGGTATCGTTTGGTAGTATTCATGCCTTCCACAAGGTGTTGAGATAAAGTCAGACTGTAAAAAAATCACCAACATATTACCTCGTCACCTAGGAAAATGCATCTGATATACAGCTTGGCAGTTTTTCACTTTATAATCAATACCTTTACCTGAATTCCACGTTATTTAGCTTTGATGAATGACAGCATTTTTCATGCACACATGCCTGTAGTTTTCCAGATGGAGCCAGATCTGATTCGTGAGGGAGGGACCATTCCAATTGCTAGAACTTTCCAGGATGTGACAGGGAAGAGCATCATCATGCTCCCCATTGGAGGCTTTGACGATGGTCTCCACTCCCAGAATGAGAAAATGAGCAGGTAACTCAACATGAGTTGATATCTAGTCAACTTATGTGACATCAGTTATTGGGATTTACACTGTCTTCTGAAAGTTGTTTTCACATAAAATGGTTATAATCATTAGTAATTGCTTCACAGTATTGCAAATTTGTTTTACAGGTACAACTACATTGAAGGAACAAAGTTGTTCATCTCCTACCTGCACGAAGTAGCTGAAATCAAGAAGTAATCATCTTGACTGAAGAACAACCAGTGTCGTTTTATATTCAAAGATACTGCATAACTTTTATCCCCACTATAGTTAGAGGCATGGTATAGTTAGGCAATTGGATTTTACCAAGAGGGATCATTGTTACTGAAATGATTTGTGTCTGGGCATTGATCTGTATGTTTGTTCCTTGTTGATAATGTATATAGATACAACTGCCCCATTAATAAAGAAGATGCTCTGAAATACCTTCCCAGGTCCATAGAAGACAGATTACTCATTGATCAACTCTTTTTGTTGTACTTTAATAGACGTTGTTAACACCAATCTTTTATGGTTACACACACAAAATTATGGTTGCACACGTTTCCATGTCATAGAGTATGTTATTATAGGCTTAATCATATTACAAAATCTTTAAATGAGGGTTGGTCCCAGCATTGTGCTTGCAGTGAACACTGCACTGACAAGTAAAGGTGCACAGCCTGTGACTGAAACAGCCATGTGAAAAAAAATATGGCTGGGCAATACAGCCAAAGCCATACAGCTGAGGTCATTTTTAGTCATTTAACTAATTACATTACTGCCTAATGAATCACAGGTTTTATCAAGCTAGTGTGAGTAATTTCTTTACTGAAATGCAGATGTGGATGATGTAACATTTTAGAAAACTTATTTTTCTACAAAAAATATCAACCTTCACTTCTCTTAACAAGTACATCTGCATGCAAATGACTAATGACCCTTAATGAAAAATGAGCTGTTAGAGGAATGCTACCATCTATGTCAAATACCTCTAACTGAGATGAATTAACCATAATTATAGGGGGGGTAAACAATGTCCTCGACACCCGCGTTCCATTTATCACCCCGGAGACCTGTCCAGATGTCAATTAAAATGCACTTGTTAAATGTGTCTTTGAGGGGGTCTGACTGGTCAGGGCCGTATCAGGAAGCAAAGTGATTAATCTCTGACCATCCATCAGCACAGAAGCCCTGACACACTTTGGCATATTCATCTGTAGGGGGCACCACCAACCTCATTGGGAGAGATGACAGAGCCCATAGGGCTTGTACAGGGTGATTTGAAGTACAGCAACATTAGGAATCAATGGACAAACCTAGGCCTATCTGCTACATAGAGACACTAGATACTTCAAATTTTAAAATAGACAAATCACTGCTTCCTTTCGTAAAGGTGTTCTTAGCTTGTGGTGAAAGAGTATTGCTATTTCATTTGAATAATCTTAGTCACACCTCTCATTTTAGCGTTCCTTAGATAATCCAGCCACCAAAAAAACTTTATTAAATATTAAGTAATGTAAGTACTTATGTTAGTATTACATGAATATTACTATTAAAAAAATAAAATTCATATAGGGGCAATGGGTGCATGGGTAGGCATGTGAGGGGGAGATGTGGGGCAGAGAAAGACAAGCATGATTGACAGGCAGTTTATTGTTTTGAAGGGCCAAGTTGACAAGTCAACCAAATATGACAAAAAATGTTTTAAATTCAAAGCAAAATTTCAAAAATGATTTCATACATTTATAAATAATAAATGATAGTATTATTACAGTTTCAATTATTTGTTAATTTTGCAGATAAAACAGATATAAACTAACATGCAAATATCATTAACACATACAGTAATGCTACAATACTTGGTTATAGGCATAACTAAATGTTATGTTAAATGTTAAATGTTAATGTTATGTTGTTGGGTCTTTGTACTGTTGTATGTTCATTGTTAACACAATGAAAGCCCCAGGCCTTAGGCAACCTTCTCTTCAAACTAACAAAAAACAATGTACATTAACACTTTTGTTGTTAGGTTATCTGTTTGGGTAAAATCTTACACCTGTGGTGTTCCCGGTCTCACTTGAAAAAAGTGGAATAACTCTTAATGCGCATAGACAGTAATGTGAACAAAGTTGAGGAAAACAGTTTATTCACAAATATCACATTAAATATCTGCTCGGTGGCACAGCTTGCAAGTTTATATAGTGCAACTGCTATTCACTCGTCGGTGGGCACAGTACTACGATGGGACTGCATGTTGGGTGCAACAGCAGGGCCTATCCATCTACACAGTTGGACAAATTTTGACTTGGTGAAGCTGCTCGTATTCACAATGCCAAAAAAATGCCTTGAATGTGGGTGTTCCCGGGTGTACGGAGGTCAGTAGGTTATGGAAGCGGCTGAGAATTCTGCTGTAAGAAGCTGTGACAGCATTCTTCATCATCTGCTTCTAGCAGTAATTATTGAAAACATTTCCAAAACTGTCACATGGACAGTTTACAAAGAACACACAGTACTTGTGCATGTAGGAAGAACAGCCGGCTACAGTTACAGTGACTGGGGCTGCTGGGGCCGTTTACATGATCCACTCAGCAGCACCTACCTATCGCTTTCCCCCATGGCTTTCACCATGCCAACAACATGCATCTCATCCAGGACCACTGGCAAGCCTTTGCTGTTTCCTCCAACATTTCCTTAACAATTAAAATAAATAAATAAAAAATACAAGGCACTTGCACATGTGGGGAGAGCACCCATTGTACCACACTTCAGGCTTTCCTAACTACAGCCATTACAATTATCCATACACTATGTGGGACACATCCTCAGCAGTGTACCTCAGGATCAACGGGTGTTTCGGGCCTTTACTCACTGTACACCCTCCCCTGAGGCGGCCCCACTAAAGGTGATCAATCCTTCAGCGTGTGTCCACAGTTTAGCTACCTGCTACCCAAATTTCCAAAATGTACTTCCACAATTCACTTACAACCAGTTTACTTCCAAAATTTACTACTTACGGCTCATTACCAACTGTTTGCACAACTTCCAAAGTTTTACTTACAAAAATGAACTACAACCACAATTTACTTCCAAAATGACCTGCTTACTTACTAATTAGGACTTGTTATCGAATATTTGCACTTTACCACCATTTTACCACAGATACTATCACTTTGCAGTCACTAACACATATGCCATTGCACAAACGACCCTGCCAATGCTAGTTCTAAAGACAATTCTACCCACTGACTTAACATTAAATGTATACACCTCTTGAATCTAATGGTGTCGAATGCTCAGCTATCCCGTGTTCCATACACCGCAAAACCCCCGGGAAACTTGGCCACTCTGTATCCCAATACACCGCACGATCCCAGAGAGCCTGATTCTAAGCTGCCCATGTGTGTGATGTAGTGATGGGACATCTGAAGTAAGGCGTCGGAGCTTGCGTCGAGCAAAGAGGGCGTGCCAGATGAAGCCACGGTGTTGGGGCTTGTGTTGTTACAATAAAATCACGTGACTGATGAGAAATTAAGCTTCATTTTTGAACATACCACGTGACTGCGTTGGAACCTGATTCAACTCCTCCAACCACCGCAGCGCTTTATGGGTTGTTGTAGCCTTGCAAAACTGTCTGAAACGTGTGTTTTCTGACGGATGCTTGTTCTAATAGCGACTTCTAATCAGGAAGTCACCATATTTGCATTTAGCATGATGTCACAAATGCAATAATAAGAAATTTATAATAATAATAATAATAGCCTAATAATAATTACACTCTGACCACGAAGTAAATCTTAAAATAAAATAGTAGGCTACCACATGTGTTTGTGTTGCAAACTTGTCATTATTTCAGCAAAGCATTTTCAAAACGGCAGTCTTGATATAACGTTATTAAACCTTAATTTATAAATCATTAAGCTAAGCTTACAAAGGAATGTGGTTTAAGTGGCAACTTGATCAGGTGTTGACCACAACTGCCTGTAGCATAGGTGCATAGGCTGGCTACTGACGATATTCTAGCTAAGCAGCGACAGGTGTGGTTGATATGTGGATGGGAGACAGGTTGCGCCATAAAGACGTGTCTAAGAAGCTCCCTACTGTGCAACCTTTCCCTCTGTGTTTGCTAAAGTGAGACAATGCAGCGTGAGACCCATTTTAGGCATAATATAGTCAACTAAGACGCCAAAAATGTACATTTATTGTATCACCTTTAATTCAAGAAATGAGGAAGTCAACACGCAGCAATGATAGCTTATTGACACCTGAATAAAGAATGCAAAAACACAGATTTCGCTTTTTTTTTGGTCTCTCGTGGTTCGAGGCTGCGACCCATGATTCGGCACAATAAGGAAATTGGTTTGGAGCTTTGTTTGGGGCTTTATTGCCCATCACTAGTGTGATGGCTGCCATTTATAAGCCTCTTCTTCTGTGTTTCTATTGACCCACTAAACGCACTACTGCCATCTGCTGGTCTGGGGTGCCCATCCTTATCTGCACAAATGGCCCTAGGTTGCACTAATCTCCAGCTCCTTGGTAGCACACTGGCTAAGGCACTCGACCCACACCTGGAGGGCCCGGGGTTCGAATCCCTCCACTGCCCCATTCAAACATTGCAACCCTACTGCTTACCCCAGGCAGAGACCGCCCTTCTCATCCAGATCCAATTACTAGTCCGAGCTGCTTCCTCTGACATCTCCCTAACAGTTTTACGTAGATTCTTACCACCAACCCCAAGCTCCCCTAGCAATGAAATGACTGACCTCCCTACAAACCCTCTACAACCCACTTCTACTGGAAATACTCTTGCCCTCCATCCTTTTTGCTCTGCTTCCAATCTCAACTCTTCATACTTAAGCTTTTTCCTTTCATATGCTTCTCGGAGCTTTCCCATGGGACAGTGAGTTCAATAAAATACACTACCTGTTGGCTGGTCGACCAATAGACTATGTCTGGCCTCAAGTTAGTGGTAACTATTTCTTGAGGGACCACCGACTTTCCACCCACATCTACAAGCATCTGCCAATCCTTTGCTTCCTGTGTAGTACTCCTTGACTTTGCGGCTCTCTTACTTTTCTCACCCTCCCGCACAAACTGGATACCTTTTTTATGACTACCTTCTGCATTTACCTGCTGCCTCCTACTCTCAATTCCTGCTGCTAAGCATTTTAATACTTGGTTGTGACGCCACGTATAGCGACACTGTGCCAAGCTAACTTTACAGCCAGACAGTATATGTCTCAATGTGGCTACACCTCAACAGTGTGCATGACGGATCCCCATCTGTCCAGATTCTCAGGTTATCTGACAACTCCTACTGGGGCAAGGAGGACATCCATTTTCTCAAGTACCCTATATCTACTTAGTTTAACAGGTGATGGAAACGATTGCTGATGCGCATTTGGTTAAGCTGAATTTATATAAATTCACATTACTGACTATCTTCAGACAGACCCCCAAAATATAGCTTGATGTTTTCCTTGCACTAATTTTAGTCTGTGCACTGCACAATGAGCAGGCATACGCCTGAGATGTCGCAAATGTGATGCTTATGTTTGCAAGGCCCAGTCTGACCTGAGTAATATACACACACACACACACACACATTCATTTTGGAATACATTTTCAGTGTCTGTTTGTATTTTCACTGCAGTTATTCATGTTAAGTACAGATCCTTATCCCGAAGGAAATTAGGGATAATATTTATAAATATATATAAATAATAAATATATAAATAATTAGCCACTACTCTGAGGCATTGTTCACAGCTAAATCGTGTTACATAAACATCTGGTGGTAATTAAAGGTTTTTGTGTTAATTTAAAAGCAGTTAAAGCAGACTGGTCAAATTTGACCAGGAACACTAAAGTAAGGGGTGAGAGGTGAACACTACAGGAAGGTTAATGGAGAACCAATTTGGTTAAGTGCAACATTTTTCTACAGTATTTCCTGCCATTCTCCTGTACAATTTGCCAGTACAAGTTAAGAGATGTTACAGCATCACTGGAATAGTGAGCTTCGACTGTGCCATATATTCAGGTTTTAGCTACTCTAGCTGGCTCTATTGTACTGTAGTACGTTTTTAAGCTACTAAAGCTTAGCTGCTTTAGGTTTCCCCATTTCTGCAGAAAAAGAAATAGAGCTATTTACAATGTGTTATTGTCATGCTGTGTGACTATGAGATTGTTTCTTTGGGCATTGGCAGTGGTGGAATTGAACTGCTGTTTGCCTAATTGGAACCACCAGCAAAGCAATATGCCCAACTGTCTCGACTTAATGACTGTAGTGCACATTGCTGTGCTTTCGTACACAGCCTGCCCTGTTGTAAAAGAAGCTACTTACATGTGGCAGTGAATTACAACCCCAATTCCAATGAAGTTGGAACGTTGTGTTAAATGTAAATAAAAAAGAAATGCTATAATTCTCAAATCATAGAAGCAATATATGTGTTCAAGAATAGTCCAAGAACAACACATCAGTTATTGAAATTTGATTTTTTTTGTTGTTGTATGGGATATTCATGGTCATTTAAAATTTTAGGCCAGCAACGTGTCTCACAAAACTTAGGACGGTGTCAATAAAAGGCAGGAAAAGTTGTGTAAGACTAAAGAAAAAACAACAGAGGACACTTCACAGTTAATTATGTTAACTGACAAGATTATTTGTATAAAAAAGGGTTTTCTTTCTTGTCCATGACATGATTTCAGCAGCCCAACTGGTAGGTGTCTTCTTTATCATGTTTTCCTTTTTATTATGCTTAAAAGGTGACAGATCTGGACAGTACACTGGCCATTTTAGCATCTGGTTGCCTTTATGATGGAGCCACACTGTTGGAATTTTGTATAGAATGCAGTTTGACCTCATTATCTGGTAATGTTTAAGGTCTACCCTTAAAAAAACAATAATGTGTGAGTGCCATCTTGTGCTGTTAAAAACTTATATATATATATCATTCAGCATTAATTTGAACTCTCCAGATGAATACGCACACCATAACCAAGGCACTACTGCACCCCCATACCATCGTAGATGCTGTCTTCTGAACTTACCACTAAAACAAGAAGGATGATTTGTCTGTAAAATGGCCGGCGTGCTGTCCAGATCTGTCACATTTTAAGCATAATAGCAGGGAAAACATGATGAAGAAGACACCTACCAGTTGGGCTGCACAAATCATGTCATGGACAAGAAAAATAGCCCTTTTTTATACAGAATCATCTTGTCAGTTAACATAATTAACTGTGAAGTGTACGCCGTTGTTTTTTCTTTAGTCTTACTCAACTTTTCCTGCCTTTTATTGACCCCGTCTTTGAGAAACGTTGCTGGCCTAAAATTTTAAATGACCCTAAATATCCCATACAACAACAAAAAAATCCAGTTCCAATAACTGATATGTTGTCCTTGGACTATTCTTAACACATATATTGCTTGTATGATTTGAGAATTATAGCATTTCTTTTTTATTTACATTTAACACAACGTCCCAACTTCAGAATTGGGGTTATAAAAGTCCCGAACCTCCAGCATATTTTAGCTTGCCTACAAATAAGTTTAGCACCAGCTTTTGTACTTTAAAATATAACCAATGGGGTGTAGGCTTACACTGAAAAGAAAGAGATCTACAGTTATTCAGTCCTCTCAATGTACCGACCTACATTCCCTACCCTTGTTGACCATGCCTTGACACAAGTCTACACTTAAGCACTAACCCCCACAGTAGGCGAAACACTATATAATTCATTCTACGAAGATGCTCTCAATTTTAAACTATACTGTCAAAGAGAGGCCTGCGTCAGTGAACTAATCGTCAAGTGAGACATTTCCATATCTTCTACTGTCTATGATCCAAACCCAGCTACTGCAAAACGAGCCATTGACAACCGACACCTAACGTTTCAGTAAACAAACTGACAAATTCCGTATGTCAGTCAAAAACGATAATGTTTTCATTTAAACAGCGCTACAATGCGTAAACAAAATCCACTAAATGAACGACGTCTTTCCCAGCTAAATTTTGTTCACAGCCGCTGGATAAGCCCGCCTTTCTGAAACAGTGACGTAATGCACGCTCTACGGTACGCCACTTGTGAGCAACAGCAAAAAGCGCGGACAGTGGAATTACTGAGTGATTAGGAGGTAAGACACAAAAACAGCTATCATGTCTAGAATTTGTTTGATCGTATTGTTGCATAAAGTCGTTGGGTAAAATATGATTCGTGCTACAATCTTTATATTGCCCAGGAATAGATATAGTTTAGAGGTCGCATTTGGATTGCTTTTTGGGCCTCTGTGCTGCCGTCGTTTTCAGAGCCTTCGAGGACACACGCCCCACCTCCATTGCTGTCTTATTGGGTAGTTAAATGAACAGTGCAAAGTAATTGGAAGCTTTCAACGCCACTCAAGCAATAGACTATGGGAAGTGTCGATTCTAGCTGAAATTTAGCTAATACAGCTTCGAACTTGCTGATGGCTACAAATCAGTAAAGAGTTGTAATTATTCAAGTCAACTACATCGTAGTTTAAGGATATTGGTCGAAATGTATTTTGTTTTAATTTATATAAAATCTTAGTGATTAGAATAGGAAGCGTTTTGTCGTTTCCTGATAGCTAGCTAATGTCACTCCTGAATGTAAGCACAGAGGTCTGTTGGCTAAGTGCAAGCTAATGTTAGGCTATCCGAATTACCATTTTAACGTTACATTTTGGGTAAACTGGCTAGCTATTAGCAGCAAAGAGCACTAGTTGTATTTGAAATCGTAAGTTTTGTCAGAAGATAACGTTTGTCACTTGAAAGGGCTCTACTGACAAGATTGTTGAGAATGTGATAAAGGTAGTTCTTAGAAACGTTACTTCGAAATACAGAAATTAGTTAAGGGTCTATGGTTCATACTCTTACGAGTTATGTCGCTGTTAGCTCTGTATGCTGCTTGCGCGGCACAGACACGAGGACTATCAGGAGAGGGCATAAAGTACCACCATGGACACGAAAGCCGCATGCATGATTTAAAATAACGTTACTTAGTTATGCTAAGCAATTGCTACCTCCCTCCTGTTCCGTAAGGGATGAGCTAGATGTGTCTAACAAAGTCTTTCTGTAATAGCCGACGCGCGTTTCTGTCAAACAGTCACCACCAATAAAGAACCGCAAGCCTGTAAATTCTCCAGCTCTAATGTTATTCGGATGTCGTCAGTATACTCGCCATTAGCAGTCCAAAGAATTCATGTGACAGGTGCGACGTAGAAAGGCAACTTAATAGACATTGGTCCTCTTCAATAGCCGGGTAAACCAGCCAGGCTTATAGCCAGGCTACCTCTCCAAAAGGTTCTGTGTGCAAAAAAATGGGTAGACTGGATAGTTGGATGTCTTTGACTTTAAATGAAAGAAAATAGTCACATAATGAACTGCAATGCATTTTCAGAAGAAATAGAGAAGGACCATGTTTTCAATGAGGCTGTTAAGTCTGTCTGGATAAGTTGTTTTTAGTAACAACAAATGATTATCGATGACACTAGTAGGACACGGTAGGTTGTATTATTAGACTACTTGACAGTCATTAACACATAAACGGGTCATTGAAAACATTGCTGTAACATTAGTACCACACCATGTTGGTAGACTACTTATCAAGGTAGGCCTACTTAGTTCAGCCCCTAACAGTAATTAATAGTTCTTGAAATAAAGTGACTGTCAAACTCAGCAGTTATCCAATTTCACTTTGAAATACATAATACAACATCTGATTCTTTCATGGCAGCCCAAGTGTTTGAGGAGAGGGGGAAGGGGGAAACTCACAGCCGAGGTATCAAGCCCTTCACTGTCTTGAATGTACCTCAAACCGGAAAAAAGGCATAAAGATGACGCAATACTAGCTGGCTTTACACATTTTTCGATAGTGGTTGTTGGCTGTGTGAAATTATATTACATATCAAATTAGATTGTGTGGCCTATGGTGCAAGTTTTTTATTTCAATAAATCATTAAAATTGTAGCACAAAGCACAATGTCATTATTGGTACAAAAGACAAGAAGGCAGTTGTGCTTAATCAGGCCCACTTTGTTTCCTCACCATGGCACCAACACTGAAAACCATGATGATTTTGCAAGCTTTGTGTTGAAACAACAATTTTCATATAAGACCTCCCCTCCCCCTGTATTCACCTTCAGTGATATCGGTGATCTGAATGTGAACATGCCCAGGCCTGTGAGCTGTAATGCGAAACAAAAGTAGAGTTGATAAATGGTCTGAATATAGTTTTCTAAACATTTCAATGTTCAATTTTTGCTGGATGTTTGCTCCAAGTGGGAGAGTTCATAAGAGCATTTCAATTAAAGTTGTTGTACATTCCACTCCAGCACACTGTTACTACAGAGGTTGCAAAGGACTGTATTCACTGACTGGCCTGATTGACTTGAAATACTAAAAAAAAGTAAATTGCTGTTATTCACATAGTTCATATTCAGCCTGCCAGTTCATTAAAAGGAGGCATAACAAAGACACAAAACAGAAATGTAACTTTTCACATTTATTAGCACTTTTTAGCATTTATTAGCATTTTTAAAGACCCATAATAGGTAATGCAATAGTACCTGTAAAAACACCTTCATTTTGTTGTGTCTAAGTTAGGAAAGAATGTTTTGATATAGGCTGTAAGATGGGGTGTTGCATCTGTTACGAGGACATACAATTAACCACGTTAACCCAGTGCTTTGCACTCTTACCGAGACTGAATGAGGTTTAACTCTTACACTTTGAGGTTGAATTCTAATTTATATCAAAGTTGGGTAAAGACTTGTTCATTTAAACTTCATCGATTTGGCTTTTAAAATTGGGATTCTAAATGTCATCAGTTCAGAGACAACTGTGGCCTTGCTCCTTGCGCTGCATCATACAATGATATATTGTGCTGGCCTGGGACCTATTTGTCCATGGTACAGTACTACAATCTATGTTTCACACCTACCATTAGAACAGAGTGTAAATATTGTAAAATTGACTAAAACATAATAAAATGGTGTCATTAAAGACAATTCCAGCATTTTAGAAGCAGCCCAATGAAAGAAGTAAAATGCATCCATATTTTTCTTCCACATAATTATCACATGGCCATACAGTATGAATTTACTTTTCAGTGTCTTAGAATATGATAGCCAGGCCTACAAGTTTGAAAAAAAGGACCTCAGTATTATTTGTTCATGGTCCATTATACGTTTCCCCCTTGAAACACACCCCCCATGCCCCCCACCACCAAACCCTTTTCATATTTTCTCCAAAAACCTTATTTCTTTCCCCTGGACGAATGTGTTGGTGAGGAAAAATGCTTTATGAATACGGCTCATTGTGTTTATGGAGCACAGCTGTGGGGGTCTGTAGTGCTGAATGTGTCATTAGGTGCCGAATGTCTGTACGTGAGGTGGGGTCTGGCACGCCTAATGGAGTTCTCTATGCTCCATGGTAATTAGGCTATAGCGATCAGGCTCAGGGAAGAAATGGGAAGCAGCAGCAGGCCCTCAGAAGAGAGAGGGGGAGAGAGGAGGGCAATCTGACATGACATCTGACAGAGCAGAGCCATCACCAGGTCCATGTCTACATCCAACAACACCACTACTGCCAGAAACCCCACCACCACCATCATCATCATAATGGCCCAATGCTTCACTGCATACTGTTGCTGTTTTTTTATGTGGTGTGATATGAAAGCTACAAAGAATGATAGATTTGTTGGAGATTGGGAGGTTAAAAGAAATGGACTGGTGTGATACAATTGCATGTTTTGATCTTGATTTTAATGTTTTTAGATGTGATAAATTGATTGTGATTGTAAATGGAAGTATGCCTATAAATAACCTTATTATTTTAATAAAGGTGACCTTATGAAGTTATATAAAATGTATTCAGCTTCACAATTTGAAAAAAAATCTGTTTGTAAAAGCACAAGGGTATGGCTATTGTACATCCTTCAACTGCTTTTATTTTTGATGTGTGTATTTAGTAATGTTTTCAGTGCATTGACTGTATGCCATTTATACCTTATTTGACTATTTTCTGTTGTGAACACTAGATGGCGACAAAACAGTGGAAATTGAACAGATAACAAAATAGACCTAGTATAATTTTTTAAGAATGCCTAGAATATGCATTACAGTTTTTATCATTTGTGTATGTATAATATAAAGGTCAGCTGTATGTACACATAATAATTGTTGTCTTTTCTTCCCACAGAATAAAGAAAAGGGAGCCATTAAAATGGACACAAGGCCAAAAAGAAAGCTTAGATCTAAGATCTTAGATCAAGAGGTAACTGAAGAAGAAAGCAAAGAGGAAGAGCCTCAGAATGAGCCAGAGACTAGTACTACACATGAGGTGGAAACAGCTGAAATTTCTCCCATGCCTGAGGAGACCCTGTCCACAGCAGAAGAGAACTCCAGTGATCCCAAGCAGCCCAACACAACTCCCGTTAAAGAACCAGGTGACAACTGTACCTGCTCAGTGTGTGACTTTGTCGCAAAAACTCCAACTGCCCTGAAGATTCATGCCAAAAGAAAGCATTCCCGCAGAGGTGGTGGTGGTGGTGCCCAGGGTAAAAAGGCAGACAAAGAGGCACCACAAGATGTTTCTGGCACAGCCAAAACCGGTATTGGCAAGGAGGGCTCACAACACAGAGAAGAAGGCAATCAACAGATTACAGGGACCGCAGCATCATGCAAACAGGACATAATCGCAGTTAGGGATTGTAAAGACACAGGGAAGCCGCCTCCGTGTGAGGCTGAGAGTTCAGAGGAACCGACAAAGAGCACTGAGGGTGGACAGGTCAGCCCAACCCAGCTGCTCCTGGAGATGGTTGATGCTTCTGCTGGAGAGGTGACTGATGCAAAGGAAATGACTCCCGCAGAAGAGTCAAGTGAGCATGGGGGGAGCCAAAAATCAAACCCCACTTCTGACATGTGCGACAAAACACAATCCAAAGAGGGTGACTCAAAAGAGGGAGAGGGTCCCAAAAAGCCCGGAAAACGAGGGCCGAAGCCCAGGGTCATGCATGCATGCACCCACTGTGGCCACGAGTTCCGAGACAAACCGAGTCTGGTCACGCACGTCAAGAGACGCCACACAAAGGAAATGAGCTACTTCTGTGAGCTCTGCTCTTACGCCTGCGTTGCCAAGTGTGATTACGAGAAGCACTGCGTGAGCAATAAGCACAAAAGGAGAGTGGCAGAAAGTGGTGGTCAAACACAGGGGCCCTCGCTCCTCCCGGATTGTAATGAGGCGACGGAACAGCAGGACCAGGGTGGCGGTGGCGGTGGAGGTGGAGGTGCTCAGGCGACTCCGACTCGGGCGGTAAAGCGCTCAGCCAGCGGCAGGCCACAGCTGCAGTGCGGGAGCTGTGCTTTTAGGGCCAGCACGTCCGCCCTGCTGGAGAGTCACGCTAGGCTGAAGCACCCAGCTGAGCACCGCTTCCACTGCAAAGTCTGCCACTACTACACCGCCACCAGCGAGGGAATGGATGCCCACTTAGCCGGCAAGGCACACCAACGGGTTGCCAAGAAAAAGGATGGCGGGGCCTCGTACGCAGACTGCGTCGAAAAGGTGTACGCGATCCTGTCCCAGAACGACCAGCAGAAGTTGACCGACGGCACGGACGCGGATGGCGTGACAAGAGAGGAAATGCAAGAGACCGATTCGGCACAGGAGGCGGAGAAAGCAGTGGAGGTGTTATCCGATGACAAAAGCGGGGACGGCTCCCCTGCCAAAAGGAAACGGGGAAGACCGAAGGGGACAAACGTGACCACGTGCCAGTACTGCGGGCTCGTCGCCTCCAACGCCACTAACCTTAGCGTGCACATTCGTCGCAGGCACAGTCACCAGTACAGCTACGTGTGCAAGCTCTGCAGTTACTACTGTGTAACTAAAGGGGATATGGACCGCCACTGTGTCACCAAAAAGCACCTTAAGCGCTCAGAGGCTGCTGGCAGTGCAGACTCCGTCGTGCAAGTCCTGAGTGTGAACCCCGCTGGAAAAAGCAATGAGGAGGAAGCCATGCAAGTAGCAAGGTCTGATAGTGTGGGGACCAGCCAGTCTGAAAGCGATGTTCCAATGGCAGAGTCAGTAGCAGACAATGAGCTACACTCCCAAACCAACGACGGAGCTGATCCTCAGAGTAGCCCTAACTCAAATAGCTTTCTCCTGAAAAAGAGCAAGTATGACTCTGTCAATTCTTGTGCACACTGTGACTTTGTGGCCCACTCTATTCCATCGCTTGAGCTCCATGTGAAGAGGAAGCACACCAAAGATTTTGAGTTTGTGTGTCTGGCCTGCAACTACTACGCAGTGACCCGCCGAGAGATGTCACGTCACGCCTCTACGGACAAACACAAACAGAAGAGTCAGCTCTATCAAGAGAACAGTGCGGGGAAAGATGTTGCTCCGTTAAACAGCAGCGAAAAGCTGCACAATGCAGATGGGGAGAATTTGACCAGCCTGGCCATGCTTGTAGAACCTCCTACAAAGGAGCCAGACCAGCCGTCAGAAGCAGAACCTGAACACAGCGTGCCTGCTGTAGATCAGTGTGATGTTACACCAAACACAGAGGTTTCCGGTGATCAAGCAAAAGATGTAACCTCAGAGGATGGTGTTACTAATGAAAAAGTATCTGAGACAGAAGGTTCTGAGACAGTTCAGGATTCTACTGTGACCCAAGGTACAGTCACAATAAAACTGGACCCAAATGACACAGAAACAGTTCTGAATGCTCCACCTGAGGCAGATGCTTTGGAAGGAGAGACAGAACCTGAGGAAGGAGGCTTAGATGAGTATGATGAAGAAGAGGAGGACTTTGTTGAGGGCAAATGCGATGACTCTTTCACTGATAAGCAGTTGGTCAGAGCAGTTCCGTTTGATTCATGCATTGTCTCTCTCAAGGTTTTGCAAGAGGGCGAGTCAACACAGCAGGACAGCTTAACCGTTATTGGAGATGCCACAAGCAGTATAGTACTGACTGTTCCGAGTCCTCTGAAAGTCAGAAAAGGTAGACCAATGATGAGTCCCGTCACTCGGGGGTTGATACCCGGTCAGCGAATCAAGTGTGAGGACTGTGGCTTCATGGCGGATGGCCTTAGCGGCCTAAATGTTCACATCTCGATGAAACACCCATCCAAAGACAAACACTTCCACTGCCTGCTGTGCGGCAAGTCCTTCTACACCGAGAGCAACCTGCACCAGCACCTGACGAGCGCGGCCCACCTGCGCAACGAGCAGGCCAGCATCGAGGAGCTGCCAGAGGGGGGCGCCACCTTCAAGTGCGTCAAGTGCAACGAGCCCTTCGAGACGGAGCAGGACCTGTTTGTGCACATCAAGGAGAAGCACGAGGAGCTGCTCAGAGAGGTCAACAAGTACGTCCTGGAGGACACGGCGCAGATCAACCGCGAGCGCGAGGAGAACCAGGGCAGTGTGTGCAAGCACTGTGGCAAGGTGTGCAAGAGCAGCAACTCCATGGCTTTCCTCGCCCATGTGCGCACCCATACAGGTATGCGTTCACTCACTCTATGCATTACATTAAATTATATATTACATTACATTACACTTAGCCAGAGCGACGTACAGTTATATACAGGATTTTAGCTATGGTCCCTGGAGCAGTGTGGTTTCAGATGCCTTGCTCAAGGGCATTTCAGCCATGGGTAGGGTGGGATTCGAACCTGAAACGCTCCAATCCCAAGACCAACTCTCTAACCACTAGACCACAGCTGCCCATTACTCAACACATTATTCCATGCCGTGTGTGCAGGTATCATTAGAGAGGACACTGCTTAGATAGCTGCCTATGAGGTTTTTGTCACCCCCACCCCCCACTTCCACCCCACAAACATCCTTTTTTCTCACAAAGGAGGCACAATTGCACCATAGACTTGCATCATCACGGGTAAAGTGCTTTGAGGCCTTCCCAGCATGTTCTTCCCAGACAAATGACTCTGTCTTCAACTCTGTCCTCCATGTGTATTTCTATATTTATTTGTTGCGTTTGGTAATCATTTTAACCTAGCAGGTGTCTTGTGTGTAGTTCATTGCAGCATCCGGAAGCCGCAGCAGATAAGCTTAGAAAGGCTAGAGCATCTGGATCAGGCTTTAGCAGAAGAGATGTTAATGCATTGCAGACAAGGTCTCCCTAAGCAATGCCCACTCAAAGATGTTTGACTTATAATTGATGTGTCCATTACCAGGATTCAGTTGTAATTATAGCCAATAAGTCTCGATAAACATGCTAGGGCAGCAGCTAAAAGCGCAGGAAACCCAAAAGAGAGGTGGGATAATAATTTAAAATAATCAATGTGGACGTTGTCAAAGCCCTTAATTTCCCCTGTGTGTGTGTGTGTGTGTGTGTGTGTGTGTGTGTGTGTGTGTATGTGTGTGTGTGTGTGTGTGTGTGTGTGTGTGTGTGTGTGTAAGATATGCACATGTATGTGTCCATGTTTGGGGTTAGCCGATTATCCTCAATCCATTAAGGCTTTTCTGTTATTTATAATGCAAAGCAGGGCTGAGCTGGTCGAGGATGTGACTGGGAAACGTCCAGCAGGTTAAGAACAGAGGGCTTCTCCATTACTCTTCCCTGACGATGTGTATTAATTGCTTTTAAAATCAACTTAATGCAGGGACAAGAAGTGAGGGCGCCATCAATAAATGCCCCCTTTCTGCTTCCTTCAGTCCATCCTTCCATTTGGCTGAAACTTAAATGGGACTTTAATTGTTGCACATACTTGTGTTATCTATCCCTGGGTGAGGGTCTGCATGAGTAATTTAGCTCTTGGTGATTCCGTTAATATTGTGGAAACAGAGAGAAAAGAAGATAAGTGATAAGCTACTGAGAGAACATGGGAGGGAGTTTTTTTTTTCTGATGTTATGTACAGTAGGTCTTGAGGTGAGACACTGAGGTATTGTGAGTTATTGTTTCCTTGCCTGAGCCCCATAACACAATAAAGAGACAATGTCTCATATGTGTTATATTGCTGTAGTTTGCCAGCATGACATTATCAAGGTATTGCAATTCAGGAGATTGCATTATCCTACACATGCATCACTGGAAAGATAGGGAGAAAATAAAAATGGAATTAACATCACAACACATCATACTTCATGTTTATGTAAATGTGCCCATTTTTTTTCTGTTTGTCCCAAAACAGGATTAATCCTTTGCTCGTGCCACATTTTAACAATCGCCGGATTCACCTTTTATCACGAGGAAAGGATAATAGTCTTTCATAGTTCACTTGGTTTATGGAAGTGTGCTACTTAAGAAAATGAAAAAGGTGACAGATGTGTTCATCAAAATCAAGGGCAAATACATGTCTCAACCAAATAGGGTCTTCTTTTTTAAGTGTGCGTTTAGCCTCTCTCTACCGACTTAGGCTATTTAAAACATTACCGTTATTTGTGAAATGCATACTTTTTGGGCTCTGACAGAATGATGATGATGGTGATGATGATGATGATTACATTCCTTCATTACATGGAATTAGTCACTTTTTGTGTTGCTGGTCATTTATTCTGAGAAACTTTTTCTCTGCGGCTGTGCACTGTGGCTGTGAGGTCCGCCAGTATTTGTGCTGGGAGCACATCCAGATAATTTTAATTAAGCCAGGGTTTTATTTAGTTGATTAATTAGTGAAATCAGGCGATGGTGGGAGGCTGCACAAGTATTTGTCAATTTGTCCCCTGAAAAAAAAAGCACATTTTTTCTCTCCAGTGAGGACAAAGCTAGATTTGCATTTTGAGCTAAATTGGTCACTTTTTCACTGAAAAGAGCTGTCTGACCCTTGGTGAACCTGGGTGGGGTAGAGTAATGGCTACACAGGCACTGTGTGTGCGCACATATATATACGGCGCCTAGCTCTCTTTTCTTCTGAAGTCTGAGGAAAGTTGGGATAGATTCCTTGATGTATTTGTTTTTCTTTCTCCTCTATAGTGTTGGATGAGATGTATTTGCATTGTAGCCCCAGGGGTATAACAATGTGCATCCCATGCAATGCACAGCCAGTTTTTTTTTTCCCAAGCCATAATATCTTTATTAATTTATTTTGGTTTATGTTGTTTTTGTGCTTAATTTGACTCTCCTAAGTATGATTGAAATCCTTTGTTATTCTTTTAAAACTGCAGAAAAAAAAGATTGTGGCTAAAATGAACTTGGGTTCTGTTCCCTCCTTCTTCTGCAGGAGGAATGGAGGTTTTTAAGGAGATGAATTAGTCATCCCCAGTCCCAGCCCCGGACGTGAGAACATCACATTACCGTCGCGCGCAACAGTATTAATTTAACATGACATCGCATTGATGGTCGATTTCAGCTTCCCACGACGGGCTGCTTAAGTGGAGCGCCAGAATTATAATTTGATATGAAGCGACGACTGAGAGATGTAACATCTCTTTCCCCCTGCCATGTTTCATACGCGCCAGGGCCATCTGGCTGCCTTTTTTTTCTCCCACCGGTGGAGGTACCCAGCCCCACCTTGACATGGCGAATGGGGTGCTGGCTGTGTGTGTGTGTGTGTGTGTGTGTGTGTGTGTGTGTGTGTGTGTGTGTGTGTGTGTGTTGGGTTGATGGGTGTGTTGCAGCAGAGTGAAGAGAGTCTTCTGATTTGCTGCCACTCAGCTGTGAAACACACGCCCGCTCTCTCGCCCATTTGTGGGACTTGTTAGCACCCGCTCGGCTCTCAATCTTCGTTATGGCGTTAAGATTCGATGTGTCGTGCCGCGAGCCTGTGGCAAGTGAACCGTGCATGAACATATTAGTAATCTACACAAAGTGCTTAATCAAATCAGTGGGCTCTCCTGGAATAAATATTGCACCACGTCGTTGGCTATTTGCTAGGAGGAGGAGGGCTTATTCATATCTCCACCTAAATACATTTGGAGTTTCTAAGTGAAATGAGTGATGGACTCCACAATAAAAATGTCCTCCACTGAGAACCAGGAAGTTCTTTCTCACAGGATCTTCGGTGTGGAGAAGTGCTTGTCAGCTACTTTTCCCCTCTGTCCCTGCTAGGTCCTGTATAGCTCCTTACAGGGCCATGTAACAAAGCATTGCTCCTTATTGACCAATGACAGAGGAAGACTGAAGCACTCTCTCAAAGCGAGCCCTCCCCCCTAGCCCGGATTTATAAATGACATTAATTAGCAGTAAACTTCTCCAGCGACCGTGGCAGAGTGATTAGTGCCTAAATGATGGAACTGGGTGGCAAGCGCACTTTGGATTGATTTACGTTTTCAACCTGACCTTTGAATCCAATTTACACACCCAGTCGCTAAGGAAAGGGAAGGAAAGGAGGAGTGGAGTGGAGTGGAGAGAGGAGAGAGGGGAGGAGAGAGGTTGAGCAGGAGAGGGAGCAAGGCCTAGAGCTTTAACTATCTGCTGTGCAAATCTAGGTCAGAGAAAAGTGATGAACGCAATTTAGGTTTTTAAAAAATTCAGATTTATGTGAGGTTGTGCTTTTAATTTCAAAGCAACCCCATTTGTTTAAAAGTTAACGATAAACACTTCACTGGAGAATTTTAAGTCGACAAAGTTGGTCCACCATGAGCCAGAGAAGTCTTCTGAAGTTTCTCTTGTCTTGACACAGACTGAGGATCACAGCCTTATGAGGCCCTTAATTTCCATTCCACCTCAGCAATTCGTCTTTGTGCAGTTTGTTGGGAATGCGTGTGGCGTAGGCTGTGCAGTTTGACACTCTCTTTTTTTTATTTCCTTACCTCTCTCAACAGGATCCAAACCCTTCCGGTGTAAGATCTGCAACTTCGCCACCGCTCAGCTTGGCGACGCTCGCAACCACGTGAAGCGACACCTCGGAATGAGGGAATACAAGTGCCACATCTGTGGGTGAGTACAGCAACCTTCGGTTTCCTCCAGCTGGGGAGGGTGGGGGGTTGGGTGGGTGGGGGGGTCATGCCCCGGCATATGCAGTGCGCTCCCCTTTTTCCTGTGCTTTGATCTTTTCGGTTTCCATGGTGACACACACACACATGAAGGCGTTTAGTTACTTACCTCAGTAATTTGTGGTAAAGTGTGTTAGAATTGTTCCATTAAGTTTACTTGGCCTTACTTGTTTTTTTATTTTTTGTTCTTGATTGTGTCTCTGCCACCACTGTTGCTTCCAGACACATTGAAAGCAGGGAGGGGAATGGTGGGGGGTGGTGTGGGTAATGGGGGGGGGTGCAGGGTGGGGGTGGGGGGGTGGGGTTGTGCTGGAGTGGGCTGCAGTTAAACACAGCAGAGGGCCCTAATGAGAAAAAGGGTTCACGTTCTGCACACCCTCCAGCTAAAGCTGTTTTCTCAAGTGCTATAAATGTGTTAGGTCTTTGGCCGAGTGCATGATTAAAACGCGTGCAAACGCGCGCACACACACCCACACACACACACATACACACACACACACACACACACACACACACACACATACACACACACAAACACAGATGCAAAATGAATGTTGTATCTCCATTTATACACACACACACACACACACACACACAAACACTTGCATCATGCAAAGGAACAGAGAAAAAGAGGATTCTCCACGCCACCTGCCTGTCAGGCCTGTCCACCTGATAAAGAAGTAATTTCTGTCCCCTGCATTTCTCCCTCCTCCACGCCTCCACACCTCTCCACCTCATCTCCACCTCTCCCTTCCAATCCCTCCATGAACAGCTTTTCTAAATACAGTTTCGACTTTCACAAATCATGCGGACGGAAAGGGGGCCCGTCCGCAGACTGTTGCCCCGCCGCGAGTGACAAATGGCTGTGGGGGCCCTTGCTCCCTGGCTGACGGATGGCGTGGCCTCCCCTGACTTCGTCCTCCTCGTAAAGAGCAGCAAACAAAAGAGCGTGGCACCGCATGGCGTAATTAAGGCCAGACTCGCTCGTTTGGTTTTGGTGCGTTTGGTATTTAAATGAGATGATAAACACTCTCCGCTTTCCTTAATCTTAAGAGCAGAAGCGTTGTTTTTAATGGCCGGGGTTGCATTCCAGGTAATGCATTTCAAAACTCCCCCCCCCCCCCCCATTTCATTGCCTTCTCTCTTTTTTCATTTTCTCTCTGTGAGGATGACCCAGAAAACAAGATTATAGCATTGATATTAGATATTCGTGTGCGTGCAACGAAGGGTGTATGTGTGTGTGTGTGTGGGGGGGTTCTACTGTGATCCCGTGGAAGCATTTGTTTTCTGAACAAGTGTTGATATGAAAACAGGGGAAAGCAATCCGATTACAGACAACAGCGGTGACATTACCCAGGAACACAACTGTCACACCAGAGGAGCCCTAACGAGCAAAAGGCCCATCGGTGTTGCGGAAAATTCAGTCGGAATTGGTCTAATATGTCCCCCTACCCTTTCCTCATCGATTCCTGTCGTTGTTTGTGCGAGTTGCGTGAGGCCTGTTGTGTTGTGACACTGTGCGCAAACGAGAACGCCTGCCTTTACTCAACGCCAGTCTTCACAGCTGTCAAAGCTAACACCCACACACACACACACACACACACACACACACACACACACACACACACACACACACACACAGACACACACACACACACCACCCCCAAATCCCACACCCTCACAGTTCATCTAGGGACACCCTGGAGTTAAGGACCCTGGGATGTTGTTGATACTTAAAGATATTGTTTTGGCATGTAATTAACAAATGCAAATCAAGGCCAGGACAAGATGGCCACTTTGACCCCTCTGCCAATCAGGCGACAGCAGGGATGTGTTTACATAAAGACCCCCTTCCCACATCTTTATCCTTGTCTCTCTCTATCTCCTTCTTCTTTTCCCACTTTCTTTCTTTCTTTCTTTCTTTCTCTCTTTCTTTCTTTCTTTCTTTCTTTCTTTCTTTCTTTCTTTCTTTCTTTCTTTCTTTCTTTCTTTCTTTCTTTCTTTCTTTCTTTGTCTTGTTGTTCTTCTATCTGTCTTCCTCACATCTGCCTCAGCCACTGCTTGCTCTTCTGTATCCATCACAAGATCACAGGAAGTAGTCCAGAGAGTCCACTGCGCACTCTGCACGTCTCTTCTACATTTTCCTTTAACTTCCTGTAACACAGAGAATCTGTGTCTCTCACGTCTGTGTCTGTGTCTGTGTCTGTCAGCTAGCTTGTGGATAATTAAAACGTCATCAAAAAACAGAAGTGTGTACTTGAACTCATTATGTGATGCCCCCCTCCTCCTCTTCCCCACCTCCTCTGGTTTACTCTTTTTTGCTCCCATCAACCGGTTATTATTTTATTGGAGTGTAAAATGTATGGGAAGCTTAATGAGGGAAAGCAATTAGTTCCTTCCTAGAGGGAGACTTAACCTGGGAGGAGTTAAAAAAAAAATGTAATTAAAGACAATATTTTTCCAAAATGCAAAAGAGTGTGTTCCACAGCAATGACATCACCAAAATATGAACCTGATTGATCTTCTTGAAGCAGGCTATAAAGACACAACCTGCACAAACAGCAGAAAAAAAAAAAAAAAAAACTAGTTTGTGGATTGGCCCAAATTACCTACCAGCAATATTGCAAGATTCTTCATATTTAATTGGAAAAAAAACATGAACGAGCGTGAAAAAAAAAAACAGCCCACACACAGAAACACACACACACACACACACACACACACACACACACACACACATAGAGGATGGTGATTTCTTGTCTTTTCCCCCAGCATTGAGTGTCCACAGTGCAGCCTAGCCACTTAATGAGCATGGTCTTCTCCTCCTCCATCATTTTCTGAAAAGGCCTTAGATTCAGCACTTTCTCCTCCCCACCCCCCTTCCAACCTCCCATGCGCCTCCCTCGGACACCCACCCGTCCACCCACCCACCCAACAACCCCTCCACCTCCACCTCCAGCTCCCTGTTCTCTGCCCCCCCCCCACTCCGCCCAGCCCAGCCCACCCCAACCCCACCCCACACCCTCCCTGAAGATGCCCCGGCTGGCCAGCGCGGTTTGTTGGTGTTAAATTATGCATCAGGATTTTAAATGCTGTGAAGCATTGGTTTAATATCTCCAGCTCGGGCGCCGCGAAGCGCTTCGTCGGGCACGCACCGTGGCGGTGGGGCCTCTTCGGCGGCGGCGCCGCCAGCCTCGTCTGTTATCTGTGTTCTGCGCTCGAACTTTGACATATGTTTGCACACACATATTTGCGCACACACACACACACACACACACACACACCAAAGAAGAAAGAAAAACAACAAATAAAAAGTGACCATTGCGCAGAACTTCTAGATTTGTTACCAAAGGGATAGTTGCTCTCTCTCTATCTCTCTGTCTCTCTTTTCCCCTTTTTTTGTTCCCTTACATTCTCTTTTTTCTCTCTTCTCTCTCTCTCTCTCGATGTGTCTCCGTTTCATGTAAGTAAGCACCAGAGTCCTGCTTGTGTCGCTTGCACTGTGCTGTGGCTCAGGCTTCGGTCGTCCCCCCGCGTCCCCGCGTCTGTGACTTTGTCTCGGCTGCTCCCCAAAAATAGCCCATCAGTTCCGCCCTCCCCGGCTCATCCTTTGTAATGTGCGTGTTAATGCCACTGCTTTGTGTGTATGTGTGTGTGTGTGTGTGTGTGTGTGTACATGCATGTCTGTATGTGTGTGTGTGTGTGTGTGTGTGTGTGTGTGTGTGTGAGAGACCTCGGTTGTGACAAGAGGGCTGCATCTCGGCGGCGCTACTTATCCAGAGGAACCTGTCACTTAACGGAGTTGAGGTTATTGTACCCCCCCCCCCCCCCCCCCTTTTGACATGATACTCTATAATCCTCCAAAAGAATCTTGTTAAAACTCCAGGGAAACTATTTTTACGCGTGTTTTATTTCTCTCTTCCCTTTCTTCTTCTTTTCCTTCTTCTCCTTCCGTCCTTCCTTCCTTCCCTCCTCATCTTCTTCCGTGGGTTTAACAGTAATAGTCGCAGCAGAAGAAGAAAGAACGGGGAGAAAGAAAAAAAAGGGATCCCTGTGAGGATGATTATAATGTCAGTCCCCTGATCTCTGGCCGCCCCTCGAAATAATTGTACATCATTGCTTCATAACGTGTCAAAGGGACGTCGGCGGCGTGCAATTAAAACCGCGGAATATAATACAGCAAATTACGGCCTGTCAGGTTCCCCAACAACACGGTCGGTATTTGAGTTACACTTAATCATCATGTGCATTAGCGACTTCATCGGATTTCCACCCGTGCTGCGGGGTGCGAAAGCCACAAAATTATCAAAGTGCCACATCCTCCGGTTGCCCTGAGACGGTCTAACACTGTGTGTGTGTGTGTGTGTGTGTGTGTGTGTGTGTGTGTGTGTGTGTGTGTGTGTGTGTGTGTGTGTGTGTGTTTGTGCCTGCTCTCGGTGTGATTATTTATTTATGTGCTTGTTTTTGAGATTTATCTCCCTATAGTTCTTTGTGTGCCATTGAGACCATGCCATTAAAATAAGTTAATGCTCCTAAAATTAGGGCTCAGCGACACGTGAAAAAAAAAAAAGACATTTTCTAATATGCCTTACTGTTTTATATCTTTTCGAACAACACGCAATGAATATGTAATAAGTGTTTACAGCATGCACCACCATAGAAACTTCCAGTTTTTTTTTGCATGTTAAGTTAATTTGCATTTTTCAATCGAATCACATACAACAATGGGATCTTTGTGTGGTATTTCTAAATGCCCAGGTTAGGTCTGGAACCAGTCGTTCTGTGCCTAGGCATTAGCAATAGCACAAGAGTTAGCGCCGCTCATTGGCCCTCTGTCACATTTGTTGCCAAACTGCTGCCATCCTACTACAGTACAAAGCATTGTTTTATTTTTTTTTATTCTTGTCAACCAGGGGGAGCCCTGACCAATATAAACACATTTTGCTTTGATGCGGCTAACCGAATTTAGCGGACCATTATCGGAAATGAAATGATAATAAGTAACGCTAAAGGTCGTTTTGGAAAAAAGCAAGACGGAAAGAGGCGGCCTGTAAAGGTTAAGTATGTGACTGAGCGGTTTTCGCCAGTAGTCGGCCGATGGTAATGAGCGAGCGACTGCTGGCGGAACAGGCGGCCTGTTCTGTTTTGACTCTCCGCGCCGCGATCGCTCTTTATGAAAGGGACAGCTTTACAGCCGGTTAGGCCCTCATAACACGATAAAGCGTCGCATAATGGATTGGATTTGTATAGTAGCCTTGGGCTGATGTTTGTGAAATTAATGTTTTCTTTTTTTTTCTTTGGTGTAGAAAATGCACACACACACACTCACACAGACTCATACCACAAACCCCCACACACACTTGCAAATACAATGCTATACACACACTTTTACTCTCTCACTCACACACACACAAACACACACACACACACAGAAACACACACACACACACACACACACAAAAGGAAACACAGTAACACAGGAGCGGGAAGCAGTCCATCAAAGAAAATGATGAAGACGGAATTGTGTTGTCAGTATTTTTTTTTGGTTACTTGAGTGGCATTGAGGCAATTCATCCTTGAAAACCTGTCACCAGGAACATAATCAAACTGTTGAAGTATTTGGGATAACTGAATTGTTTCTCATCTTGTCGCTGTATGTTAGGACCAACTTTCTTAATAAGCACTCAGTTTGAATGGGCCGGCAGAGTGGTGCTTGCTAAGCTAGTGTCTGTTAGCGATTTGTGCGCAAGATAATGTTTACTTCCTTTGAGGCATCCCCTCACCACCATCCGCAGATTTGTAGTATAAATTAAACGAGTATGAACTTTTTTGTTGTGCTCATCATCTTTGTAAGCAGGTTGAGTCAGTCCAGTCACTGTCTTGGAAAAAAAATATAATAATAATAAGAGAAAGTGAGAGAAAGCTCTCTTCCTGTCATCCATCCAGTAGATTTTTAATAAGACCGCGGCACTATTCCACAATTCTGTGTAGGGAATCGGGGAACCATCGCCTCTCTTTAGTGGTCTCAGAAGGATAGCTGAGAGGTTTAATGGTCAAAACATTAGCTTTTAATCAAACAAAATACAAACAAACACGGTGCCAAAGCGCCGACTCAGGAGGTGTTTGGGTCGCTCTCACGGGGGGGCCAGTCCGTCAGCAAAACCTTGGCACCTCTGCGCAGAGCTGAGACAAAAGGAAAGAAATGTGATGCTGGAGCAACCCCCTCAGAAAATGTTCAAGAGGTGGCATAAACAATACAAACTTGCTCCTTAAAAGTGCACAGTCGTGCATTCAAGGTCGGGCTCTTCGTAAATGTGAACAGTATCAACTGACTTGTTGTGCTTATTTAAAGTTGAAAGTTAAAGTTTAAAGTTGAGTGTTTATAGATCTATCTCAAGTCCTTTTTACAAGTTACAAATGCTAGCTGGACTGTTTTAGTCTGACTCTCTAAGCAGTTGTTCATAATCACAATGATTGTCACACATCAAAATGAAGTATGTGGTGTTTTACTTTTTCTCTTTTTTCTGTTTTCCCCTCTGTACATACAGCCCCTCAGTCAGTGTGCTTATATGGCATTATATATATATATATATATATATATATATATATATATATATATATATATATATATATATATATATATATATATATATATATATATATATATATATATATATATATATATATATATATATATATATATATATATATATATAAATATTGTGTTAGTTCAACCTTTAGCATACATGTAAACATGTTTGTTTAACTGGAATTGTACTGAATTGTAGTTTTAGAAGTCCGACTGACATGCCTACATAATGTGGTTAGCACTCAGATATCTATCTATGGGATCAGTTGGACTCAAACTGGCCTATACACTCTTTAACCTCAGTAAATATTGACCATGTAAAAGTTTAACTCATGTACTGTAGTATCACACATATTAGCCATGTTACCATAGTTACTTCCAACCGTTTGCCACCTGTCGTAGTGGAGTCATGGAGATATGCTTTGGTCAATAAATCGATTCCCCTCGTGTTTGTATGCTTAGATGAGGACAGTGGGGCAGTTAAAGTGAAAGTAAATGGCCTAGTTGAGGTAAACTGTGCATGAATTTTGTGGATTCTTCAAAAGACTATGCTAGTGGTCACAGATTGCCAAAGTCAACTTTTACAGAGTGTTGCTGTTGAACTTTAAGCTTTAGTATACAAAATCCTGTTGAAAGCAGCCCACTTCCAGATTCACATTACCATCTTAAGCAAGTGCTCATTGAGGAGGACAGTCAGCTTGTTCTGTAACTGACATTCTGACCATATTTCCCCTTGTCACTGAAAAGGGTTTTTTTAACCCAAAGTTCCTCCAATTGTATCTTCAGCAGCCTTTGTCAAGGTCTTCAAAACAGATTTTGAGGGTGCTTTGCATAAAGTCGTTGGATCATTTTTCTTCAGTCGCAAACATCCAAGGAGAGCGAAAAAGCACAGACTCTCATCTGCGGAGGACAGAAGTGAAATTTCTCATTTGAAGGGGGTGGGGGGAGGTGAGGTGTGATTGAATCTATCGAGCGGCAGTGGAAATGTGACGTCGCCAGATTTAGGAGTCGCACACCAAAGGCGAAAGGAGTTAATGAGTGATTAACAACTGCAATTAAAAGATGAGGCGGAGGAGGAAAGGGAGATGGAGGGAGAGGGAGAGGGAGAGGAAGAGGGGGGTGGAGAGCAGGATAGAGAGACAGGGAGAGAAGGAGGAAGTGGATGGTGGGGGCATGGGGGTGGGGGAGGGGAAAAAATGAGGAGACGGTAATTAAAATATCAGTCCTCTCTTTGTCAGAAGTGCATGTGTCATCCATTGTGCACTTATTAAAAGCTCAGAGGGAAGAGGCAGAGCAGGGCTTAATTTCAGCACCCGGAGTAGCTGGTTATACGCCCGCGGATGGGAGTCGAGAAGGCTGTAACTCACGTTTAAGTGTGGGGCCGTGTCAGCGCAGGTTCACAGTCATGCATTTCTGTGTTGACACCCATCGGGGCAAGGGATATTTGGCAGTCAGGAGTAATTTAACTTAATTAATGGGATGCATATTTGATGGTGGAATAAAATATCCCGGCTCAGCAAAGTGGAAAAGGGGAAAGATTTAGTGGGAGTTAAAGGTGGAGGGGAGAGTAATTTGTGCATTCAGTTACTGCTGCCTGAGCAAGGGAGAGAAAGAAAGAGAGAGAGAGAGAGAGAGAGAGAGAGAGAGAGAGAGAGAGAGAGAGAGAGAGAGAGATGGGGATAGAGAGAGAGAGCGAGAGATGGGGGGTAGGGAGGAAAAGAGAGAGGGAAAAAGAGAGATAGAGGAAAAGAGAATGAGAGGGAGAGGAAGAGGAGAAAGGGAAGAGGGGGAAAGAGGGAGAAATAGAGAGGGAAGGGAAAGAGAGGAGATATGAGAGATGGAGTGAGGGAATGTGAGGCAGGAGATGAGAGGAGGGTAGAGAGATGAGAGAAGGGAGGAGGAGGGAGGGAGGGAGGGAGAGAGGGAGATAGATAGATGGACCGGGGTGTGAGTTGACACAAAGCCGAGTTGATCTGCGGAGGGGAATGGGATGTCCCTCCATTGAGTGGGCCATCAGACTGACAGCGCTTGATTTAATTGATATCCTGAGTGAGGCCCACTCAGTACAAACAGGCACATTACGCCGCTTTGCAAACTTGCACCACAGCCACCGGCTACGGGGCCCTGAAATATTCATGAGGGGCTTTTAAGAGGATACGGAGACACCGGAGTGTGCAAACACACACATGTGCACAGGCAGACACACACACACACACACACACACACACACACACACACGTGTACATACACACACACACACGCACACATATGTGCGCACACATACACGCCTACATGCATACATCTTCTTTAATGCCACACACACACGTATGTTTTGTATATATATATATATATATATATATATATATATATATGTATACATTTGTATATGTATGTATACCTATATAGACACAGATACAGACCTACACATATATGCACACATATTCACGTTTTCAATAGCTCTCTTTCTCTCTTTCGCTCACACACACGCGCACACACACAGGAACACACACACACACACAGGGAGGAGCATGCAGGCACGCACGCGTGCACATGCTGGTGGGTGAAAAGGCCGCCCGGTGAAAAGCCATCACGCCATTCTTAATCTCCCCTGACACATTTTAATTGACTTCCCGTAGGTATAGATTATTTCACGGCGGGTCCGCCACCGAGATGTTTGATACCGTCCGGGAGACTGGCATCTGGGACACTCGTGCCTCGTCACAGACAAGAGCCAGCACCTCCTGTCTAAAGAAGTTACCCCCCCCAACACACACACACACATACACACACACACACACACACACACAACCTCCCCTACCTAAAATACCACCCCCCCCCCCCCCTCCCACACACACACACACACACACTCCCAACACACCCTATCACTGACACCACACCACTCTCTCCCTCTCACCGTGACAGCCAAGCTTATTAAAATGAGGCAAGGAGGAAAATGCAATCAGTCAGAGGCATCATCATAATTGAGATGATGTACCTGCTGTCTCGGCCGCTTGCTTTCCCACTTCCTCTGCGTCAGGCGCGAGTGGCGGGGACGGAGACGGAGACACCTTTTTTTTTTTTTTTTTTTTTTTTGTCCTTCCTGAGAGCTCTTTGGCACCGTGGCGTAAATGGCTTGTGTGTTTGGTCGTGCTCTAGTGTCTCTCCCTCTCTCCGTCCTTCTCGTCTCTCCTCCTCTACGCTGTCAAATGCAGTGTGAGGTCACGTCACTCTCCGCACTTGGTGGTTTCAGCCCTGAGCTTACAGCCATGGCACAGACATGGCAGACCAGCCCTCCATGCCACACCACACCAACCAGGGCTATAGTTTTTTACATTACACTTTGCTGATGCTCTGATTTACAGTGATTTAGGTACCGGGTACATTCCCTGGAGCAATGTGGGGTTAGATGCCTTGCCTCCCTTCAGTCAGGGATGAGAGTGCAGAGGAACATTAGTTATTTACTCCCCCATCCACATTCCTTCTACTGGTACGGGATTTGAACCTGCGACCCTCCAATCTCAAGACCCAAACGATTAGGCCACAGCTGCCCAGATTCCCTGTAGTGGAAGACAAACACAAGTAAACACTTTTGCCACTGAGTTATCCACTTATCAGTTTATCCGCTTTTATCTACGGTTTTATACTCTGTTGGTTTGTTCCAAATGATATCTCACTGTACTTGTACAGTGACAATAAAAGATTTCTACCTCCAGTTCTCATTTAGGAGTAGAGTTTATTCACCTGTCAGTAGAGTTTATTTACCCCAGAATAGAGTTTATGGGCCAAATACAACTTTAAACATTGCAAAGTCAATCACATTACATCATCTATATTTACACATTTTGAACTATAGGAACCATCTTTTTAAAAACGTGTGATGCCCGCATAGCCTGTCTCCCTCACCGTGATTACCAAATTCATAGTTTACCCACCTCTTATTTTATCACTACACGCCTGCCACCAACTCCCCACACACACACACACACACACACACACACTTCGCTGTCTCCGTGTCAGAAGTTTGCTCAAGTGAGACGAGGCCGAGAGGAGAGTGAAGGAGCCTCGACTACAAAATGGCTCCAGGTCCTTGGTGCCACAACAACAAATGACAAACAAACAAAACACTTCTAAAAGCTTTTGTCAACACTCTGTCACTCACGACATTGTTACACTGCTAACACAGATGTTGTCGCACTTGTCAGATTCGTAATAGGAGAGCAAATGAAATAATGGCAGAAAGTAGAGAGCAGACGTGTACAAACACACAGACTACTGGGCTAACAAGTGAGCAAACAAAGTCAGCTGCAAAACAATTAAGATGTCTTTGAAGTCACTCTGGCTATAAAAAATAGATCAGCCCCTCCTCCACCCCACTCACACACACACATCCACGCACGCACGCACGCACGCACACACATAAACACACACACCCACCCACACACACACACACACACACACCACCCCTAGCTCATACAGATGCTTACATACGACCCCCTAGGTAGGCCCTCTGCCTGCATATCTTCACGTAAGCAAATAATGATGGCTGACTGATGTTCACCGTGTCCTTGGCTGCAGTCCTCTGTGTATTGTAGAAATACCTTGGTGTTCTCAACTCCCAGAGGGAATATAAAGAAAGGAAAGTGTATAAATTTCTGTGCGTGGGTGTGTGTGTGTGTGTGTGTGTGTGTGTGTGCATACAGTATGTGTGTGTGTGCCCACATAAGGCACGTGCATGCATTTCAAATACAGCAAAGAGACGCATGCATACACACTCCAGCTCGCACAAATGTAACTGAACGCAGCGTGATGGTGTGTGAGTCTTTGTGTGTGTGTGTGTGTGTGTATGTCGGGTGTGTGTGTGTCGGGGGTGTGCTGTGAGTTTTTGGGGGGAAAAGGCTGGTTCGTGACCTAATTGGCAACGCTTGCTTAGGCGTTGGTGTTGAAGTGTTGGTGTTAAACGTGTTGCCTCCCATCTGCTGGGGTACTGGGGGGTGCCATCGTGCAGGCGTGGGGTTAGAGGCGCTGCGACTGGAGCATTCAGATGTGGAGGTTAGTGTGGGGCTGTTACCAGACGGGAGGCCCTTGGCCCAGGCCCGCAGGGGGAGAGCGGGAGGGATGTGTGTTTTGTGAGAGCTGTTTTGACAGAGTGATGGGAGAGCTGTGATGTGTGTGTGTGTGTGTGTGTTCGTGTGTGTGTGTGTATGTGTGTGTGTGTGTGTATGTGTGTGTGTTTGTATCTGTGTGTGCATCTCTCTGTGTGTGTGTAGAGGTGACAATACCCTTACTTTCTTTTTCAGCAATGTGGTCAGTAGCAACAGTGGTCGAAAACAGCGGTTGTGACAGAATTGTTAGGTTATTCTGTCTCTCTCTCTCTCTCTCTCTCTCTTTCTCTCTTACTCTGTCTTTCTGTCTCTTTCTGTCTCTCTTTTGGTCTCTCTCTCTCTCTCTCTCTCTCTCTCTCTCTCTCTCTCTCTCTCTCTCTCTCTCTCTCTCTCTCTCTCTGTGTCTGTGTCTGTGTGCCTAGTACAGTTACTGTAGTTGGCCACTGTGGAATGTACAGCTCGGACGTCTAGAAGTGAGCTTTCCCCTCTTCAGACATGAGTGGGTGTCGGCTGCTGTTGGGCCTCAGTCAGGGAAGTTAGAGAGAGAGAGACGCAGGGAGAGACAGAGAGAGAGGTAGAGGGAGAGGCAGTGAGATGGTCAGAGAGAGACAGAGAGGTAGAGGGAGAGAGATAGACAGTGAGGGCGAGAAGGAGGAAGAGAGAGAGAAAGGTAGAGGGAGAGGCAGAGAGATGGACAGAGAGAGGGAGAGGTAGAGGCAGAAATATGGTCAGAGAGGGAGAGAGAGAGACAGTGAGAGTGAGAAGGAGAGGTGTAGAGGAAGAGAGAGAGTGAGGCGGATGCGGGTCAGAGGAGCGGCAGTCCCTAATGGCTGAACGTGTGTTCCACAACCCCACCCTCACCTCACCTCCTACACCTCCCACCTCCCATCTCCACTCCATCCTCTCCCCCACCCCCCACCTCCCACCTCCCACCTCCACTCCATCCTCTCCCCCACACCCCACCTCCCACCTCCCACCTCCACTCCATCCTCTCCCCCACCCCCCACCTCCCACCTCCACTCCATCCTCTCCCCCACCCCCCACCTCCCACCTCCACTCCATCCTCTCCCCCACACCCCACCTCCCACCTCCACCCCATCCTCTCCCCAACTCACTTCCCCAAAGTCTCCCCGAGCGCATTAACCCCCTCCGCGCCTCGGCCCTCGTTGCAGCCGCCCGGGAAAAAATGCTGACGCCACCATAAGCCCCGGGAACTCAGCGAAGGGAGCGGGAGAGCGGCTCTGGCATTACCCACTTCCCTCTCCCGTCTCCTCTTTATGTGTGCTACAGCAGTGTTCTTTTCCTTTGTGTGCCTTTGTGTGTCCGCGCGATGGCGAGCGAGTGTACACAACAATGGCGCATGTGTGTGCTTTGTGTGTGATGGATGGGCGTGTTTGTACTTACAATGTGTAAGTATGTGTTATGTACATATCGTTGATTGAACATTTGCTGTTTTGTGAGGATTTAACTGTGATGCTAATGCCAGAGAGAGGATTCTTTAGAGTCGCTACACGTTTAACATTGTTGTGTGAAGCTGGGTGAAGACTTGTATGATTAAGATGTTCTTCAACACCTCATGATAAACAGTACTACAGTAAGGCTACCGCATTGACGGTGAAACCGTGTGTCTGTCGCATTCTGTCATTTTTTTTGAAGGTTTTTTTTTTGTGTATGTGATCCCATGTATCTCTCAGACTGTGTGCAGAAAACATCTGGACCTCCAGTTTGACCACTTCTGCTCACAGACAGTAGATGGCGCCAGATTCTTTATTGTTTCCTACACAAGGGGACTCCATTACAAATCTTTTTGTATGCATGTTTTGTTTACTTGGGGAAAATTCGTGCAGAACTTGACAAACTGTAAAACAAAGGGATTTTGTGTAATTCAGGAAAATCGCATATAATTTAGGAGTAAAAAAGAGGCACGAGTGAGTAAAAAAAAACAAACGTAAAAATGACGTAGGCTATAATTCATTATAATGTTCAATATTTTGATAAAATATTCATGCCTATGTATGTCAGGGAAATAAAATAGAAATATGTATGGCAAAGCGTATATGTACATTTTTAGCACAGTAAATATCAAGTGGCAATTACTGTTCAGAGACTAAATAAATGTGCTACTCCTTGGTAATGGCAGGATATCATTTAAAACATGTAGAGCTTGGCAGTAAGGCTGGAGTCATTTTTGCAAAAGTAATTGAGGGGATTCACATGGCAAAAAAAAAAAAAAATGCATGAAACAAAACCGTGTGGAATATTTTAGGCAAACTCTTAAATTAATAATGAATGATTTTTTTCTTGTCAGCATTAGTTTTTGTTTCCTTAGAAAACTGTCTTTCTGAACATGCATTAACCTACAACACACACACACACATGCACACACACACACACACACACGCTCAGTCTTCCCCTCTTTCTTCTGATGAAGTGATTAAGTGGTAGTTAAAGTGTGCGTGTGTGTGTGTGTGTGTGTCGGTGCATGCGCGCGCACGTGTGTGTGTGTGTGTCGTGTGTTTGGGGACTGGCTAAAAGAGTCTAACAGAAGCAGTGGTTTCAGTGTCCTCTCCCTGTGCTGTATTAACTAGGGCGCTGGCTGCGGAGCGGAGCTGGACCTTTTGGGGGTGATCTGCAGGTCTCAGGGGGGGACCCCCACTTGAGCGCGGAGCCCGAGCTGTCACAGGGGGCTGGGAAGGAGTGTGTGTGTGTGGTGTGTGTGTGTGTTCTGTGTGTGTGTGCGTGTGTGTGTGTGGAGGGAGGGAGGGCTAGACGTGCCGAGAGGGCAATTACAACAAGGACAAAGACTACACACTGATCAGTCCCTACAGCCTCCCTAACCACAAGGAGAGCTTTTAAACAAAATTAGCATAGGCTGTAATGAGGGTGTGCGTGCGTTTGTGTGTCTGTGCGTGTCTGTGCGTGTGTGTGTGTGTGTGTGTGTGTGTGTGTGTGTGTGTGTGTGTGTGTGGTTGAGTGTGAGCGTTTGTTAAACTGTTTTTGTCTCCCTTTGACCTAGCTGAATTGCTGGTCGTGTTTTTTTGAAAACACAGAATAATTAACTGTATGATATATTTCAGAGAGAATGAATACAAAACAAAATAAAAATAAGAAAAAAGCCTCAAAAAATCTCATTGTTTCTTCAGTAATCATTTCTACAGAGTACCAGTGCTTCTCATTGGTGGTGGTGATATCCGAGCATGAAACTGACTCAAAAACAGCTAAAGAAAGCAAATGAAAGGACATGCATCAGGTAGGTGACCTACTCAGTAATTTCAAAAAATCATTAGCAGCAACATTTAGCAGTAACATTTCCACTGAGGTTAAGCTTGTATGTTTCATAATGTGTTGAGATTGAATTGTTTAAAGCGTGGTAATTTCGGTTTGTGGGACAACAGAGATTTAATTAAGTTCACCACAGCGTTACGTAAATTTCAGTACAGCGGTTTATACTTTTTTGTTAGAAAACAGCTTGAGCAAACAAACTTCTGTGATTTGTTTTTCCCTTATCTCGTTTAAAACAATATATATCAATACCTCTAGGGCAATGAGTCATAGCACAGATACAATCGTAACAAAATAAAATGAGTGAAAACTGAAAAAAGAGGAGGGAAAAGAAACAGAAAAGTATAATCAGGGCTTTTGGAAGCAGAAAGAAAGAGAGAAAAATCGCAGTGGCAATGTCTCTGGTGTCCATGCGTTCTATCGTGGCTGGTTTTGATTACGGGTGAATAGCGATTATCGGTGAAACAGATCAGAGATGTGCACACCGCTCCCTTTCTCTCTCCTGCGTGCTTCCTTCTGTTTTGTGGCGGAGAGAGATGCAGAGTGTCTGATATACCGCGCTCTATCTCTCCCTCTCTCTCATTCGCTCTCTCTCTTATTCTCTCTCTCTTATTCTCTCCTTCTCTCTTATTCTCTCTCTCTCTCTCTTATTCTTTCTCTGTCTTACACACACGCACACACACACACACACACACAGACACACACATGCTCTAACACCATACCAGGGATCAGATAAAGCCCCTCGGTTGAGCAGTGCTTATTCAAATAACTGCATGTTCTGAGTAAATCAGTACAGGTAAAGTCTGTGTGATACACAGCGATAAGCTTTATGCGGAAGAAAAGAGAGAGAGAGAAAAGAGACCAGGAACAGTGGAATACATTTGATTAAAATAGTATTTGTTATTGAAAGACACTGAAATTGCCTCCTTTCCTTGAGATTGCTTCACGTTTAAACTCTGCTTGTAAGCAAGTAGTCGACCATTTTGTTTTCTTTGCAGTGGTGCAGGGAGGATAATTGAGTCCTAATTGAGAATGGAGGCTTAAAAGTCATCCGTTTTTAAAAGGGATACATTATTCCATCTGGCACAAACACTGTCCTCTTAAACACTCCTCATTTGGGTGCGTTTATGTGTGTGTGAGTATACATATATGAGCTAACAAGTCAAGCTGCCCTTTATATTATTTTTTTTTTTTACTTTAATTGTCTACAATAAACAAAACTACACAATAAGTTCTGTTTTTTTTTTAACTAAATAATGCACTTTACATGTTTAATGTGTGTAAAAAGGCTGAAATGCAAAGAAGGTGGTTAGCAGAACGAGTAGATGTTTAACTTTAACATGGGTTTTCGCGCTCTCAAAGAGGCAGTAATTTTACTGCTGTGATTTTGGATAGCACAAGCAACTTTATTATTATGATGATGATGATAATAATAATAATAATAATAATAATAATAATAATAATAATAATAATAATAACTGATATTTGTAATATTAGATTTTTTTTTGTTAATAATATTTATTATTTAACAAATTAAGTATACAGTCAGCAGAAGGTTTTTTTTAATTATGCCACAGAGGTTGACCACATGCATTTTAAATCTGTCATTTAGTTTTCATTTCAGTTAACATCCATTCTGTGGTTTTCTTCTAGTTCTACATCACGGCTCTTTAATTTGTCTTATTTGGAAGTGTTCTGTTCAAGCATGCTAGGGATTTCTTTTTTTTTTAAACACAGAATATTTTCCATGCCATGCCTCTATCATGCATTGGGCACACTTATTCATGCCATGCCCCTGACACACACACACACACACACACACACACACACACACACACACACACACACACACACACACACACAGTACATGGTATTAAACGAGCGATTTAATAGTTCATTTCTGCTTATATCGAGTGACACGGAATGTGGCCGGCACTAAAAGCTAGTCCCCTCTGTAACCCAGCACGACTAATCTAATATATTAGTCACCCGCGTTTGTACATCAGCGAGCAATTATTCTAAAAAGTTTCCTCCCGCGTGCCGAGGTGACAAAGGGAATATTGCGCGCGGAGCCTCTCTCGCCCGAGCCGGCGTGCTGGACGCGCGTATGACGGCCGCTCCCGAGCACGGATAGGCCAAGCGGTAGCAGGAGAGTGCCACTTTGAATAACATAAATCAGCACCGTGTCCCCCCCACCACACACACCCACTACACACTACCCCACATAAGACTGAGCAAGAGACAGTCACAACCTTAATAAAGACAGGCAACGACCAAACTCTCCGAGTTCGGCAGAAAACGCATGTGTGGGTGGGTGGCGGGTTTAGGGGAGGTTGTGTGTGTATGTGGGTGGTGGTGTTGTGTGGGGGCTGGGGTCTTGTGTGTAAAAGAGGGCTAGTCCCTCTGATAGCCTACCAGCACCCTAACACTCTCCTCCGCCGCAACCCCCACCCCCACCCGCCCTCTTTTCCCTACGCACTCGTTTCCGAACAGGATAGTCGCTCGCGAAATGTGATTGAATTTGTCGTGAAAGAGTGTCACAATTAATAACGGCCATCGCGGACAAGGTCGGGGGTGCGCGGTCCGTACGGCTGTGCGGTGCGTCCTGTCCTCTCCTCTCCTGCCTGTGAAGCCTGTGAAGCCCGCGTGCCACAGTACCTGCTGCCCCACCAACCCCTGCTGTCCCTGTCCCTGTCACTGTCACTGTCACTCTCTACCAGTCCCGTCCTCATTGTCAGCCTGTGGGAGGACAATCACCATTTCTGGGGAAAAAAAAGGGAGAGATGGAGGGAGAGGAGAGAGAGAGAGAGGAGAAAAAGAAGAAGGAGAAGGAGATGCTTTGAGGACATAATTAAGGATATCTTTCAAAGAACAACTTTTTGCATATTTGAATTATTACTGTCGTTAAAAACCACACAAAATATGGAAATATGATTGCCGGAAGCACATAAATCAATGATCAGCAAGGCCTCAGAGCCCAATAAATACGGGGAGTTAAATACTTTAAAATGCAAATCACATGGGGAAATTTGCATACGGCTGAATTTAAAGGAAGTGCTCTTCCTTAAGACCCTCTGAGGTAGAAGGGAAGAGTGGATGTGGAGATGGGGTTGGGTGGGGGGTGGGGTGGGGGGTGGAGCGGGGAGCATTGTGAGAAAACAGACATTTTTCTTTTTCTTTTTTCTTTTTCTTTCTCTCCCCTTCTCTCTGTTCCTCTCCCAACTCATCTCCGGTCAAGTTCTAGGATCATGATAAATGGTAGGAGATAAAATGGGTTGACAGAGATGGCTGTGTTCTTTTGTGGATCCCAGAAAGTGCCTTAAGTGATCTGGAATAATTAAGAGTTAATTATTCTTCATCCATCTAAATCAGGAGGAGACAGATTTGGGGATGGAATTTATAATTTTTTTTTTTGTGCCTGGCGTCCTGTCTTGTCATAACGTGGTAAACTGAAGTGACTTTGAATAATACCTACTGACCTTATAGTAATTATGCCTTGCATAGCAATTTGTATGCGGCTGCTAATTGTGGGTATTGATTCGGGGAGATTCATATTAAAAATACATATGTTTTATGGCTGAGCTTTTTTGTTCCCTTTAATTTATTATTAATCATTATTTTTAATATAATTGGCTCACAGGATCCACAACACTGGTGGGTGAAGTGTGGAGTCGACTCAACATAATTTTGCTGAATAGGGAGCCTTGTGTGTGTATGTATTGATGTTGCATGTGTATATATTTATTTATTTATTTTGCTATTATAATAGTTCAAAATCCCCAGTATAAAGAGGAGGACCTCAGACCAGCATTTCATAGTGTAGAATACAGAATACAGACATATGGCCAAAATGGGGTTTGATTTATTTGTACCTGTTTTGCATAAGCACACCCAGATTATGTTGTGAGGACGTGCTCATAAAAAATTAATTACTTATAAATCTGGACTTTTTTCAGCCTCTAACTGGGCTGAGTGTCCAAAATCACTTTTAGTCAGTAAATGCAAAGTGTGACATATCTTAAGCTTTTTCACCTGTGTTGCCAATGAGTTTAGCCTGGCAAATACAGCCTCTTTCAATGGGATTACGCAGGGATGGCTGACTTTAGAGACGTCAAATCCCCTGGTGAATGTTTTTTTCTTTACACATCCAAAGACACTTGCAGTGGCAGATCAATGGACACTGTGTCTGGCGAGCATTAACACACAGGTTAGAGTGTTAGGTTGGAAACCCACTGAGCCACCTTGGTGCGTAGAGGGAGGGGAAAAAATCAATTTGAACTGGAAAGCCTGCGTGTGTGGGCTGTGTGTGTGTGTGTGTGTGTGTGTGTGTGTGTGTGATAGAGAGAGAAAGAGAGAGAGAGAGAGAGAGAATGTGAGTCTGTGCGGGCGAAAGTCTGTGTATGTGTTTGTAAGTGTGTGTGTGTGTGTGTGTGTGTGTGTGTGTGTGTGTGTGTGTGTGTGTGAGTGTATGGGCTAAAAATGCTTACTACACCAGCTTAGGCAGTGGGGAGTAAGGGTGCCAGCATTCTCCCTCTAGGTTGCAGTTAATGACTGCAACGAACCCAACAAATCCTCAGTACGTTTCAGCATCTACTCTTTTGTAAAAGGATCTCCATTTGTTTCTTGGAATTTGCTTTAAAGTAGTATTATCGGTAGTAAAAATGCTCTTATGAAACATGAAATTTGACCAGATGCTGATCCTTTTTTGTGCTGGTTAAGTGTGATGGACAAAAACAAACATATTTTTGTCAGCTTTTCTTAAGGCAGACATTGGTAATGTGCACAACTATCTAAAAGTGTAATTAATAGCATTGCCTTTGTCGTGTAATTTCATTTAAAAACTCTTATGTGACAGAACAACAAGAGAGTCCATAGCTTAGGCTTTAACCAGGGAGCATTTTATCCAAACAGTCCTGCTTGCACAGTTCGGGCTTGTTTTGAATATCTTACTATTGCCCACAACTCAAGTCGATGTTGTCATGATAATCTGGTTAGGTTGACACTGTATTTGACAGAATTTGGTCTAGTTTCCAACCTAAATATACGCAATATTTCACAATATATTTATTTATTTATTTATTTATTTAAAGATGTTGGCGTATAATGGAGATGCATCTATGTCACTAGTAAACAGGATTGTCTGGATTCGGGAGTTTTTAGGTGCTGGTAGTGAGACAGGCCAACCCGTGCCAGGCCTGCCGCCAGACAAACATGGTTTGTGTTTGCTGCGTGAGTGTCTGTCTGTGCATGTGAACAAAAACGCAGCACTCAATTACATTTTGTGGCGACGCTTTGTTTGCTCCTGAAGGTACAAATACTTGATTTTGAAGCCCCTAATGCAAATCCTTGCCGAGGGACTTGCGCTTGCTCATATAATCTCTTTAACTGTAAAGCTAATATAATAGGGCATGCCGATTATTTCCCAGCGCTGCGAAACAATGGTGGCACAACTTCTGCTGCCCAGAATACCTCCCAAACACACGCACATCTGCTACAGCTTGCAAGGTCCACTTTAAGGTGTGTGTCTGTGCGTGTGTGTATCATTCACATTCACATACACGTGTTACTGGCCCAGAATTTATTTTTTAAAGGTTAATGGTAAGGTAAATTTTACCCAAAAGACTTCTCAGGTATCTAACCTAAGTCAAAGATATTGTGGCATAAGAGGTCATAATATATCATTGTCAAGTTTACAAGGTTTTTTTTTAACTCCTTATATGTTTTTTTAATCCCCAAACGTACATGCTTGCTCCTTCCTTGTGAGAGTTCTTCAGTAAGTGGCGTGAGTCAGGGCGTCCGGCGTCCAAAGCACTTCTGTTCCCTTTGAAGCAAACTGCTCATTCCATGCTGTCCCCTCTGGGCACGCGCTACCCCCCCCCCCCCCTCGCCACACCACCCCAACCCTCCTGCCCACCACGCTAACTCAAAGTGGCTGCCCGGCGCGAAGTCCAGAGCGGTGCTGGTGGTGGCGGCCGGTAATTAGGCGTCAGAACACTTTGGCCCCGGCGCTCCCCGCATTCCGCCCGATGGCCCCTGACGCGCCTCAAACGTGTGAGTTATTTGGCTTGCAGTTCCTTCTGCTCTGCTGCGCATCTGTCCTCCTCAGGCCCATCAAGGCCGCGTGTGTCCGAATGATGGCCTCGGGGCTCCGGGGTCTGTGTGTGTGTTTGTGGGTGTGTATGTGTGTGTGGGTGTGTGTGTGTGTGTGTGTCAGGAGGTGGGGGTTGGGGTGAACGGGGGATACTCAGGGGGATGGAAGGGTCCGGTTGAGCTGAGGGGTGGGGGTGGGTGGGTGGGGGTGGGGGGGGGGGGGGTGGAGCAGATTGTGGGAGGTGGTGGGTTCCATAGCCAAGCTCACTAACTGTATAGACAAAAGAGATCAATAGCGTTGAAGGCACATATATTTTAGTAATTACTCCAATAATTAAAACAGTCTTTTGCGATTAAAACAAATCAGTACACTGTCAATTATACTAAATGGGTTCGGACACAGCAGTCTAATCAGGTTAGAAGACTGCTGCATCCATAAGCCACTGGAGAGAGCAAAAGCAACATTTGTATAAACACACAATTTTACATCTTTTTACAAGAAGCCTTGGCCTTGTATACCCACAGAAAAACTCTCTATCAACCACATAGCTAAATAGATAAATTTACAGAGTACAATGAAGGTACTTAGTTCTTGTGTGAGTCTTGTCCCCAGGGTGAGGGACATTGAAAGGTCAATATGTTGTAATATTTTACGTGTTCTCATCCTCCTCAACAAAATATATACTAATGAAAAATAGCAGAGAGTTGATGGAAACCACAGTGTTTCTCATTCAGCACCAGGTTTAAACAAGCAAACATTGATGCATTTGTATCGCAATTAAAGGAATCAAAGGGGCCGGTTCTGATTGTGCTTTTTTCTCTTTGGAGTCATACTTGAGCACAATGCTAACCCTCTGCAAACACACAAATACACACACATATGCAAGCATGCACACACACAGAGACACGCATGCATGCATGCACAAGCACACAAACACAGGCGCACATACACATGCGAGCGCGCAGTGTGATTGAACATGAGCGTGTGGGTTGGCATGTGGGGGGGGGGGGGGGGGGGGAGATGTGTGCTGTGCCAGGGGATTGTGAACTATCCTACAGAACGGAACAGGAGACATGGAGACATGCTGTTTTTATGTCCGAGAGGCATCTGCACGTCCCACTAAAGACTCTCCTCTTTTTTACACAGGTAGGCAGTTTGAGGACTCGCTTTTGTGTGTGGTAGGGGGGTAAAATAAAAAGAAAAAGAGAGAATCAAAGGATGTCCCCTGCTTTAATAATGAAACAAATATTCTAATGTCTAAAAATAAAAAAAAAAGCTCAGCCTCATCCTTCCTGCTAATCGTGGCTCTAATGCATTCCTTCCCTGGGCCATATTAGTATGCTAGCTCGGGGCAAAATGATTATGACAAGACCAAGTTCCCTCAAAACTTGAAAACCCGCAAATGAAATGAAAGAATGAGAAACAGAACCCGTGCGGCAAAGTGTAAGGGCGTCAGCTAAATTATTTTGGACCGAGAAAAAAAAGTTTTCTAAAGCGCGCTCATATGCACATTTGATGAACTTAAAGGGGAGATTAAAAAGACAACGATCTCCACTTTCAAGATGTTTATATAGCATGTGATCCACATGTGTCTGCCTTAGATCAGATCAGCCAAAGAAGAAGAAAAAAAAAATCACGGTTCTGCAGAATTCTGTTGTTGTTCTGCTGTACTGCGCCTCGGACTGAGTAGATGTCACCGAACCTTCTCCGCTCCCTTTGTGATGTGCCCTGCAGTCTTCCAATCAACATTATTATTGCTCAGTGTAACATATATTCTTAATATTCGTATTAAAGTGCTGTCTCGCTTGATTTGCAGTGCAAGTTGCACATTAATTAATTGAAAATGCAGATTTCCCCATAAATTAATTAATGACTAATTAATCGGTACTTGCTCTGTGTTTTCTTCCAAGGCATTTTCTTTTCTGGGCACATTTGTGACACACTCATCATTTCTAGTCTTTTACTTTCTTTCCTTGAGAAAAGGCGCCATGATGCGGAGGGTGTGCCAATAATGAAGCAAAAGCAAACTCAAGAGTCCTGTGTTGTGCGTGTTGTTGATGTTGTGTGTGTGTATGGGTCGTCGCTCAGCAACTTACGAAAGATGTAAACGTTTTAACCCTTTTGGGACATTGTTAGGATTCGTTGACACCTCTTCCTTGCTTTGCCGACATTACACCTCTCCATCACGTATTGTGATGATTTTTTTTTTGTTAATTCTGCGATTTCTGGGGATTTGAGATTTCTTTTATTGGTTTCGAGTTTTCTTGACATAATTACGTTGATTGCCTTCTGTCCCCAAAGTGAAACACGAGTTTAGTAGCGTACACAGAAATGTGAGATTCACAGACATCAAAACACATTTTTTTCTGGCCCCAAAAGTTCCGGAAAGGGCTGAGAGGTGCGAAAACAAACATGTAACCAATACTCACCTACTCAGTGCGTTTTATGCAAGACAGGAGAAATTATGGCTGATATTCTTTGGAGACCTTGCTGTATGTATTAAGTTTGCATGGCAAACACACACACACACACACACACACACGCACAGTCAGGGGCGTATTCAACCCAAGGATTAACGCGTTCTAATAAAGCAGCCAAGATCAACTTTAGGTCTTAAATACAGGAAAAATGTGAACTTTAAAAGCATACCTCAGTCAAGGTCAAATGCCTTGGAATAACATATCACTTTCAGCTTGTCACTTCATTTTCTCTCAACTCTGTGGAGGCATGTTTGTTTTTTATGTCATTACTTTTTTTTACATTTCACTCCAAGGTCCAGATCATTAATATGCACCACAGTCCTGTGTCTTTGAGTGCTTGCGTCTTGTTTTGTGAAGCGTCTTAAGTCCAGGTGGGGAGCGAAAGTGATGTGGACGGGTAATGTCTGAAACGGGAGCATCAGACAGTCCGAAAGATGGCACGCTGACTATGTTTGACTCGGGTAATCGTGAGCATTTTAAGCTATTACAGATGCTCACTGAAAGGTCTGTCTCAAGCGCGGAGCTGTCAGTCTGGGGTCTGGATGGGTGGGTTTGTGGTGGTGCTGGGGGAGGTTGAGGCGGGGGGGGGGGGGCTGAGAGGTAGAGAATGAACGAGGGAGGGGGGAAGAAAGGCGCTCACCTGTCACCGTTGTCAGTCAAGGCGGATGAGAACTGTCTGCTTTAATGGATTCCTCGGCGCTGACGTCTTGCTGGGCTGAAGTAAAATCAATGTGTTGTCATGAGCGAGTGCAGCGGCAACATCAAACGGCCAGGTGGATAGGCAGACAAGCAGACAGGCAGGCAGGCAGGCAGGCAGCGAGAGTGGCTTGCTCTTGCTCGAGCGGTTATGTCTGTATCTGCAGGTTAGGCATCTCAGCCCTGCGATACATGCCCACTGGGGCTGTGTGTGTGATTGTTAGCATGAAAGGGGTCCGTAACCTTTCCATCACTCTGTTCGCTTTTTTTATTTTACGGAAAACTGCTACAACTAGGCGCGTGTGGCACGGTTGTTTTCTTTTTTCTATTTTTAGGGCACACAAATAGGGGTTTCCTTGTGTATGTATGCTTCCATCTCTATCTCACTCCCTTTCTCTCTCCCTTTCTCTCTCTCTGTGTCTCTATCTCTCTCTCTCTCTCTCTCTCTCTCTCTCTCTCACACACGCACACACACACACACACACACACAGACACACACACACACACACACACACACACACACACTGACACACAGATATACACAAACACCCCAAAAATGAATATGCCAAAAGATATTTATTTTGATAGACAGTCTACAGAACATACCATGTGGTTCCACACAAGTCTGCATGTTCACACAGTGCTCTCTGTGTCCGTGTGACTGCAAAAAAAAGTGTCTCACCTATAGAAGCTACAGCAATTAAACTTCCCTAAATTGCTCGCTTGACTGCTTTTGAAGTCGCCGTAACACTGCCCAGGATTATACACTCCCGAGACCGTCCAAGGCCTTGTGCCCTCACTCAGACTTGGTGCTTCGCAGGGAAAATTGCCCACATTTGCCAACAAGTCTGGCCTCCACAGTCTGGAAAGGGAGGAGGGTTGGTGGGTTGGTTGGGAGGCCAGCGAAGGGTGGAGGGGGTTGGGGGGCAAAAAAAAGAGTGACATTCATTTTGTTTTGCTTTCCATATCTGCCGAACCAAGACGGTTCTGTTTTCTTCTTGGGTGTCCCCGAGGGAGCTGCTGATTGGCCCGTGGTGAGAGAACGGCGGCTGGCTGGCCGGACGGCGCAAGCGAGCGAGCGAGCGGGGAGGCAGACGGGCAGACGGGCAGACGGGCGGGCGGGTGGGTGGGTGGTACAGCGATCGACGGAGGTACCTGAGATTGCTCCAAGCTGAGCGGGGTGATAAAGTGCAGCTTTGTTGTTGTGCCTCCACTACCACCTCCTCCTCCTCCTCCTCCTCTCGCCTCCCGCCGGCCTCTCCCCTTAACCGGGGTTAACGCCCCGCGGTCGCCCGCTTGCGGCTCCTGTTTTATATTCCCACTGTTTGTCTTTGAGAAGGTTAACCGTTTGTACCAAACCTGGCGAAACAGGTTTCACGTGTTTATTGTCAAAGAAAGTGTCATTTGTAATTTACTCCCCAAGTCACAAGTAGCTCAGTGTTTTTTTCCCCGTTGTGCGGTATTACTGAAGAGCTGTGAGAAACGTTTAAAATGTTTTATAATTGGTCGACCAACTCTTCTGAGATCTCAAATTTAGCACGGCAACTTCTGTTTTTAACACCTTCAAAAAAAAAAAAAATGGCCCCTCGTCTGGGCCGTACCTCTGTGGGCCCTCTGCAAGGACTCTTAAGAGGGATGTACTTAAGACCTCATTTTCTATGCAAATTCTTGTGTGCTTTTGTAATTATGCCTCTCTTCCACTCCCTCTTCTCTTGCCCTCTCTACCGCTGCCTCTTACACACACACACACACACACACACACACACACACTTCTCTTTTTCCCTTGGTTGCATGCTGTTCGCTTTTGGAGTGACTTGCTCTTAAGTACTTGAGTTTAGCTGTGTGCATGGCTTCTAATTTGTTTTACTCTGTCATAAAGTGCAGGAGAGACTCCCAGCCACCCCCCCATGGCCCTGATGCTACATAGCGATGGTTTGCAGCTTCTTTAAATCTCTTTTTTTTTCCACCCCCATTTTTTTTTCCATTTCACATGGGCTTCATTAGTGTCTATCTTAGCGACCTCTTCCCCCTTCCGATCCGCTGAAAACTCCCTTTCCCATGCCAGCACCTGGCCCCAAACCTCCCTAGTTCAAGCTCAGCTCACACCGGCGTTTTTCTCCACTTTCGCCCTGGAGACGATGCTTGTGTGACGTTTTCTGGCTGGCTGGCTGGCTGGCGTGGCCCCCTTGCTGAGATGACGTCTGTCCGTGCATCCGAGGGCGTATTTATTTTACAACGCTTAAACGCGGGGTCGCCCCCCCACCCTGAGCGGTGAGCTGTGAGCGGTGAGCAGTGGCGGGCGTCGGTGCAGGCGTTCGTACTCTCCCATAACTCTGTCGGAGCGGGCCGGGCTGGGCTGGGCCGGGCTAGGCTGGGCAGGCCCGCTTGGCATGATTTATGGGGCTTCCTCGTGCGTCTGGACGCCCGGGCCCCGGAGAAGGAGGGCCATTGTCCCCCGCCAGCCCAGCCTAACTCAACGCAGGAGCCCTTTGTCTGCGCCTGAGCAAAACCAGAACCCCCCTCTTAAAAAGAATCAAATTATTTCATCATGTTGAAAATGAAAAGCTGTAATTACTCGTAATTAGACCTTGGTCTCTCTTTTTTCCCCCTTTTTTCTTTTCTTTCTTTCTTTCTTTCTTTCATTTTTTCTCTCTTTCATTTTTGCTTTCTTTCATTTCTCTCTCTTCTCTCTTGTCGTGCATTTTTTTTTTCATAACCGAATCGGAAAACATTCTTTTCCAGAGCTCTCGACGATGGCTCAAAATCAGGACTTTTGGGGGAAAAAAAGTAGGAAACAATTTTCTGTTCAATTTGAAATTGATTTGTTTTGAGTCTTGACAGCTTTTAAAGCTTTGATATTTCAGAGGAAGGAAATATTTGAAGTCCTGGGATCATACTGTAATGTTTACTTTAAAGTTCTACCTTACTCATATGGTGTCCAGTGAATGTCATCATATTTCACATCACGTTGGAAAGTGAAGACACATATATAATGTCAGTGTGTGCTCGTATGCATGCATTTGTGTGCGCTTGTGTGCGTGCGTTTATGAGCATGGGCGTGTGTGTGTGTCGGTGTGTGTGTGTGTCGGTGTGTGTGTGTGTATGTGTGTCCGCATGGTGTATGTGCACATGTATTTGTGTTTTTTTGGAACTGCGTGTGGGCTGTCTCTTAGCGTCCACACATTTTAATAATTAGATATGGTGTGGTCTCCGTTACTGGATAGGAGTGGTTTAGGATTACTCTTCCAATAACACACACCTCTCTCTCTCTCTTTCTCTTTCTCTCTCTCTCTCCCTCCCTCTCTCTCCCTCTGTCTCTATGCCCGCCACAGCCTTTGCGTCTCCCATGGAAAATCATTTTCTGCCTGTCAACTATTTACATGTATCGTACCCCACAAGGCTTGTCATTTTAGGCGGCGTGGCAATTTGCTAAACAAATCCACCGTCCATTTATCTATCAAGGGAAGACTGTGTAGAAAAAAAAACAGGTTGTTTTAGTAGATGGGTGGGAGGGAGCGAGAGAGAGATGGAGGGAGAGAGAAAGAGAGAACGAGGAGGGATAAAAAAAAAGGGGGCGGCTGATGGCGTGAGGACGGGCTGGTACTGAGGAGGGCTGGCGGCAAGGAAAAAAAGAGAAAGAAAGAAAGAAAAAAAAAGAAAAAAAAAAGCAAATATTTTCTCTGGCTGGTGTGTTAGCAGGGAAAACACAAACTGGCTTCTGATGAGTATGAGAAGTGAGGTGGGCAAATATCAGGGCAGGGCCTGGTACCGTGGCACATGATTGGCACCCTCTGCCTCTTGTCATCCGACACTGGGCCTTGCTTCTGGTGAAACACACACACACACACACACACACATACACGCTTACAATTCACACACACAACACTTACTCACTTGTCACACGTGCAAACAACACACATAACACACATCTACAGAATTCAAATATTCTATACATACAGTTACTACTGATAGGAAAACAGAAACCAAACCTTTAACTACCTACTCAATCTTACATCTTACAATTTTACGTATTTCATTCATTTTATTTGTCCATAATCTGTAGGCCTGTGTTTATTTGTCTTGTACAAGATGTGAACACATCAGTGGTAATTCTACTAACCAAGTGGGCAGCAAGATGGCCGACTATAACTTTCTTGCGGTCAAGCATATTTCACTGTGGCCTTCCTTGTGCTTATACATGCAGCCCCACTCACACGAGCAGACCAGAGGAGAGAGAGAGAGAGAGAGAGAGAGAGAGAGAGAGAGAGACAGACAGAGAGAGAAAGAGATGAGAAGGGAGGGGGGGGAGGGAGGAGAGCAGGAGAGAGAATGAGACTGAGAATGAGAGATAGCAGGAGAGGGGCTGAAGAATGAGGGCGATGGATGTGCATAGTGGGGAGAGGAGGAAGAAGAATGGCTGTTTGTCTTGAGTGCTCGTATGAAAGAAAGGGAGATGTGACAATGCGCTGGAGGAGGTTTCCAAATCCATTTCCTACACTTGTCCGGCCGCATCAGGCACTGATGCATCTGCTGGTTCCTATTCCCCACCCGCTTCTGTGTGTGTGTGTGTGTGTGTGTGTGTGTGTGTGTGCGTGCGTGCGTGCGTGTGTCTGTGTGTGTGTGTGCGCGCGTAAATGTATGTGTGTGCATTTGTGTGAGTGTCTGTGTATATATGCTTGTGTGTGTGTGGGGGGGGGGGGGGGGGGGTGTGTGTGTGTGCGTGCGTGTGTCTGTGTATGTGTGTGCGCGTGTAAATGTATGTGTGTGCATTTGTGTGCGTGTCTGTGTATATATGCTTGTGTGTGTGTGTGTGTGTGTGTGTGTGTGTGTGCTCAGGACTGCATGTTTGTGCATGTGTGTTTATGTGTGTATGTGTGTGTTGAGGGGGTGGCTGATGCTTCAGAGATGTCTGCAATGATGCATCACATTTGATCTTCTCTGGACTAAACCACACAAGCAGTCTAACTGCGAGCTACAGACGGGTTGGCTACACTTTTCTTTTTTTCTACATAGCTCCATATTTGTACAGGGGCTTCCGTGAGCGAGTATTTTTGTACCCTGTGATGTGCAGATGGATTCATCTATCCCAGTGTGTTTGTTTCCAGAATTAATTATGTAATAGTAAAAGAAATGTATAAATATCCACACTAACTAAAAAGTAAATTAATTAGATTCCACATGGCCTTAATTAGCTACTCCTCCACAGAGCCCGCTTGCTGAACAGAAAACAGAACTGCGTAATGATTTTATTAAATACTTTCTTTATCGTTTCCTGTTGAAGGATACGTTCCTGTTCTTCAGAAATACTCAGCAGAAGGGAGGCAGATTGCATTGAGACTGCAGAGGTGTTCTTTGAGAGGTCTTGCATCAGAAATTCATAACCAAGTTATTCTTTGTGTCTAAATGTCTTTTGAAAATGGGAGCTGTGTGTGCAGTATTCTCTTTACTGAAGTACTTGAGTAGGTATTTATTTTTGTGTGTGTGTGATTTGTGTTGTGTGTGTGTGTGTGTGTGTGTGTGTGTGTGTCAGGGATGGACATTGGCACCAGCCTCCAGCCAAACTCTGGTAAAATAAGGAAGTGGCTGGTAGATTTTGGACACAAACTACTTTTCTATTGAGTGGCTGGTGAATTTTAGGATTTATTTGTCAGTGGCTGGTAAAGGTTCAAATTTTGCAAAGTTAATTTCCACACCTGGTTTGTGTGTGTATACGTGTATAAACATGAGTGTGTGTTATTGTGTTGTGTGTGTGTAAGAGAGATTGTGTGTGTGTGTGTGTATCTGAGAGAGAGATTGTGTTGTGTGTGTGTGTGTGTGTATAAGTGTAAAAGCGTGAGTGTGTGTTATTGTGTTGTGTGTGTGTGTAAGAGAGATTGTGTGTGTGTGTGTGTGTGTGTGTGTGTGTGTGTATCTGAGAGAGAGATTGTGCTGTGTGTGTGTGTGTGTGTATGAGTGTATAAGCATTAGTGTGTGTTGTTGTGTGTGTGTGTGTGTGTGTGTGTGTGTGTGTGTGAGAGAGAGATTGTGTTGCATGTGTGTGGTTCCCTGTATTGGGTTATGGGTGCTGGGGCTGCCCCCCTCTCGCTCCTCTCCCTCCCCCCACACAGGAGCCTATAGAAGGGGCACGCGTCACATCAGGTGCGTCACCTCCACCGCCGGCTACTAGAAAGAAGCGAGGCGAGCTGCGGCTGGTCGCCTGTCTCACCTGATGCCCCCTGCTCCACACTCATGCCCTGACCCTCACCAGGGCCGAGGTGTGGGGCTGTCACAGCGTGTGTGTGTGTATGTGTGTGTGTGTGTGTGTGTGTGTGTGTGTGTGTGTGTGTGTGTGTGCGCACACCGCAGGGTTTAGGCAGATAGGGGTGGGGAGGGCCTCTTTCTGTTTTTCACTCACACACACACACACACACACACACACACACACACACACACACACACACACACACACACACACACACACACACACACACACACACACACACACACACAGACACACACATCAGGTCAACCCCTGCATCACCACCTCCTAATAGCCCTCTCAGTCTGTCTGCCTGCTTATTCAAATGACAGGTGAAGGAAGACGTAACAGCCATGTGGTGGCAGCACTCGCACCCACAGGCATGCAAACACACACACACACGCACGCACGCACGCACGCACGCACGCACGCACGCACGCACGCACACGCACGCACGCACGCACACGCACGCACGCACGCACGCACACACACAAACACACACACAAAGGTGCAGGCATCCCAAGCCATCTCTCACACCCTCTGCAGAGATTGACCTGTCGTGCTTCAGGTCACCACCCATCCCATCGTTTAGCCTTTTCTTGTTTCAGCACAGAATGGTGACCATTTCCACGGCCCTAAGCTTTATATAGCAAACAAAACAAAGCAAACACACACAACATCACAAAAACAGGTACATATTTATACCTAACACTTAAAATTCCTCACGCGCACACACACACACACACACACACACACACACACACACACACACACACACACATACACAGGAAGTAACACATGCAGGCACATGCACACACTCACAGACACACTCACAAACACACACACATGCACACACACGCACACACGCATACACACACACACACACACACCAGGCAGGGACAGACACACACACACACACACACACACACACACACACACACTCACTCACCAGGCTGGGACAGACACACACACACACACACACACACACACACACACACACGCACACACAGACAAGGCAGCAGCAGTGTGGTGTGTGAGAGGGATTAAGTAAGTTGTGTGTCTCAGAGCTGTCCTGTCCTCTGCTCTTCTCTGGTTTAGAGGCATGGCAACCAGGCAGGGACGAGGCCTCCACTCTTTAATTAGACCCAGGCCGAGTGGCCAAACTCATGCTGTCACAGGCTGTTTAACAGTTCTGTGCACACACACACACACACACACACACACACACACACACACACACACACGCATGGCCACAAACACACACACACACACACGCATGCCCACACACACACTCTCTCTTTCTCTCTCTCTCTCTCTCTCTCTCTCTCTCTCTCACACACACACACACACATGCAAACACACACTCTCTCTCTGTCTCTTTCTCTGTCTCTCTCTTTCTCTTACTCACTCTTTCACTATCTCTCTCACACATAGACACACACATGCATACACACACACATATGCTCTCTCTCTCTCCCTCTCCCACACACCCACACCCACACCCACACACACACACACAAACACACACATGCTTACATACACACGTTTTCCCCCACACAGATATGCTCACCCACTCTCACACACGTCCTCCACTCTACGTACACATGCGCATGTGCAAACACACACTACACTCCCAGACCATCAGTTCAACTGAGCCCTCTGTAGGCGGAGTAGATAGAGACAGCAGCAGAAAAAATATTTCTCTTGTATAGAGGAAACAAGACAGAGACATTACTAAAAGTAGTTCATTTACTATTTCACTTTTTTTTTTTTTATAATAATTTTCCTTTAGTTGTTCTTCATGTTTTATTATCATTATCATCATTATCATTAATTAAACAAACCAGTTAACACTAACATTGTGTTAATGATGGCATTTAATACTTTTTATTAGTGATATGGTTAAATTTGTTTTTCTTCGGGTTAAAAGCAGCATATCAGTAATCAAAGTGGATTTAAGTTCAGGAGAAACGAAACTCCATGGAGCGTATTACGAATTAAGTAAATATGGCTTAAGATACATACCTGTCTGCCTCTCTTTGCTTAAATCATTCTCTCCTTACCACTTTGTAAATGTAGCTTATTATCATTGCAACAAATTTATACACTTTTTTTTTTTTTTTGCATTTCCATCAGTTTCTGAATATTTTACCTATAAAAAGCACCAACATGAGAATGTGTTTTTTGTTTTTAGTAGGGTTCTGTAGTGATATTGCCTGGCCTTGTCGATATTTTTTACCTGCGTCATACTCTCAACCATTTTTGTTTTAAGTACTGAATGGCTGTCACTTCTTACTCTGGAGAGAGTGTTAGACAGAATCTAATCTCTCATTTTTTTCCCACACACAGCTAAACTTAATATCATTCATGTAAATGTTAGACTTGGTAAGCAAATAAACAGACTGAACAAAGGTGGACACACCAGATTTTTTAAGACAGCATAGCAAACCCAATCTGAGGCAAGATAGCCATAGCAAACTCCAAAAATCTACAGTGAAGGGAATTAAAAGAGAGCCACACCATATCTTTATCTGGGATGATTTATTTTTTATAGCCAGGCATTGACTAACTGGGTGCCTCTTGCTCCGGGTTTGGCTGCATTTTTCAGCAGCGGATAATAGAAAATATAAAGATAGGGCCATGAAATATGAGTTGTTTTTTTGGAGTCGGGTGGGGTGTGTGTGGAGTGGGGGGAGTTGTGAAGAGATAAGTGTTAGATTAGAACAGAAGGGGTGAGGGGGTGGAGGGGTGTTTTGGGTCAGTCCTACGGTGTGATTTTTAGAAAAATATTTTTTACAGAGCAGATGCACGGCACTTCATGGGTGCGAAAGGTTTATTGAAGGCTGAATGTTTTACCTCCTTGTGGTAAATGCCAGCCACTGATTCGATACCTTTTAAAAAAGCAGCTCCAACTCTGATGAGCCTGTTCCACCTACGTGATATCCTCCCACGACACGCAGTATGTGGATATATGTACATATTAATTTAGTGACCTGATGGAAGCTTTTGTTTCCGAAGCACGAGAGCCATTTTGCTACGTTCAAATAAATAATGCATGGAATACGATGCATATTAAATTTTATAAATTATGCTTTTACTCTCAGAATTATACCCTAATGATCACCGTGCACCGCTGAGCATAAATTCCCATGTATATATTTTTGTTTTTACAAACTAGATCTATAGGCTTGTATTTTTTTTAGGTTAAACTCTCTGTCTTTCTCGCACTTTATCTCCTGTTGCAGTGTGAAGTGAATCTTAATCATTTCTCCTGCTCTAGACAGAAGTTTCTTTTACACAGTTTTTGGCATTTTGGTCCTGTTGTCTTGTTCTTGGGGACTAATTGGCGCTCCCATCCCCTTGAATCCTTAAAATGTTTCAAGTTACAGCAGACGGAAAAATCTCATATATAGTAACAGTTGTCCTTGGTTTCACTGCCATATTCCAGGGTATTGTTCCATACATAAACAGTCCAATGTATAACCATCGTTCATCATTTCAGTTGTTCATATTGTTTGAACAAACGACTCTTTTTCGACACTCAGCAGTGCAACATGTTCATGTTTTAGGAAAGGGAAGTTCGGTGACCAGAATATCACCGGAGATCACTGTTTCTGCCCAGATTCTCCCTCCCTCCCTCCCTCCCTCCCTCCCTTCTCTTCCAGTGGTGTACGGTCCTGCCCCGCTCGGTGCATCTGCTTTGCTTTAGTGGGCCACCGCGCGATTCGGGGAGACGGACGCAGAGGGGCCTGCTCATCAGCGCTAATTCGCTTAAAGTTCCACGGGGCTTGCGTTTGAATTACTCCAGTCGTCCCTGCCTTCTGTCCCGACGGTGCACCGCCGTCGCTATGTTTACCCCCTGTCCCCCAAAAAGAAAAAGCAGGAAAGAAGGGGGGGGAAAAAAACACGAAAAAAATAAAAACTCAAAACACGGGACAAACAAAGCACAAGTTTTTTTGTGAAGCCTTGTCAAAAGCGGGAGAATGGTTTGTGACAAACGGGGCTCGGTGCCGGACAGGGGTTTGGCAGGAAAAGAAGCGGGTGGCGGGTGGTGGGTGGTGGTGGGGGCGAGGGTGGAGGGTGGTGGGTGTTGGGGGGGTTTACACGGGGTGCGTGTGAGAAGAAGCTGGAGCTGTCATACGGCGGAGTTTGCTGTCTCCCTCGTGAGCCTGTTAGGGTGATGGAGCACATGGACTCAAAAGCCAGACATTTAAGCCCTCTCTCTCTCTCTCTTTCTCCCTTTCTCTCCCTTCCGTCCTCTGCATTGCCAAGACTTTTATTGCATTGATTTCATATTTCTTTTCTTTTTCGTTGAGCAGCTCGCAATGCTCATTACACGGAATAAAATGGCTCCGTGCAGTAAAATACCAGTGTGCTGCATCTCCATTGAGTCATTAGCTTCAGGGGCCGGATACATAAATTATTGCCACGGACAGCGAGTGCCATATTTTTTTCCGACTTTTTTTTTCCTGTTCTTTTCTTTTGGATGACAAAGTTAGGGACCTTTTGATGGAAATACGCCTGAGTAGACATCAGTTCTTTGTTAGAGGAGTGCATCAAAGACGACTGCGAAATCAGATTTTTCCTCTTAGGTCTTTCTCCTCATTTAAATGTCCTTTTTTTTTTTCTTTTGCGCGACGGATGTTGTATCCCGTTTCAGATGTTTTGATGTACAAGCAGTCGCATGGCTAATCTCTCGGTGTCAACAGCACTTATCACATGTGGTAATCAGTGGAATATATTCATTTGCTTTCCTTGTTGCGTTTTTTTGTTGTTTTTATTTGGTAGCGCCGCTTAAGTGAATGAAAGAGAGACTGACAGGCTCTCTCTCGTATTTTTGTGGGCAGTGCACTTGAGCAAGGGCTTGAGCCTCGTAGGGGCTTGTCAATTTACACCGGCTGTCATTTCCCCTTTCCGCGGAGCGAGAGCCAGCCTGGCTGTGGGCCGCCTGCGCTCACGCTGAGGGGAGATGTCATTTACATTGTAAGCAAGCTGTAGCAAACTGGAGCCCACAATATGCATATTGGCCATTGTTTGTGACAGTTGGCGGCTCGGAGGAGTGTAGCGATCACCACCACCGGGGTGTGTGTTGTTTTTTTTTTTTTTTTGCATGGGAGATGGCGGGCAGTGGGGTCAGGTGCACATCTGGTGGAGTGAGAGGAGGGGAGAGGCGAGGAAAGAGGAGAGAGGAGAGAGGGAAGAGGAGAGGAGTGGGAAGAGGGGAGGGGATCGCCTCCAACGCACTTCTGGAGCTGCACACCTGCTGCTGACTGCATATTTGTATAAATAAACACACACACACACACACACACACACACACACACACTCACACACAAAAGGGAGGGAAGGAGAATGAAAGACAGGGAGAGAGAAAAGGGGGAGATGCTGGTGTACATAAACCCACATGCTTGTTGACACATTCGCACACAAACACATGGATGTAGACAAACACACGTTTGTCTACACACACTCAGCGACACGTTTCGCTGAGGGCCTGTTGCATTGACTGCTATACATATGCACGCTCAGAGGTACACAGACACACATACACACGTACACATACACACACACACACACATACACACACACACACACACACACACACACACACACACACACACACACACACACACATACACACACCATACATATCCACACATACACACCTACACACACCATACTGTACATAAAGACTCCCAGCACAGACTCAGTAAGGACCAGAGGTGGCAGAGAGAGGCAGATGTTACATGTGCCACTCTGCACTAAGCTACCCCAGAGATGACTGCGTAGCAGCCCGCACCCAGCACACTCCTCCAGGACTGATGTCTCTGCTGCAACCTGTGCGAATTATACAGATGGGACCGTACTCCTGTCCCGGAGGAATTTGGAAGTGCTACATCAATTTTGACTTAACATATGTGAGCAAAAACTAAAAATTTGAGGTGATGGGACATGTCACATGAAATCACAGTGTATGGCAAACTGAACCTTTTCCATCCAGTCAAAGCTGAAAAGCTTGGTGTGACATTTGCCATAGTCAGTACTGATGTCCTTATGCCCCCCCTGCCCTCTCTCTCTTTCTCTTTTCCTCTCTCTCTCTTTCTTTCTTTCTCTT
>CM050218.1:20095000-20107500 GCA_027475355.1 Coilia nasus | reverse complement strand
GCTGTCTTAGGCAGAATTTCACCTAGCCAATCAGCAAACAGAGGGAGTGTTCGTGAGCGATGACGTTGATTTTGTGTGCTACATTTGAATTGTAGTGCGTAGGCAGGCTAATTGCATATGTCACGACCACGTTAGCGTTTGGGTAAAGACAGAGCCACTTGTTTTATACTTCAGCAGAGTCCACACCTCCAGGAAGAAATTGTTTCTTAATACAGCACTGCCAGACCCTCTGTACAAAACTAAATGAAGTATGATGGGCTGGTTTACCAGGCTACATTGACTGCGTTGACCTTAGATATCAACCTTTAGCCAGAAATGCCCATTGCACCTTTAGATTAGGTTAGATTAGATTCAACTTTATTGTCATTACACATGTATGAATACAAGTTAACTTTAAAGCCTTTTAAAAGCTTTTTGCAGAGGCCCATAGGAATGTCTCCAGTATAAGAGTGAGTAGAAGCTCATAGTAGTGTCCCCCAGCCCCCCCAGTGTAAGAGTGAATGGAGCTGCTGGTGTGTTGACAGATGGGACTTTTTGGCCCTTCTAGACAGTTCCGTTCTCTCGTTGCAGGAGATGTTTGTCCCTTCACCACCAATTCGCTGTCATTTCAGGGCACAGGCACTCGATGCTATTGATGGTTCCGACTGGTGCCTTGCTATTTTCTTTCAGGCTGGGTGTCATATGTTTTCAGAGATGGCTTGCAGTCTGTAGTTGTGTTGTGGAGAAAAAAAAAAACAGTTAAGCAGGCTGGAGTGTTGTGCTGAGAGTTTAATACGACATACATATGTGTAGTACTAAAACCTCGTCATGGCGTCTTAGAAGTATGTTGTTATTTCAACCAGATTGCTTCTGTGTACAATGGAAATAACATTAGAGTACAAATAGAAAAGCATAATAAATGCAGAAGAGGTGCAGATAGTATGGTCCATACTGCCCTACAAAGCTAAAACGCAACAGCTACACATTTTGTCAAAACTTTAGTTGAGACTGTAAATTGATTTTATAACATCTCTTTTGTCTTGTGATTAAATGTGTTGCTTCTTCATATTAAGGAAGGACATAAAAGCATTACCACTAAGTATACCTACGCCATGTTAGACTGGGCAGTATGACAACTTTGAAGGCATTTTTCTCAGTTTCAGTGCTTGCATAGTCAATACACTTTGCCTTTGTAGGGCAGCATGGCTAGATGATGCAGATCACACGAGTCATCATCATGAAAAGCTGCACACGGCAAAGGAAAAAAAAGTAATATTGTATGCACACATCTGTGTTTGACTTGACTCTTGACTTAATATTAGTGTATGTGTAGAGACATTCATTGCTTATAAATTAATAGGAAATTGAAATGGAAAAACATTTAAATTGAGTTGATTTGGCATTTCCATCCAGAGGCACAGACAGTGATTCCCCTCTCCTCCTCACCTCCCCTTTCCTGCCGTACCCTAGACACACACGTCATAGATCCATACAGCTCAAGGACACAGCAAAGATACCAATCCCTACTCCTTGAAAACAATCAAAGATAATTGACAGTATTTTTTTTTCCCTTTTCCAGAAAATTCCCCAGCTCCCCCCTCTCCCTCCCCCCCTTCTCCTCCTCCCCTGCATCCTTCTCTTCTCATATCAGTCCAGCAGGTCAGGCTCTGACTGCCAAGTGCAGAGTATCGCTGTCCTTTTTTTTTTTTCATCTTCCCTTCCCTCCCTCCCCCCTCCCTCCCTCCTCCCTCCGTTCTTCCCTCTCTGTCTCTCTGCTTCTGTGTCTACTCCTTCTCTTTCTCTCTCTGTCTCTTACTCCCCCACTCGTCCTCTCCCTCCCTCTCTCTCCCTCCCTCTCTCTCTCTCCCTCTCGCCGTGTCTCCCTTCCGCGCGTCGAGGGCTGTGTCACGATTTCTGGGCGAGTTTTGATGGCTGGATGTCTCCTGTCCGGGCCCATCTTGTCGGCGGGGGCTCGGCGGCCCGATCGGAGCTGAGCGGCGCTGCCTAGCTGCGGGTCAGCCTTCACGGCCGATTAGTGTTGGAGCAGCACTCTGGTCACAAGTTGTCGAGAGTGCTTATCGTGAAGATCAACAGTGATCAGTCTCTCCTCTCTCTCTCTTTCTCTCTCGTGCACGCTCTCTCCCTCCCTCCCTTCCTCCCTCTCATTCCTGCTTTCTCTCTCGTGCTATTTCTTTCTTTCTCTCTCTCTCTCTCTCTCTTTCTCTCTCTCTTATCCCCCTCATGCATCTCGCCTGCTCTGTCTTTTTCTCCAATCCCTTGCTTCCCAGCTATAATTTATCTCCGGCTAATCCACCTCTTCTCTTTTATCTTGTCATTATCTCCCTCTTCTTTTTTATTTTACCTCTCTTTACATCTCTCCATTCCCTTTTTCTCTAGCATCTTTCTTCTTCCCTCTTTCCTCTTTCCTCCTTGTCGTTTTCTCTTTCTCTCTGACACTGCTTGTTCTCTTCTGCCACCTCTCTGACCGGGCGCCTCTCTCTTTGACGCGCTTGCCCTCAGTCTCTCCCTATTATCCTTTCGCTCTCGGTCTCTGTTCTCTCTCTCCATCTCTCGCCCTCCCTCCCTCCCTCCTTCCCCTTCTCTCCCTCCTGTCTCTCATGGCATCACTGGTAGTCTTTAGGGGATACTGAGACGTGCCGTGTTTTGGCTGTCAGGCGGGATGTGTGTGTCAGACCTCGGAGCGGACAACTGGCCGGTGTGTGTGTGTGTGTGTGTGCTTTTGTATGTGTGTGTGTGTGTGTGTGTGTCACTGAGAGAGAGAGAGAAAGAGAGAGAGAGAGTGTGTGTGTGTGTGTGCGTGTGTGTGTGTGTGTGTGTCTGTGTCTGTGTCTGCATGTGTGTGTCTGTGAGAGAGAGAGTGTCTCTGTGTCTGTCTGTGTGTGTGTGTCTGGGAGAGAGAGAGAGAGAAAGAGAGAGAGAGTGTGTGTGTGTGTGTGTGTGTGTCTGAGAGAGAGAAAGAGAGAGAGAGAGTGTGTGTGTGTGTGTGCGTGTGTGTGTGTGTCTGTGTCTGTGTCTGTGTCTGTGTCTGCATGTGTGTGTCTGTGAGAGAGAGAGTGTCTCTGTGTCTGTCTGTGTGTGTGTGTCTGGGAGAGAGAGAGAGAAAAAGAGAGAGAGAGTCTGTGGGTGTGGGTGTGGGTGTCTGTCTGTGTGTGTGTGGGTGTCTGTGTGTGTATAACAACGCCCCAAGCCTGACTAGTCTGAGCAGAGTGCAGCCGTCACCTAGTGACACGCTCCATGTCATGGCGTCTGGAGTGAGACAGTGTGTCAGGAAGCCCAGGCCTCCCCCCATCCTCCACTGGCCCTTTACTGCCCAGCCTCCTCTCCCTGCCAGGCCGCTCTGATCAGCCAATCAGGGTGGTGCACTGCCATCAGGTCAACGCACAGTATGTATGTATGTATGTATCAGTGTTTTCCCCAGAAATAAAAAGAAGGGTTTAAATTTTGATGTAAATACGATGACGCGGTGGCACGGTAGCTAGGAGGCATGCACCCTGGGAATTTTTTTTTTTTCTAGAGCTAAAATGGTGCATTCTAGGAAGATCTGAAGCTAAATTTTGGTCCCAGAAGGCTGGTGGAAACACAACACTTTTAATAAAATGTTGCATTTTTTGGCACAAATAGAACAAAAAACAAGTTGCACTTGGTGAGTTGTATGGCCACATGAAAGCTGAATTGGTACCACAGATCTTAGATTCTGCAGATAAATATAATTCAGTGTAGTGTAGTATTATCTAGAATGATGTCTGATGACAACAAATTCTTATTTCAGTGTTCCTGTAACAAGCTAACGAACTAGCTCATTGAAATGATTTATATTTCTTTCTTTATATTACTTTCTCCACTTCAGCTAATATCAGAATTAGTATCTAGGTGGGTGGTGGTGAGTAAAGTGGCAGCTTTCAGTTTAAAACATTATGTTAGCGTAGTTCGCTAGCGTTAGCGCGCTAACAACCCCATACAGGCTGCAGCCTCGTCTGAAATGAAGCTAATTTTCTGGAAATCCAAACAGTAACAACGTACACTATTAGGCTTGAAATAATCACAAATAATTGTGGATTGTTACACTTTGTTAAAAAGAACCATCAACAAATCCAGAAAGACGTAAGGACCAATTTATTAGTTAAATTCCACGAGTGTCCCATTCAATGAAACAGTCTTGACTCTGCTCTACATAAAGGAGGATTTGCCTTTCACGCTCTCTCTCACTCTCTTTCAGCAGCTAGATGATCCGATCGCATTCTGTACACTGTGGAGAAAGTTTTCTTGCTACATGAGCATGTCCCAAGGAGAGCGTTCTCCTTCCTTCTTGTGTAGCATTTACAGTCAAAGTCAGGCAGTTTTAGTAGCCCCGAGGTTTTCGTTAAAGATCTTAGATTCTACAATACTCTCTGATACAGCTGACTGGCGGAAAAAAAACAAAGGAGCACTGTAATCGGCATGTGATTGGCCAGTTTCACCAGTATAGTAGTTTACACACCCAACACGGAAGTTTCCTAAAAACGCAGCCTACATTTGACTACATTGGGGCTTCTTGTTCGGGGAAAATCCCGGGGGGAATGTTTTTGTGCATGATTTTTAAGCGTATCGGCATTTTATGAAAGTGTCTCGGCAAAACTCGGCGAAAAAAGAAGCGTATCAGTGCCGATACGCTTAGACGCTTTGGGGAAAACACTGTGTATTCCACATAACCTCCATCAAGATCTGACTTTCATTTATAAACATTCTGGAACGTCTTGTGTGTGTTGTGATAATACAGTAGTGTGTTTTTTATTTCAGTTACGCATGTTCATAGTAATTTGGCTTAACTCACAGGCACATCAGCAGCCATGTTAGAGCTTGAATTAGAAGATGAATGCACATGTCAAGTGTTTCCAAGTGAAGATTTCTTATTCGAATGGCTAAAATGCACATTAAATAGTTGGATGGAAACCCGGTCGGTGACCCTACTGTAGTTGCTATGCTAATTGTCCATTGCTTTTGTAGGATAGGTGTGTGTATTTTTGCTGAATTATTCTTTTTGAAGAATGATTCTCACCGTGGGTTGCAGTCCTGGGGTCTGAACCCTGTGCTCTGAGCATCGTTCTGCTTTGTCACAGACGGGGAAAAAAAATAAAAAAACGAAAAGGGGGTCTCTGGGCACCAAAAAAAATGAGGACTTTAAAAAAGGTCCCCATAAACCCAAGCTAATTGTGATGCAACGAGCACTTTTTTTTTTAATGCGTTCCGTTTTGCCTCGGTTTGTCAGACGCAATTGGGAATACGGGGTGTGCACAAAGTGCATCTTAATACACATAACCTCTAATGTGATTAATTTTCTCGATAGAAAACACTGCTGGTCCAACATATAGCACAGACAAGCAAACAGATAGTGTATAAAGATAGACCATTAGATAAGTCGATGGACAAGCGTGGGAGATAGATAGTATCAGAAGTGGTGGCTCAGAGTAGCACTGAGCTAAATATGTGTGTAATTCAATCTGGCCTTGCTGACTGCACAGCAGTGACAAATGGATCCTCGCTATGAAATCCCCCATCCAAGAGACAGTATTAGTTTTTGCTTTAATTACCAGCTCCAGTAATGTTTCCTATCCATAACTGTCGGACGAATAGACTGCTGGCTGGTGGAGGGGTGAAGGCCCCTGTCTACTCTCTCCCCAGGCCCCCTGCGGCTGATTCCTTTTCCCAGCAAGCATACACACACACACACACACACACACACACACTAACACAGAGAGACATCGTAGCCCCTTCTCCCTGCATTATGTGGCAGTGCATCTTTCATTTCAATATTTCAATATTCATTCCTCATCTGGGAGACGAGGGCTCAAAGTCAGAGAGAGGAGGTGCAACTTTTATTCTTCTTTTTAGCCTCTCTCTTCTCACTCTCTAGTTCCTCTTTCTCTCCTATGCTCTTCTCTTCTCTCCTTTTCTCTCCTTTTCTCTCCTCTCCTCTCTTTTCCTTCACTGTCTGTCTCCTCTCCTCTTCTGGATTATCCTCTCCTTGTTTTTCTTCTATCCCTGTATCCCCTCTGTTTTTCTCTCCTCCTCTCCTCTCCTCTCCTCTCCTCTCCTCTCCTCTCCTCTCCTCTCCTCTCCTCTCCTCTCCTCTCCTCTCCTCTCCTCTCCTCTCCTCTCCTCTCCTCGCGTCTCCTCTCTTTTCCGCTCCCACTCTTTCCCTCTTTCTCCCCCTCCCCCCTGCCCCTGTCTCTCTATCCTTCCAAGCCCAGAGATGATGGGCAGTGTGACATTGTGTACCGTCAGGTTCTGCAGTCAACACACAAGCACAGAGGCACAGGGTCAAGAGTCAGGGTCAGACAGGAAGAAACACACTTCACTCACTACAGCTGTGCATGTGTTTGTGTGTGTCTGTGTGTGTGTGTGTGTGTGTGTGTGTGTGTGTGTGTGTGTGTGTGTGTGTTTGTTTGTGTTTATGTGTGTGTGTGTCTGTGTCTATGTCTGTGTCTGTGTGTTTGTTCATGTGTGTGCTTGTGTGCGTGTGTTTGTGTGTGTGTGTCTGCTTGTGTGTGTTTGTGTGTCTGTGTGTGTCTGCTTGTGTCTGCTTGTGTGTGTGTGTGTGTGCCTGTGTGTGTGTGTGTGTGTGTGTGTGTGTGTGTAAGAGTTCAGATCAGCAGGACACTGGACCGGTAGACGGGCAGGGGGATGACTCTTAGGACATGAGTGATGGCTTCCGCGGGCAAGATGAAGTTAATAAAGTGGGTGACAGGCCCCGTCCAAAGATGGTTTTCGAGTGAAGGGAAGAGCGAGTGAAAGAGAGAGAGAGAAAGAGAGAGAGAAGGAGAGGAGAAAAGCGTCTTGACAAGCTCGGCACCGGTAATAGATTAGGCTAATTACGGCGACTCGCTAAGTTGGTGTCGAAAAAGCCACATGTGCCGTTGCTCTTAATAGTCATTATGCCCGAATCTGGACGCTGGTTGGCATTAATGTAAAGTTGCGCCAGAGGATGGAGGGAGGGAGAAAAAAGCTAAAAAGGAAAAGGTCGTCCTTATTTGCATGCCGGGCTTCATTAGAATATGCGAATTATGCTAAGGAACGGGAGGCAGCGTTCAGCACGCAGCCCAGGTGATGAATGGCTGAGCCGTCTCCAAAACAGGCTGAGGGTGCGCTTTCGTCACCCTCATTTACATGTCACACTTTATTTACTTACTTTATTTATTTATTTATTCATTTACTTCTTCTTTGTCTCCTCATATTTCGGAGAGAAGTAGTGTTGGTGTGTGTATGTGTATCACCCGACGTGCTCTATAGCCCAGTGACTGAGGAAGACCTCTTTGCAATTTAAATGTGTTGGACTTAAAAAAAAAAAAAAAAATTATTTATTTATTTATATATATCTCTTAAAAAAAAAGACCAGCAATGTCACGCGATTGCCACTTAAAATGGCAGTGAAACGAACGTCTGCAGGCTTCTGAAAGTTCCCTCTCCTTGCGTTTAGTTATGGTAATGGGATATGTTGCCGTGTAATTTTTACAGACCGCGGCGGAGCTTCTCGCCACACTTTATCTGCTGAGGCACACAAACAAGGCTCAGACGGGCTTCTCATACACAACGACCATTAATAAGTCCTATTGTGTCTCCACTTAACACAAACCTGTGCATTTCCAAAGAAAAAAAAAAAAACATTCTTCATTCATTTGCCAATATCGTGTTTGGTTTGTTTTATGAGCTACGGAAAATGTTTTAAGACTTCACCACCGGAGTTTTACTGAGCTGGTCTTGATGGATGCCCCTTCGCGAGTAAAAGATTTGAAAGTTCACTGTATTGTCTCTGTGACTTAGCTTGACAGATGGCAAATGCTTAGCCAAACAAAACAATAACAGCCATGTTGTTTTTGCACAACAATAAACAAACAACAGGTAGGCAACAGAGCCCGCTTCACGGACGCATGTTTGGGTGGACGCAGCAACGTTAGGTGTGGGGGGTGGAATATTCTGGAAGGAAAGGTCGGCTCCACAATGCACAAGCTCGGCTTTGTTTGCAGGCTCGTGTTAACGCAGCAGATGGGAGTTCAGGCTCTGGGTTTCGCAATAGATGAACTCCGTTTCAGTGTCGCATTAGATGTGTGAACATGTCCTATACCTTGGTTGATTTCTTTTGTGTTTGTTTTAATATTAGCTGCACTTGTGCTCTCCACATATGTGTTGGTGACCAGTTACAGCAATTAGTTCTATATAATGAAGTTTTAGAGTTTAATAACTGTGTGTGAGTACTATTAAAAATGTAACAGTTAAAATGCAATAGGGGCTGTAGCAGAAGCAAATTAATATGTGCAGACATTGGCCTCTATGGTACACTAATAGCAGAGCTAACTTTGCAGTAGCCATTTTAAAATAACCAGAAGAATGAAGGATGTGAGTATGAGAGTATATTTAGTGTATAGATGTTGAGTTTGGATGTGTGTGTTAAACCCCATGATCCTACAGCCTATGGTACTCTTCCTAACATGAATCAGGAGTATGTCTCCCAAGACATAGTCCTTATAAGTCTTTACTTGTTTAATAAATATGTGTTCATTTTAATAACCATCCTAATATTTGGTGGTATTCCAGTTGGCAGGTTCCTTCCCTTGCCTTTAGAGCTGACCCGCTTTGGAAATTTAATACAGACAATCCACTCAGCTATTACTCATATCAAACAGGAAAAGAAGAGACAGCTTGTAAATGATGGCAGTCTAACAACCCAGACGTTGAGTTAATGTGCGGCCACTGATATAATGAATTGGCACAAATAAAGGCCTGCTCCTACCAGAGAAGGTTTCAGGAGGGAAAAAAAACAAATATGTATTGGCCTCCTCTCCCCTTGGCCCCCCCTTTCATAAATTTCTTTTTTCCCCTTTTGAGATTTAATTATTTTTTTCTCCCTCTCTCTCTCTCTCTCTCTCTCTCTCTCTCTCTCTCTCTCTCTCTCTCTCTCTCTCTCTCTCTCTCTCTCTCTCTGCCTCTCCCTTCTTCATAAGTTTAATTTGTTCTCAGAGGAATGGCAGATAGTGTGAACAGTAAACAGACTAAATAAATCATGTTTTTGTAAAGGTTTTTTTTTTCCCTACCCATCCCCCCCCCCCCTCTTTCGCTCTTTCCTCCTTTCTCTTTGCTCTCCTCCACTTTTTTTTTTCTTTCTCTCTTCCTCCCCTCCTGAGTTCTTGGGCATTTTCCTTTTTCACACATCTCATCAAAGGTGTTTGTGTTGTTTCTCCTCCTGAGGCCAGACCCCTGTAAACGGACGCGAACAAAAGGTGTGTGTGTAGCCACAGCTAATCTGAGCACCGGAGAAGGTGGTGTTGCTGCAGGTTGTGGTTGTGGCAGTGGTGAGGTTGTACAGTAGACGGTGGTGGTGTTACTGGAGGAGGAGGAGGAGGAGGAGGAGCTGGTGCCCGGTGGGGTTTGCCAGGTCTCACGGAGGTTGTGTCCGTGTCGTGTCCCTTGGGGTTGTGGGTGGGGGGCCAACGGGCCCCAATTAGCAGCCCCACCTTTTTTGGTAAACAACATCAGCTCTTTAACGCAATCTTCTCGGCTTGTTAGTCACCGTCACTTAAAATGGACGAAACTCTCAGCAGAACAATGCCGAGGTCCGAGAGAGGTTGTTTCCAAAGGCGTAAATGGCTGCGAATGGACTTGTTGTAAATTATAAAAAAATTAAAGTACATTGAAACTCCTTCAAAAAGGTATCGCACAAACAAAAATGTAAAAAAAAAAAAACAAAGCTGCAACAAAGGGGTGTTGCCCTCGCGGCTTTTAACGCGTGTACACACGCATGACGCCCACATGAAGCCTCTGTGAAAACGCGTCTCGAGAGTGCTGCTTTTCATATGCGGTGGACAGCCGCCACAAAGCCTGTCCAACAAAAACACAACACTCCATCCCCCCCCAGCCCCCCACCCACATCACATCACACTTTCTCTTTTGCACACAGAACAAAAAATAAATAAATAAATAAACACAAATAAGTAGCACAAATAAATCTAAACACTTTCCCTCTCTACCACCCCACAGCCCACCTTCCCCATCTCCATCTCCACCAACCACCTCGCCTTCCACCAACCAACCACCAGCAGCAACACTAGCTCTATTTCACCGCCCTCCCCTGTACTGTCCCTCATGTACGCATACCTGACCAGACCGGGCCTTATGAACATAAAGCAAGCAGCATTACAAATTACCATACAGCAGAGAAATTGTGCAGCAAGCTTTTTAAAATACCAGTGCTGCCAGGGTACCGGTTGGTAATTTATCCTTTCACGGCTGTTAGCGGCGCGGTTTGTGATTTATTTGGCTTAAGAGAAGTTTTGTTTAGAGAGATAATGAGCTGGACTTCTGTTTAATGATTTAACACATAGCAGCAGGAAAAAGAGAGAGAGGAGGGGAAGGGAAGGGAGAGGAGGAAGAAAGACAGAGAGAAAATGAGAGAGAGAGAGAGAGAGAGGGAAAGGGAGAGAGTGAAAGAAAGCGAGAGCGAGTGAGAAAGAGAGGGTGAGGGAGAGAGAGAAAGTGAGCGAGTGAGATCGAGGGAGGGAGGGAGAGAGAGAATGAGGGAGGAAGAAAACCACATATATTTTTTTATATCTCTAACTGTACTTCAGAGACAGAGAAAGAGGAATAAATTAGCCGGGGAGGCTAACAACATTTTAAAATACAGCCATTTGCAAAGCGCTCCTGCTTTGTCCTTTAAGGATTGCGGTTGTGCGCTCTGCTCCGCTCCGCCGAGGCTCACTGCACTGCCAGCCCGCCCTGCACTCTTCATCATGTGAGGAAGAGGCTGCAGGGAAACACACACACACACACACACACACGCACGCCAGCACGCACAGACGCAGGCACACACAGACGCACACACACACAGGCACACATACACGCACACAGACGCACACACACACACACACACACGCACACACACACACACACATAGAAAGACACAGAACTTAAGACACACATACACACACAGAAGGGCAGAGGAAGACACACACACATACACACACACACAAATAGGCTGAGATGAGGCAGAATCTCCCGAGCTGCACAGAACTGCGCCGGATCGGAGCCGAGTCCCTCTCACTCCCCAGCATTGCACTTTTTGCTTTTTTTCGGCTGGAAGTTAACTGCCTACAAAACAGCAGCACTCAAACACAACACAATAGCGATATCTCTGTCCCTGCAATATCTCCATACGGAAACACTTCCCCAAACAGAATCGTTTTTTTTTTTTTATTATTATTATTACTTTTTGTTGTGGTTCCAAATACATAAAAAGAGTAGCATCTTCCTGTGAACCATTCTACACATTCTACAGCTTACTTTCCACATACTGTAACCCTGCCTTTGGAAGCTCAACATGTGCAGCCTTTGGGCTTGGTTCAGCACTCATTACCGTAATTGCGAAAAGGGGCAGATGAATATAGCGTGTTTTCTCGTGCCACAGCCCACTGCAGTTTCTTTAAAAACAATATGAGCTCGCCTGACAGTCTTTGCTTTTTTAAATGACTAATAACAGGGTTAGTACACAGACGGAAGCACTTTTAGGCTTTTGTCTGTTGAATTCCTAATGTGTTTTCATCTTTGAGTCAAAAGGCGCTGGGTAGTAGTAGTGGTGGTGATGGTGGTGGTTGGGTTGGTGGTGGTGGTGTGGGTGTTGGTGTAGTGGATGGAGATGAGATGGAGAAGCTGTCAGTGTTCGGCAGCGGTTGAGCCTCAGATTGCCGTGTCAGATTGCATCTGCATTACCCGAGACTGATCCAAGCAAAGTGAATGAAAACAGCTGATGGATCATCTGAGGAGCCCGGAACAATCCGCCAGGCACGTTCGCCCCAAGGACTTCACAGGCCCGTGGCAAGGCCCCCAAATTGTAACTGAGGGCTGTCTGTTGCCCACTGCGTTTTGACAGTGATTGACCAATTTCTCCCCCTCGTTGGAAATGTCAACTGCTAAGAGGCAGTGTAAAGAGAAAGAGATAGAGAGATGGAGAGAAAGGGATGGAGAGATGGAGAGGAAGAGTGTGAGGTCTCCCAACAAATAGCACGAGGAAGAGTCAAAGAGACAAAGTTGTTGTGACGCTGCCAAACCTACCGAACCTACTGAAGTGCCAGGGAGCCTGGAGCGAGGACAGAGCCCATCTTTTTGTCTTCTCTCTCTCTGCCACTTTTTCTCTCTCTGTCTGTCGCTTTCTCTATCTATCTCTCTATCTTTTTGTGTCGCTACCTCTTTCCCCTTCTCTCCCTCTCTCCCTTTCTTTCTGTCTCTCTCTCTATGTTGCTTTTTCTCTCTCGCTCTCTCACTACCTCTCTCTCCTTCTCTCGATCTTCTTCTCTTCCTTTCTCTCTCTCTCTCTGTCTCGCTCTCTTGCTACCGCTCTCCTTCTCCGTCTATCTCCCTCTCTCCCTTTCGCTCTCTCTCTCTCTCTCACTCTCTCTCCTTCTCCGTCTATCTCCCTCTCTCCCTTTCGCTCTCTCCCTCTCTCAATCACGCTCTCTCTCACTCTCTCTGTCTCTTTC
>CM050218.1:20057500-20090000 GCA_027475355.1 Coilia nasus | reverse complement strand
ACACACATACACACACACACACACACACACACACACAAAGAGACACACACACAAGCACACACACAAAGAGACACACACACACAGAGACACACACACACACACACAAACACACACACACACACACTGATGCACACAATCACACACACACACACACACACACACACACACACACACACACACACACACACACACACACACACACACACACACACCTACAGACACTTGTGCACACACACACCTACAGACACTTGTGCACACACACACACCCACACACACAAAACGAGAATGAGAGGGGGAGATGGTGAAAGCAAAGAGAAATGAACATGGAAAGATTATGTAGGCTATGAAAAGAAAAAAAAAAACTAGAGAAGGACAGATGTAAAGAAATGAATGGAGAGAGAGAGAGAGAGAGAGAGAGAGAGAGAGAGAGAGAGAGAGAGAGAGAGAGAGAGAGAGAAATGAAGGGAGACTGTGAAAGCCAGGAAGAGATTGAGAGTGAAAGACAGAAAGAGGAGAGGACAGACAGAAAGAAAAAGAGGAAAAAGTGATAAGCCTAAGGATAGGGAGAAGAGTGAGAGAGGAAGAGACAGATGCAAGCAACTGGGGGATGTGTGTTAGTGTGTGTGTGTGTAAGTGTGTGTGTGTAAGTGAGTGCGTGAGAGTGTGTGTGTGTGAGTGTGTCTGCGTGTCTGTGTGTGTAAGTGTGTGTGTGTGTGTGTGTGTGTGCGTGCGTGCTTGCATGCATTTGCGTCTAAGTGTGTGTGTGTGTGTGTGTGTCTGCATGTGTGTATGCGTTTGCGTCTAGGTGTGTAGGTGTGTGTGTGTGCGTGCGTGTGTGTGTGTGTGTGTGTGTGTGCGCATGTGTGTGTGTTGGAAGGGAGGGGGGGGTTGTACTGTATGCCTGTGGGTTTAGCTGGCTGTGACAGGACCAGCGGCAGTGATTGATAACTGCACCAGTTTGAAGCCCCAGACCTGGAGAGAGGAGTGGTAGCTGGGGACAGGGAGAGATAGAGGGAGGGGGAGGAGGGGGAGGAGGAGGAGAGAGAGAGAGAATGGGGCTGGAGAGGGAGCTGGGGGACGCTGCAAAGGAGTTGAGGGGGGGTGGGTGGTGGAGGAGGGGCCGCAAGGGGTGTACGTGGAGGGGGGGAGGGGAGGGGAGGGAGGGTGTTTGGGGGTGTAGGATGGGGGGCGGGAGCCAATTGCAAACATATGCCGGCTGGCAGGCAGGGGAGAGATGGATTGCAGCGGGACAGTGTCAGAGAAGCTGTTTCATCACCATCTCCACGGCCCTATTCACCTGGTATTTTTAGAACACTGGGGAGATCTGTTAGTCAAAAAGAGAGAGGGAGGGAGGGAGAGAGAGAGAGGAAGGGAGAGAGAGAGATGGCGAGAGGAAGAGAGAGAGAGAAAGGGGGGGATGGGGAGGAAATGAAAGAGGGAGGTTGTGGAGGTGGTGGTATATATGTATTTGGGGGTAGTTGGTGCATGGGGAAGGGAGAACAGGCCTTGGAGAGAGAGTTTGCTGGATCGGGCTGTGTGTGTGTGTGTGTGTGTGTGTGTGTGTGTGTGTGTGTGTGTGTGTGTGTGTGTCCTGTGAACATGGGCTGCGTTGCGTGGGGTTGGGGGGCCTGAGCGTGTGCTGAGATGACAAACTCGGGGCCACCTGACAGCTTGTCAGCACCGGATACTGAAGCGCGGCTTCCCATCTCCTCTAATGTGACACATCTGGGTCCCAATTTGACTTAGGACCACCCCCATCAGCAAAGAATCATGGGAAAAGAGTGTGTGTGGTGTAGTGTGGTGTGGCGTGGTGTGTGTGTGTGTGTGTGTGTGAGTGTGTGTGTTGGGGGGAGGTTAGCTTGTGTGTGTGTGTGTGTGTGTGTGTGTGTGTGTGTGTGTGTGTGTGTGTGTGTGTGTGTGTGTGTGTGTGTGTGTGTAAGGTGTCAACGAGTGTGCAAATGTGTGTGCACCTAAACCAACACTCCGCTTACAGAGTACTCTTCGCGTGTGATTGACGGTAGTGACCTTGTCTTAATTGAATGCAATTTAAAGCAATTTGCAAACAAAGTGCTGAAAGATGACAAAATAATGACTGACTTGTCTCGGACCCTTGTTTTGGTAGGTAATTGTAAAAATACCCGCCATTTGTGTGTTTGAAATAATAAACCGTTTTTCAACGCTAATACACTCCTCTCTCATTATCGGCGGACGACTTGACGATCACAGAGCGTGTTTATTTAGCCAAAAAAAAACGGGCGAGAAGTGGCCCAGATGCTCTGCGACGCGCTCGTCGAGGACGACAACGGGCGCGCTTCAGAAAATGGACGAGTGCCTTAGTTTCTCATGACACACGCACGGCTTGACGGCCTTTATCTCGGGGGGAAGATCTGCATCCGGTGCTTGTTCACATTCGGGGAAACGTGATCCTTATCGATGCCGAAGCCCTTTTTTCCCCTGGAATATTCTGGAATATGTACGAAGCGAGCGCGCATACATTTACTGTGCCCTGTCACTCAACTCGGAGGGTATCTGGCTACTGGGAGATAGCACAGCAGGTAGCAGAAACATTCTAAGCTCCTCGGAACAGGTCAGGATTAATGCGGTTATGCTACTGAGAGAGAGAGAGGGGTGGAGAGAGAGAGAGAAAGAGAGAGGTGGAGAGAGAGGGAGAGAGAGGTGGAGAGAAAGAGAGGTAGAACAACTCACTGACACAGAGAAAGGAAAGGGACAAGCTGTATTAGTTAGGTTGGTCTATGTACGGATGCTCCCCTGTGTATGTGTATGTGTATGTGTGAGTGTGTGTGTATGTATACACATGATTTTTTGCGTATGCATGTGTGAGTGTGTGTTCGTATGTGTGTATCTGTGTGCCTGTTTGCATGTCTGTATATGTATGGATGTGTGTGTGTGTGTGTGTAATTGAGTATGTGTGTGTATGCATGTATTTTTGGGTATGCATGCGTGTTTGTGTGCACATGTATGTGTGTGTGTGTGTGTGTGTGTGTGTGTGCGTATGTGTGTGTGTGTGTGTGTGTAAATGTGTTTGTGAGAGTGTGTAAATGTGTTTGTGAGAGTGTTTATGTGTGTGTCCATATTTGTCAGTGTGTATATGTGTGTGTGAGTGTGCATATGTGTGTGTGTGTGTGTGTGTGTGTGTGTGTGTGCATATGTATGTGTGAGTGTGCATATGTGTGTGTATGTGTGAGTGTGTATATGTGTGTGTGAGTGTGCATATGTGTGTGTGTGTGTGTGTGTGTGTGTGCATATGTATGTGTGAGTGTGCATATGTGTGTGTATGTGTGAGTGTGCATATGTCTGTGTGAGTGTGCATATGTGAGTGTGTGTGAGTGTGTTGACACTTGCATATGTCACTGCGGTGCTGCACAGGTAGCGTGTGTGGGTGCCAGGCACTGCTGAGGTGCGTATCTGGCCTGGCAGCAGCCGGGCCTGTCCCAGCATGCCGTGCGGCGTGGCCATATTGGCGGGCCGCTGTGTGCAGAGTGTTGAGCCGGCTGCACGGGTTGAGTGGGGGCGGAAGTGTCCAGCCTGGCATCAGCAGGGGAACAATATGGACCACAGAGGTGTGTGTGTGTGTGTGTGTGTGTGTGTGTGTGTGTGTGTGTGTGTGTGTGTGTGTGTGAGAGAGAGAGAGGGAGTGAGAGAGAGAGAGAGAGAGATTGGCAAAGGAACGGAGAGAAAAAGATGGAGGAGGAGAGGATCAGGATAGCTGCTGAAGACTGGAGATTAGCCCTGAAGTCATTGGAATAAATCCATGTCCTTAATTATTGATAATGTATCCAGCCTTTGTTCTTGTTCCTTCCTCCTCCCTCCCTCCCTCTTCCCTTCTTTCTTCTCTCTCTCTCTCTCCCCCCATCTCTCTTTTCCTCTGTCAATCCCTCCTCTCTGCTCTCTCCTCCTCTCTCCCTCCCTCCTCCCTTCCTCCTCCTCCTTCTCTCTCTCTCTCTCTCTCTCACTCTCTCTCCCCACTCTCTCTTTCTCTCTGTTCTCTCCTCCTCTCCCTCCCTCCTCCCTTACTCCTCCTTCTCTCTCTCTCTCTCTCTCTCTCTCTCTCTCTCTCTCTCTCTCTCTCCCCATCTCTCTTTCTCTCTCAATCCCTCCTCTCTGCTCTCTCCTCCTCTCTCCCTCTCTCCTCCCTTCCTCCTCCTCTCTCTCTCTTTCTCTCTCTCTCTCTCTGTCTCTCCTTCCTCTCTGTTCTCTCCTCCTCTCTCCCTCCCTCTCCCCTTCCTCCTCCTTCTCTCTCTCTCTCTCTCTCTCTCTCTCTGTCTCTCCCTCCTCTCTGCTCTCTCCTTCTCTCTCCCTCCCTTACCCTTTTTCTTCATCCTTCATTTCCTTTTGGAGAATTAACGGTGCCCTGTACTGTAGCTTACGTTAGCCCGCTTTACTGAAGAGGTGATATTAAACCGTGAATGGGTTTGACCAAAGTAGAGAAGGGGAGAAAAAAAATGACATCAATTTAAAAGGAATAAATCCAGGTTTTTGGTGAAGCACTGGTGTACTCTACCCAAGGCTAACAAGACCTCTTGTCTGTGTGCTTCGTCGTATTTCTCTCTTAAAACTTTGAGAACGCTCGCTGTGCTACCTGTATTGAACTTTACCTGAACCCAGGGCCTGCCAAGATAGACAGTGTGCAATTATCGTTTACTGTCACGGAGCTGTTTTGTGCATAGTGTAATATCAAAGGAAACAGCAGAGGGATTCAACCCCCCCCCCAACCGTTTCTTTTTTTGTCCAGTCGTGCTTGTTTGGATTAGCCCCTTGCTTAGTGTATCTGTTATGTTTATCCTCCAAGATTTTTCACTGATGACGAGCATTTTTGGAGTGAGCGATGGCGTTAATATTGCCGTTAAAATTAAATGATAATTAAAATTTGTTGGTTTAAAAATCATTGCAGTCTATTAAAGTTTGATTGCTGGGAAATTAGGTGCATTAAGTTTTTATGGGCTGGTCTGCGCAATTGCTGGGCAAGCTTTTTTTATGTACTTCGAATTGAGAGGGTGTGTGTGCGTCTGTGTGTGTATGCAACATTAAAAAATATTAATTCAAAAACATTACTCCGGAGTAAATCACCAAAACAGCATAATAACACCAATAAGCAATACTCTATTTATGACAATGTTGTCTTTGTTTTTCCATGATGCATCTGCCGTATTAAAACTGCAGTAGGTGGGCTGTTCATATAAAACCTGAGCCACGTTGACATCAAAGGTGTACGCACAGTCATAATTTGGGCCCGGTACAAAGCCTTTCGATCCACACATTGACCAAACTGATTTGTAATGCACTTGAAGCCAAGGAGTTGCTTTGTGCGAGTAGATATTCTCTCATTCTAGTTCAAATCTTGGGAGCATGCCATCTAAAGGTCTGTTTATAGTCACAAACCTCACAGACAGTTTAGTTGAAAGCTGTGTATTTATTCATTTATTGCAGTATAACCCTTTTTTTTAAATCAGTAACTTTCATCAGCAAAGTTTTCTCTACAGTATGTGCACTGTGAGTACCTTATGAGGAAACTCAGTTAACCTTTTAAAAAAAGCTAATTTCTTCAATGCATGTTCATTTACTTGCAAATAAACGTGTTGAGATTGGCAGAATGTAGGTTTACCGTTTTTAAATAGGCTACATTTTTCACCGGTGATTTCTTCATTTGTCAAAAGCGGGGCGGATGATCTGTGTGGTTATTGAAACGTCAGGCTGCCATCGTCAGAATGGATGTTGCCAGGCATCACTAATGGACTAATTAATCAATGAATTACCTAAGAGGCGATTAAATTAACAGCAGCAATATGGGGGCCCGCTAGTCGTGAATGTTCCTCCGCGCGGATTATTAGCAAAAGCCTGGCGCAAACACAAGCACCAGTGTTTGTCACACCCATCAATTTGTCCTGTCTGGATATGGGAATATAGTTATTTTATTTATTTATTTTCAAAATAACTCTGTTTTTTTGGTCATACTTGGTATTGTTTTTATCTTTACCAGCAGCTCAGTTAAGACAGCGAGGCCTCCTCAGAACAGAGAAATAGTTTGGAAATGCCTCGTGATGTGTCGACTACTGTTCATCAAAATGCCTGTGAACAAAGTATTGTTCCTTTTATGTCACATTTTGCATATTTCTGATACAGTCAGTGTTCCTTTTTTGCTGTCTTGTCATCATGTGAGATTGGTTAATTTAGTGTGCATGTTTCTAGATCTGTGGTTGGAACCTTGCACTGATCACGTGTATTCCTTGCTAACATTATCAGTGACACATTCAGCTATCACTGATACATGTCCTTGGTAGCAAAAAAAGGTTGCTGCAACTAATGTTGAAAATACATTTCAGATCACAGATATCAATTTTAAAATTCACTACACATCTAGGTTTCTTTAGTTAATGCAGTAATGTCCACCTAGCTTGATGACTTTCAGTGAAGGATAACTTGAAACTTAAAACTGACCACATCTATTTCCATACTAACCTTGTGAAAGACAACATTTACACATGTCCGTTGCAAACTAACATTTCTGGCTAATGTTGAAATTAAGTTTTGTAAAGTGCAGAGACGTCTGCACAACCTGTTCGTATGATGAAATTACGTCAATCCGGCCATCCAGCCACTGTCCACAGACTGTTTCCATAGAAGTATACCTGAGACTTCAGGCTAATGTTAACCTAGCTTATTGGCTTTCAGTGGCTTTCAGTTGCCCTTCAGCAACATTTGCTATCTGATTTGCATGCTAAAATACCCAAAAACAAACTAAGTTACACTGACTGATAATGTTTCACAATAGTGCATTTGGTGGTAGTAATTGGTCACGTTAATATAGCATTACAAAAAAAATATAATAATACAGATACAAATAACGATAACGATATTGATACAGATAACGATAACTAGCTAACGTTTTTCATTGCTGAGGTAACTACATGCTAACTGTAACCATAGACAACCTACATGTTACATTAGCAGTTAACTCATCATAAGTCAACAAGTGTCAATGGAAATTAACTTTCACTCTTTATTCTGGTAGTTTTAGCTGAACTTATCTTTTTTTTCCGAGGCTTCCTATGCAACATTTTCAAATAATTATTTCTACTAGGCCCATTTTTCTATAGCATTTTACTGACCTTCACCTGAGAAATCTTTCTTTAGATAATTTTAGTTACTTCAGGTCTGTTGACTTCTCTCATGTCGGAGTGCGAGTGAGTGAGGGAAGATGATTGGCTACATACTTCTCTGCAGTACTTGTCAGGCGCAGCATTCCGCCATCTAGTGAAGTCAGTAACGTCTGTGAGGGAACGCTTGCCCCTAACTCACATACATTGATGTATATTTTAATGAACGTGTGTATGTGTGTTGGTATGTAGAGGGGAATAGACTGATTAGGGGTGGGGTCATTGGAAGTCAGACATGTATAGTAAACAACATTTATGCAGAAATATTTTCTTTTCTAAAATGAAGCCCAAATATCGAGAAAACAGGGTGAAACTTTCTTCAACTCCACTGATTTTAACTATGTTTTTAACAAAGGTGCTGGAGTACATTTTACTGTAGTTGATTTAACTCTTATGTCTCGTAAATGAGACTTTATACTGTCATTTTAACTCTTGGGATTTTACTGTGTACCTGCACAACATGTACTGTACACACAGCCCAATATGGGTCAAGGGGGGCAAAAAAAGCTGGAGCTGAAAGTGAAATGCAAACGGCTCTCCTTGATTATGTGACATCCCCCGGAAGACGGGGGGAGTTGTTTCCTACGTCTCTACCAAGCTGGGGAAAAAAAAATCCCTTTCACCATTGAGAATGTCACTCTCAATTTAGCCTAACGGTAAGCATGTGCAGGCCTCCTGCATATTCTGGCTACCTCCAAAACACCCCCACACTCACCGCTGCACCCCAACAGCCCCTTGTCCCTGGAAGCCCCCCCCCCCCCACACACACACACACACACACACACACATACACACAGCCTCCTCCAACCCCCCCACCAACACTGCCACAGAGCACCGCCCCACCCCCCCGCAGCGGATCGCTGTGGTGACAGTTTGATTAGATCATCAATCGTGGCTGTTAACAGCGGTTTTCCTGAGCACCTGGGCAGGCAGGTCGCAGCTGGCTCTGAGCTACCGCTGTCCCCCTGACCCGAGTCTCTGTGTGTGCCTGTGTGTCTGTGTGTGTGTGTGTGTGTGTGCCTGTGTGTGCCTGTGTGTCTCTGTGTGTGTGTGTGTGTATCTGTGTGTCTGTCTGTCTGAGAGGGGGAAGTACGCATTTGTGTATGTGTGGGTATGACTGGGTGGATGAGAGAGGGTGACTGCATTGCATCTGCATGTGTCTGTAAGTCTCTCTCTCTCTCTGTCTCTCTGTCTCTCTCTCTCTCTCTCTCTCTTTCTCTCTCTTTCTCTCTCTCTCTGTCTATAACCTGCCGCGCATTGTAAGAAGTCATTTACATTAGCTTTAGGAACTCTTCCCTGCTTCTCTCTGTTCTTTGCCATATGTACTGTGCTAATGTTTCTTGTTCCTATCAGTCTAGGGCTGGTATGAAAACAATTTATGTCTCAGTATTTCGTTAAATGTAAAATACTTTTTAGTCTCTTACAAAACTGTTAAAGTTGCATAGCATGATGAGCAGTTATGCATGCACATTTAACCACTGTTTGGGCTAATATTGTGACATTTTATACTAAATCATTGTCAAATTTGGCAGTTGAAATATAATGATATTTATAATACTATAAAGGTCTGCAATTTATCCCTACCCCACAGAGAAATTCTGTGAAAAATGCAAATTAACAATTCATTTCAATATTCTGCATGCTCTTTGTTTAATATTTTATGAAGTTGGACTTTTGGATAAAAGTCATGTATTTTGTATAAAGCCACATTAATGCAGTATGTCATTGGATACAGTAATGAAGACAGTAAAAGATGAACCATATGGATCCAAAACACATTCAACTAGAAGTAACCAGAGCTGCAGTTACAGCCACAGCTCCTCAGCTTGCCCTGTAGTGGCCTCACAAACTCACAGTGTAGATATACTTTGATTCATGCTGTCACACTGAACTGCAGTACTGGTTTTTGTTACTCTGTCATGTGGGAAAGAGGTTAAAGTAAGGCCATATTGTAGTTTTACGTAGATTTTACAAACATATGCTGAATTGTTTCAGTCCTTTTGTGATAGTAAAAATACTGCTGTGTCTGCTCTATTCACAAGATGTTAGCGAGAGTTAGAGGATTGAATTTAGCATGTCCACAGAGAATTGGTAGGTGAAGTAAAAATTGTTCAGGTAAGAAATGGTGCCGTTTTGAATGTGACCAGTGCTACTGTGACCCATAGCAGTTAGTCAACTCTGTAAGTTTCAGGTGGACTGCTTCAGTTCAGGACAGTGAGCAGGCTGGACAGGAGAAGGGATATGGCTCACAATTAGCGGCTGCCCAATTTAGCAATGCTATATATTGAGCCTGTTCCAAACGGCTAAATTTGCTGCCTAAGTAGTTGCCTAACGCGGCAGCGAGTCATCGAGTGCTGTTCCAAACGGTTGAAGTTCTTATTTCCTGTCGCAGCAGTTGCCTTCAAATTGTCCGCGCGACAGGCAGTTTTGAAGGCAGCTTCGATGATTCCTTCAAGCTCCCTATTACCCAGAATTCTGTGCACTAACTTTCAAACAACTGTGAAAAGTAAATAAGGATGGCGGCCGACATGAATCTTACGGTTGCTGTCGGTATCAACATCTTATTTGTTTGGCACTGTATCGCTTGTATTTTTACAATTTAGATGAGAAATCAACAATGTACTATGTAAATATCCAACCACTTTAACTATTAACAGCGTATTGTAGGATTTATGTACGGTCTGTCAGTCAACTGACTAACGTTAGCCAACTAGCTTACGTCAGCTAGTTTCACGTTCTTGCTACGTGCTAACGTCATACCCCAACTTTTGCTCTCTTAAAATCCCGTTCCAAACCAGTATTTATAGAAGTTGCCTTGACCCCGTAGTCATATCTAATTAGGCACCTCTCTATTAAGGGAGGGAGTCATCGAGGCAGCTGCCTTCCGTTTGGAACAGAGCCATTGTCTTCCCATCATTGGCGAGATGTCCAGCAGTGGCACTGCTCATGACCGGTCATCCCAGACAGGCACTGTCCACTCAGCCAGGCTCTCATCCTTTGTGCCTATGCTTGGCTGGGCTGGAGAGCCTGCCCTTCATTCCCTGATGATCCGATTATACCCGGTGGCTAACAACAGAGCCCTTCGCCTATTTCCTTTCCCTTTCCCTTCTCTTCCTGAGGTACCAGCTGATTAAATAAATGTCCAAAGTCTTTTCATAAAACTTGTTTATGGCCACGTAGCACCATATGCTACTGCAACGAGACACACACACACACACACAAACACACACATAACCACCAGAACACACCACACACATGCATGCGTTCCACTCTTCCCACTCCCCCCTTCTTTCCACCTCCTCCTTATCCTCCTCCTTATCCTCCCCCTACTCTTCCTCCTGCTACAGCCGAGACTGTAATTGTGTTCAGGAGACAGAGCAAGCAAGCGAGGGAGCAGGCAAGGCAGAGAGGAAGAGGGATGTGCTCTTGTTGGGGTGGGGATGAGGGGAGGGGGGAGGAAGGGACTTAAGTTGTGAATTAACATTTGGGAGTCGTGCCGGGCGACGTATCCATCTGCACGGTTCATCACAGGCACTTAGCGATGCGTCTCGCCTGTAATGGCTCGGCAGTGGCGCGGTGATGTTTGGTAATGAACTAGCTGAGGAGGCTGTCACGATGAGCAAGGTATGCGGAGTGCTTACCGCGCTGCACATTACACTCTGCTGTGGCATACTTATGAGGGCTTCTAGAGAGCGGGACAAACTTTTGCATTTACCTCAGGTAGCACACAAACACCCTTGAAGACTTAGGGGGCTAATTTCATAGGGCAATAAGCACTGCGAACAGGCTCAGCAGCTGTGTGGTGAGAATAGACAGGCATACCTATATGTGCTGATTTCACTGAAACAAACTAGGGAAAAATCGAGCATTAATGGGTCGAATAATGGCAATATTCTTCATCAGGCAATCACAATGATCCTAAGTAACATTCTCACAGAGCAAACAACAAATTTTCTGTCGCTGGTTTTAAAACAAATTTTCACCAGAGAAGATGGAGCTGCTTGTATGGGAGGTCTGCCAGACATGAAGTCAATTAGTGGTCTAATAAAAGAGGTTTTGCTTATCCGTGGAGCTACAATGTTGTGGTGGTAGACATATCCACCCATGTTTGCTCTTACATTCTTGCCTTTGTAACAAAATACAAAGAAAGGACATTTTCTCATAACATTAGCTTTAAATCATGCGCGGTGAATGCATGCATGTTGCTAGCCGCATTGCCCATCGATGAAAATAGGGCTTCTAGCTGCTTAAAACTTTGCCTAAATGCTGGGCCCAAATAAATAGGGACAAGCGAATTTGAGGTGGATTACAGCCTTAAAAATGTGCTTAAATGGGTTGAAGAATCCAAATGCAACAACAATAGCCTCTAACATACATGATGGCTTTTGTTGTTGTGTTTGGTTTTACCTGTGAGACCAAACAGCCTGTTAGATTTGTAGACCCAACTTCGTGTGAGCGTTCTCGAGGGGGAAACTACACGACGGACCTTTCAAGTTTGCGTTTGCGTCAAAGAAGTGTGCCATGCTCTTAGTTTGTGTATAAGAGGGGTAGGCTTTTGTTTTGCTCTTATTATTGCTAACTTTCGCATTAACCTCGCGCTTACTCGCAAGAACTCAACAATGGCCTCCAGAATCACCTGAGTGATGAGGACGGCGACGGCAATTGCGGCAGCGGGAGCAGCAGCGGCGGCGGTGAAGGCTCGGTCGAGGCGTGGTCCCCGCGATCTCCACAGCCACCACCACTGCAGCCCCCCCATGACCAAGATTAATGAACCTCCGATTGGTTTTAATTAGCACAGCTGTGGTCATCCATTATAGACCCCCCCCCCCCACCCCACACACACACACACACACACACACACACACACACACACACCCTCCACTCATGTACACCCCAAACACCCCCCCCCCCACCCCAATATAAATATTGTTATATTTGGGAAAAATTCTTGATTTATTTCATTCTGGTGGCCAGCAGATTTAGATGAATGAGCTCCCATCATGGACGATGGTGGAGTTTTTTTTTTTTTTTTTTTTTTTGGTTGTGTGTGTGTGTGTTGGGTGGAAGGACTGGAGGTGGTGGGGTGGGAGTTGGTGGGGGGGGTGGTTTGGCAGTGAGGGTAATAAGATCAGCTGCTGGGAAAAAGACTTTTATTATGTAGGACATAATCATCAGCTGTAGTGGGACTCTGCTCTCTCTCTCTATGGCTCCCCCACCTTGTGCTTAAGAGTGGGGCTATTTAATACCGTCCCTGCGTCATAACAGCATGATGGAGGGTTCTGCTAATAGGACCAACAGCCTGGGAGTCATGTAGGGGGGGTGTGGGGGTGGTGTGCGGGAGTGGGGGTGGTGGCGTGAACCATGCTAGGAGACAGACACAGGGTAAAGGTACGGGGGAGAGGGATGGGAGCAGGTTGGGGAAGTGAGAATGAGGTACGACTCGAGGGCCAGAGCACGGCGGTATCAAACAGGGACCTATGGCTCGGAGTGGGTTGTGCGAACATTCGTCTGTGTATCGGATGAAAAAAAGGACAAAAGGGCCTATCAAGCTTGCTCTCTAATTTCCTTTTTCTTTGTTGGCCCAGCACAACCACCACCTTCTTTTCAAAGCACAACTTTATTTGTATTTTACATTACAGCGCAAACACATTTCACTCTTATTGAAGCTCATTTACGCTCTTACAATTAAATGACAATCCAGTTTTTGCCACAAATCCCACCATTTCCTTTTGGCTAACCGAGGGGGGCCATGGACCCACCCCATCATTTAAGATATAGTATGTCATTTTTTTCCCCTCTCTCTTGCACACAGGTCGTGGGAGATGGTGTTAAGCTGGTGTGAGCAGATTGCTGTACTGTTTATTAAACGGTAGAAAAAATTAAAAAAAAAAAAGTCCACAGCGACTGCCTGCTTAAACTGCGCCAGCCCTTTACACAGGAAATGCATTTGTCACACTGCCTCAGGCACCCAAAGTGCTTTGCATTTGTAACTCCAATTTCAACAGGGACAAGTGACTGTGTTTTCCTGTCAGATCCTCATATCTTTCCCCAACTACTCTCTCTCTCTCCCTTTCTCTCCCTCTCTCTCTCTCTCTCTCTCTCTCTCTCTCTCTCTCTCTCTCTCTCTCTCTCTCTCTCTCTCTCTCTCTCCCTTTCTCTCTCTCTCTCTCTCTCTCTCATTCTCTCTCTCTCTTTCTCGCTCTGTCTCATTCTTTTTCGGCGCGCAGTGTCTCAAAATCAAATAGCATTGTCTCAGCACGATTGTTTACACAACAATTTGCCAAGACGTAAATAAAAATGGAATAATTTAGTCACGGGGGGGATGCTTCAAATCCTTGTGAGAATTTAATTTCTCACCCTCCTCCATTTCCCGAGTGAAGGAGATTAAATAACGCTCCTCTTCAGGATGGGGATCTTTTGTTTTTTATCCTTAACAAGAGTAGCGAGAGCCTAATTTTTGTGTATTTTCTTTTAATTGCATAATGGTGCTTTGGTTGTTAAAAGTGGAAGAGTAGGAGAGTGGGAAAAGCTTAAGCTGGGAGAGTATTGTTTCTTTATTTCAATCTCTGCTGAGGTGGAAATCGTATTGCTTGCGTTTCTGGGATCCTCCGACGTGGTCGCAAGGCAGCCATTTGGCCTCTGACCTTGTTTGGGGGCAAAGAAGAGTATACATTTTTAATGTAGCCCTTCGTTCCCTCCCTCCCTCACACACACACACACACACACACACACACACACACACACACACACGCACACACACACACAGACATTTTTAAAAACAAAGGCACACTCACGCCCGTAGACAAATACACATGTGCACGTGCGTGCGTGCACAGACAATTCCACACTGCGAAGCGGCCCCAAACAGAAATAATGTTTTAAATGCAATCATTGTCATGCCCCAACAATGTCATTTATCAAGGGAGCATTTGGGACTGTATAATAAGTTTCACATTATTAATACAATTTTTCATCCTGTGTCAGGCCAATCTGATTTATGGCCTGTGTGTGTGTGTGTGTGTGTGTGTGTGATCTAAGGTGATCATTGAATTAGAATTCCAGTAATAAGGCAGAGAGAAAGAGAGGGCCAGACCAGAGTCCGTGCATCCACACCCAAACGCACACACACACACACACAAACAGACACACACACACTGAACCACACACAACACACACACACATACTTCCATGTGCATTCACGCATACAACCACATAAAAAATACACTTAACCCACTACAACATGGTGTGATCACACAAATGCATAGCCATATCTCACAATCTCACACACACCACCCAAAACACACATAAACATATGCACTTAACCTGCTCCCTCCTCCCGCCGACGTGGTCCCCGAACACACACTCTTACAGAAACCTTACAACCTCTCAAACACACACCCACGCAGGTTCTCTCTCTCTCACACACACACCTCCTTTCCCTGCCCTCCTACCCCTCACTGGCTTCCATTACGCGCTCCCTGATTTGCTACCAAGCCAATTTACTAAACAACCGTAGGCTAAAATAGAGGAGCCTGCCTAATTTGCAAAACAAAAAAAAAAAGAAAGAAAGAAGGAAAGGAAGAAAGAGGGAAGACAGAAAAGGGGGAGAGAGAGAGAGAGAGAAAGAGAGAGGGACATCTGTTAATTAGATAACGAATAAAGCTCATTATTTTAAAAAGATATTGAGCCGAAAAGTAAATATGGTGGGCCCGTCTTTCACGTGCACGTGGTAAATGCGAAGGGAAGGGCGATGTGGCAGGCCAAATGATTTACAGTGGCTCGGGCCCTTTGATGTATAGACTTTACTTTTTATTAAGTGACTGTTGTCACGGTCACCGCTTCAGTAATTTCCCTATGCATATGTGTTTGTGAGGATGTGTGTGTGACTGTGTGTGTGTGTGTGTGTGTGCTCACGCACAAATGTGTGTGTGTAATCAAAATCCATATTTGCAGCACTGCCAGCCAGCTTTCTGCATGTACTTCATTGCTTTGAGCTTCTGGAGTATTCTCTTGCAATGCACACACATTTGCAAACACGACACATATATATCCAGGCTCACACAGAGTAATGTGTGAGCGTGTACAAACACACACACACACACACACACAGACACACACTTCCACACACACACATCGACCTCCTTGTCGTAGACAAAAAAAAAAAAAAAAAAATCAAATAATGCTATGAGTCTATGAATGTAGGTGGTGGTAGGAGCAAAAAAAATGTAACTATTTTGCATTATGGGAACCTCGAATTAGAGAGTCATCTTTACAACATTAGCCCGTGTCATTCCAACGAATCAGATTTGCCCCGTCTACGGTTCTGTGCTAAACGCGAGCCGCACATATATCCCGCTGGAGCTTCGTTTGTACCAGTACGCTGCCATCTCACTCATCGGCGCTTTAATCAGGTTCTGGAGAGCTGTTTCTGCTCATCTGGAGAGAACAGAAAGACTGGTGTACCTCCTCCATAACTGCACCTCAGCACACACACTGACTGTGGTTGCAGCAGTGCCAACAGGGGATTAAGACCCCAAGAGACCAACGCACTCAATGATGGAACGTGAGGTCTCGCGTTGTGTTTTCCTTTTTTTTTCTCGAACAGCCGTCATCGAGTCACAATGCGGCCGCATTCAAGAGTCGTGTGCAGATTCGAGTGTGAAAAATACTATGGGACAACGGCAAGGTCACTAACACACCCCCCCACATGCTTGTTCATGTGTGCGACATCCATATCCTTTCTCTCTTTTATTTTTTTTCTCTTCCGCCTCTTTTGCCGCACCTGATCACTGTCTAGCCCCATCTTCACCCTTTCCCACATCAACCCGTTCGTCCCTCCAGCCTTGTTCGTCTCCGTGGCGCGGCGCGATGCGATGTGGTGCGGTGCGGTGCGGCGAGGTTAGAGGTCCCGAGAGCGCCGAGTGGCCGTCGAGCCACACAGAGGTATTTCTCCTTTGTGTAGGAGACGCCGCTGCCAGGTGAGATTAATGAAACTCTGGAGCACTAATGTGATTTACGACGTGCTAATGTGTGCTGATATTAAAGAGCACACTAACACACATACACATACACACACACATGCGCGCGCGCGCACGAAAAAAACACTCGCTAGATACCTAAGGAGCCGCTGTATTTAGGGTCCTCTATCCACCCTGTCTCTGATAAAAAAGCACCCTGTCCCGTGCGCCTTTTCGGTGAATTATCGTCCCAGATATTCATATTGATAGTAATTCTTTCAGATGCAATTTAAGAGCCCGCAATATATAAATATGTAGATATTGTTAATTTTCGACTAGGGGGCCCTGTCAGACAGATGCGATTAGGAGGCATTAAATACAAAAGTTTTTGGACAGCGAGCGCCTTGCGTAGTTTTTAAAGTGCTGCTGTCGAACGTTGGGGGGGTGGGGGGCGAAACATGCGCAGTGGTGACCCAGCTAAGACGCACACAAATCAGCGACGATTGTGGGAGGCAGCAGAAAGCTCGGGCTCTGGGGTTCTGGCTTTTTGATTTGTGATTTTTGATTTAATCTGATCCATTAAAGCCAGAAATTAACCGTCTCCAGCTCGACACCCCCCTGCCCCTCTCCAGTACCCCCAAATCATCGCTATCCGTACTTTTGGGAGCTCCGATGTGTGTGGGGAATGGAGAATGCCATAGAGGAGCACTCTAACCGTGAAACCTTCCTGACCTCTGCCAGGCTTTCGCCTCTTTTTTCTGCTCACTCACATCTGAAATTTTAATGCCAGATCTTGTATGTGTGTGTGTGTGTGTGTGTGTGTTGTGTGGTATGTGCTCATTTGAGCATTTTTGTCCCTGAGAGTACGCCTGCCTGCTGTGTGTGTTGATATAGCCCGCGCCTTATGTGTTTGTTCGTAGCTGTGTTTTGAACGATTGTCCATAATAAAACAGGGCAATAACGGGGTGCTGCTCCCCAGGACCTCAGCTTTGTGCCTCCATATATACCCCCTCCCCCTCTTCTCTCTCTCTCTCTCTCTCTCGCTCTCTTTCCTTCTCTTTTTCTCTCTCTTTCTCTCCCTCTCTCTCTCTTTCCTTCTCTTTTTCTCTCTTTCTCTCTCTCGCTCTCTTTCCTTCTATTTTTCTCTCTCTTTCTCTCCGTTTCTCTCTTTCTCTCTCTCTTTCTCTCTCTCTCGCTCTTTCCTTCTCTTTTTTCTCTCTCTTTCTCTCTGTCTCTCTCTCTTTCCTTTCCTTTTTCTCTCTCTTTCTCCCCGTTTCTCTCTCTCTCTCTCTCACTCTCTCTCTCTTTCCTTCTCTTTTTCTTCCTCTTTCCCTCCCTCTTCCTCTCTCTTTCTCCCCCCTCCTCTGCTCCCCCCCTCCCCTTAAGTTATGGATGGAATAACAGTGGAACAATATTAAGATAACATTTCCTGATTGTTTGTCAGGCGTGGGCGCTGCTTTCATCACACTCACCGTATTCATTAAATTGACAATTTGTATTTGCCCTACAGCGGGATAAATAGCAGTTTATCTGATGTACATCGTCTTTATTTATTTATTTCATTACCGCAGCATTTTTTTTTTCGAGGACGCCGGGTAAATTTAAGCCCGTGGCAGCTGTGTGTTGAGTGCCGATGGTGCGCACACTGCTGTCTTGTTTTGTCTTTAAACAGAACCAATTTTTTTTATATTTCTCATTTTTTCCCCAAATGTGGTCTTCTGTTTGTGCTTTGTTCTTATTTCTTCTTACACTCTGCTTTCTTTCTACAAACCGCTACGCTGTTTTATTCCCTTTTTTTTTTTCTGGTTGCGTTCACACATGGGCAAGAAGAGTGGAGTGGGAGAAAGGCAGATGATGTCATCCCTTGGGTAAAGCAGCGGCAATTAAACACCAGCAGACAGAGCCCCCATTTGAAACCCTTCCTTTCGCCAACCATTAGCACCCGTGTGGCCATTTGCGGCCCCATTTAAAAAAGTAGGAGGAAGAAGGAAAAAAAAAAAACCGACAAGGTTGTCATCGCTCGGGGTTTGGAAGCGCGGTAATGAAAAGTAATGGAGTTAGGCCCTCGCAGAGACCACAGGAAGTGCTCGAGCATCGCCACACCCCGACCCAGCACATACCCCGCGCAGCACATACCAACAACACATCCAATCTCGCCCGTTTTGTTTTCATTAATGTCGACTCTAATCGAATTTGGATCGACGGCGGGGTGTTGCACCGCCCGTCACGCCCAGCTTTTTCGCCGGTTCTCCCGGACCCGATCTGACAGCTTTGGAAGTTATTGTCTGCTGAGGCCGGTAATGTCTGGGAGTGGGTCGAGCCGTCGGCGCCGTCATTTAATCTTCATTCTGTTCACTTAGTCCAAACCGGGATGGATAGACGGTGCCAGTGTGGAGTGCAGCGCCCAAAGACTGTCGCAATAAGGAACAACTGAGGAGATAAAGATTGAGACAGAGAGAGAGAGAACAGAAAGAGAAAAACGATGGAGGGTTAAATGGAAGGAGAGAGGAGAGAGAGACAGCGAGAGAGGCTAGAATAGGATAAAGAGACTTAGTAGAGATAGAGAAATTGTGTGGGTGCATTAGAAGTTAGAGGATGACGAAGAGTACGGAGAAAGACAGAGAGTCGAGGACGCGAAGAAGAGAGAGACGGAGAAGGTTGTGAATAAAAGAGAAGGGGAGGGGGGAGATGGAGTTGTAGCGAACTGATGGACAGTATCTATTTAAATCTCTCCCAGCGTCACACTCACACACACACACACACACACACATCTCACCCTCCAGGTATGTTCTCTCACATACTCTCTCTCTCTTCTACGTGAAAATGCCCTCCTGACAGCTGCACATAAAGTATACATACACACACACACACACACACACACACACACACACACACACACACACAAACATTCGCTCTGTCTTTGCACTCTACATCACTAAGTAAACATCAGTGCTCACTTTGAAGCTTTCTCTTCAAGTCAGTTTGGCTCCAGGCAAGACCTGGCTTCTCTCACATTGTGAGTCACAGCTTGGATGTTGTGCAGTTACCCCCTTTCCCTCGATATATATATTTCTCTATTTCGCTGTCTCTCTCTTTCTCTCTCTCTTTCTCTTTCTCCCTCTTTCTCTGGAAAGTCACCCCTGCATGATCGAGTAAAGTGGATGGTAGCAGTGCAAAGGGCTTGGTCGCCGCTCAAGTACCACAAACAGTGGCTTCGGTCTGGCTGAAAGACCTTGTAAATGGCAAGGTAAAGACCTTGTAAAAACCTGGGTGTGTGCCCTCAACCCAGAGCACCTGTTACCTTTGAGAGTGGTGTGCCTTTCGCATCTATAGAAGCCCAGGTTACTGAAAAATTCAGTAGATCTGAAGCATCCAGGCTGCAGGTGGAATTTATTGAACAGGCTTGGCATATGTGGGTTACCTGTAAGTGAACAGAAGGTGCTGTATAGCATAATCTCTTCTTCTCTCTCTCTATGATCTCTATTTCGTTCTCTCTCACACATGCACAAATGCACACACACAGGCACGTACACAGACAGGCCTCTATCTTCTACCTCTGTCTTTTTTTTTCATTCACACACATGCACACACACACAGGCACGTACAGACGCACACAAGGCCTGATCAGAGTGACCCTGTGGTCACCACAGCCACTTGGGGGTGTGGAAAGGCAGTGTGATCCGATTCGTGTCCTTGAACAGATCAAACTTCAAGGGCCTACCCCTACCCCTACCCCACGCCCAAAGCCACTGTGACAGCCGTCACACCTCCTCCCAAGGACGCTTCGCTATTCATCACCTGCCTCTTTCCAGACACATTACTGTGAAGAAGAATAATATATGGGGGGGAAAACAAGCCGTAATTATATAATGGTAATTATCAAGTAATAAGGCAGCACTGTGCTGGCGGGAGTGCGCACCACCTGGCTGTTTGAAACTCCACACTTGCCGTCAATCACTGCCTCACTCACAGAGTTATTACCTGGAGAATCAGCAGAGAGAGACAGAGACAGGCAGGAGAGACGTAGAATGAAAGAGAAAGAACCCAGGGAGAGAGAGAGAGAGAGACAGAGAGAGAGAGAGAGTGGAGGAAGGGGAGGAAGTGAAAGAAGAAGGAGAGGACGAAAGAAAAAAAAAACACAGATCAAGATTGAAATCCCCAGCTGTAATTAAGATCCAGAGAATTAACGTTAATTTGCCGGCTGCAGGCCCTGTGATGAGCAGCAACAATAACAAGAATAAACGCAATCGTAATTGCGTCTAACAAAGGCGGCTTTTCAGAGACATTGTTCGTGACAGCTCTCTCTCTCTCCCATCTCTCACATTTCTCTTTTTTTGTCTCTTCCTTTCTGTCTGTCTGCCTGTTACCCTTACATTCTCCCCTCCCTGTCTTTCCCTCTCTCTCTCTCTCTCTCTCTCTCTCTCTCTCTCTCTCTCTCTCTCTCTCTCTCTCTCTCTCTCTCTCTCTCTCTCTCTCTGTCTCTGTCTCTGTCTCTCACTCTGTCTTTTTTTGCTCACGCCATGCAGCATGCAGCATCTCCTAGTCATGTGGAGACGGCCCATATGCATATGTATGCACTCCACTGTGGATGGTGAGGAGATCTGACGCACAAAGACAGGATCAAAGAGCCTCATCTGATCCCATAAAAACATATTAAAACCTCCTCTCATCTCCTCAAAGGTCCCGTCCATTCGGCAGGGAAAGCGGGGGCTCCCTCTCACCCCAACACTGCTGTTGCTGCTGCTGGGAAGGCTGAAAACACACACACACACACACACACACACTCACACAGACACAGACGTGAGGGGGCCCCCTGGCATTGAGCGTTTTTGAGGGGTGTGATTGCATGTTTGATGAATAGGCAGGCCCCCTTTAGCTCGTAAAAAAGGGAGGAGGAAGTGTTGTGCACAATGCAACAATAAAAGATAGCATCTCCTCACTCGTCTTATTTACCTCCTGCCTGTTTCATCGGTGGCGAAGACTTTTCAGAAACACGCAACCTGGCCCCAGCGCTGCCATGGTAACATGCCTGTCACAACACTCAAACGTTTCAAGGTGGAATCCATGGTGCCTTTGAAAGCTAAATTTTTTTCCCCTTTCTTTTTTTTTTGCATTAAATTCACACTCAGCCCTCAAGAAGAAAGTAGTGTTGATCGGGGTCCATCACGTGTGTGTGTGTGAGAGAGAGAGAGTGTGTGTGTTTTTCATTCGTACTTAATCCCTTTGTTGCCGTTCTCATCTTGGCGCCGAAGTCGTGAATTCTTCACCTTGGGAATGGTTTACGTGCGCTACACGAAACTGGCGGTCAATATTTGTGCAGGTGAGCATCACGGACGTTGACGCGAAACAGATACGCATGTGATTTAGTGAGGAAGTCCGTCTCCCACCCCCTTAAAAACGCCGTTTCGGCACAAGACAAATGTTGATCCAAACCGGAGTTCATTTGTTTGTGTCTCGAAAAGGGTTTCACATTTCTATCACCCCATACAACGAGGCACACACACTACATCACTCATAAGCGTTCGAGCTGTATTTATTTAACAATTAAAATCATAACTGGAAATGTGGTGCTTCTGGCTTTTGTCATACTCAAAAGTCTCTGTGCGTTTCGAGGTCACGCACTGCTGCAGCTCTCTCTGGCCATGCAGCCTCCTGCTGGGCTGTTGAGTCAGACAAGAAGAAGAAGAACAGCCGAGAAAAAGAAAAAAAAAGAAAAAAAGATGGCGTTTCATTGGCGAGCGGAGACAGTGATGGGGGCCACTCTGTGCTTATGACACCTCTGATGGGTTGGGTCGGGTCAGCCTCACCACGGGACTGCAGAGCTCTGCAGAGGACAGAGATTACAGCTGAACTGGATGGAGGGCTGAGAGATGGAGAGAAACAGAGAAAACTGTGATAGACTAGGGTTAGGGGATAATTGTAGGAGATGTGTGTGTGAGTGTGTGTGTGTGTCTGTCTGAGTGTGTTTTGTGTGTGTGTGTGTGTGGGGGGGGGGGGGGGGGGGGTTGTAACAGGATGTGGTAGATTTCCACAAAGAGGGATACATAAGAGGAATGGAAAACCCTAAACGACCCCTCTGGAGTAGATAACAACTTAGAACTACAGAGAGAAAGAGAGACAGAGTGAGGGACAGAGGCTGAAGGACTGAGCAGGAGTAGTCTGTGTGTGTGTGTGTGTGTGTGTGTGTGTGTGTGTGTGTGTGTGTGTGTGTGTGTGTGTGTGTGTGTGTGTGTGGAGAGTGGTGGTGAGGTGTTGGGTTGGGTTGGGCAGGGGGGGATGGGGGGGGTAACCTGTGGATAGCTTTTCATTTAGCCTCTGTCCCTGACAGGCGTGGATAAGTGGTGTGGGACCCCTGCACAGGTGAAATCTATTCCTCCCCACTGGCCTGGGGGGGCCGAAGGAGGGATGGAGGGAGGGAGGGAGAGAGGAGGGTGGAGGGTGGGGAGGTTAGTGGGGAGGTTAGTGGGGGGGGGTGAATGGACTGTAACAGAATTTCTTCAGCCCTCTGGGCCCCGCGCAAAGCACAGAATAAATGGTGGAGGTGGCAGGCCTGGACAGAAAAATCAATGCCTGCTTATACAGACATGACACGCCGGCAGCCCTGGCAATCTGTGTGTGTGTGTGTGTGTGTGTGTGTGTGTGTGTGTGTGTGTGTGTGTGTAGGTTTGTGCTCCTCTCTTCACCGGCTGCAGCTGGGATTTCTTCTCCTACCTGAGCTCTGGGACCTGTAAATAACTCCTGTTCTTTTTCTTTGCTTGTTTCCTCTATCCTGTCTTTTTTGTTTTTTTTTTTCATCCTCCTATCTGTTTCATCCTCTTCCTTTCCCTCACACACTCTCTCTCTCCTCTCTCTCTCCTCTCTCTCTCTCTCTCTCTCTCTCTCTCTCCTCTCTCTCTCTCTCTCTCTCTCTCTCTCTCCTCGTTCTCTCTCCATTTCCCTTCTTCTTTCTTTGTCTCTCTGCCTCTTTCTTCACTCCTCCCTCTCTCTGCCCCGCTGTATTTTCTCCATTTTCTCCTCTTTAATCACTGTTTTTCTCTCTCTCTCTCTGTTCTCTCTCTCTCTCTCTCTGTTTCTCTCTCTCTCTCTCTCTCTCTCTCTCTGGCCACAGGAAGTACGAGTGTGATCTGTGTGACCGCTCCTTCAGCGAGCGCTGGGCGCTGAACAACCACATGAAGCTGCACAGCGGCGACAAGCCCTTCAAGTGCGCCTGGCCCTCCTGCCACTACGCCTTCCTCACCCTGTCCGCCATGAAGGACCACTACCGCACACACACAGGTAAGCCAAGTACCACACACACACAGAGGTACACTACCTACCGCACTACCTACTGCGCACACACAGGTACCACACCACACACACACACACACAGGTTCAAACACAACATACCGCACTCCTACCCGTAGGATCCACTACCTACTGCGTACACACAGGTACCACACACACACACACACACCGGTAGGACCACTACCACACAAACACACATATACACACACACACACACACACACACAGAGGTGCAAACGCTACCTACCGCACACATACACGTAGGACCCACCGCCTACCACACACACACAGATATCGCGCACACACAGGTATGACCACTACCACACATACACACACACACAGGTAGGATCACTACAAACACACACACACCACACACACAGATAGGACCATCACTGCTCACATACACACAGGGACAAACCACTACCACATACACACAGGTACAAACCACTTCTACTCACACACACTCAATAGGACCACTACCACAAACACACACACACACACCGACAGTTAGGACGACCTTCACACACACAAAAACTCCCTCACCTCCTGTCCTCTCCCCTACCACCTCACACAGAGAGAAGCGGCACCCTCCGCATGACCCCTGCACATCCTCCCTGAAGGGTTTCCTTATTTCAGACACGGCTAACACTCTGGCCATATTGCTGTTCTTTATTGTGCAGTCCTGCATTTTCAGATGAGTGGGTGGAAAGAAACAATAAAACATTTTGTAATTCATTTAAACATTAATTTAAAAAAGCTGCTTCTGGTCTCCATGACCCTACAAAAAAATCAATGTTAAAACAAAAATAAACAAAAAAAAATCAAATCAGACTTCCCGTGACCTCACACAGGTACAGCCAGGCACAGTACACCCTCAGGACGACCCCTGTGTAACCTCTTGACCCTGACCTCACACACACACACACACGGACTGTGGCCCTCCATCCCCTTTCGTGTCTCATCACTGGCCAAGCCTGCCTCTAGCTACCTCTTGACCCTCTGCAGGTTGCCTCTGGGCAGTCAGAAGCCCCCACTCTCTCCTACCCCCCACCCCACGCAAGCCAAGCCCCCTTACAAGACACTTACACTAATTGCCTCCTGGGAGTACTCCTCACCACTCTTCTCCTCACAAGTGATGTCACGGTGACCGGGTAGAGGGGTCACCCGGGGGTCGTCTGTTCTGTCACTGACGAGACAGGCAGCTCGCACCCACTTCCTCAGAGATCAATACTTATCCTTAAGCATAAGTGCGTCCGCCAAAACATATCCATGTATCCTCTCTTACAGAAAGCAGGTCAGCGAAGCCGCTTTAATTGGTTTATCCGAATAGGCCTACTAGGCTTGGTCAAGGTGGCGCGTTTGAGACGGACCGCCGTTGTCTCGTGTTTTCCGGAAATTTCCCTGGGCGACGCTCTCTCGGATGCACTTGTAAGTGAGGCCCTCCGTCCTGACAGGTTGACGGAGAGCTTACAGGGAATATTCCATCCGTCTGGGAAGCCTGCGGTGCGAGGCACACGGCTGTGTGAATGTTATTTTAAATGTGTTTGAACAGTGATGTAACGCCTAGGCGCCTGCTAACATAATTAGGCCTTTTATTTTCATTTGTTTCTGGCTCCATCATTCACCATCACGGGGCGTCTGTCGCAACCGAGCAGGAGCGCTACCTGCAGAGAGAGAGAGACAGACAGAGAGAGAGGAGAGAGGTAAAGAAGAGAGGTTTGGTGCGGTGGAGGGGTGGAGCGAAGAGGGGGAGGGGTGGAGGAGAGGAGAGGGACGGGAGAGACAGAGAGAGACTAATTGTTTTGATTAGTCAACCCCGAAAAGAGCTACCCCAAGTTGGCAATCCATGATGCAACGCATTTTTAAAACGTTATTTATTTATTTATTTTATTAATGGACAGTGTCGGACGGCGCGGAAAAGCATTTGCAACATTAGTGCAATCACAAATTAAAAAAGACAAAAAAAAAAAAGGAAAACACCCAAGCCAGACGCTCTGTAAAATATTATCTGTTTGTTCGGCTGTGTGATGACTTTAAATGGTACAAACGAGGCCTCTCTAACGGGTGGGCACCTATGATTATGAAAGTAGCCGGGAAGGTGGAGGCAGAAGTAAAAGCCCCTCCTGTGAATATAGATAGGGCCGTAATTATTATGAATGGGCACTGGCACCTCCCCGCGCTGTTGTTGCTGTAAGCAGCGTGTGTGTGTGTGTGTGTGTGTGCATCTGTTTCAGTATACAGAGCTGATGCAGAGTGAGGGTGCTGGCCCCCAAACCATCACGCCGAATGAGATTTGAATTACTCCTGAGTAGTAAAATTAGTTAATACCACACATTCATCCTTACTTTGTGGTTTTTGGGTGAAACGGGTTGGTGTTATTCATTTGGTCGAATCGTACATTACCCACCTTTTTTTAGAAGCCCTCTGGATGAGATTAATCTTTGTTCCCCGTTACTACAATTCCAGCGCAGTTAAATCACACAGGATTCATCCCTTTAAGGCCCAAAGACTACAGTTTATTAAGATTGGTAAGCATTTTACCCACTTTTTGTGCCATTACGTTACGCCTCCCCTGTTCAATTTTGGAGTCCCCAAAAATCTGCTTTATTGACTGTAATACTATAAGCAGGATGTTGCCCGCAGCTTTCTCTGTGGAGTGCTGAAATTGCCGATAAAGCTGAGTTATCACTATCCGCATTCATCTCGTTGCTTTTGTGTTTTAGTCTTTTCTCGTTAGACGTTTATGGGTAGCAGGGAAGGTCTGCTCGTAATTTAGCGAGGGAATAAGGCTCCAAATTAGCGATCTTTAGCGTCGCAGCAGCAGCAGTCATGCAGTGTTTTTTTTCGTGCTCCCGGAGTCGTCGACGACGACGTTGTCGTCTTCGCAAGCTTGATTGGTGTGTTTTTTATGCTAATCGCCCTGCTCACATCTTGTTGTGTGGCAACAACGAAGAAGAGGAGGATGAGGAGGAGGGGGGGGTGGGTGGGTTTTGTGGGGCTGGGGGGCTGGGGGCTGGGGGGTTGGGGGGGAGTGCCGTCAGCCGCCAGGGTCGTTTGTAACGTCTGATGTATGGGCCGGTCGGATAAATAAATAAATCAAAAACGTCCGACCCCACCCTGGACTTTTCCAAAGCTACTCCGCAGGGGGAAGAAAACCTGCGCCCCACGACAGAGGCGCAATTGATTTCCTCATTGCCTCAGTTTGTTGCTTAATCTGGTGATATGCTGATAAATCTTCGCACTTTGTCAATTAATTCCCTGAAAAATGAGGCCCAAAATGGCGCACGCATCAATACAGTGGCGGATTCCGTGTCAAAAAATTAAGCGGTAAAATTAATTGCCCTCCTATCCGCTTCTGCTAAAACATAACTAATGAGGGAGGCAATTATAGCTGCATGCAGACTCCTTCGGGGTTATTTAAAACACACACACACGTGCAAACACACACACACACACACGTCCTTACACACACACACACACACACACACATATCCCACACACTTGCACACCTCTGCAATAGTACCTGAATGGACAAAAACAAAGAAGATCACTTTATGTGTGGCAGCTCATTTTAGAAACAGTTTTTTTTAACAATTGTTAAGAAAAAAGTTTAGCAGCGTTGTGACATGAGGCAGAAGGACATTGTGAGGGCCCTGAGCGTTGCTTAGGCTTTAGCCTAGCTAGCGTAGCGTAGCGGGTTGAGGGCCACAGTCTCCTGATCACCCGCTAATGGGGCTCCAGCACCTCCCTCTGTGGTTGTCAGGGCTTTGGGGAGGAGCAGTGGTGGGGAGTAGGCAGTGGTGGGGGGGGTCTTTGTTTTTGATTAGTCTGATGGTCTCATTGAGAAAGAGAGGCAGCTAGAGACAGAGAGGGAGAGAGAGAAAGAGAGAGGAAAGGGGATAACGACTAGACACGAGGAAGTGTGTGCGTAAGAGAGAGAGAGAAAGAGAGAGAGAGAGAGGGAAAGAGAGGGCCTCTGACCCTCTTTGGATCCCCTACAGACAGCGCTGTGTTGCTCTTTCTCTCTCTTTCTCTCTATCTGTCTCTCCCCCTCTCTTTCTCTCTGTCTCTCTACCTCACTGTGTCTCTCTCTCTCTCTGTCTCTCTCCCTCTCTTTCTCTCTATGTCCCTCACTGTGTCCTCTCCCTCACTGTGCCTCTATCTGTTTCTCCCCCTTTCTCTCTCTGTCTTTCTCTCTCTCCCTCACTGATTATCTGTAGCCCTTTATCCTTCCAGTTACAGGCCACATGTCACACCTCCTACCTACCCCCCCAACCAGGTCTGGCTCTGTGTGGGGTATGGGCCGATGTGGAGAGTGTGATGCTAGTATGCTGTCTGTGTGTGTGGGTATGTGTGTGTGTTAGAGTTGGGGGTGGTGGGTGGGGGCGAGTGAAGGTGGTGCCTGGGCAGTGGGGAATAGTGGTCCGATGCTAGTATGATAGCTGTGTGTGTGTGTGTATGTGTGTGTATGTGCGTGCGTCAGGGTTGGTGGGTGGTGGCTGGGGAGTGGCTGTGTGTGTGTGTGTGTGTGTGTGTGTGTGTGTGTGTGTGTGTGTGTGGTGTGTTTGTTTGTGTGTGTATGTGTGTGTGTATGTGCGTGCGTCAGGGTTGGGGTGGAGGCTGTGTGTGTGTGTGTGTGTGTGTGTGTGTGTGTGTGTGTGTGTGTGTGTGTTTGTTTGTGTGTGTATGTGTGTGTGTATGTGCGTGCGTCAGGGTTGGGGGTGGAGGCTGTGTGTGTGTGTGTGTATGTATGTATGTGCATGCGTCAGGGTTGGGGTGGTGGCTGGGGAGGCTGTGTGTGTGTGTGTGTGTGTGTGTGTGTGTGTGTGTATGCGTGCGTCAGGGTTGGGGTGGTGGCTGGGGAGGCTGTGTGTGTGTGTGTGTGTGGTGTGTATGTGTGTGTGTGTGTGTGTGTGTATGTGCGTGCATCAGGGGTTGGGGTGGTGGCTGGGGAGGCTGTGTGTGTGTGAGTGTGTGTATGTGTGTGTGTGTGTGTGTGTGTGTGTATGTGCGTGCGTCAGGGTTGGGGTGGAGGCTGTGTGTGTGTGTGTATGTGTGTATGTATGTGCGTGCGTCAGGGTTGGGGTGGTGGCTGGGGAGGCTGTGTGTGTGTGTGTGTATGTGTGTGTGTGCGTGTGTGGTGTGTGTGTTGTGTGTGTGTGTGTGTGTATGCGTGCGTCAGGGTTGGGTGTGGTGGCTGGGGAGGCTGTGTGTGTGTGTGTGTGTGTGTGTGTGTGTGTGTATGTGCGTGCATCAGGGTTGGGGGTGGTGGCTGGGGAGGCTGTGTGTGTGTGTATGTGTGTGTGAGTGTGTCTATGTGTGTGTGTGTGTCTCCTCGGCAGTGGCAGCGGCGGCGGCAGCCATCGAGTCGGCAGATGAAAAGCACCGCGTGTAATTTATCGCCAGCGTTTCCCTCCCCAAGAATAATTGTGGCAAGCGCGGCCGGGCGCGCTGGGATCGATGCGTATGGATTTTGCTGCGGTGGGGGTCTTGTAGCGCGGGCCGTAATGAGAGATGGAAGGGCGACAGGCGACTTGGGAGGGGAAGGAGGGGTTGAGGGTTCAGCAGTGTTGCCCTGTGTGTGAGTGTGTGTTTTTTTGTGTGTGTGTGTGTTTTTTGTGAGTGTGTGTGTGTGTGTGGTGTGTGTCTGTGTTGTGTGTGTATTGTTGTGCATCTGTATTGAGTAGCATGTTTTCTGTGTGTGAGTGTGTGTTTTGTGTGTGTGCATGTTTGTGTGTTGTGTGTGTGTGTGTGTATTGTGTGTGTATTGTTGTGCATCTGTATTGTGTGTGCATGTTTCTGTGTGTGTGTGTGTATGTTTGTGTGTGTGTGTGTGTGTGTGTGTGTGTTGTGTGTATTGTGTGTATGTTATGCGTTTGTATTGTGTGCCTGTGTGTGTGTCTGAAAGTGTACTGTGTCTTGTATATGTGTGTGTGTGTGTGTGTGCCTGTGCCCCTGTATATGTATTGTGTATAGTGTGTGTGTGTGTGTGTATGTGTATGTGTGCCGTTTGTGTATTGTGTATTGTATTGTGTGTGTGTTTGCTGGGAGTTACTGAGAGGATCTAGCTGCTGTGCGATTGGACAGCTACTAAACTGAAGAGGTGCAGACTTCAGGTTGCTGCTAACCCTGACCGGTTCGCCATGCTAACTGGGAAAGGATGGGGATGGGGTGGGGGTGGAGGGGATGGGGGTGGGGGGTTGCCGGATTTGGCACAGTGCACAACACAGGTGAGGTGAAGAGTGGACAGTGCTGCTGGGTGGATGGGGGTGGGGAGTAGGAGAGTGTTGTGTGTGTGTGTGTGTGTGTGTGTGTGTGTGTGTGTGTGTGTGTGTGTGTGTGTGGGGTGGTGTTACTGTGTTTGCCACGCTTGTGGACATTTCTGGGCCACACTCCGTACTGTTGTTTCCAGGCCCCCCTCCCGTTTGCGTGTTACTTACCTAATTTATTTTGTGTTTTTTTTTTACTCTTTGCCTGTTTGTCTTCACTGAGCGGACCACACACACACACACGCACGTACACACACACACGTACACACAAACACATAGACACACCCAAACACACAGGACAAGCTTTCCTGTGAGAAGAGAGACTTCCTCTAATTTCCGCAACCTCAGCAAGAAAAAAATAAAGGGGGTGATTTTTTTTTTTTCATGTGTTTAGATTGAGCCGACAAGGTCGCCGGCTCGCGTCGGGGGACCTTCCCTGTCTCACTGACCGGCCTGCTTCACCTTCAGCCGAAATATCTCCCACCGTATCCAAACTAGCAACCCCCACCCTCAACAACAAAGAAAGAAAAAAAAGTTACACCAACAAAGTACATCTAAAAGTCAAAGAAGAGCTGCTTATCCCCCAACCCTCTTTTTTACTGTTTTGAGGGCACATGCAAAGGGGGAAAGGGGGGGAAACAAACACGGATACACCTGAACATGAACACACACACGGACACACACACATCCACACCTGAACACTCACACATGAACACAGACACACACACACACATGGACACACACACACACACATACACACACACACACCTGAACATAGACAACAACGTAGACACACACACACACACATAAACACATGCATACACACACAACTCAGTCTGGTCCTCTCTTTTCCTGTATCCTCTCCTCTTCTCTCCCCTGCTTTGCTCTCTCTCTTTCCTTTCTCTGTCCCTCTCTTTCTCTCTCTCCTCACTTCTTGTTTCTGCTTTCTGTCTTTTTTATTTTTATTTGCTCTCCTCTTCTCTTTTCTTTTCTTTTCTTCTCTTCTCTTCTCTTCTCTTCTCTCTCTTCTCTTCTCTTCTCTTCTCTTCTCTTCTCTTCTCTTTTCTTCTCTTCTCTTCTCTTCTCTTCTCTTCTCTTCTCTTCTCTTCTCTTCTCTCCTCTCCTCTATTCTTCTCTATTCTTCTGTTCTCCTCTCTCCTGTTGTCTTGTCTTGGCTTCTCATCTCTGCTCTTCCCTCTCTCCTATTTTCTCCCTCCCTGTCTCCTTGTTCCTGCTCCTCACTTGAGTTGCGCTTGCATTAGGGCCATTGCTCACAGTAGAATGGCTGTGCCAGAGGCGGGGCATGACCCATCCTGCTCCCCATCCTCTAGCGTTCTAGTGTCCCCCCAGGAGCCCTTACCCCCCCCACCCCCCCCACCCCCCCTCCAATAGAAATCATCACACCATCAGCCCCCCCCTCCCCTCACACACACACACACACACACACACACACACACCACACACACACAGGACACAGACACATATGTATACAAAAATGCCTGTGTGTAAAGTTGTTTCAGAGGACAGTAAATTTAATACTGCTACACAAGCTGTAAATTGACTACTAGAAAACATATTGAAGTTTCACTTGTGTAGTATCGCTTGAAAAGATACAGCACTTTTGTGAGATACTGTATACACACACACACACACACACCCCAATACATACAGTAACACATATATACTCACACATGTGCGCACACACCACCCCACCCCACACACCCCTCTGCTTGTGAAGTTGTTGCTGCTGCCTGTTATTGACACATTTGTAAAATGTGATGGGGAAATGCAAAAAAAAAAACCATGCAATTTTAATAGTGATCTTTTGGACTGGGTTCATCAGGGTGGTGAAACACGTGTTTGTGTGAAAGAGAGGGGAGAGAGAGATAGAGAGAGAGAGAGCGAGCAAGAGTGTTAGTGAGTGAGTTGGTGCTGTTGTTTTGTATAATGTGGTTTCATGCATTTAAAAGTAATGGTGGGTGTTGATTTCTAATTGTTACATAGCTGTGTGAAGCTGTGTGTGTGTGTGTGTGTGTGTGTGTGTGTGTGTGTGTGTGTATGCATGCATTTCTTAATGTCTTCTCACATTCTGTCCATGTGAGTGTGTGACTGATTGAGAGTCTGCACACATGTGCATCTATGCGTAAGCGAGGGTCTTAGCATCTGCATATGTTTAAGCATCTGTGGCTCAGCCTAGAAGGGTGTGTGTGTGTGTGTGTGTGTTGTGTGTGTGCGTGCATGCATGTGTGTGTGTGTGTCTGTGTGGTCCTCAGCTCTCTCTCTATCTCCTGGTTGGAGGGATTGCCTCTTGCCTACTGGTGACCAGGTGTGCTCTCAGAGCCGTAACCTCCTCTTCATCACATCCCATTCCCACACACACACACACACACACACACACTCACGCACACACACCTACACACACACACCCCACACACGCGCGCACACACACACACAGTACCTCTGGCCACAGACCCCACAAGACTCTGTTCACACAAGGTAAAGTCATTACAATGTATGGAAAGAGTCACTGCAGTGTGCTAAACTAAATGTCCTTTGGTTCTTATGTTGCCCATGCGTCTATGTAAAACTGATTACAGCACCTATTGTGTGAGAGTAGGGCAAAGAAAGCTTTTTCGTATCGTATTGCCATCATTTAGTTATTATTTATTGGTTTGCATTTGGTACATGTCCATATATGAAATAGATAGTTGTACTTACGGAATAGGATTGACATTGTGTTCATGTAGTTCCTTTTAATGTTAAAAGGCAGTGGCTGCGGGACCCGGAATTCCGGAGCAGTAAATATAAGGATATTG